>CM065816.1:18371000-18973500 GCA_033398695.1 Orobanche coerulescens
TGAGTTGGCCGCAGTTGTATTTGCATTGAAGATTTGGCGTCACTACTTGTTGTTGGAAAGTAAAACGCAGCGGAAGCGAAGTTTGGGAAATTTGATAATCGTGTTTTACGCATCCACGATCATAAGATCTATTTAGGCATGCTAATTAATTAATTACTAAGACTAATAAGCAATTTAATATTATTTATTATTTATTAATTAAATATGTTGATTATTGAAATATCCTAATCTAGATCCAAAGATCATAGGATATTACCTTTTGAAGAGTATTGGTTGCTTTCGTCATGATCACCTTGTATTTCTATCTTTAGACCTTCTAAAGTATGATCCGCCTTAACACGGACGTTGTGTGGGCAACGAGCTACCGGATCTTTCTTGGACAACCTTGGGATCGGCCGATATTCTATTCCTCACAACTCTCGATTTTCTTTTCTTCAAGTTATTCGGATATGTAGCAAGAATAAAAGTGTTCTCTAAATTGTAGAATCAATGACACAAGTCAAGATCCACAATTAAACACTTAGAAGAAAAAATAGAAATTTCTTGTGTATTAATGATGCAAAAATCGGCCAACCCAATATATCCTATATATAGGCTCTTGGACTACTACTAGGGATCTTAAGGAGGATTATGGAAGGACTCCAAATAATTCATCTTACCTTATTAAGACTCTTCCTAATATAATGAATCTATTAATATCAACTTAGTCCACTAAAAGTTGATATTGCACTTCCTACCAAAATCCAAAATTACGAAATTGGGCTCCTTATTAAATTTATTATTTCCCATGTTTAAGATATCAAATGTCCATTAATTAATCATAAGCTACTGACAGCTTTAATTAATTAATATCTTATCCAAGAGTAGTACCACTAGAACCTTATTATTATATCGGAATTAAATCCACCTGCACGGTTTAATATAATAATCATTATCGAGCTCCTCAAGGTGACATCATCAACCCGCACGAGTCGGGACACAATTTCTAGTAACAATAATAAATGTCGTATAAATAATATTATTGCCCAAGATACGAGGCTTATTGAGTCGATCATTTTGACTCCCACCTATGGTAAATCAAAGCAATAAGTATTATAAATACACAATTAAATATTATATACTTAGAATTAAGAAATAATAATTATCCGAGATTTATGTTCTTCTTACAGTCAGTACAAAAGACACTATCTCACCTCGATCCAGTTCAACGTATGTAAATACGCTAATGCATGCTAATAGTCAAGACCAACTATTCTCAAGCATACACTACAACCTTTTATATAATTTGTCTAATAATTATATAAGTTGTGAACTATTATATTATTTTATAAGGCACTGATAATATGATCTTCCGTGTGACACCAATACACCACATTATCTACAATATAAAATAATTAGACATTTCATTTGCATAACCATAACGTGAATAAATATTCAAAACATGTGATTAAATGTATGTAATATTCTCATAGGTAGTAACAAGGAAATTAGGTAATACAAGCATAAAATATGCTTTGCAGTATACAATCCTAACAATCTCCCACTTATACTCAAAGTGTGCTTTTAAGTATACTACTCTATTACATAGTCTCTCATTTCTCCCACTTATACTCAAAGCAATGCTGTCATACACCGTAATCTCATTCCTTCCACATGCCTTTCAAAAACTTTTGAGGGTAGGCTTTTCGTGAAAGGGTCAGCAAGATTATCTTCCGATGCAACCCTGGCTACAACTACGTCTCCTTCCTTTGCGAAGTGTTGTATGACGTGGTTCTTGCAGTTGATATGTTTACTTGCCTTGTGGGCTCGTGGTTCCCTCGAATTTGCAACTGCACCAGTATTATCACAATAAAGTGTAATACCCTCTGGCAAATTGGGAATCACATCTAAGTCCTGCAGGAAATACTTGAGCCACACTGCCTCCTTGGCTGCCTCAGAGGCTGCCACATACTCGGCTTCCATGGTAGAGTCTGAGATGTATTTCTGATTCACACTCCTCCAACTAATGGCTCCACCTCCCAGGCTAAACACATGACCCAAAGTAGACTTGGACTTTTCTTTGTCCGATGACAAATCTGAGTCAGTGTAACCACCGGACATAGTGTTGGCCACTAAGTATACTGGATACAGCTTGGAAAGTAGTTTAAACAACAAGCTGTACTGATTTTAAATCTGAGTGTGTAGTGGAAGTCTTAGATACAGTAAGTTGCTGTGGATACAGCAACTCTAGGTGCAATGTATACTTAAATAATCACAGTAATTAAAACAGGTAAGGCATAAGGTAAATAACACAGTATTTAAAGTGGTTCAAGGTAAACCACTCTACGTCCACTGGTCCTCCACACAGGAGTAAAAAGTTTATTATAATTACTACGTACACAACTACGTAATTATAACAACACACAATCAATATATCGTTCACACAGATTGATATAAAGATCTTAGCTTCAACCGTTCACACATATTGGTTTGAGCTAATGCTTTGACTTGCTTCTTCACACACAGTTCTGAAGCTTCGTCTTCTTCGATGCAATTCCTTCACACAAAGTTCTGGAGAAGCAACGATTACTCAGTCCACACAGGGCTGATCTGGGTTTGTTCAAAGTATAGAACAGGGGATGAACAACAACTTTGACTTTATGAGCTTCTGGCTGATGAAGTGTTGTTCAAGATGATGAGCACTGTATATCTCTTAGATCTGAGTTGCAGTAAGCTTTGGAGATATGTTTTGCTCTGATAATAACTTTGATAGCTTGATAATTTCGTAGCTTGGGTGAATTCGGTAACTGATCTTCAATGCCTTGATGAGGTATATATAGTCTTCTGGAAAATATATCCGTTGGGATAAATCCGTTGAGCAAGATGCTTTTCCAACGGGATGAAAAGCATGATCCGGATTTAGAGGGATTTGAAGATCTGTTGACTGACAGTATTTAAATACTTTATCCTTGAGTATTTAAATACTTCTTATTCAACGGGACTTAACTTCTGAAGATTCCTTCTTTGTCCTGTTGAGGGCTGTATGGAAGATCACTGTATTGGTGATTCGAGACAGTTTCCATACTTGGTCTTTATAAGACTTCTTTGATGTACTGAAAGGTTTCACTATATGCTGGATTCGAGACAGGCTTTCGATACAGGTTGACATTTCAACTTTGTCGATACAGTTTCCTTACTGTATTGAGGATTGGCATATATGTCAAAACCTCTTAACACAATTCGATACAGGGATTGAATATCCCGGCTGTTTCGATACAGGGTTCTTGTTTTCCCAACACATAGGTCGTCTGAATGATATACAAGCATGTACTCCCTAGTCCTTCTCAGGTACTTGAGTATGTGCTTGACAGCAATCCAGTGTCCTGGTCATGGGTTTGACTGATATCTAGCATCCATGCCTACGGCATGACAGATATCTGGTCTAGTGCAAAACATAGCATACATGAGACCTCCCACAACAGATGCATAAGGGACCATCTTCATGTCATATATCTCCTTTTGTGTCTTGGGACACATATCCTTAGATAGTTGGATTCCATGTCTGTAAGGTAGAAAACCTTTTTTGGAATTCTCCATGCTAAACCGCTTCAGCACTGTATCGATATAGAATGTCTGGGATAAGCAAAACATCCTTTTCTTCCGATCACGAAAGATCCTGATTCCAAGGATGTGTCCTGCTTCTCCTAGATACTTCATATCGAACTACTCAGATTGCCATACCCGTACATCCGACAATTCCTTCACGTTGTTTCCGATCAGAAGGATATCATCTACATACAGTACAAGAAACACCAACACGTTTCCATCGCATTTCTTATATACACAACTCTCACTCGGACATTAGACGAATCCATATGCCTGGACAACTTTGTCAAGATGAGTGTTCTAAGATCTAGATGCTTGCTTAAGTCCATAAATGGATTTTTTAAGTTTGCACACCAAGTGCTCTTCTCCTTCAGCAATGAATCCCTCTGCTTGGCGCATATAGATTTCCTTGTCTAGGCTCCCATTCAAGAATGCAGTCTTGACATCCATTTGCCAAATCTCCAGATCCAAATGTGCAGTTATAGCTAAAATAATCCGGATTGACTTAAGCATGGCTACCGGTGAAAAGGTTTCATCATAATCGATACCCTCTTTCTGAGTGTAACCTTTTACAACAAGCCTCGCTTTGAAGGTTACAACCTTCCCATCACATCCTTTCTTTCGCTTGTAGACCCATTTACTCCCAATGTCTTGTACACCATCAGGTAGCTCTACTAGCTCCCACACTTGATTGGAATCCATAGGTCCCATTTCTGATTCCATTGCTACTTGCCAGGAGTCAGCATCTTTATCTTGGACTGCCTCCTTATATGTACAGGGATCTGATTCATCTTCGCCCGGGAATGAGTCCGAAGACTTTCCCATGTCTATGAATCATTCCGGATGATGAACAACCCTCCCACTACGACGAGGCAAATCCTGAGTTGGTGTAAAAGTATCAGAATCGATATGTGGTGCAGTGTTAGTTGGCGCTTGTATGATTAGTATAGACGGAGTCTCACCTCTCAGCTCTTCCAGAATTATCTCGTTCATGGGCTTGTGACTAATCATATAATCCTCTTCCAAAAATCGGGCATTGGTGCTAACAATAACCTTCTGATCATGTGGACTATAGAACAAGCCACCCTTCGTTCCCTTAGGATATCCTACAAACACTCGCACTTCTGTACGAGATGCCAACTTATCAGCTTCCTTATTCAGCACAAGTGCTGGAGTACCCCAAATCCGAACATGTCCTAGACTGGGCTTACGCCCACTCCATAGTTCTGTGGGTGTTTTTGGAACTGATTTCGAAGGCACCAGGTCTAGAATGTACGTCGCTGTTTCTAAGGCGTATCCCCAAAACAAAATAGGTAAATCTGAATAACTCATCATTGATCTAACCATTTCTAAAAGAGTCCTATTCCTTCTTTCAGCCACACCATTTTGTTGTGGAGTTCCTAGCGCGGTGAGTTGGGACGAAATCCCCTCATTTGCCAGGAAATCCAAAAACTTTCCACTAAGGTATTCGCCACCATGATCGGATTGTATTGACTTGATACTCTTCCCATGATGCTTGTCCGTTTCAGCCTTGAAGTCTCTGAACTTGTCAAAGGTTTCAGACTTACGTCGCATCAAATAGATGTATCCATATCTCGAATAATCATCTATAAATGTGATGAAGTATTCGAAACCACCCCTATCCTGGATATTCATTGGACCACATACATCCGTATGAACCAATTCTAACACATTCTGAGCACGGTTTCCCTTAGTTTTAAAAATCCTTTTGGTCATCTTACCTTCCAGACAGGATTTACAAATTGAAAATGACTCAACTTGGAGATCATCTAATAGTCTATCATCTACCAATCTTTGAATCCTTTCAAGGTTTACATGCCCTAACCGTAAATGCCACATATATGTTTGGTTTATGCTTGAAGGTTCTTTTCTCTTTTTAGGTTTAGACAAAAAGTTAAGTGATTTATGAATAGGAATTTATGCAGTATTAATGACATATAGTCCATCATTAAAAATACTTTTGCAAATATATTCACCGCTTCTTTTCCTAATAATCACATCATCATCAAAGAAACTGAATAACCATCGCTTTTTAATTTAGAAACCAAAATTAATTTCATTCTAAACTCCGGTACTAATAATACATTATTGAGGACTAATAATTTATTATTAATCTTCAACTGCATGACTCCCATTGCAACAGCCATAAGCCTGGAATAATCGCCCCATTTGATGGTAATCTCGCCCGCACTAAGCTGCTTGGTTGCCTGAAAACCATGCGAGTCAAAGCAAACATGATCAGTGGAGCCTGAATGAACTATCCACGAAGTGGACGAACAAGCTGCCAAACATGTTTTGACTACTAGTGCACGAGACATACCTTTCTTAAGAGCAGGGCAGTACGCTTTAAAATGTCCTTTCTGACCGCACTTTTAGCACTTTCCCTTTGGCTTTTTGTTCGCCTCGGAGTGAGGAGCCTTGCTTTTCACCTTGAGGGTTGCCACTTGCTTCTGGCCAACCTGCTTTTTCTTCTTTCCCCATTTGGGTTTGGAAGAAGTAGCACCGGTTGCCGCAAGAATCTGATGATAACCTTGTTTGAATAGACCTTCACCAGATTGAAGCTCTGTCAGAAGTTCCGCCAAACTATATGTCCTACGGTTCATATTGTAGTTAAGCCGGAACTGCTCAAAGCTTCTTGGTAAGCTGCCTAAGATAATATCGACCTGCGTTTCCGCATCGATAGTAGCCCGCAGTATGCTCAGTTCATTCAAATGAGACATCATTTTCAGAACATGATCCCTTACTGGGGTCCCTTCAGACATTTGGGTTGTCATCAATACCCTCATTGCATTTTGTCTAGCCGCTCGGTTCTGATGACCATACATCTCGGTGAGACTTTTCATCATTTCCGCGGTCGAGCCCATCGTCTGATGCTGATGCTCCAATACATTTGTCAGTGAAGCCAAAATGTAACAGCGAGCCATCTCATCAGACTTTTTCCATTTTCAGAATTCAGTCAACTCTTCAGGAGTGGCATCCGGTTCTAGTTCTAGAGGGCTCTCCTCGATTAAGACAAATTTATGCCCCTCAGCAGTTAGGACAATATCAAGAATTCTTTTCCAATCAGCAAAGTTAGTGCCATCAAGTTTATTTTCTTTGAGAATAACAGCTAGTGGATTGAAAGACATCTGAGATAAAAATTAAAATCATCCATCACATAATGCATAGCAAAATATATCGAAAAACCTCAAAACACGATATATATGCTAGCAACCAACACCTCGAAAAATCCGCACATGCAAGTCACGATCGTGTGGACGTTTACACACACATTTTCCAAGCAGAGTTTTACGTCTTTAATTTTACTATCTAGTCATCACATAATAGTTGGTTCCTTTTGGCCATGTATTAATTAACATAGACTCTGATGGGGAGCCTATTAATTAATACACCTAAGTGAACACCATAATTTAACATCCTTAAACTATTATTTTTTAAATAATAGTCCTACAGATGGAGAGGTCCTATCATAAAAAGTAATATTTACCTTATGTTATCATTTTGAAATTTAAAACTAGTGAACTTATAATTAGCACATCCGATATGGAGGAAGACCCTAATGTCAATGTGCATGCTAATTACTTCACAATTTAAATTAATTATGGAGGCCAATTTGATTTTATTTTAGAAAAAAATAAATCAATTTAATCACTTAGTTATTTTAGCCTTAAGGTTTTTAATTTTCTCGTCCTAACATGCAGAAAACATATCACGCATACATTCATACATGCCATCGTCAAAAAGGGCGCTCCCGCTACTAATAAGGTCAAAGAAGAAGGGACAGAATGTGCTCGACTGGAAAGGCCAGCGGGGGTCATACATCAAAACAATAAAACCGAAAAACTAAAGCATGGATAATTAAATTATCCAATTATCATGGTCTTCTTCCTTGAGTTGAACCCGAGAAAATCATCGACTCGATCTCTCCCACTGAATCAAGCATCTCGTCGCTCCTACCCGGCCGGTCCGTGGATTTCCAAAATTAAAATTTCACTTTTATGCAAAATTAATTACATAAAAAAATTAATTTTAAATCCCGACTCTCCAGCGGACGCAACGAACGGCGGCGAAACAGACCGGACCAAAAACTGGACGACCCGGCCCGAACCAGCGAACTGGCCCGGACAGTGCCGCCAGGCTGGCGGTACTGCTCGGCCGCAGCGCTTTGTCTTGCAGGCCGTGTCTTTGCTCGCGCCTTTCATCGCTCGGGTGCCAATGATCGGCGATCCGGTTACGCTCTATTTCCTCGTGATCCCGTCTTTTCCGAATTCGATTACAATTTTATAAAAAATAAAATACATCGAAATTACATCAAAATTACACGAAAAATAAAACACCTAGAACTAACCGCGGATTTTCTCATGGGAAAAATCATTACATGCCTCAAAAAATGGGCCAAACCAACAATTGCATAATTAATAAAAATAAATAAATAAACCATTCACATAAACCATGATAATTGGATCATATCACCTGCAAGAACACATCTAGCAAAATATTCCAACATCAAAATATATGAATATTTGCTATCAATTAATCACCAAATTAATTAAAATAGCAAAAAGCCTAAAAATCCGGCTCCGATACCAATTGTTGGAAAGTAAAATGCAGCGGAAGCGAAGTTTGGGAAATTTGATAATCGCGTTGTACACATCCACGAGCATAAGATCTATTTAGGCATGCTAATTAATTAATTAGTAAGACTAATAAGCAATTTAAATATTATCTATTACTTATTAATTAAATATGTTGATTATTCAAATATCCTAATTTAGATTCAAAGATCATAGGATATTACCTTTTGAAGAGTATTGGTTGCTTTCGTCTTGATCACCTTGTATTTCTACCTTTAGACCTTCTAGAGTATGATCCGCCTTATCCCGGACGTTATGTGGGCAACGAGCTACCGGATCTTTCTTGGATAACCTTGGGATCGGCCGAAATTCTATTCCTCACAACTCTCGATTTTCTTTTCTTCAAGTTATTCCGATATGTAGCAAGAATAAAAGTGTTCTCTCAATTGTAGAATCAAAGACACAAGTCAAGATCCACAATTAAACACTTAGAAGAAAAAATAGAAATTTCTTGTGTATTAATGATGCAAAAATCGGCCAACACAATATGTCCTATATATAGCCTCTTGGACTACTACTAGGGATCTTAAGGAGGATTATGGAAGGACTCCCAATAAATTCATCTTACCTTATTAGGACTCTTCCTAATATAATGAATCTATTAATATCAACTTAGTCCACTAAAAAGTTGATATTGCACTTCCTACCAAAATCCCAAATTACGAAATTGGGTTCCTTATTAAATATATTATTTCCCGTGTTTAAGATATCGAATGTCCATTAATTAATTATAAGCTACTGACAGCTTTAATTAATTAATATCTTATCCAAGAGTAGTACCACTCG
The DNA here is from genome assembly GCA_033398695.1 of Orobanche coerulescens. Taxonomy (NCBI): domain Eukaryota; kingdom Viridiplantae; phylum Streptophyta; class Magnoliopsida; order Lamiales; family Orobanchaceae; genus Orobanche; species Orobanche coerulescens. The sequence continues at coordinate 18,380,027 of CM065816.1, forward strand.
AACCTTAGTATTATATCGGAATTAAATCCACCTGCACGGTTTAATATAATAATCATTATCGAGCTCCTCAAGGGGACATCATCAACCCGCACGAGTCGGGACACGATTTCTAGTAATAATAATAACTGTCGTATAAATAATATTATTGACAAGATACGAGGCTTATTGAGTCGATCATTTTGACTCTCACCTATGGTAAATCAAAGCAATAAGTATTATAAATACACAATTAAATATTATATACTTAGAATTAAGAAATAATAATTATCCGAGATTTACGTTCTTCTTACAGTCAGTATAGAAGACACTGTCTCACCTCGATCCAGTTCAACGTATGCAAATACGCTAATGCATGCTAATAGACTAATAGTCAAGACCAACTATTCTCAAGCATACACTACAACCTTTTATATAATTTGTCTAATAATTATATAGGTTGTGAATTATTATATTATTTTATAAGGCACCGATAATGTGATCTTCCGTGTGACACCAACACACCACATTATTTATAATATAAAATAATTAGACATTTCATTTGCATAACCATAACGTGAATAAATATGCAAAACATGTCATTAAATGTATTTAGTATTCTCATAGGTAGTAACAGGGAAATTAGGTAATACAAGCATAAAGTATGCTTTGCAGTATACAATCCTAACACTTGTATGGCTCGTCGTGTCAGATTTTCACCGATCACAAGAGCATAAAGTATATTTTCACGCAGAAAGAGCTAAATATGAGACAGGGAAGGTGGTTGGAGCTAATTAAGGATTACGATCTTGAAATCCTTTATCATTCGGGTAAGGCAAATGTGGTAGCAGATGCCTTGAGTCAGAAATCGGTATCACTTCGGCCACTTGAGTTACTCACGGCCTAGTCAGAGCTCCAACGAGAGTTGATAGGGTTGGGTGTGGAGGTTGTGCTACCAGGGAGTGCCGGACAATTGCGCACTCTTGAGATCTCTTCGTCTCTAGCCGACGACATTAAATCGAGACAGTTGGAAGATCCGATGTTTATTCAGCTCCGCGAGAATGTGGTGAATGGGAAAGCCCCGGGATTCGTGGTTCATGAGGATGGTGTATTAAGATTCCAAGGTCGGCTGTGTGTTTCCAACGACTTGGAATTGAGATAGGGTATTATGCGAGAGGCTCATGCGTCACCTTACTCAGTCCATCCGGGCTCGAGTAAAATGTATAAGGATTTGAGGAAGAATTTCTGGTGGAATGACATGAAAAATGTGGTAGTTCAGTTTGTGGCTAAGTGTTTGACTTGTCAGCAAGTCAAAATCAAGCATCAGCGGCCAGCCGGGTTGTTGAAACCACTTCCCATCCCGGAATGGAAGTGGGAAGATATCTTTATGGATTTTGTCACAAATTTGCCGAGGACGAAGACCAGAATGAATATAGTGTGGGTGATCGTGGACCGACTGACTAAGTCGACACATTTTCTGGGCATCAAGGACACTTGGGTCCAGAAAAATTGGCTCGTATTTTTATCGCACAGATCGTGAGACTTCATGGTACGCCGAAGACTATTATTTCGGACAGAGGTGGCCGGTTTGTATCGCATTTTTGGCAGGCGGTACATAAGGCATTGGGGACACGTTTGCGTTTGAGCACATCTTTCATCCTCAGACCGACGGGCAGTCAGAGCGTACCATTCGGACGTTCGAGGATATGTTACGCGTGTGTGCGTTAGACTGGAGTAGTGACTGGGAGGAGCATATGGCCCTGATAAAGTTTACTTATAATAATAGCTGGCACGCATCGATTAAGATGGCACCGTATGAGGCGCTTTATGGCCGACAATGTCGATCACCGATATGTTGGGATGAGACGTCTGATTTAGTTGGCACCCAGCCGGATCTTGTATTGGAGATGAGGAAGAAAGTTGAGTTAATTCGAGAGAGGATGTTGGCGGCTCAGAGTCGACAAAAGTCTTATGCGGATGTGAGACGTCGACCCTTGGAGTTTGAGGTAGGGGATCATGTATTGTTGAGAGTGTCTCCATCGAAGAGAGTTTTTCATTTTGGGAAAAAGGGGAAGCTCACTCCAAGGTATATTGGACCTTTCGAGATATTAGAGAGAGTTGGCGAGTTAGCGTACCGTTTGGCATTGCCTCCGTAGTTGAGCCATGTGCATAGTGTATTTCACATCTCTCAGTTGAGGAAGTATGTTCCGGACCCGACTCATGTTATTGACTTCGGGGACATAGAGATCAAGAAGAACGTTACGTTTGAGGAGAGGCCACTGAAGATTTTGGAACGTCGGGACAAACAGTTAAGGCACAAAACCATTCCCTTGGTTAAAGTGCAATGGTCGAGGCATTGAGTGGAAGAAGCAAAGTGGGAATTGGAGGAGGATATGCGTGCGAGACACCCCGAGCTTTTTGATTCTTAAGTTTCGGGACGAAAATTCTTTTTAGAGGGGGAGAATGTAATATCCGTACCTTTCCATTTTTAGCAATTTCCATTTTTGGTGTATGTATATTTTTATCGACTCGATTGTAACCATTTCGACGTTTTGAATCTACTTTGTTCTTGGAGTTTTTCCATTTGGACGAGTTTCGGAGATGTTTTTACGTAATTCCATTTTATGTCATGTTTTGTCACTTGTATGTTCGATTCTCATAAAACTCGTTGTTTATTTGTTTGCATGAGTTCGTATGGTTGAGTTATTCATGTTGTGAGTTCCGGTTTGTGAATCCGACGTTGTATCATGATTTTCGGACATTTGGGCCATTTTGTAATTTCCTATAAGTTTAGGGAATTTTATATTCTTTGTCGTATTTCGGGTAGTCGGAATTGTATTTTCTTTCAGCGCTTAACTTCGTCGTCATGAATATTTCGTGTTTATGTTTCTGGATTCTGGCCTTGCATTGTGTTTCGAATTCGTACCTTCTGCAGCAGTGAACTGAGTTGAATAATACTAAACTACTGCGTGAGTAGCACACGCTACTCTTTATTTCTTGTGTGCGCTATCGGTGTGCAGTTAGCGCACGCTAACTCGTAGTTATAGCGTGCGTTAACGACTTCAGCGTTCTGGGCAGTAGGATTCTGGACTCAAAATCCTGTACTCTGACCATCAGGTAGCGTGCGCTAGGCTTTTGTAGCGTACGCTATGTAGTCGCAGTTAGCGCATTAAACTTGTATACCGCACGCTAGCGACACCGGGCAGTAGCTACTGGACTGCTGGCGACCCCCGTTAGCGCTGGCTATCTTTGATGATTAGCGTGCGCTAATTATGCCTAGTATATATGGGACAACAACCTCCTTTTTCGTCATTTTTCCTCCTTTTCTCATCCTTTGGGCGATTCCGGCGATTTTGGGGCGATTTGTGGAGAGTAATCTGTGGAGTTTCATTGCAGACCGATTATTGTGTTCCAATCTTAGTACATCATCTTAATCCATCTTCTCCACTTTAATCCAAGGTATTTTCGTCTAGAACCCTAACTTTGTCAATTTTGGGGGTTTTCGGGTTTTGTTTGTTTAAACTCGAATTGTTCAGTTTTGTTGTACTATTCCTTATCGATTATAGGTAATGAGTGATTCCCAATCCGATTATGTCGTGTTTTTTTCGTGGATTGTCGATTCGGGGAGGTTTTGTGAAAACCCTCGCCCTTATCAATTGTACGTATGTCGTCATAGCTTGTAATCGGGGTTGTGGGCGTATTCCATTCGATTATTGTTATGGTATAGGACTGAGTTGTGTTAATCCTTCGTTTAGGAACGGTCGTGTTCCCTCCGAGTCAATCGTAGTCGTTGTTTGTTCCCGTTTCGTCGAAGATGTCTCAAAGGCAAGTACTTTACATTTGTTTGCATATTCTAGTATTTGGATTATGGCTTCCCGTGTATGTTGTGGATGTATATGTGTATGTTCATCCAAGGATGGTCTGACGGGGCCTCTGGGGATACGTATTTCCGTGTGTGTGTGTATCGCGAACTAGGGTTAACCACCCAGTGATGGTCCGACGGGGCCTCTGCGGGGTACGGTGGCCGTGAGTCTCGTACCAACGGTTAACTTTGAAATATTTTGTTGGAGAAATGTGTTTTGTGCTTGTGCACCGTGATATTCTGGAATATAAATGTTTTCTAAAATAATTTTTGGCGCATATTTCATCTGATTAGAATGGTAGTTCAAATGGATTGTTCTTGCACTAGCAGTTGTCGCTAACCCCTTAAATGGGGGAAATACTTTTGTATTTCAGATATAGGTCATGGAGGCGAACGAGCATGCGGGCCGTACGAGGATGATGGGAAAGAGTGATTCTGTTCAGTGGTCGTCCGTTTAGTGTCTTGGTTTTTAAATTTATTTATTATGTCATTTGCTTAAGTACTCGAGTACTTCCTTCTTTGAATTTATTATTGTCATGTGCCCGTTTTGGGGTGGATTTGATGTTGAATGGTATTGTTGAGTTCAGTCTTTTGTCTTGTATTGTGGATTCGTGTGTATGTTGATGATGTTTGTCTTTTGGTCGAATGTCGGTTTGGTACGTTAGTCTGGTGGATTCCAAAGTGTGGGGTCCACGGCGCTGTAATATGCCCTGAACGTCTTGGTGGTGTTATAGTTATACGATTCAAATATTTTTATATTAGTATAGTACAACTCAGATGATAGAGGGGTAATTTTCCAACACACACTTACTTCCAGAAGTGTTTGAAGTAATACAAAGATATTCATCATTATTTTTATCCATAATTTCAACATGGTATCAATTCATACAAATATCTTTGAAACTTAGTAAATTTCTTGGGGACTTAGGAGAAAATAATGCATTTCTTATTTTGAAGTTCGTGCCTAGTGGCATCAGAAAATTGGCACTTCCAAATCCCTCAATTATTTATGCACTACCAGATATGGTTTTAACACTTGCTTTGATAATTCTCAATTGCTGAAAATATTTCTTATCTTTCAGTATAGTATGTGTAGTAGCACTGTCTGCAAGACATAAGTCATTGTCTTGACCTTTGGATTGAGACATATCTATGATCTATTTAAATAAAGGAAAAAGAAAGTAATTAAATTGTTGAAAAGGGATTATAATATATGATATGAAATGCATATTTATATTATTTCAACCAAACTATTACACGCGGAAAAATAGAGACATAGAACACTCGTACATAATAAAATTTCACAACACTCTTGCAAACGAAAAACATAGAACTAGCCAATTTTCTGGCGAGTTATTTTTATCTTCAGGATTGATCAATCATTTCCATGGTAGAAACATCAGCCATGTACATCATATCATCGGGGTTATAATTGAAATCATCGGAATCATTCATAATGAGATTTGTTTTAATATTTTTCCCTTTATTTTTTCGTGATTCCTGATAAAGGTTAGCAAGATGTTTCGGTGTACGACATGTATGCGACCAATGGTCTTTCATACCATAACGGTAACAAATTTCCTCCTTTTTCTTTTGTTCAAACCACCATTATCTTTTTCTTATTTTTTCTCCTTATCTGTCTTATTATAATAAGGTTGAAAACCTCTCTCCCTTCCCCGTCCACGGCCATGGCCACGACCACGGCCTTGAATATAACCACAGCCCCGATCGTAGTTGTGACTAGATGATGTTGCATTCACTTCAGGGAATGGAACAGATTCAGTGGGATGAGATTCATGATTTCTCATTAACAACTCGTTATGTTGTTCGGCCAAAAGAAGACACGAAATCAGTTCAAAATATTTTGTAAATCCTCTCTCACGATATTGCTATTGAAGGATTATATTTGAAGCATGAAATGTGGTGAATGTTCTTTCTAGCATATCACCATCGGTGATATATTCGCCACATAATTTTAATTTTGAACTGATTCGGAACATTGCCGAATTGTATTCGCTGACGGATTTAAAATCCTGTAAACGGAGTTTAGTCTAGTCATAACGAGCTTTTGGGAGAATAACTGTTTTTTGATGATCATATCATTCTTTCAATGATTGTCAAAGATCTGCGGGATCTTCGATAGTGAGGTACTCAATTTTCAGTCCCTCGTGGAGGTGGTGCCGAAGAAAAATTATAGTCTTTGCCTTTTCTTGTAATGATGCTTCTTTTGATTTAATTATAGTATCACAGAGTCTTTTAGCATCAAGGTGGATCTCACCATCCAATATCCATGATAAGTAATTATTGTCACTGATATCAAGTGCTTCAAATTCAAGCTTGACAAGATTTGACATGTTGAGGAACTATAAGAAAATAAAACATACATGTCATTAATTTCAAGAAACATAAAGAATTTTATTCGGATATAAAAGAAGTATTATTACATGTTAAGATTTATCAAGAGTCCAAGTATAGGATAAAAGAGAAAAAGACTTATGATAAAAATCAAGATTCTTCTTTCATGTTACACTTTACACAAACAACTAATACAGTATATGCTATGACCAACGTAGTGTAGAATGCCAAAAACAGTTGATGAATCATCTTGAAGAATCCTTTTGTTTTTGAAAATTGTAAGAATGTGAGAGAAAGTGAGTAAATTGTTGAATGAAATGTGATGAATTTATAGAGTGTAAAATAGTCGTTAACTAGCCTTTGGGATGGGAGAGAAGATAAAATGTGATAATTATGAATGATTTAGTAAAACATTATTTTTATTTTATATGCAAGTTTTGAAATACAAATTTTATTAAAAATAATTAACCACAAATAACTTATCCTTTTTGGTGCTCAGTAAACATTTCACACAGTACAATATACACAAGTTATAGCTTGTGGTTACACCGCTTCAAGCATTAATAATATATATGGTACATAGCTTGGGGTCATACCACTCAAGCATAATAATAGAAATAATATATATATATATATATTGTTTGGGATCATACCACTCAGGCATAATAATAGTATATAATATATATAGCTTGGGGTAATCCTCACAAGCATAATAATATGATTATCCAGAATAAGACCATAAAGAAGTTCCCACCGTTGAAACTCTTTAGTAAGGACTAGAGCCTTCGTGCTGATAACGTGTCAGAAAGCTGCAAGAATGAATTTTAATTAAGAACTGAAGCCATATTTATAGGAAAACTTCAGATGGCACAAACGTAATTACATAGTTTCGTCGGGGGCATAATAGTCATTCACATGTTATAATCTATTATCTTATTACGCATTTCGAGAAGTGCGTATTTCAACATATTGTACATTTTTGTTATTAATAAAGACCCATCTAAAAGGATTTGTGGTGCTAAGATAATGGGTATGTTTGGATGCATTAACTGATAATCTAGTTGATTGTTGATAATCTAGCTGAAAACCAATAATCTAGATTATATCAGATAATCTAGCTGAAAATTGATAATCTAGCTGTAGTATGATAACTTAGATTATTGTATTTAAAAGTGTTTAATGGCCAAACTATCATCTTATTTGAAATTTATAAAATGACATAAAGGTACATCTTTTATATTTATTGTTATATTATAATATTACAAAAACAACCTTAATACTTATATATTAACTCTTATGTTGCTTATTATTCTTTGACATTATGCAATATTATTATTTAATTTATTTTCAACTTCTAATGGTATTTTAGGTTTTTTTATGTTATCAGTTATATTATTATACAAATTTTATACAAATATTTATTAAGGGTAAAATTGGAATGAAGAAATAAAATTTGTATATTATATATATATATATATATATATATATTAAGGGTAAAATCGGAATGAAAAAATAAAATCTGGTAGCTTTGGGTTGAAAGCTATATTCAAAAGCGTTTGAATTTAATCTAGATTAAGATTATAATCTAGATAAATTAGCACCATTCAAACAAGATTTTGAAGGTCAAATTAGATTATTTGACCAACTTTAATCTAAATTAAGATTATAATCTAGATTAAGTGGTCATCCAAACATATCCAATATACCTACTAAACTTAAATGGTTAGGTAGCTTTGTGGTTGAAATTTATTTATGATTTTTTTAAAGATAGAATTTTATTAATCAAAGTGCAAGAAGTGCGCAATCAATAAGTTTATGATTATTATATTCTCTTATATCTATAATCTATATTATATTTGTTTGTGGATTTAGTATTAAGATCTGGATAAATAAATACAAATATATTTGAGCAAGATTTCAAAGTAGCAGCATTTCAAACACAGTCACATCAATCCTAATAGTTTTGAGAGCTGTCAAAATGCAACCCGGCTCAAGGGCTTGTCCGACCAGCACAGTTTTTGGGTTGGACTGGGCTCCAGTTTTCAGCATAGAGGTTATCTCAGCTTCCATAGCCGCCACTGACCCTCTACTCGAGTTTTTTGACCCGAACCAATAGCCCGACGGGCCGAGTAAGCTTGGTCAGCCGACATGCCCAATTCAATTTCACACTGAACGGACGAGTTGGGCCATCAAAATAGCGGTCGCCGACAGAACTAGAAGAGAATCCAAAATCAAGAAAGTGTGTACGTGGAGAAAAGCAGTATAGATTCGTATCTTCTACATATCGAATGTATTCCCTATATAACGGACACTGCAATATATGATTTTTCGATAGATTCGTGCATCATAGATCGAAACTTAAGAGCTAGCCAATTATCATAGTGAAATACTAAACTCTTGGGTGATCACTCGTACGTCTTGTTCATCTCCTTATATCCTAATATCTTTTGCTTCTTCACTCTACATGATAGTCCTTTGATTGGATTGTGTTGAAGAATTCTACTAGTGTTTGTATTGCTATTGCATTTGGTTATAACATTCATTTGGATCTATGCGGTGGGGTTTTTTTCTCTGCAAGACGCTGCCTCGAACCGTAACCATTATTTTAACCAATGCTTCTCTAATAAAAGTGTGGTATATTTTTCTCTCTCGATCGAAAGTAAATTACTCCAACGAGCTCATAATTAAATAAAAAAAATAAAAAAGAGACGATGTATTGGATACAACACAGAGAAACTTGTGTATTTATGTGATATATACTACGGCTATATATTCGAAAAAATAAAAATAAAAATAAAAATAAAAATAAATAAAAAATACATACACTCATCTACACACAATGAATGAGAGAAAACTAAACACTATTTTTCACAACCATCTTATATATATTGGTGGAAATAGCTATTGTGCTTGTTATTACTGCAATAATGATCATCATTGCTGCAATGATCTTGTCCCTTGCTGTAGAAATACCATGAATATCTCTGCAATAAAAAAAAATCAAAGTTTCTTTTTTCATCGTAGACACGAAGGCAAATTGTATAGCAAAATATACGAGTCGGTACCTTAACACGACCGCGCCTGGAAAAATGAAGGCTAGACAGACAGCAGAAGTGGACCCCATGAACTGAAACAAATACCAAATACTAGGAATGGCTATTGCCAAGACATAAGCCAAAGCCAGCAAAGCAAGACTAAGAAGCACAAATCTATAGGCATCGTCAGCCAAACGACGCTTTCTAGAGAAGAGAAACTCATCGATATTAGTCCTGAGCGAAAAGTTCAACAGAGGAAACACCAGCATTAGATGGAGCGCGTAGCTTAACCGAACCAAGTCGTTAAGCAACAAACTTATTCTAGAACCCGAGCCCTGATCGAAATTCACAAGTATGTCGTCCATGGTTGAGTCCCCAAACAGAAGGTACCCGAAAATCCCGATAGTAAAGTAGATGGCAGCACAAAGTATTAAGGAAATTCTAACGGCGGAGATCATGAGTGCGGGTTTACCCAGCTCGACTCCAATTGCATGAACTGCATGAATCCGTTAAAAGATCGCCTTCGTGAGGAAAGTCGTATGGAAGGTAGAATCTGAATACGGAAGCCTTTATTCCAGAAAATGACAAGATGCCTTTTGACGTTTGTATTCATTACCTAACAAACACTCACCTCTTGACTCGGTAGAAGTGAAATATCTGTCGAGACTCGAGAGGAGTATTTGTTCCACTTTTGGAAGGTAACTGGATATATTTGCAAATAGGCTAAACCTCAGGGGTAGTTTTTGTAATTAAACATTTTTTGTTTTGGAACTTTTGTTTGGAATAGTTACAAGTGTAGCCTAATTATGTATGACTCCGGTTATCTTACGAATTACAAACACCCGTTTTTGGTTTGTATTTGACTAACAAATGCTTCCCTCTAGGGGATGCAATGGGTATTTGTGAAAAATAACCGGACATTCTTCTAACTAAGCTAAACTTTAGGGGGCTGTTTTTGTAATTAGCACTTTTACACGCAAAAAAAAAAAAGAAAGAAAAAGAACATCCATGGAAGCTAATTTCTTGGCATATCTTGGGCACAGTATTTTATTTGTTACCGTTGAAGTGAAATGTGAATGCGGTCACGATCACAGGGATGGTAGTGAAGAGATTAAAGAAGGAAACACCATTGTCCAACCGAGGTAGGATTCTTGGAGTCTTTGTTTCGCCTTGTATGAATGCAGCGATGGCCATCACCGAGCATATACCAACAAACACTACTGCTAGGAATACTGATACTGCTGAACTCAACCATAATGATTCTGCATAACAGTCAGCCCAAATACTCAAGATCATAAACAGTTTCAAGTCCGAAGAATAAAATGATGAGTGCAATGAAGAAACTAAACTAAAAGGTGAGATCATGCTAGAAACCGTAAATACTCATTTTCTAAGAAAACTCATGCTAGAAAGTTTTTCTCTTCACCTCGCTAATAAATATATGTTGTTGTTTTTTTTTTGCATTTTTGACTTAAATATGACAGTCTTACCCTCCAATATATATACTTGGACAATTCTTTAAAAAGGTAGTAGCATGGTACATTTCTCTGACATTGAAACAGCAATCTCGATAGGCAGTCAACCTCGGTATCGAGACAGTCAATCTCGGCATCAAGATTTGCTGTCTCGACACCGAGATTGAATGTCTAGATGTCATGGAAAAAGCAGTCTCTTTGTTGTCTTGTTGAAAATGAAAAGTAAGGAGCATACAGACAATTTAACGACCAAAAAAAGACAAGACGTCTTCCACAAGTAGGGCTAAAAAAAAAAATGGCCAAGGTAAAGGGTTAAAATATCATGTAGTGAATATAATATAGGGACACCCAGTGGCCATTGGACAAGTTAGAAAGAACAATGGTGATGATTCAGAACATGAAGCTATATGATAGAGTTAAGAGGATGGAATACACACAAGAGAATTAATGCAAGAAAAGAACGTAGATCTATAGTAGAGAAATAGAAATAATACCGGGAATGATTCCTCCAAGTCTAATGGCCGAATCCTATGAAAAATATTTTGATCCAAGCCGAAGACGTAAACAACGGTCTTCAAGATAATCCCACTAGGAGACACAAAAGACACTATATATAGACTTAATAACACTAACGCTAACTTAATCCCCAAAAAACTGGGCCCAGTGGCCAACTTATTAAATAAACTTACATTGAAAAACCCTACTATAGTAATACTAATAATTTGATGTGTATTCTCAACCTTTGAGCCCAATGGCATCCTTTGAGCGAATTCTCAACCTTATTTCATCCTTCATCCAAAGCAAAAACATCCCCGAACAGTAGTTATCCACGATACACGGGACAAGCACCAAACGTGAAATAAATAAATCCGCATACTCACTTACGGTTCCGGGCAGGGGCGGATCACAAGCCTCTCAACCGTGGGGCCCGAAGTTAATATCTTATATATTTTTAAAAATACAAAAGATACATCATCCAAAATTATAAATAACAAAACATAAAGCTAGATGTTAAATATAAAAATACCAAACATCGCTCATCAAAGTGGAACCCGTCGATCCTTCGCGGCCTTGAAATCTTCTATAATTTCATCCAAAGTAATCTTTTCAACAAGTTCTCTTTCGATATACAAAACCAACAAGTCATTTAGAAAGACGGAAAGTGTTGGTTGAAGAGGACCAAGATTCATATAAGCTCGTCGAATTGTATCTTGTTGATTGACGGGATAATCATAAACTTGATGACGCAAGCCAGGGTCTCGTTCTAATGGACTAAGATCAATATTATTACTATTCATTTGAGCTTTTTTGCAAGGATTTTCGGTAACCGGAACACTAGGTGAAGCCGGGGTATTATCATCTAGATTTGTTGTCTCTTCGACATGTTGAGAAGAAGAACTAACATGTTTTATTTTAAAAAACTCATAAATGATAGATTGAGTTTTCTTCATCTACATGTCAAACAAAATTAACAATTTTATCACATTTTAAATCAATTGAACTATCAAAGTATTAATAATTTCATAAAAAAAAATACTAGGGCAGGCTACAAAAGAATCCCAAAATAAAAAGACAAAGAATGAAAGAGTAGAGGGCAAAACCTAATCGATATCGACGTCTTCTTTCTTTAATTTCTTGGAGGCAGCTGCGATTACGGATGAAGACGATGGTCGTTGTGCTTCCTTCCTGGTAACGAACTGAAGGCGCTGAAGTGGGAAAGAAGTCCATCTTCCTTTTCCAAAAAGAGATTATAACTTGTGTGGGCTGGGCTTTATTTAATTATATCTGGCTGGGCTCTACTATTTTTTTTTTTTAAAAGCCCAGGGGCCTTGGCCCCTAAAGGCCCCATAGGGCCTCCGCCCCTGGTTCCGGGTCTGTCGTGTATACAAAAATGATTCAAATGAGTTTGCCATAGGATCATCGCGTAGCGACGCAAGAGTTCCTATTTCAACTGTCTCCAAGACATATTAGGAAAACGCGTCCGCGTCCATTGGAACAATTCAAAGCCCCGCCTTCCATCGCGATCAGGGCGAAATTCAACCTTGCCCGCATTTGGTATATTATGGAGCCGACAATTGTGCTCCGCTCGGGAAAGCCAACCCTCGGGATTAGAACCATCAAACCCGGGAAGAGAGATACTTTTCGCCGCAGCCATCACATCCGAAACTAACAGCGGCTATGTCTCCTCCCCTCGCGGCCGCAATACAGCCGCCAAACTTCCTGCTGCATACGGATGGGGTGGCGGACTCTGGCCATCCTCAACTGCCTTCCCTTTTCCCCGCGCTAAGTAAGACAGGAGCGTGGTAATACTGTCCAGTTTTGCCTCCAGGGACCCGACCTCTGTTGCCAAACCCTCGCTCCTCTTCTTCATTGCCAATAGCCGATTTTCCGAATCCATGCGAGCAGTTGATGGTGTATTGCACATCCACGCTCACCGCACCAAATTGATAGAGTTAAGAGGATGGAACACACGAGAATTAACTCAAGAAATGAACATATATCTGTAGTAGAGAAATAGACATAACACCGGGAATAATCCCGTGCAAGCCTAATGGCTGAATCTTACGGAAAATGTTCAGTCCCAAGCCGAAGCCATAAACAAGGATCTTCAAGATAGTCCCACTAGGATACACAAAGACACTATATATAGACTTAATAACCATAACGCTAACTTAGGCCCCAAGAATAAGCACAATGGCCAATTTATTAAAGTCTTAAATTAAAAATCCCTACTATAATAATACTAATAATTTGATGTGTATCGCTGCATATACAAGTGTTTATAGTTAACAGATCAACGCCAGTATGTGCTTTTAAAAAAATCTAAAGGTAGAGACTTGGACATAATCATTTCGACATACCTACACGACGATACAAGACAAGTGGAAGCATGATAAAAAGAACAATGAAGAGAAGGGCGACCGCACGTAAGTTCCACCAATGAATTCCAAACCATTCTTGCAAAACTCCCAAGTGTTCTGGCCCTGTCCCAGAAAGTACATCCCCTGGCATAAATAACGACATGTTTGTTATCAAGTCGAATTTAGTTTCTTCAAACTTCAGAGTATATAGCACAAACTGACAAGTAAATTTTCATATTTGACTATTTAGTTAAACTTATTTGCATTGTGGCCCTTAAGGCCCATTGGTCCACCATATCTTGTAAACACTAACCGTTTTTGCTATTCATCGTTTTATTACGGTCTTCTTGTTCTCTTTGTTATCATGTTTCCCCGAAGTCAATCAGATAATTGTGCAGCCAATACATATAAGTAGAACAGTCATTCTTTTTCACTTGAAGCAATTTATTCTAGCTTCTTTTCATTCACATGAGTGCTTTCAAGATTGATAGTGAATCAAATGGAACAATACCATCAAAACATGAAACATTAAAAGTATATAATAATATAAACCACAATCCCCAAAAAGTGACTGCTTTTCTCCTGCATAATTCAATCAAAGTCCAAAAGAAGATGGAGAAATGTTTTACAAATGCAACACTTTTGCAACTAATTCACCAAATTTGGAGGGGCCGCAGCCCCTGCCTTCCCCCCCCCCCCCCCCCCCCTAAATCCGCCTCTGCAAGCAATCTCTTCTGTTTACAAACTCCACCCAGTTTCTAATTTTCTCAAGTAGTTTTTATCTATGTTACTCGGAATCTTTATTTCACATGTCAGATCCTCGACATCCCGATATACACACGACACTTAGATACTTCATTTGAAGCCAAAGTCAAGATAATTTTCCACAGAATAGCCGAATCATACACTTGAACACACACCCAAATCCGACCCGAGTACTCTAATCTACCCGAGTCTGAGTAACATAGCTTCTCATTTCAGCTTCAATAAAATCAGTCCCATTAGATTAAAAAAAATTGCCGGTGTACGTGAACCTCAAAAGGTAAAAAAAAATAGAAAAATCTAAAACAAGTTAGAAACCAGAAAAACCCAACAGCTGCTTACCAATAATAATCAGGTACATGATCAAACAACCAAGATTTGTTATCATCACACATATCTGCACAGCGACTGATCCCAACCGTCCAAACGACTCCCTCATTAGACCCGCGTACGTCCTCGACTCGCCGGTGTACGTGAACCTCAACATGAACTCAACAGATATGTCCACCACAATCCCGATCAGAAGAATCATTATTAAAGCCGGAACAACTCCAAGGACCTTAAGAGTCGCCGGTATGGACATTATCCCCGCCCCGATTATGCTCGTCGACACGTTGAATACCGCCCCAGGCAGAGACGGACGTTTCTCCGGCGATTCCGTGTGGTGTGGGAGGAGAGGCGCCCTAGCCCCGGTGGCTTTACTCGCCGGAGCCATGCCGGATGGGATTTTCTGGGTTTATTTTTTTATTTATTTTTCAACTTTTCGGGTTCTGATCTGATGAAAAGCACTATGCGAGATGTACCATATATGATGCCATGCAATTATTGATCAGTGTCGGAACAAGACGTCACTGGAGCCGGGCCAAAAATATTACTATGCTGTGCTGACACGCCACTGTAAGTGAGCTTGGGTCTCGGCCTATGCTGTGCTGACACGCCACTGTTATTGATTGTCCTGAAATGACGAGATTGCCATTTGTGGAAGGGGCCTTGTATTGGGAGGGTGAAGGGCAATATTGAGATTGGTTGATGATGGCTGTGAAACAGTCAAAAGGTTCTTTTTGGAAGTAGTCATTGGTTTGAATATTAAGATGTATTTAGACGAAAATGTGGGTAATGTGAATCATGTGATTGTTCATCTTTAATTGGGACGATTATGGTAACGTCCATGGTACACCGCCACGTAGTGTATCCCATGCCGGATGCACTACATGTGGCGTGTATGGACGATGTAAATTGATGCTCCATCTAGTGCATCAATTTGCACCGTCCATAAACGACACGTGTAGTGCATCCGACAGGGAATGCACTACATGGGCTTTCTCAATGGACGGAACCGACGATTATCTGTCATTGTTTTGGCTTAATTGCTATTCTAGTCTTGTAATTATTGGAAAATTATATGGTCTTTTAATGTATCGGAGCAGGAGTGGCTCGAAATACCGAAATAAAATAGTTAATGGTGGAGTTCTCATTATTCTTTTTTTCAGTAACGTTTCTTGTATGTGTTCTTAAGAAAATTAAAAAAGAAAGTTGTCCATCTTTCGGTGTCAGGTGGATGCTTAGAGCGTGGGTTAAATTGTAGCTTAAAGCATAATCGTACCAAAAATAAAATTAAAGATTTAATTCAATAAATTTTAAAATTATTCAATTTTGATAGGCCCAGTGCAATTGCTTAATTTGTAACTCCAATAATAGTGAGCCAAACCAAATGTCAAAGCTAAAGTAAAAATGAAACTATTTTATATCTCTAGTAATTTGTGTCCAAGCCAACATTCAAATGCTATGGGTGTTGGGGAATCATCGGATAACGGGTGGTTGTTGGTTGATTTGACTAACTGTAGTTAGTTGATTTGACTATGTGTTTGTGTTAGCGGTTTGTAAAAATATGTTTGGTAAACAATTGATAGTTAATAGCTGTTTGATAGTATCAAATGACCAAAATGGACATTGTTATGATTTATTTTTAAATTTTATTTTATACATATTTATATAAAATTTATAAAATTTAATTGGGTTTTTACACATTTATATTATTAAATTAATACATATTAATATTGAATAACAATAAAATATGGATAAGAAATAAGTGCAAATATACAATAAATTAGAAAGGATTTATAGAGGGATATAAAAGTACTTTTGGGTAATTGATCAAAACGTTGTTTTTATTAGCGATTTTCATCGTTTCCAATGGAGGTAAGCCAAAGACTCATTATTCTTTGGTTCTGAATTATAATGGAATAAAACAAAATAACTTACTAAAATGGCTGCACTTCTTTTTCTCATGAAGTACTAGTCATTCCATGCAATTCTTGATGCAATTTTCATTTTGGATCATCCGGAAACAGCCTCTCTGTGTTAAGACATGGGTAAAGTTGCGTACATCCGATCCCCCCTTACCCCGCTTTTTGCGGGAGCCATTGAGGCATTGAGGTAATATTGTTGTTGTTTTTATTAGCGTTTTTAAAATTAGCTTTTTGAGACCAATAAATTCTTCCAATAAGCTGTTTACCAAACATATCAAATAGCTTAAGTTGGTCAAACATCTAATTAATATCAATCCATTAATTTTCTCTCTTCACCAAACTCTCTTATTGTATCTCAAAATCTTTTCTACTTGACAAGGTATTGAAATAGGAAGGGTCCTCTCTTTTTTAGTACCAAAGCATAAAAGTAACAAGTTATATATCCCCATTCATAAAACTATAAGTTTTTGATACCAAAATGTGTTAAAAGACTTTATTACCCTTAAAATCTACCACTAAAAGAAAAAAAACATAAAAAAGAAAAAGGAAGATTATTAAAACGAAACAACAATAAAAAAACGGTCCCACAACTCAATATTTTCCTCTGCAAAAAAACTCCTCTCCTCTCTGCAAAAAAACTCTCCCGTCGTGAAACCCTTCGCCGGCCAGAAAATATCGACCTCCGACTACCACAGAGAATCTGAAGACGCCAGAAGTTCCGCTAGTGACACTCCATCTGAAAAGTAATTCGTCTATGAGTCGCCGGTTAGTGTATTTTCATTCACACACGATCGTGCCACGACGGTTGTTCATCTTCCCACGATCGTGCTGAAGAAGATGAGACCATCGTGTACGCGAAAGTTATCCTCAACTCTGTCTTCGAACGAAAGATGGACCCCACCTCTAGGCGGCCGTGCTTAGGTGGAGGCCGCCGACCCAACCCAAAGTCCGGCACTAAAGTCCGGAAATAGAATGATCGATTACGCATTGATTGTAGATGCTCATGCTCGCTCATGATTGATGGTCGGATGAGAAGTTCCGACGACTCATAATCCTATCCATTTGGGCCGGTTGGCGAACCCAAGCAAGAAATTCCGCAGATAGTGACTCAAGCAAGTCTTTACAACAATCTTCATCTTCGGATGTATGCACCTCTTCATCTTCTGTTGGTATATAATCAGATATTTGCGCTGTTTTATGCGGAAGCGAAAATAAATTGCGGAAAATAAATCACACAAGGATTTATAGAGGTTCGGCTATTAACGAAGCCTACGTCCTCTCTCGATGTATCTTTTTCTTAGGATTAAGATCAAAACCTCTACGCCTCTCTTCTATCGGTCGAGGGATTACCGTTACAAGCTCGTCTTCTATCGGTTCGAGTAAAACCGTTTTTCCTTTTCTATTGGATAAGGAAACAACCACTCTAGCTTTCTATGGGTACTAGATAAACCTCACTTAGATATCGATTGCGATTCTAACAATGCCGGATACTTGATCCTAATAACACCGAATCCAATCGAATCTTTTCTTTTACCACTCGTGTATAATGTTGAATGTATAAACACTCAAACTAACAATATAAGCTCAATATTACAACAACAATGTAAGTATATGATTCTCAGATGAATATCTCGTTTGCTTGAAGTTGTACTCAAACAATACCATATGGATGGTATTTATAGGCAATTTCCACAAACTAGCCGTTGCTGGCTGTTTTGACTTGCTAGCGTGCGCTAGCCTTCTTTTGTAGCGTGCGCTAGATCTTTCGATTTGATCCGGTAACCCGTTTCTTCTTTAGCGTACGTTATGCCTTCTGCCTTACGTACGTAACCATCTTGTATTAGCGTGCGTTAATAGTACATTGTAGCGTGCGCTAATACAATATATCCGTTGCATGGATTGTCAAAGTATCCGTTTGATATGCTGACTTTGACTTACTTTTCCCAACGTTCGGATTGACTTGATTCAAACATCTTAGCGTGCGCTAATCATACTTTGTAGCATGCGCTAATGCTGACTTCATTGCTTACGTTATTCTGTGTTTGAATTCCTTCACAACGGTAACAAGACTTCGATAGCGTGCGTTAATGATAACGTGTAGCGTGCGCTATCCATCAGCTGACTTCACTGCAGCTTACTTCGAAACTTGGCTGGAATGCAGATTACTCCTCGTTAGCGTGCGCTAACATATATGCCTTAGCGTGCGCTAATGCGATCCAGTTGCAACTTTTGCGTCTTCGTGCCCGTCGTTTTGCTTCGCCTCGATGTTGTTTTGTTGTTTAGCAACTTTAATCATCAAAACACAAATTAAATAATGTGTGGAATAAATATTCCAACAATCTCCCCCTTTTTGATGATTACAAAACAACCCTTGAATTGGATAATCTGTAAAAAATAATATATGTATATTTATACGAATCAAAGTTTTCGGCTTTGATCGTTTCGTTAGTTTCTCCAATTCTCTTTTCTTTTCGACATCTCCTTTATTTTTTAACTCCGTCGTTTTTCATTTTTCAATTTTTCAACTCCCCCTATTTGTATGCTTTTCTTTTCTTTTCGACTTCTTCGATTTTTCTCATTTTTATCTCAATTCATCTCCTTCTCCTTTTTATCTCAATTCATATCTTTCTCCCTCTTTTTGTCTTCATCAAAAAGTAAAAAAAAAATATAAAGGATACCAAATGAAATATAAATATGCATGATACCAATTTATGCATTAATAAGGGTGTAAACTCCCCCCGAAAATATTATCTCCCCCTTTTTTAAAATATCAATTTAATTTTTGGGGATCCAACCGATAGTTGGTTTTTCTTTTGAAACATAGACGATGTTTGAAACGTTTGTTCCTTTAGGAACCCAAATCTTTTTAATTTTTATCGTCCGGCGTGGGCTTTTACAGTTAGAAATATGATGCCCAATTTTCAAACATTTTTCACATCGGGGTATTTTGAAATTGACGGATTCGTTTTTCGAACGCGGTTTGAATCCTAACCCCTCTTTATTTAGAGTATATTTTTGAACACATAACATTTGTTCAAATTTATCGTTGGCGCACGAGAATTTCTTTGTCAAAAGTTTTAGTTCATCTTGAACTTTCAAAAGATCATTTTTTAAAATATTTTCATTTTCAAGGCATTTCGAATGATCAATTTCGACAAATTTCCCTTTTTCAAGTATTTTGGAATTTTCAACTTCCAAAGTTTTATATTTAGACTTGAGGGATTTAATTTCATTTAAAGTATTTTGATAGTCAGTATGTAATAACTCGAATGCTTCAAAAAGTTCGTCGTAAGAATTACTTACTTGGCTTTCGACGTCGCTATCGTCGAATGAACTCCGGGCCATGAGCGCGAGATTATTTTGTTCAAGAAAATCTTCATCGGGATCTTCGTCGCTCCATGTTGCGATTAGAACCTCCTTTTGCTTTACTCGACAATTCTTAGCAAAGTGGCCTGGTTTACCACATAATCGACAAGTGTTGTCGAATTTCTTAGGTTCGCCTGCTTGAATGTCCTTCTTCCTCCGGTTTAATAAGTGTTGGAACTTATTAATATTTTTGGCATAATATGCCATTTCTTCGTCACTTTCGTTCACCGGGATTTCTTCTTTCTTTCTTGGCACCTTAGCCTTGAAGGCTATCGACTTTTCCTTCGGTTTTGGTTTGGCATTCCGAGATTTTAGAACAATCTCGTAGTTGATAAGTGAACCAACGAGAGCACTAAAATCGAGAGTGTTTAAATCTTTAGATTCCATAATTGCCGTAACCTTACCGTCCCATTCTCGAGGTAGTGATCGGAGAATTTTCTTTA
This sequence comes from Orobanche coerulescens, assembly GCA_033398695.1. Classification (NCBI taxonomy): domain Eukaryota; kingdom Viridiplantae; phylum Streptophyta; class Magnoliopsida; order Lamiales; family Orobanchaceae; genus Orobanche; species Orobanche coerulescens. The sequence goes on from CM065816.1 coordinate 18,400,411, forward strand.
CTTTCTCACTACTCGAAAGTGGTTTTCCGAAACATGCTAATCCATTAGTGATGACCGAGAATCGGTCGAGCATAATCGAGATGGATTCGTCGTCCTTCATTTGGAATAATTCATAATCGTGAATGAGCATGTTTATCTTCGTCTCTTTGACTTGAGACGTACCTTCGTGTGTTACCTCAAGCATTTTCCAGATTTCTTTGGCACTATCACACGATGATATCCGGTTGTGTTCTTCCGGATTTAAGGCACAATAGAGAAGTTGAGTTGCCTTACAATTGTAGTGGTCGTTTTTCCAATCGGAATCGTCATATTCTTCGAAGGTTTTGAGCGTACCGTTGGAATTTGTCGGAATTTTCGGACCAAGACAAATCACCTTCCAAAGCTCGATGTCATATGCTTGGATGAATATAGACATCTTCTTCTTCCACGTCATGAAGTTTGAGCCATCAAAAAATGGTGGTCGGTTGAGAGCAAGGCCTTCGACGGGAGTCATTTGGAACGCCATTGGATCTTTTCTCCTCGGATGTTAAGACGCGTATTGGAGTACCGCTCCGACACCAATTGTTGGTATATAATCGGATATTTGCGCCGTTTTATGCGGAAGCGAACATAAATTGCGGAAAATAAATCACACAAGGATTTATAGAGGTTCGGCTATTAACGAAGCCTACGTCCTCTCTCGATGTATCTTTTTCTTAGGATTAAGATCAAAACCTCTACGCCTAAGATCGTCTTCTATCGGTTCGAGTAAAACCGTTTTTCCTTTTCTATTGGATAAGGAAACAACCACTCTAGCTTTCTATGGGTACTAGATAAACCTCACTTAGATATCGATTGCGATTCTAACAATGCCGGATACTTGATCCTAATAACACCGAATCCAATCGTATCTTTTCTTTTACCACTCGTGTATAATGTTGAATGTATAAACACTCAAACTAACAATATAAGCTCAATATTACAACAACAATGTAAGTATATGATTCTCAGATGAATATCTCGTTTGCTTGAAGTTGTACTCAAACAATACCATATGGATGGTATTTATAGGCAATTTCCACAAACTAGCCGTTGCTGGCTGTTTTGACTTGCTAGCGTCGCTAGCCTTCTTTTGTAGCGTGCGCTAGATCTTTCGATTTGATCCGGTAGCCGTTTCTTCTTTAGCGTCGTTATGCCTTACGCCTTACGTGCGTAACCATCTTGTATTAGCGTGCGTTAATAGTACATTGTAGCGTGCGTGTCTGATATATCCGTTGCATGGATTGTCAAAGTATCCGTTTGATATGCTGACTTTGACTTACTTTTCCCAACGTTCGGATTGACTTGATTCAAACATCTTAGCGTGCGCTAATCATACTTTGTAGCATGCGCTAATGCTGACTTCATTGCTTACGTTATTCTGTATTTGAATTCCTTCACAACGGTAACAAGACTTCGATAGCGTGCGTTAATGATAACGTGTAGCGTGCGCTATCCATCAGCTGACTTCACTGCAGCTTACTTCGAAACTTGGCTGGAATGCAGATTACTCCTCGTTAGCGTGCGCTAACATATATGCCTTAGCGTGCGCTAATGCAGTCCAGATTGCAACTTTTTGCGTCTTCGTCTGCTTCGTCGTTTTGCTTCGCCTCGATGTTGTTTTGTTGTTTAGCAACTTTAATCATCAAAACACAAATTAAATAATGTGTGGAATAAATATTCCAACATCTTCCTCATCTTCCTCGTATTGATACTCTTTGGAAGGCATGTCATAATTTATGTTGCCGGGCTCTACTCTCGAGCTGCTACATCCCATATTAACCTCGGGGGTGGAGGAGCTGCTGTTCTCAACATAGACCTCAGGATCCTCCTTGTATTCTACTAGTAATCGAAGTATCTCGGTATCGCCCCGTAATAGGACTTTTACTTTGTTTCCTTTGGCCATGTGTGTCAAGTACCATGATTTGTAATCGGACTCATTTGGACCACCCAAACCCTCTCTGATAACCCCCACGAGGTTTGTACGACTAACTTTGCTCGTGTCGATATAGACAAAAAAGGAGTCCCCGTCTACATATGTCGATCGCTCCCAATGACCACCGTGATGTATCAAAATACGCTGCCACGACATCTGATTACAAAAAGAGGAATAACTATTCAGAAAAATGAGCGAACAATATTACGGTCTGCCTTGGACACGATCGATGCACACGGTCGTATACTACAGTGTGCAGTGATCGTGTGCAAGTTTCTGTCCATGAACACGATCGCTGCACACGATTTTAGACGATCGTGTTAAACGATCGTGTACACGTTAGTGTTGCGCACGATGTTAAGGTCGTTGCGCACGATCGTTGCACACGATCGTTGCACACGGTGGCTTCCCATCGTGTGCGTAAACATCTGAAATTTTTTTTTCATCGTTCAAATAATGATGCATACCTTCTTTATGAACTCAGAAGCACGACAAATGAAGTCCTATTTCAACGTCAACTTTTATTTTCTAACAATCTTGTGATTTCTATAAGATTTTTTGAGAGACCCTTTGTCAAAAATAAAATGGTTGTGTTGTTTTGATGTATATGTTTGTAGTTAAATTTTGGTTGTTGGACATTAATATCGATCGGAGGAGGAAAGTAAAAAAGAAAAAAGAGAAGAAAAGTAGTTTAAATTAAATAAATAAAAAAATAAAATGAGAAGTCAACAATACAACAAAAGAGAGGACATTTTAGTATTTTTAATCAAAATGGTACCAAAAACTTATAGTTTTATGAATGAGGATATAGAACTTATCAATTTTATGCTTTGGTATTAAAAAATTGATTCCCACAAATGGAAATGACAAAGCCATAAAAAAGAACACAAATTTTCGTTCAACCTTTTCATTCAATTAAAATTTTGTAACTGTAGAAATAAATAGGTAAATCTTTGCAAATTCTTCAATAATTAACCCAAAAATAAAATGGCATTCCAGTAAAACCAATACATGATCTTTGAATAAAAACATCTTCAAAATGTAATTTTGAACTTTTCAAAATAATTTGAGAAAATAACCTCGAGTTTGTCTTGCTTCATAGTCGGAGCATTACCGATGACTCTCAGATGAACCACCACTTCATCAGCATCAATATAAAAGACGATTCTAATTCTTAAAAAAAAATGTCCTAAATAATAAACTAAAAATCTAGCAATTAAGATATGAAATTATTAATATTTTACCATGAGATAACTATATGTAAAATTGAGAAAAAAAAATGATGAAAGCCTAGATTATAAACTTCATTGCTATATGACTACAAAAATATAGTACAATCAACTAGTTTGAAAGTGGGGAGTAAAATATCAAATTCAAACCTACAAACCTTAATTTTATGTTTCTATCCTACATGGTTGAGTAATTTTTTTAAAGTTTCTATATGACGTGTTGAATTTTAGTAAGGGTAGAAACATGTGAATTTTTTTTATCTCCAATGCGGTATTTGTACTCTATATATTTACATATTTTTAGGAAGATAGATAATGTAATTATCCAATCAGATAATTATAAATTAAATTAGAATTTCTATAATTGTTTCTACATGTAGAAACACCTATAGAAATTTCCAATGTGACTCAGCTAACACATGGGATAGAAACAAACTTAGAAAATTGCATTGGAGTTTATTTTCTCTATTTTTTGTTTCTATCATAGAAATTCAACGGGATAGAAACTCCCATTGGATGTGGCCTTAGCTCCGTCCTCATATTAAAAACCCAACAAAATCAAATTACAAATTTAAAACTTCAATTAGACTTACTATAATAATATATTAAAAACCACGATGGTGGACACATTTACAAACAACACATTAAATCATATTAACTCCCTTCACATACTAATTTTTCCGACCTCCCAAATCAAATCCACATCAGTTGTCACATTTAGAAGCAGTGGCGGAGGCAGAAAACATACACAGAGATCAATGATAATATCACTCCTCGCAAATAGCTAGGGTTAGTCTTCGATTCCGACTAGCTCTTTTATCATTTGATTTAACAATAATATCATCACATAATGATCCATCCGGTATATTTGAAGACCTAATAGGTTGTTGTTGGGGAGTAGTTGTTGCTGAAGGGCTCTTAGTTCGTGAAAAATATTTTTTCATATTCCTAAATTACAATCATGAATCAACAAACAATAAGTAGATTCATATTACCAAAGTACATTCAACAAATATCCCCACAAATAACAAACAAATTCATATTTCGAGAGAGTGGATTACAACTAGGTACAAAGTAGAAATATGTATTACTACTAGGTACAAACTTTAAAATGGCATTACTGCTAGGTACAAAAACATTACTACTAGGTACAAAATTGTATTTGGTAGGACAACTTTACCCTTCTGCAGCCTTTTATGTTATTTTCATTTGAAATTTGAAATTTTAATTTATTCATTTGAAATTTGAATTTTACATATCTAGAATAAAATTAAAAATTACATATTTGAAATTGACAAAAACACTTTCTTTGTCCTTCATCTTCATATTCCGTCTTCTTTGTTTCCTCTTCATCTTAAAATTTGAATTTTAAAAATCTATTGCAGACCTTCATTTTCTTCGTCCTTCTAGAAAATTTGTTGCCGACGTCCAAATTTGAATTTTAAAAATCTGTTGCAGACATTCATCTTCTTCGTTGCAGACTTTTATCTTCTTCGTCTTTCATCTTCCGCTATACACCAGTGCATGCACATGTTCAAAAAATATAGACCCGTGCATGCACCTGTGCACCAATACATGAACTGGTGCACTAATTCATGAACCCTCAATTCCCAAATGAACCAAAAAATGAAAAACAAAAATCAAACCCAATTAAATCTAGAATAGGCAAACCAAAATCCAATAAAAAGGTACCAAAATCCAAGCGAGTTGTAACACCCCCAATATATTCGGGAATATTACAGCGCCGTAAATCCTTTACATAAGGATTTACAAGGCTGAAGAATTGAACAAGTATAAAAAGGTACTGACGAATGGAAATAACGGAATTACAGTACAACAGTTTTGACCCAATACAGAAATAGTACAATTGTTCAACAGAACTCAATAATACATCACCAAATTAAAATCATCACAAATGACTTCGTACTCGAGTACTTATTGAAATAACGAATAATCAACAGATAAATAAACCCGGTCGGGACATCACTCTGCACCCTCGTCGTCATACAGTTCCAGTGGTTGTTTCCCCGCTCTCCTGGATCCTGAACACAAACAAAATGTTCACCCCCGAAGGGGTTAGCACAACGATGCTAGTACAAGTACCACAACATATTATTCATATCTCACGGTGAATAATAATAACAACGTAAACGACAAAATACCAACGAGTCTTCTCCTACGAGAAACTCAAACATAACATACACAACTGATAATCACAACATGATATCAATACATACACATGGTAATTCCATCGATCCAGCGTTCACTGCCTAGAACCCACGATGATCCCGTCAGACCAACCCGTGGTGAAAAAACCCGTCCGATGATCCAGCGCATGCTAGCATAGATCCCCCGATGATCCCGTCAGACCAACACGAGGTGGACATACAATCACGACATACATGCACGACAATATGTATAACAACAATACATAAAACAATTAAGGTACTTGCCTCGATTTGAAGACAAGAATAATACTTCCACGAAAACGAACACTCGAAGGTCGTCCTCCTCAATCAATCACGTAACGAGACCAAACCTTAACAAAAGAAATGATATAGGATTTATCTCGCGTCGTATGAATGTTTAACAATTCGATTAACGGTCAAAAGTTCATAAACTGCAATCTGCCCGAATAGCTTAGCGCACGCTAAGTACTCTGTGTAGCGTGCGTTACGTCTGCCCGATAGCGCACGCAAACAACAAAGACTAGCGTACGCTAACTATGCATGGTCAGTACTTCCCTGACCAGCCAACTGACTCGTCTGATGGTCTAGCGTACGTTACGTACCAAACGTAGCGCACGCTAACTACTGCTCGATAGCGCACGTTAAATTGCATAGCATAGCGTGCGCTATCTATGCATGGCAGTTTACTGCTGAGCAGTAAACTATTCTTGCCATGATTGAAACAACGAAATCTTGCGTGATAATTCATGTTACTTCCATGAATACCAGTTCCACACCTTTATGAATGATTATACTGTTGCGATATTTCCTACACGCAAGTGCACGTCATCGTTTACAAGTAATAAAGTGATAAGTAGAGTATCGTTCCCACGAGGATTGAATCTCTAACTACCGATGTTTTCGTATTCCAATTTTATTTGAACAATCGAAGTTGGTTTTTGTGATTAATAACTAAAAGAATTAATAAAAGACTAAGCAGTAAAAAAAAACAATATCTTGAATAAAAGGAATCAAATGATAAATAAGTCTAGGGTTCAGAATCTACCTTAATTTATCCGAATTTAATCTCGATTATCCGTAATAAATAATTTTCCCAATTTATTGAAGGCGGAGATTGCTAATATATTCTACCGCCTCTCCCGAGGTCAATAGATTTATCTAACGGCGACTAACGCACTCTATCCCTAGGTGAATTATCTCGTCGATAGGCAAAAAGCATGAAATCTCCTAAAGGCCACGTAGTTCCTATGAGTATATTCCTATCTCACGAGAATAAAGCGGTCCTCACCAATAGTTCCTCACCAAATCTCCTCTCCCGATTCAAGTGAATGATTAAATCAATACAACTATTGGCGGATAATTGCAAGCATTAAACATAATTGGGAAAACTCAATAAAAAGGTAATAAATTGGATAATCTCAATCAATTCGTCAAAACAAAGGTTTCATCAAAACCACTAGATTAGGGCTTTAGCGACATACTAAAAGCGAAAATACGAGAATAAATAAAGCGAAAGCATAAAATTCAAACGCAGATGAAGTTCGGATTCCTCCGTTCTTGACTCCGATATCTGCCCTTGAATTCTTACCTTTCCTCCTCTTCTGCCGTCTCCAAGCTTAAGCTCTCCAAGGTATTAGATTCAATGATTCCAAGATAATTAAATTAGGGTCTTAAGCCCTATTTATAGCTCAACACCTCCACAAATCGCGTCCGTATTAGTTGGTGGCGGCTTGAACGGCCCAAAATCCGCGCGACGTATAAAACCCGCTAAGTGTGCCGCGGCTCACTTGGGCGTACATGACACATAGCAAAAGTGAATGCACAGGCGTAAATAAATTCTCTGTCTGCGGCTCACAGGGTGTGCCGCGGCACAGTCTGACTTACTCGCCCTTGGTGGTGTCTTCTGTGCGGCTCTCGATTCCTTGTCTTGCGGCTCATAGTCGATTTTGCCGTCTTCGCGTTTTGCCTCGTTTTAGCTTAGGACTTCAACTTCCTGTCAATCATACAAAATTAAGGCATTAAAAGCCCATTTAGATGATTTCACTCACCAAAACACTACAAAATCAAGATAAATAAGCGTATAAAAATACGCCTAACAAATACCCCCAAACTTAAGCCTTTGCTTGTCCTCAAGCAAAAAAGAATTAAAGTCAATAAAAGAATGTCGTGAATCATCGTGCAACTCATAGTGTTCAACCTAATCAATACTATCCTGTCATTCTCTCTAAATAATACAAGTGTCATAAAAGCGAGCTGCACTCAGAATAATGATTCCGCAAAGTAATCAAATTCAGTCCTAATCGCTCGTTCATGAAGAAAATCCAGCTCAAAGATCAACAAAACGTGAGTCAAATCGACCGTCAATATGAAAGGCTAAATTACCAAGCTAGTTCGTCCCGTTCCACAGTCTAAAGGCACAATATTCACGAGTTTCACAACAATTAAACCTCGGACAGTATTCCCTTATATAAATATGCTCAAGAATTTGATTCGAGTCGACCACTAGGTTAGGATCTCGGAATGTTTCATCGGGATAATCCTAGGGTGGAACTTCCATTCTCATGTATTAGGAAACCGTTTGACGTAAAAGACACTCATGGGGCACATGGATGCTTCTAGTTACTAAGTTCCCGTCTACAGCGGAGAAACAACTCGAATACATAATTTCTGCATGTCCGAATCAAGGTTGACGTTTTACGCGAGGGTAAACAGCGGGTCACGCGAATGCCCCCGGTTACTAGGCTCCCTAGCATTGGCACATGTGAAATATCTAAATCACTAGTCTAATCAGGGTCGTCGTTTTACGCGAGAGTAAACAACGGGTCACGCGAATGCCCCCGGTTACTAAACTTCCCTTCATAGAACACATTATCTCGACTTTTTAGGGAAAAACTAACCGACTCTAAACTCCATCTAAGTGCCAACACGACTAAAGAAACAGTACGACTCACTATCCGGAAAATGTATCCAAACGTATTGATGGGGATTTAAAAACAAGTATGTATCGTCTCTTATCTGCCAAGACCTCTACAATCACGAAAAAATTTCGGACCTAATTGAATACTAAGCAGAACAGAAATAACTGACTACAACTCGACTAGAACTCGCCCGCTTCTTCAGAGAGAAAGACAGTGTCGTAACATCAGTATCACACAAATAGAAGCACGAAAATTCACGAATAAGGAAAAACTAAGACAAGCAAGGCTATCTAAAAAAAAAAATTTTACGCAAAGAAATGAAAAGTGCAACGAAATAATGTACAGCAAGAAAATAGAGTACAAAGAATGAATGTAGCATGAAAGTAAATCCCCCAAACTTAGGACGTACATTGACCTCAATGGACAAAAATGAAATGCAAGAAAAGTAAAAGGTCAAGTACTCCCCTCCATCTGCTCGGGAGCCAGTCTTGGCATCGTCCGGCGAGCATGCATGCTTCTTGACTACATCATGCGGAATGTGAATAAACGAGCTTGCATCATCAAAAGGAAGTTAAGTACGAGCTCTCAAGTTGAACATGATGTAGAGGTTGGGGATAATGTGACAACATGATTCATTGCATATAAGTTTGAAAATGCCTAGCTTACCCATTTTTCATTCTTTGCAATTTATCAAACACCTTGTGTGCACAAGTTAAAATGAAGAACAAGAATTTTTATGGTTAATTCCAAATCCCAAAAATAATAACACAGTTATAACCGAATTACAAAACCATCATCAACAATTCGTTCATAAACATCAATTCCATCACAATAACAAATTCCCCATATTCCAACTCCATTTTAGAAGCAACAATGAAGAACAACTAACAATATAAAAATCGAATCTTTTCACATCAATAATCACTTATGATTTAGAAATCAAAAATTACCCGGAGAATTTGAGAAGGAGACTAATAGAATGGAACCAACTAACCTCATCGTGTGCGGGAAGGAAGGAAGGGAGGAAGAAGTATCCTATGCGGGCCGATCATTGAATGAGCCTTACACATTTGTTCTTATTTTGCGACGGGGGCCGCGGCACAATATAAGTGAGCCGCGGCCCAAAGTACAGTCGGACTGGGACGTTTTGATATGTCGTCGGGTGCCGCGGCTCAGATTTTGTGTGCCGCGGCTCAGTGTGTTCGTGTGCCTCGGCTCAGCTTTAGTGTGTCGCGGCTCATTTATGCCGTGCCGCGGTACAAAGTACAGTCGGTTTTGCCTCCCCTTGCGATCGATGTGTGCCGCGGCTCACAATAACTGTGCCGCGGCTCATACTTCAGGTTGTTCCCTGGGACTTTCCTGCATAGAATTTTGAAAAGAAGACGTTAAAAACGAGAGGCAGAAGCAGTGGCGAAGCTAGAAGTTTTTCGGTGGGGGGTTGGGATCTAAATTTTTTTTTTCCTAAAGCTATTTTTCGGGTAATACCGAAATTTTGGGGGGTCGAAACCGAATATACCGAAATTTTTCAACACGAAAACTATATACCCCCTACATTGCAAAAAAATTTGAAGTGGGCGCCCCAGCCCCTTAATAGGCTGCGTAAGCACATAGAAGCACAAAAGGATGAAAAATAAGAATCACGAACACCAGAAAAATAAAGAAATGCAAAATCTACAACTACGAACTCGGGTTACCTCCCAGAAGCGCTAAGTTTATAGTCTTGATGACCTATTGGACAACATTAGTTCGCTTTTCGCAAACTCCATTTGGCTTCCGCCCCGTTCATCGAACCGTTTATATTTTGGTTAAAATTATGACCATTGGCAATCAGTGGTTCGAGTTTCGGTTCGGTCATCAAATGTTGTTTTTGAAAAGGTTTCGACTTGAATAACTTTCCGAAACACCCGGTTTCTCCATGACTAATTTTCCGCTTGGCTTTCGGCTCACTCTCCTCCTTCGCAAACGAACTCACATTGCAGTGATTTTCCTCATGCTCGAGGAACGCCACTCGTTCTACATCCTTCTTAAAACTTGGGCCATTCAACACAAAATCTGAATTTTCCCAACGACGATGTTTTCAGTGCTTTCCCCTTTCAACAACATCCACACCTTCAATTTGTGATCCTTTATCAGCACTTCCGGGACATGGGAACGATTTGAACACTTGAAAAGTAACTTGCTCGTCTTGGACCCTCAGAGTTAACTCTCCCTTTTCCACGTCTATAAGCATTCGGCCCGTGGCTAGAAATGGTCGTCCCAAGATGATTGGAATATTTTCATCTTCCTTCATGTCTAGTACGATGAAATCGGCCGGAAAGATGAACTTGTCAACCTTAACTAAAACATCCTCGATCACTCCCCTCGGATACTTTATCGATCGATCCGCCAATTGTAATGAGACTGTGGTTGGCTTAGCTTCCCCAATATTCAGCTTTTTGAAAATTGACAGAGGCATGAGGTTGATACTCGCACCAATATCGCATAGTGCCTTATTAAATGAAAGATTCCCCATGGTGCACGGTATGTTGAAGCTTCCCGGATCTTTCAATTTAGGTGGGAGCTTCTTTTGAAGAATAGCACTGCACTCCTCTGTCAAGGTGACCGTTTCGAACTCCTCAAGCTTTCTCTTCTTCGATAATATCTCTTTCATGAACTTGACATAACTCGGCATCTGCTCCAATGCGTCGGCGAACGGAATATTGATGTGAAGCTTTTTGAACACATCAAGGAACTTAGAAAATTGTTTGTCCGCCCTTCTTTCTTTGTAGTCTGCGGAAGCGGAGCAGGGGACACATGTCTTTGAGTTATCGGCTTCAATTCCTTCGACTCCTCTAGATTTAAATCCTTCTCTTCTTCAATCTCCTTCTTCTCTTTACCCGCTCGGGCTGATCCGAGACCTCTCTCCCTTCTCAAGCTAAGCTGCGTTTAGACTCTCTCTAGGATTAGTCTCTGTTGTACTCGGCAATGCTCCCTCACGGACGGTGTCAACACATTAGCGATTTGGCCACTTGGACCTCCAAATTCGAATGGAAGCAGAATGATTTTGTAGTGTAGCTTAGTCCGAGTCATAAATTGACTCGTATTTGCCATAATTTTGCAAGCGCTTCCTCGAGAGACACTTTGGGAGCGGAAGGGGGCTTTGTTGATTCTGGGCGAAAGGGGGCTGGTGTGCGTTCTGTCCGTTTCTCCATGAAAAGTTGGGATGATTGCGCCACCCCGGATTATAAGTATTGGAGTACGGGTTATTCGGTCGATTCCCACTTCCCACAAATTGAGCCTGCTCCATCTGATTTTGCTCGAACGGATTTCCAAATTGACATTCCGCACTCGGGTGTGATCCGTTACACCAATTACATGTCTCTATGGTAACGGGGGCTGGTGCGTGCGAAAATGTCTGGAGCTGTTGTGTCAAAGCGGCGACTTGAGCTGACAAGGTGGAGATCGGATCATTGCTTGAAACTTCCATTACTCTTTTCGGTGTCAATCTTTCTGATGGCCATTGGTATGCGTTTTCAGCCATATCTTCCAAAAGAATGTGTGCCTCAGCCATAGATTTTCCCATGAAGGTCCCACCGGAGGCCGCATCAACGAGAGTGCGAGTAGAAGCACTCAAACCATTATAGAACGTATGCAGCTGAAGCCAATCAGGAATGCCGTGATGAGGGCATCTTCGTAGCAATTCTTTATATCGCTCCCACGCCTCGTGGAGCGTTTCCATATCGTACTGGGCAAAAGTAGTTATCTCGTTTCTCAACCTCGCCGTCTTAGCTGGTGGGAAAAATTTTGCAAGGAAGGCTTGCGCTAACCTCTCCCATGTTGTAATTGACCCCGGCGGTAGGGAATTTAACCAAAACTTTGCTTTATCCCTCAAAGAGAAAGGGAAAAGCCTCAATCGGATGGCATCGTCGGTGACACCATTCGTTTTAAATGTGTCGCATATCTCAAGGAACGAAGCAATGTGGGCATTCGGGTCGTCCTTCGGCGATCCATGAGAATGGGCTACTTTGCACCATCGAATAATGGCGGGCTTGATCTCAAAGTTATTAGCTTGGATAGTGGGGCCTTGAATTCGAAAAATTAGCGTTGACTGCGGCATGGCATAATCTCTAAGAGCTAGTTCGGTTGAACTTGCCGCACTTGGTTGTCTCCTCCTGGATTTCAATATTCTCGGCCATGTTGGCCGTAAATCTGCAACTCTCTTTTCTCCTTTTTGTTCCTTCTTAGAGTGTGCTCGAGCTCGGTGTCCAAAGGTAGTAGGCCTTCGTTACCGAGTCTTCTCATGCACTAACGAAAGGTCCTGAAAGGAAAAACGAATAAACAAAATTAAATACACAAAAATAAAAATAAAACGTTCAAATTAAGATTGGAAATACTTAAATCGATATTAGAAAAATTTCAATCACCGGCAACGTCGCCAAAAACTTGTTGCGATATTTCCTACGCAAGTGCGTCATCGTTTACAAGTAATAAAGTGATAAGTAGAGTATCGTTCCCACGAGGATTGAATCTCTAACTACCGATGTTTTCGTATTCCAATTTTATTTGAACAATCGAAGTTGGTTTTTGTGATTAATAACTAAAAGAATTAATAAAAGACTAAGCAGTAAAAAAAAACAATATCTTGAATAAAAGGAATCAAATGATAAATAAGTCTAGGGTTCAGAATCTACCTTAATTTATCCGAATTTAATCTCGATTATCCGTAATAAATAATTTTCCCAATTTATTGAAGGCGGAGATTGCTAATATATTCTACCGCCTCTCCCGAGGTCAATAGATTTATCTAACGGCGACTAACGCACTCTATCCCTAGGTGAATTATCTCGTCGATAGGCAAAAAGCATGAAATCTCCTAAAGGCCACGTAGTTCCTATGAGTATATTCCTATCTCACAGAATAAAACGGTCTTCACCAATAGTTCCTCACCAAATCTCCTCTCCCGATTCGAAGTGAATGATTAAATCAATACAACTATTGGCGGATAATTGCAAGCATTAAACATAATTGGGAAAACTCAATAAAAAGGTAATAAATTGGATAATCTCAATCAATTCGTCAAAACAAAGGTTTCATCAAAACCACTAGATTAGGGCTTTAGCGACATACTAAAAGCGAAAATACAGAATAAATAAGCGAAAGCATAAAATTCAACGCAGATGAAGTTCGGATTCCTCCGTTCTTGACTCCATATTCTGCCCTTGAATTCTTCTGCTTTCCTCCTCTTCTGCCGTCTCCAAGCTTAAGCTCTCCAAGGTATTAGATTCAATGATTCCAAGATAATTAAATTAGGGTCTTAAGCCCTATTTATAGCTCAGCACCTCCACAAATCGCGTCCGTATTAGTTGGTGGCGGCTTGACGGCCCAAAATCCATGCAGACGTATAAAACCCGCTAAGTGTGCCGCGGCTCACTTGGGTGTGCCGCGACACATAGCAAAAGTGAATGCACAGGCGTAAATAAATTCTCTGTGCCGCGGCTCACTGGCTGTGCGCGACACAGTCTGACTTTACTCGCCCTTGGTGGTGTCTTCTGTGCGGCTCGATTCCTTGTCTTGCGGCTCATAGTCCAGTTTTGCCGTCTTCGCCCGTTTTGCCTCGTTTTAGCTTCCGGACTTCAATTTCCTGTCAATCATACAAAATTAAGGCATTAAAAGCCCATTTAGATGATTTCACTCACCAAAACACTACAAAATCAAGATAAATAAGCGTATAAAAATACGCCTAACATATACGGATAAAGACAACTTCGGATTCAAGGATATGCATACCAATATAAAACCATATTCTTTTCCGACTTCAAATCTTCATACGACAATTCGAAAAGCTAAACGGTTGATATCAACACCTCTATATCAGTCCATATTATCATACTGAAGTTGATAAACGTCCTATATATACTAGATAAATCCTTCCATGATCAAACCTTTAGATTTATCCAACATTAATGATTGTTAAAGTCAAGTCCAAGATTACTATGAAATCATCTAATAGATTCGGTTTACCAATGATAGAAGCTTCTCTTCACATATTCAGTGTAATGAGATTCGAATCATGATGATTATAATCAAGGTTTTTAAGACTTATTCATCTCAATATTCCAAACATGATATACTTGGATAATTCATCTATGAAAATCCATATCTTGTTAACATGATCATCCAAATCGTTAGAATCCAACTCTAAGTCTGGAGATAGATTGAACATACCTTAAAATGACGAAAATCACTGAACCGTAAGGTAGAATCCAACTCCGGTTGGTTGTATGCCACTCAGTGCTATTCCTCTTCAATGATCATTCCCAATGATAACCAATATGTAAACACCAACAAGATGTGTTCTAAGTGTATAGAAGTATTACTACGACTCTGAACTCTCAAGGTTGAGGAAAGTGCGAAAGAAATGCAAGCTGACACGGTTGATGTCCCATTTATAATATTACGCATTATTGACAAGTTAGCGCACGCTACTAAGCATCCCTTAGCGTGAGCTAATAATGGTTGACTTGAGAATTTGTCCGGGTGCGTCGGCGGGAATCTTATCGGACCCATGTCATTTGGCGCATGTGTTAGGCTGTCAGCTCAATAATTGAACCCTTAGCGCCGCGTTACTCCTACGCATAGCGTGCGCTAATAATGGACCGATAGCGGCGTTAAGATACATTCTTAGCGTGCGCTATCACAAGGTTGCTTGAGCAATTTTGCATGTTTCTATACTTATGCATAATGATATCAATGCACTAAATATCATACTCGATAATCAAAATCACCAATCCGAAATAATACATGGTTGAATACGGATGAAATACACCGTAATAAATCCGGATATTACATACTCTCCTACTAAAAGGAGTTTCGTCCGAAACTCAAGGCGAAAATAACTCGGGATATCTAGACTTCATATCGGCTTCCGTTTCCCGGTGGCTTCTTCCATTCCGTGACGTGACCACGAACTTTGACCAAAGCGATTGACTTGTTCCTCGGTTGCTTAACTCGACTCTCGAGTATCTTGGTAGTCTTTCTTCAAACGTCCCATCCTGCTCGACTTGATCTCACCAAATCAATGATATGACAGGATCTGGTATATACTTCAAGCGGGATACGTGGAACACGTTATGAACATGGCACAATGACGGCGGCAATGCCAATCTGTATGCCAACTCTCCAACTCTCTCGAGGATCTCAAATGGTCCGATATATCTCGGACTCGGCTTTCTTTTCCTTAGAAACGAAAGATTCCCGAGTAGGAGAAACCTTCAAAAGTACGTGATCTCGATCTTGAACTCCAATGGCGCGGCGTGCGTCCGCATAGGATTCTGGCGACTGCAGGCGGTTAACGACCTCTCACGAATTAAGGCTATCTTCTCTCGAGTCTGCTCGATCAACTCTGGATTACATTAGATCAAGTCCGATGAATCGTCCCGGATAGGGCGATCTGCATCTCTTTCCGTATAATGCCTCAAACGGTGCCATCTTAATAGAAGCATGCCAACTATTGTTGTAGGTAAATTCAATCAACGGTAGATGAACTTCCCAATCGTTTGACCAATCTAAGGCACAGGCCCTTAGCATATCTTCCACCGTTTGTATAGTTCTCTCAGATTGTCCGTCAGTCTGCGGGTGATAAGGCATCTTGAAGTTCAATTCGGTCCCCAAGGCCTTATGAACTGCTTTCCAAAAGTGAGACACAAAACGGTCGTCTCGATCAGAAACAATGGTCTTCGGCGTACCATGCAATCGAACTATCTCCGAAATAAAGACTCGTGCCAACCTCTCTGGTCCCCACGTATCCTTAATGCCTAGAAAATGAGCTGATTTGGTTAAACGATCAACTATTACCCAGATCATGTTCATTCCTGTCCTGGTTTTCGGCATATTAGTGATAAAGTCCATCGATATGTCCTCCCACTTCCATTCAGGAATCGGGAGCGGCTTCAACATTCCAATGAGCCGTTGATGCTCGATCTTAACTTTGACAAGTCAAGCATTTGAAACATAGTCCGCTACGTCTTTCTTCATGTTGCCCCACGAAGTGCTTCAAGTCCTTATACATTTCTTGGTGCACAGGTGGATAGAATAGGCGAACTATGAGCTTTCTTCATAATCGTCATTTGAACATAAACATCGGGAGCAGAGTCGGTTACGAAATCTCAAAACTCCATCGTCATGAATTATGAATCCAGGGCCTTTCCTTTGATCACTTCATCATGCAACCGAATCATCAGAGGATCATCTGCCTGTCTAGATTTGATTTCTTCGGTTAATGACGAAGTTATCTCCATCACGCACAGCTGTCCTTGGACTCTTTGTAACCACACTTCAATCCCTTCACGAATCATCTCTCGCTGAAGGCTAAGTTGGGATGTCAGCGTTTCCAGCATCTGAATAGAGACAGGCTTGCGGCTAAGTGCATCGGCCACTACATTTGCTTTGCCTGGATGATATAAAATCTCCAAGTCATAGTCCTTAATCAGTTCCAACCATCTTCTTTGCCGCATGTTCAACTCTTTCTGACTAAATATGTACTTGAGACTCTTATGATCCGTAAAGATCTGACAGTGAGTCCCGTACAGATAATGCCTCCAGATCTTCAAGGCAAAAACCACTGCTGCTAGCTCTAAATCATGTGTTGGGTAATTCACTTCATAAGGTTTCAGTTGTCGCGATGCATAAGCGATCACCTTATCATTCTGCATCAACACGCACCCAAGTCCTTGGTTCGAAGCATCACTGTAAACTATGAATCCTTCAGTTCCCTGCGGAAGTGATAGAATCGGTGCCGTCGTCAATCTCTTCTTCAATTCATCAAAGCTAATCTGACATAATTCATTCCACTCAAACTTTTGAGTTTTCTGCAGGAGTCGAGTAAGTGGGCGGGAAATTTTAGAAAACCCTTCCACAAATCGACGATAGTATCCAGCAAGTCCTAAGAAGCTTCGGACCTCTTTCACGTTCTTTGGAGGCTTCCAATCCAATATTGCTTCGATCTTCTGAGGATCTACTTGGACTCCTTTAGCTGACACCACATGGCCGAGGAACATTACTTCCTTTAGCCAGAATTCACACTTAGAAAGTTTGGCGTACAATTGCTCGTTTCTCAAAAGCTCCAATACAATCCGTAAATGCTGCGCATGTTCTTCAGGACTCTTAGAATACACCAGAATGTCATCAATAAACACGACCACAAATTTATCCAAAAATTCTATGAACACACGGTTCATCAATTGCATAAATACAGCAGGTGCGTTAGTGAGACCAAACGGCATCACTACAAACTCATAATGCCCGTAGCGAGTTACGAGCGATTTGAACATCAGATTCCTTAATCCTCAGCTGATGGTATCCTGATCTAAGATCGATCTTAGAAAATACTGTTGCCCCTTGCAACTGGTCAAACAAATCATCAATCCGTGGCAACGGATACTTGTTCTTAATCGTCATCTTGTTCAGCTCCCGATAGTCAATACACAGTCGAAGCGATCCATCCTTCTTTCGGACAAAAGAAGCGGTGCTCCCGAGGTGAAAGCAGCTTGGCTGGATATAGCCCTTATCCAGTAATTCCTCCAACTGCTTCTTCAGTTCGTACATCTCGGTAGGTGCCATACGATACGGCGCCTTGGAAATCGGTGTAGCTCCGGGTTCCAGTTCAATAGTAAATTCTACATCCCTTCGTGGAGGTAGTCCAGGTAACTCGTCAGGAAATACATCTGGAAATTCGTTCACAACATGAATGGACGAAAATTCCACAATTTCGTCTTCTTTCTTCATTGCATAACACCAATATCCGGTACAGCCCTGTTTTAACAATCTGACAGCTTTCATCGCTTTGATCAATTTTCCTGAGCTTCCCGGTTTCCATCCTTCGAACAGTACTTCGGAACCATCATCAGCGATCAGTGAAATATTCCTCCTTCGGTAGTCTACAATTGCTCCATACCGATTAAGCCAATCGTCTCCGAGTATCAGGTCATCTCCTTGCATTTCTATCACGATCAGATTTGAGAGCCACTCTCTGCCTCCAAATGATACAGGGAAATTTCTGGTTTCTAAATTTCCGGCAATCCTTTCTCCACTCGGTAAACCAACAACATAAGGTTCACAAGTATGAAAACTGGAAATATTCAAACGATTTACATAAGACAAAGATATGAAAGAATGTGTAGCTCCTGTATCGAATAAAACGCTAACTGGCTGGGAAAGGATCTGGGCCAGTGCACGATGCGGCAATGACATCGATCGTCTGTCCTCCTCATCTCGTACAGACGTGGGGGAGCAGATCCGGCACTCGATGTCCCCTTTCGGTCCCATTGTCCTCTGCCTCGCTCGCGGCCAAAATTTTGAGGCATCTGAACACTTTGCTGCGTCTGTGGAATACTGGCCTCCTTCTGGACTAGCTGTGGTGTACGGGCTCTAAAAGACTTTGCAGCCTCTTCACAAAACACCGCCCGATGTCCCTCTCGTCCACAATCAAAACAAGTCACGGCAGGAAGGGGGCAATTCCGTCGATAGTGCCGTCACAGGCGCGATTAAAGCATTTCTGGTAACATCGGTAATGGTGATGTCGCTCAGTTCTTTCCGCTCCTAGGTAGGTGCGGAGGTTTCTTGAAAGAGTGAAAAGATGACTGGGCCTTACGGGGCCCATTTGTTTTGTGCTCTGTAAAAGTACCGAGACTTTACGCTTCTTAGATTAGAAAATTTCTCCATGGTGCTTCCTTGATCTCATACGCCAACGCCTTATCTTGGTATTGACGAGTGTGGTACATTCAAATCGGACATGTACCTCTGGATTTGGTTTCATCCTCATATCGAAATGGATCATCATTTACGCCTGCATTACGACCGGATGTCGAACAAATGCCCATTCTTTGGTTAAACGTCTTGATCGCACAGGATCTTGCACGTCGGAAAGGCCGAGCGGAGAAAAACTCCCGAACTTTGGCTTCCCTCACGGGACGAGGGCAATCCGGGCTTCCATCATCAATCTAAACTCTGTCAATCGGCATCATGGACTACAGGCCGGAAGGCTTCCCACCATTCGGACGCTTCCCCTATCGGAAAATATTGAGCGATAGAGGCTCTCCGGTCGTCTGGGCAGTTGATTCCGGCAAAGATTTTCTCCAGCTCCTTTAACCAATGATCCCAGGTGGGAGTCTCAGAAATACCGTGAATTTGGGTGGTTGCATCTTCGCCACTTCTTGCAGTCACCGGTCACCTCGATTTCCCATATCTGGGATCCCTTGCTGTCTCTCTCCCTGCTGTAGTCCCACCGCCACTTGCATTCGGTCCACGACACAGGCGGCCCAGAGTCATCTGGTTCACCACTTGACGAAGGATATACAGTGCTGCAGGATATGGTTCATTATTAATAGGCTGATTGCGGCTACTTTGAGCTATGACTAGCTTTGATTGGAAGGCGGCGCTTCCTATCGGCATTTACTGCGTCGCGTCCACGACGCGACCACGTCCACGTCCGCCTCTCAACATCGCGTAAGCATAAATACTCAATATACAGAAACAACATCGTTCTAATATTCAAGTGTAAAGAGACACAACATGAAAAGAACGAGATAGAGTTTAGGAACTTACAACCACCGTTCGCATGAAGGCGTGGCGGTCATTGATGTCATTCACGGCCGGTTACCTCAAAAGACGTAAATGACCCCTATTTTAACCCAACGGCCAAGATATCCATAATCTTAGCACCGATACCATATTCTGAAACACCCCCAAAATATACGGGAATATTACAGAGCCGAAAATCCTTTACAAAAGGATTTACAAGGCTGAAGAATAGAACAAGTATAAAAGGTCTTGTGAATGGAAATAACGGAATTACTGATTACAACGGATTTTGACCCAATACAGAAATAGTACAATTGTTCAACAGAACTCAATAATACATCACCAAATTCAAATCATCACAAATGACTTCGTACTCGAGTACTTATTGAAATAACGAATAATCAACAGATAAATAAACCCGGTCGGGACATCACTCTGCACCCTCGTCGTCATACAGTTCCAGTGGTTGTTTCCCCGATCTCTAGGATCCTGAACACAAACAAAATGTTCACCCCCGAAGGGGTTAGCACAACGATGCTAGTACAAGTACCACAACATATTATTCATATCTCACGGTGAATAATAATAACAACGTAAACGACAAAATACCAACGAGTCTTCTCCTACGAGAAACTCAAACATAACATACACAACTGATAATCACAACATGATATCAATACATACACATGGTAATTCCATCGATCCAGCGTTCACTGCCTAGAACCCACGATGATCCCGTCAGACCAACCCGTGGTGGAAAAACCGTCCAGATGATCCGGTATGCGCTAGCATAGATCCCCCGATGATCCCGTCGGACCAACACGAGGTGGACATACAATCACGACATACATGCACGACAATATGTATAACAACAATACATAAAACAATTAAGGTACTTGCCTCGATTTGAAGACAAGAATAATACTTCCACGAAAACGAACACTCGAAGGTCGTCCTCCTCAATCAATCACGTAACGAGACCAAACCTTAACAAAAGAAATGATATAGGATTTATCTCACGTCGTATGAATGTTTAACAATTCGATTAACGGTCAAAAGTTCATAAACTGCAATCTGCCCGAATAGCTTAGCGCACGCTAAGTACTCTGTGTAGCGTGTGTTACGTCTGCCCGATAGCGCACGCAAACAACAAAGACTAGCGTACGCTAACTATGCATGGTCAGTACTTCCCTGACCAGCCAACTGACTCGTCTGATGGTCTAACGTACGTTACGTACCAAACGTAGCGCACGCTAACTCTTGCCGATAAGCGCCGCGTTAAATTGCATAGCATAGCGTGCGCTATCTATGCATGGATTTCTTCTTTGGCGATAGCTGTTCTTGCCATGATTGAAACAACGAAATCTTGCGTGATAATTCATGTTACTTCCATGAATACCAGTTCCACACCTTTATGAATGATTATACGGATAAAGACAACTTCGGATTCAAGGATATGCATACCAATATAAAACCATATTCTTTTCCGACTTCAAATCTTCATACGACAATTCGAAAAGCTAAACGGTTGATATCAACACCTCTATATCAGTCCATATTATCATACTGAAGTTGATAAACGTCCTATATATACTAGATAAATCCTTCCATGATCAAACCTTTAGATTTATCCAACATTAATGATTGTTAAAGTCAAGTCCAAGATTACTATGAAATCATCTAATAGATTCGGTTTACCAATGATAGAAGCTTCTCTTCACATATTCAGTGTAATGAGATTCGAATCATGATGATTATAATCAAGGTTTTTAAGACTTATTCATCTCAATATTCCAAACATGATATACTTGGATAATTCATCTATGAAAATCCATATCTTGTTGATCATCCAAATCGTTAGAATCCAACTCTAAGTCTGGAGATAGATTGAACATACCTTAAAATGACGAAAATCACTGAACCGTAAGGTAGAATCCAACTCCGGTTGGTTGTATGCCACTCCAAGGTGCTATTCCTCTTCAATGATCATTCCCAATGATAACCTATATGTAAACACCAACAAGATGTGTTCTAAGTGTATAGAAGTATTACTACAGCTCTCTGAACTCTCAAGGTTGAGGAAAGTGCGAAAGAAATGCAAGCCAACACGGTTGATGTCCCATTTATAATATTCTGCATTATTGACAAGTTAGCGCACGCTACTAAGCATCCCTTAGCGTGCGCTAATAATGGTTGACTTCAGAATTTGTCCGGGTGCGTCAGCGGGAATCTTATCCGGACCCATGTCCCGGCTGGCGCATGTGTTAGCTGTCCCGCTCAATAATTGAACCCTTAGCGCACGTTACTCCTACCTGCATAGCGTGCGCTAATAATGGACCGATAGCGCGCGTTAAGATACATTCTTAGCGTGCGCTATCACAAGGTTGCTTGAGCAATTTTGCATGTTTCTATACTTATGCATAATGATATCAATGCACTAAATATCATACTCCAATAATCAAAATCACCAATCCGAAATAATACATGGTTGAATACAGATGAAATACACTGTAATAAATCCGGATATTACACGACTGATCTCATAAATTTTAACATGATTTGCAACCATTGAACAATTTTCTTAAAAATTCATAATTTCACAACAATCGGACCATTAATCTCCAGATCTACACATTCAAATCTAAAACCTCGATCAATCGAAATAAACGAACCAACACTGCCGACCGCCGCAGGAAGACCAGCCGTCACATGAGGATCGAGCTCCCCATCTAGAAAATCCCAAAGAGAGTCGGAACTTTCACGTTGTTTCTCCAATCACCAGAAATCAGCACAACCAGAAGCCCTACTCTCTGTCCGACTACTTTCTCTAGAGAGCCACAACCGTCGGATCGATGACCACCCTAGCCGCCGCTCTTCTTGGAGTGTCTTCGTCATTGTGTTGATGTCGTTTGCTCGCCGACGTGTAGTTGTGTGCAGGCTGTGCGGGTATGTGTGTGTATGTCGCGTGAACTGAAGAAAGAAATAGGAAGAGGGGCGGCGGACGAGAGAGAGAGAGATGTAGAGAGATAGAGAAAGGGAGTCGATCGGGGTACCCAAACGTCCAACCATGCCTTTCTTGAGCTTGAAGCTTGAGGACCCCCTAGCCCCCCTCTTCAACTCTTCTAGGTGAGAATAGAAAAGGGAGAAAGGGGACACTGACCACATGGACTTGTTACACTCATTCCCCACTTTTAATAATGTTGGACAGATGAGGGCGGCGGACATGAGAGCATTTTTATTATTAATAATGTTGTTTTTATTTTTAACATTATAATATAGATATTTTGGGTATTTTGAGTTGGAGGGTATTTTGGGTATTTTACTACTATTTTGTACCTAGTGGTAATGCAAAAAAAACTTGTACCTAGTTGCAATTGTGACACAAAAATTATATCTAGTGGTAATTATTTCATTTCAATATACACTCAAGTGACTCAACAAATATCAATTAGCTAATGCATAAATTGTGCTCCTGATGATATTCTCAAATCTCAATTTCAACAAATAAATACTAAATTATAAATCTAAATAGGTTTAAATAAAAATATATTAATTAAAACCCTAAAATTAAAATAGAACCTTGTCTTCTTGAGCTAGAGGAATACTCCAGTAGATGACCGGAGCCGAAAATATATGGTGCTATTGAATCAGGATGAATCGCCACTCCAGTCGCCTGATCAATAGCTCCCCTCTGTTTTTTGTGTTTGAGGCAGTGTCTGTTCTCCCTACCTGTAATTTTCTTTTATTTTTTTAATTAACGGCAAAACGACGTCGTTTACAATAAGTTTATTTACTGAAACAACATCGTTCCATTACCATCAGAATAAAAAATAAATAAAAAGAAAAACCCGGTTGTCTTCCCCAATTTCCCAAAACCCCGTCTTCCCTAATTTCCCTATACTCAGCCAGCTAACCTTCCCCTCCCCTTAGGTTCCACCGATCGGACCTTCCCCGGACCCTCCTCCCTTGTAACTCCGGCCGGCCTGCAAGGCCCGTGGACCCCCTGGAACCCCTGCCTCCGTCCCTGTATAGAAGCAAGTGGGTTTACCGTCAATCGAAAATGCACACAAACAACATACAGTAAAACCTCTCTAAAGTCTTATCCTTGAGAACATAAAAAAATATTCCTAAATGGAGGTTATTCCTAAATAGAGTTTTAAGAAGATTTTTTTTTAAAATTTTAAAGTGCAAGTATAATATATAAATATTATAAGAGTTAATTACATAAATAGTCCTTGTGGTTTGTCGGGTTTCACAGGTTTAGTCCCTATACTTTTTTTTCAGCGGGTCATATCCTTGTGGTTTTTGATCCGTTACGGGTTTAGTCCTTGTAGTTTGTCGGGTTTCACAGGTTTAGTCCCTATACTTTTTTTCAGCGGGTCATGTCCTTGTGGTTTTTGATCCGTTACGGGTTTAGTCATTTGACCAATAATTCTGTTAGTTGATCGTTAATTTGAAGGGTATTTTAGTCTTTTCATATATTTTTTATTATTATTATTATTTGAGTACATTGTAATTAGCTCTTTATTTTATGATTATTATTATTATAATTATTATTAATAATAAAATTTTATTTTATTATTATTTGAGTACATTGTAATTAGCTCTTTATTTTATTTATTTTTTTATTTTTTTGTTTTTTATTACTTTTTCTTTATCATTTTTGTAAACTTTTTTATCTTTTTTTTTTTTTTTAATTTTCGATTTTTTCAATTTCAGTTTTTATATTATATTGGCTTGATTTCAATTTCTTTTTCAGCATTTTTTCAATTTTAATTAACCAATAAATAAACTAATTAGTTATGAACCATCATAACTCTTAACTTATTTCGTAGTTATTTTGATACAAAAAAGTAGTAAAATATAGAAATTATCTTTTCCAACAACATTTTTCCAATGCGATTAATAGTACCATAATATCTAACAATTCAAAATAACCAAAAAAGAATTCAAAATCAAACGGATTTTATGAAAAAGAACCGAAACTAAAAAAACAAAAACCAAAAAAAAAAGATAAAAATAATTTAAAAATGATAAAAAAAAGTAATAAAAATACAAAAAAACAAAAATAAATAAAATAAAGAGTTAATTACAAAATACTCTAATAATAATAAAATAAAGAGTTACAATAATAATAATAATAATAATAATAATAATAAAATAAAAAGTTATAAAATACGCAAACTGGTATGGTTGATTTTGTGCTTGGTCGGTGCGTGCTGCTACTCATATCTTTAGTAGGATTAACTGTGCTATAGCTACAGGAGTGGGGGGCCATATAGTATCTCGGCTTCCGACTAATTTCTTGTAAATCCTAATAATAATAATAATAATAATAAGAATAAGAATAAAAATAAGAATAATCTGAAATTTTCAACCACGAGGACGCTGCAATTCGACCAAACCATAGGGACGATTTTTACAACGTACTCAAATAATAATAATAATAATAATAATAATAAAAATTTATTAGACGCAGTCACCTTACTTAAGGACTTGAGAAAGATGCAGTCACCTTTGGAGAACTTGAGAAAGATGCAGTCACCTTACTTAAGCGTATTCGACGATTCTCTATGACTCAGGACATTGGAGCGCGTGCAGCAGTTCATATCTTTAATAGGATTGGTTTTACCATTGCTAGAGGTGTGGGAGCTCAGTTGGTTTCCAGGCTCCCACTAATCTTTTGTAATCCTTTGAGTTTTTAATAAAAGTGTGTTTTCTATAATAATAATAATAATAATAATAATAATAAATGAAAAGAAGAAAATACCCTTCAAATTAACGATCAACTAACAGAATTATTGGTCAAAGGACTAAACCCGTAACGGATCAAAAACCACAAGGACTTGACCCGTTGAAAAAATATATAGGGACTAAACCTGTGAAACCCGACAAACTACAAGGACTAAACCCGTAACGGATCAAAAACCACAAGGACATGACCCGCTGAAAAAAAAGTATAGGGACTAAATCTGTGAAACCCGACAAACCACAAGGACGATTTATGTAATTAACTCATATTATAATTAGTTGATACATGTATGTAATATGTTGTAAACTTAGGAATTAGGCAAGAAAATTGTTTATGCTTTAACCGATGAAGAAATCATTGAAGGAATTAGGCAAGAAAATGAGGAAAATAATACGGAGGATGATAGCATAGAAGTACAAAAATTTTCATATGAAGAAGCTTTAAGGTTACTCGAGAAGTTGGAAATGTTTTGGGTTCAACAAGAAGATGGTCATTTGGACGAGCTAATGGGCACATGCAAGTTGAAGGATATGGTTACAACACAAAAGATTAAATCTTTGTCACAATCAACCTTTAACAAGTATTTTACATCAACTTAATTCTATTGTAAAAATTATATATATATATATATAGGGGGACTTTATTTTCAGAACTCTCTTAAGTGCGAGAACTGCGAGAACTCCTCTAAACCAATGAGATTTTTTTGAATATTAAAAAATATTATTAATTCAAAAGGGTATTATAGTAAAATACAATTTTTATTACGGGAGATAACCCCTACTGATGATAATCCCTACTATAATAGCCCCTATTGATGATAACCCCTACTATATATATATAACCCCTACTATATAGTAGGGGTTATGATCAGTAGGGGTTATATGCATTGACATGATGTACATTATGTATTATTAGGAGTACAAAAAAGGTGGTTCTCGCAGTTCTCGCCCTTAACAGGGTTCTGAAAATAAAGTTACACTATATATATATATTATAATTTATTCCTAAATGGATGTGTATTTCCTTATGTTGAGATTTGAAAATATATGAATTATGACAATATAGAGTTTATTCCAAATTTTAACTAGTCCAAAATTGTGATCATAAATTTTTATTCCTAAATAGAGTTTATTACTTAATATAGTATTTTTGAGAGATTTTATTATAATCAAGAAATTAGAACGTCATACGGTAAGTCTCTAACTCGGACGAAATTACACAAAGGCAAGAAAGAGATGACATTTAACTTATAGTTGCTCAAAAGAGGCCTGTGCACAGAGTTGGTTTGTGATTCCTTTGCTTGATAGAAAAAAATTCGGAGTGAGACATGAACATTTGATGACAAAGGAAAGGGGTGTCACAAAACATACATGTTCAATGGAACAGTTCATCATTCTTAAATATCGGATATTTCAAACTGGGAAAAATATTACAACCTTGTTGTTCTCAAAATATAAGATAAAGTAAGGGGCTATTTACATTTTTTTTGCTGAATGATCTGATCCATCTGATTGAATTAATATGACTTAATTTATTTGAATTAAAACAGTACTGTTGTTTCCTATTTTGGCTGAATCAACAAGTTGAACAACAAAATAACTATTTTACACCTCAATATAACAACCCAATTTTATAACAATCAACAAACTATAATTTCAGGGAATAAAACTTTTTAAGTCCCATAACTTTCGCCTTTTTCCAAATATTAATTCCCACTTTGAAATAAAAAATAAAAAATTGAAAAACAAATTTTTAATGAAAATACATTAAAAATATCTGAAATTTCCAAAAAAAGAACGAGTAATTTTTCAGATTTCATTTTTTCTATCTCTTTTATTTTGATAGTTACGACAAATTAATATATATATATATCTTTCCTATATATATATATATATATATATATATAAATCTGAAAAATAAAACAAAAAATTATCAGATAAAGCAAGGATTTTTTTATGAAAAAATCACTATAAAACTAAAATAAGAGTTTTTCTTATTTCAGTTTTCGGACGAATTTTTCCAATAAAAGTCTTGCTTCTCCAGATTTCTTTCATTTTTATTTTTAGATTTTGTATATATATTTTTAAATATCATGACTAGTTATTAAAATAAAAAAATCTCAAAATTAGTCATAATTCTTTTTTGTGAATTTTCATAATTTTTTTTTTGGATGATTTTTTCAAAAAAATATTGTTTTTTAAGATTATAATTTTATTGTTTTTTATATCAAATTTGGAATTAAAATTTTATGTCAATTTTTTTTTGAATTTTCATATATTTTTTGTAATTGTTGGATGATTTTTTTTTACAAAAAAAAAAACAAATTATTGTTTTTTCAGGTTTCTATTTTTATTGTTTTTTTTATCAAATTTGGAATAAAAAGAATTCAGATTTTTTCAAAGGGAAGAGGAAATAAGAAAAGAAAAAAATAAGGATATGTTTGGTTTTTTTTTTTGGGTTGAATGGGAACAACACCTCATTCTCAGCTTATTAAAAAGCCAAAATTCAGCATATTAAATAAAAAATAAACAATTCTACTCAGCTAATCGAATAAGGCACTGTTCGTTTGGACTTATTTTCGATTTCGATTCGATTCGATTCGATTCGATTCGATTCGAGTCCATTCGATTCGATTCGATTCGATTCGAGTCCATTCGATTGTTCTTCTTCTTCTTCTTCTTATTATTATTATTATTAATCTTAATTATTATTATTTTTATTATTATTACTAATAATATTACTATATCGATGTTGTTGTTGATTACTATTATTATTATTTATCATTATTATAATTATTTACCCTTAATATATATTTGATTCGATTCGGTAGAGTCCATTCGATTCGATTCGATTCGAATCTATTGATTCGATTCGATTGATTCGGTTCAATTCAATCCAGTTGATTCGATTGATTAAATTCGATCCGAAAAGAACGAAGCTGAAATCTATTCAACCAATAAGTCCATTGAGCTGGAAGTAAAGAACAGTTGCAAACCAATACTTTTATGCTTCATCCGGTTGATAACATAGTAATAATTTTATAAGAATTAATTTGACACGAGTAAACTTCACCGGATGCCTATCAGTATTAGTGTTGCCACCGGGTCGTGAATCGCCGGTTCCGGGCCCGAATTGACGGTTCCGGTTCACCAAAAGAAGTGAACCGGAACCAGCCCGGGTATTCTGTAAAAGGGCCGGTTCCCAGGCCCGGAACCAGCGGTTCCGGGCCGGGCCGAAAACCGGCGGTTCCATTTTTTTTTTGTAATTTATAATATTTGTAATATTGTTTATATCTTATTTTTTTCTAAATTAAATGATGAAATTTCTAAATTTTGTAATTTACTAGTGTTGAAACTTTGAAATTACTTAAGTTAATTTAATAAAAATATAATAAGTTATTAAATGATTTAGAAATTTAGAAATTCTTTATGTTGTATATTTTTTTGTATAATTATAGTAACTTGTAATATTTTTTATGACTTCTTTTTTTTTAAATTAAATTACTTGTGTTGAAAATTTGAAATATTGAAAACTTGAAATGCAATAAAGTAAAAATAATTCTAAAATATTTACAATCAAAATGATGCATAAAAATTGATATTCATTGATTTCTATGATTCTCTCTATGTACAAAAGAAATGTTACAATGATACAATCTTTAAAATTGAATAAGTAAACTAACTAATACTAACTAATTCACTATATAAAAGAAATATTACAATTATGATACAATCTTTAAAATTGAATAAGTAAACTAACTAATTACTAACTAAACTAATAAAAGAAATGTACAATGTTACAAATTACAATGATACAATCTTTTTTTACAAGGGGAAAAAGAATGAATAAATAAAGGGCTTGAGCTCAATTTTAATATTTAATCCGTCTCAACTAGCTTGAAATGTTATTTTTTTTAAATGTTTTCTTGAAATAAAAATTTGAAATGTTTTTTTTAAATAAAAATTTCAAATGTTTTTTTTTTAAAATAAAAATTTGAAATGTTTTTTTTAAATAAAAAATTGATTTTTTTTTTAAATAAAAATTTGAAATGATTTTATAATTTTTATAAAATGCTAGTTGGGACGAATATTAAAATTGAGTGGCCTACGTATCTTCATTGAATAATGAAGAATCAAAGCCCACATAGTTCTCTTACCCACATAGTTCTCTTACCTTAACTTACCTAGTCGTAGGCCTCGGCGTCGGATCTCTCGGACTCGGTGTATGAATCGTTTGGGCTCTCGTCGGATTGATCCCATTGGTTCTCTTGAGCGCGCAACTCGGCTTTGGACCAATCATCAAGCAACATGGTGGCCTCC
Source organism: Orobanche coerulescens (assembly GCA_033398695.1). Taxonomy (NCBI): domain Eukaryota; kingdom Viridiplantae; phylum Streptophyta; class Magnoliopsida; order Lamiales; family Orobanchaceae; genus Orobanche; species Orobanche coerulescens. Next base: position 18,430,328 of record CM065816.1, read on the forward strand.
ATGTTTCGAGGATCCATGTTGCTTCTTCTTTCGTCCAAGACAAGTCCACCAATGCTAAATGCTTGCTCGACGGAGACCGTGGAGGCCGGAACCGCGAATAACTCCTTGGCCATGGTGGCGAGGATGGGATATTCCTTCTCGTGCATGGACCACCATTTCAAGATGTCGAATTTTTGACCACCTACATTTTTAAAGCAAATGTACTAGACAAATATGTATCTAATTCGTTAGAAGTATTATCGGCAAACATAAAAGGTAAATGCTCCATAGAAATAAAACGAGCCATTACTTCTTGAGCATTTATATGATCATATTTGCATAAAACATTACCTTGTTCATTACCTTGTTGATTACCTTTGAAGGCTTGGGGATTTAGTTGAGTTTGAGATGTAGGAATTCCCGCCTTGGATTTATGCAAATTGTTCATGTGCCTTTGGAGCAGGGGCGCAGCTACATAGGGGCGGGGGGGGGGGGGGGGGACCCCGAATTTTTTTTTTTGCGATGTAGGGGTATATAGTTTTCTTGTAGAAAAATTTCGGTATATTCGGTTTCAACCCCCCAAAATTTCGGTATTACCCGAAAAATAGCGTTAGGAAAAAAAAATTTAGATCCCGACCCCCCACTGAAAATTTTCTAGCTTTGCCACTGCTTTGGAGGGTGCCATAACCTCCTCCCGCCGTCCATTTGTAAACGGCGGGACAATAGTTACAATATGCCATAAACTTTTCGGGAGCACCGGGAACATCATTTGGATCTTTTTCTCTACGAACCTTATTAAAATGTTTAACGAAAATGTTAGAACTAAGTGTTTTAGTCATACCCTTACCTCTAGTGGTGGGGAGGTCCGCCTCCACATCATGTCTTGCTTGATCGGCTTCCTCCTCCAACTCTTGGCTATGCATTTGTCGACCATACATTTCATCCTCCTCTTCTTGAAGTTGTCGAGCATATTGTTCACTCATCATTTCTTCGGCCTCACGGCGTGACGGCTTTCTACAACGGACTTTTTTCCTTGAGGATGAAGAAAGAGGAACATTTTGAGGAAAAGTGGGAGTGCTATCAATATCTTCTTCGGTGTCGACATTGATAGACTTGCCACGATTACCACGAGAATGAAACATGATAGTATATATTAGAATTATAGTAGATAGTATATATTATAATTATAGTAAATAGTATATATTATATTATAGTAGATAGTATTTAGTATATAATATAGTAGATAATATATATATATAGTAGATAGTAGATATATATAGTAGATAATATATATATATAGTATAGTAGATAGTATTTATATATAGTATGTAGATAGTATATATATAATATAGTAGATAGTATTTATATATAGTATAGTAGATAGTATTTATATAATATAGTAGACAATATTTATATATACTATATTAGATAGTATATATTATAGTAGATAGTATATATATATATATATATAGTAGATAGTATATATTATAATTATAGTAGATAGTATTTAGTATATAATATAGTAGCTAGTATTTAGTATATAGTATAGTAGTCTTAGTAGATAGTATTTAATTTTAGTATTTAGTTACTTAGTAGAATTATAGAGCAAGAACAAGAAGAGCAATTTAAATTTTAAAGAATGGAGGAGAATAGAAGTAGAAGAGAAGAGAGTTTAGAATATTGTTAACACAATGTGGTGATTTTAAAGGTGGAAGAAGGGAGTATTTATAGATAAAATTGGGGGGGAGTTGGGAAAAATTTGAATTTGAAAAGATTTGAAATTTGAAAATTTGAATTTTGAATTTGGGCGGAAAACAGCCGGTTCCGGGCGGTTCGGCCCGCCGGTTCACGGGCTCAGAAACCTTCGACCCGTAATCGGCCCGTGCAGCACAGCGGTTCCGATTCCGGAACCAGCCCGCCGGTTCCGGTAATGTGGCACCACTAATGAGTATATCAAGTAATAAATAATAAAGAAAAATGCATGAAGGATAACATATACTTCATACGTTCTCTTATTATTGCAACGTATTGACTGTTACATTGTTCACATACTTTCTTTTGACCATCTTTTGTGATTTATACATATGAAAAAAATATAGTCGTGTGAGATCTTGTTAGATTCATCTCGAAATATACTTTCAAAATATCAGCTTCTTATAATTTTTAAAAATAAAGAATTAAAAGTATTAATAACTAAAACTGTACGTTGACAAACGTGAAAGTCCAGATATTGCAATTATAAGAGACCGAGTGTAGTACCATCCAGGAGAATACTGTGAAAATGAGTGAATATTGTTGATTTTTTAAAATATCTCATTGGGGAGAAAATATCAATTTGAAATTATATCCAATTGCAACAGTCAACTTCTCCTACTCCGAGATAAATATAGATACAAACATAGATAATGTCGTGTTTCACTATTCAGGCATGAATTATAAGCATGAGGCGTATGAGATGAGACCAAACAAAGTTCAAAAACTTTCCCGATATAACCAATTCTATTAAGCTAATATTTTCATCATCTGCCATTTCAATAGCCAACAATAAGTCATTCGTCATAAATCAATAGAAAATTATGTGGTTATGTGAATTTGCAGCAACATAATTATAATAAAATTATAAAATAAATTGTCTATTATAATAGCCAACTTTACATTGTTTGTTTCTGAATATATGCTCTTATATTGGGGCAAAATAGTCTTACGGACAGAGTCTGATTCGTCTCTGTGTTAGGTGCTGGAAACTGAAAGGATATATGCTGCAATATATTTATAATGTTGTGTTGTTCGTATGCAAATGAAGTGCAGACGAACCCCATTTATAGGTCCAAAACCACTCCATCATGTGGGGGCTTACTGCAAATTAAAGTGTCTTTAATTTCCTTTAACCCGTCAGCTGAAAGGTTACCTCCATAAATAGTCTCTTTTAATTCAGACATTATACAATGGAATGTGAAGAATCATATTCCAAAAGATGGGTTAGATCATGTATATGTCAGCTCGGTGGTTCATGCAGCTGGGTTAGTCAACTCAGTAGTTCAGTCAGCTGGGTTAGTCAGCTCAGTTGTTCAGCCAGCTAGGTTACTTACCTCAGTAGTTGAGACAGGATTAGTGAGGCAGTTGGGTTCTCAAACCTCACTGATTTTGTTGGACTTCGCTGTAAAAATTAATATAGTCACAACTCAAGCTCCCAAGCCACCCAAGTTCAGCCCAAAGTTCAAGAACCAAGAACCAAGGTCCGCGGCCTATGCCCCTGTCCGAGCTTGAGCTGTGCTGAGCGGCCGGGTGGGAGCGACGCGAGTGTGGGCGTCGCATCGCTAGCCCACTGGTGTATCTTACTAACTGGTTGAACTACTCACACACATTCTTACTAATAAGCTAGTAAAAAAGGCTTTAATTTTTCAATGTGGGATATCTTTCATACCACACTTTAACTCTTCATTTTTCAATTAAATGGCCGATTTTAACCATTTATTTCTCACTAACCGGAAACTGATTTTGAGAAGAATTAAATCCAACGTTTCTCTCTTCGAAACGTGTCTCGGCCGCCAACCCAGCCCAACTCGGCCCAGCCCGCCCCATCAGTGGGTCGGTCCTTGGCCGGCAAATCTCAGCCCGATTCGCTCACGCCCTACCCGGCCCGTGGCACCTCTAATTCCAACACCTATTCAAAAATTGACCCTCTATATAATTTACACACTGATTTAACAGCACACAGATTAAGAAATTAATATTATTGGAAAATAATTTTTAGTTGTGAAATTAAAATATACCCCTATATTTTGGAACAGGTGCGGAGAGAAATCAATCATATATTTATTGTTGGAATATTTTATTCCAAATATTTATTATAGAGTTTTAATGATTAAGTTGTTAAACAAAGTAAAACAACAAAGAAGCGAAACAAAACAACGAAGAAGTCGAAGACGCAAAAAGTCGCGCAATCTGGGAAAAGCTAATTGTTCAGATCAATAGCAACCTACCCGATCAGACGAGATCAACCTACCTGATCAGACGAGAAGAAACCTACCTGATCAGACAAGAAGATAGGTTACCAGATCATACATAATGTACGCTAACAAGGAAGCTTAACGTACGTAATGATACAAGGATAACGTACGTAACACATGGAGTTTAACTTACGTAACGAAGTGTTTCTGAATTCAAACAAGGTGAACGTTGGATATGACGTCATGGCATAAGTCAGCATGCAACGGATATTTGACTACATATAACGTACGTAATGAACAAGACAGAAGCTAATGGACTTGCATGGAGCATAACGTACGTAACATATTGATCTTAACGTACGTAAAGGAGCTGACGTACGTAAGGAATGAGTGATAACGTACGTAATGAAGGCTAAAGTGGGCTAGTTGAGGCCTTGGAGCCTATAAATACCACTTCCTATGGTATTGAACACACAACAACTTCAAGCAATCGATTGATCTGATATTGATATACATTCTATCGTTGTTGTAATTGTGCTTACATTATCAAGAGTTTGAGTGTGATACACGAAAACTCATACACGAGAGGAAAAAGAAAGGATACGATTGGATTCAGTGTTATTAGGATGAAGGATCCGGCATTGTTAGAATGACAATCGATATTTACGTGAGGTTTATCTAGTACCCATAGAAAGCTAGATTGGTTGATTCCTTGTCCAATAGAAAAGGAAAATGGTTTAACTTGGACCGACAAAAAGACAAGTGATTGAACGGTTTACTCGGACCGATAGAAGACGAGTTTGTAACGGTTATCCCTCGACCGATAGAAGAGAGGTGCAGAGGTTTATCTATAGCTTATAGAAAAATATATCGAGAGAGGACATAGGCACGTTTGGCCGAACCTCTATAAATCCTGTGTCGATTTATCTTTCCGCACCTTTATTTAAAATCGCTTCCGCAACGCGAAAGAGTTTTATAACTCTATCTCCAAACGGCGATACCGACCAATAGTGCTCCAACAATTGGTATTGGGGTCGGTACCTCCTATAAGCGGCTTAACATCCAAGGAGTCGATCCAAATGGCGTTTCAACTTGCCCCGATCGAAGGTCTTTGATGAGTCGATTCTTGATCGACTCATTCTGTTCTATCTAGTCATGTTTTTTGTTTGCTTTTTAGTATTTTTGTTCTCTTTTATGCGTGGTATGTTGTGTTTTTTAATTTATAGGTAACCAAGCGAAGATTGTGGTGAAATATGCGCTTTCGTAGCTAATATTGGAGTTTATGACGATCAAAAGCGAAAACGGGGCCTAAAACGACGAAAGATTTAAGCAGTATCGGTCAAATCTCCTAAATCCCAGAATCTCCACTCCGAATTGAGATGTATTCTCCTTTGATATAAATTCCTCGTGAAATTAGCTTCGAAACGGTATATAATATGTTAAATCCGAGGTGTATTGATACAAGAACGAAGGATCTAGCCGAAGAACACCAAAAACCGGACTTGGCTGCACCAGGCGACTCAACTTGGCTACACCAGGCGACTCGACTCGGCTGCAACGGGCACTCGGCTGCAACAGGCAATACGGCTGTGCCATGGGACACGACCGGGTCTCATTCCAACGAGAATTTCATTTTCCGGAAGAGAACAACTCGACCGTGCCTTTTGGGACACGGCCGAGTCACGATCGGCCATTTTGCACCTTCCCGCATAGTACAACACGACCGTGTCATGGGACACGGCCGAGCCTCAGCACAGAACCTATTTCGTTTATCCTGCGTAGCACGACACGGGCCGTGTCACTTTTCGGTTCATGTCACTTTTCTTGACATTTTTGCACACCTTTAAGCCTTTGTCTTGATTTTTTGGCTATAAAACAAAGTGTAGTGACCCCTTGAGGAGGTTTGCTTATCTTGTGGAAAAGATGTTTTGTGGAAAAACACAATATTAGGGAGGAAAAACACCAAAAGAGTGGAAAAAGAGAGATTTTCATCATCTTCCTTGTATGTTCTTGGAGTGAAAAATACTTTGGTGACATATAATAATTCCTTGTATCATTTTGTTGTAAGTTCTTGAAAGAAGATCATCAAACCTTCATCGGGAATTCGATTTCGGCATTTACAAGGGAAGTTTTTACCATGTTTTGTTCTTAAATTTCCATTATTGTTGTTGAATTAATCATGTGTGGCTAAACACTTCATATGGGTTTCTAGATATAGCCACACACATGTTTTCGATTGATAGTTCCTTTTGATTTTCCTGGTAAAGTTTGGGATTGTTCCTCTTGTTCGTTCTTCGTATAAGACCTTTTGAATTAGTTTATCAAATCTATTTCATTGTTGTTATTTTTATGCAAATCGAGGGTTTTTGTCGGTGTTCGCCATCAAACGACCTGATAGAAATGATTGTGAATGTTCTCGAGCTTTTTCGCGCGATCTTTTAACGATTTACCTCATCAAAAGTAGTCGGTTAATTGATTGTTAGCTAGGGTTTCATCCCCATCAAAAGAGTATCCCTTAATTTTCGTTGAGAACAATCGTGATTTTTAGAATTACCGCCATCAAACGGATTTCTTTTAATCGTGAGCAATCGATAATTCCAGACCTTATTTATTTGAGTATCAGAACTAATAATTGATTACGTGTGTGTCGGTGACTCTAAATTCCCATATTAATCTCATTATTGTTATCTCTAATCTATCCGACTATCAAATTGGTATTGTTATCACTTAGTTTAATTTAATTTTGTGCATTAGTAATTGTAATCATATCAACCAATGATGTATTTTAATTTATTTTACTTTTGTTCATTCGACTATTTGTCGAACATTATCGAATTTTAAACCGTTTCCAATTCCTCGAGAGATAGACCTCGGAGTTACTTGCCGCTTCCTATAAGAGCGATTCGTACACTTGCGAGTTTATAATTTGTTCATCAAGTTTTTTGGCGCCGTTGCCGGGGAATTGACGTTTAATTTTTGATCTTATTTTAATAGTAGTTGAATTTTTTTCTTGATCATTTTTTCGTTTTCATTATTTTCGATAAAGTCTAAAAAATTCGCTCTTACTTCCTTTGTTTATGCTTGGTAGGAGATCGTTGGGTAATCCGATTCTTCCGCCCATAGACGAAGTTCAAAGGATTAGAGCACCAAAAATAATGGCCACAACATCAATGACAAACGACAAGGTTAATCCGAATCTTGAAGAGCAACTTTTGCTCCAAGAAGATAACCCTCGTCAACCGAGGGTTGAGAATGTTGCACAAAATATAGATGAGGAGGACATTCGTCAACCAAGGTTTCCGAGATATGAGAATGTTGGGCGCAATCAAGGGATACCCGAAGCTCAACAAGGGAGATACTTCTATCCGAGACAACCACCCGTCGGAATGCAATATGGAGCGAATTATTATCTCGGACCTCAATATGGGATGGAGGCGAACTATAACATGCCGCAACAACCTCCGGTCGAACATCTAATGCGGGACTATGCAAAACCCGTGGTGAACACCGCCATTTCATGCATCCAATTAGCACCGGCCGCAAGGAACTACCACATAAGCGGATTTCACATCGAGCAATTGCCCTCATTTCACGGATTAGCACGAGAGGATCCGTTATCATTCATTCGAGGCTTCTATGTGGCGATTGACAACTTCCCATTAAATGGGTTGAGCGAGGATCAACTACGAATGAAGTGTTTCCCTTATACACTCAAGGATGGGGCGAAACAATTGTTGATGACTTTGGCGCACGGATCACTAAGAACATGGGATGAAGTTTACGATAAATTCATTACCAAGTACTTCTCCCATTCAAAGACGACACAATTAAGAACTCAAATCTCAACTTTCGGACAACAAGACGGAGAGGCATTTCACGAAGCATGGGACCGATTCAAAATGCTACTCATTCAATGCCCACACCATCACTATCCGCTTCAACTACTCAATCAATTCTTCTATGACGGATTGACTCAATATTGCCAAGGAGCGGTAGATAATGCAGCCGGTGGTTCGTTTTGGGGTTTGACGGAGAGACAAGCGTATGACGTGTATGAAACATTGGGAGCAAATTCTCAACAAAAAAGTGTACGTGTTCGTTGGGGAGCCATGCACCAAGTGAGCGAGAAGGACGAGATGCAATCTAAAATCGATGAGTTGACAAATGAACTAAGACAACTCAAGACTCAAAATAAATCTTCTAGCTCACGAGTTTGTGAGATTTGCGGAGCACCCGGACATGATGCCAATTCATGCCCTCATACTTTTCCGGGAGAACAAACCGAACAAGTTAATTGGGCTATGGGGCAAAGCACGGGAAGGCCCGAATGGGAAGAGAGGAGAAATAATTATGGCGGAAACTCAAAAAATGCACCTATCCCAAATACTTATCATCCTGGGCTAAGAAACCATCCGAATTTCTCATGGAGAAACAACAATCCGATTCCATACGACACAAACGCCCAAGCTCAATACAACGGAGGAAACCGAGCCCAACAACCAACGCGAAGTGAACCACCTCCACAACAAAGGAACTCTCTTGAGGAGAGTATATCGGCATTCATTAAAGAGAGCAAGGAAAACCGAGAGGAGAACAATAAGAGGTTTGAATCTTTAGAAGCTTCGATGAATAAAATGGAGATTCAAATTGGGCAACTTGCTACCGAGGCACGTAGACAAGAAAGGGGTAAACTACTGAGTCAACCCGAGCAAGCTCAAGCCATTACCACTCTCCGAAGTGGTAAAGTGATTAATAAAGAAGTTAATTCCGAAGTAAAAGAAAGAGGCGATGAGAAAGAAGACGAGTCGGGAAATCAAGAGGAGAAAATAGACGAAGCAACTTCAACTTCCAAGCTTCACAAATCCGCTCAACCATATAAGCCACCAATTCCTTTTCCGAGCCGGCTTAGAAAAGCAAAGCAAGATGAGCAATTTTCCGAAATCTACGACATGCTTTCAAAGGTTCATGTCAACTCACCTCTTTTGGATGTTGTGAAGAACATTCCCGCTTATACAAAATTTTTCAAAGAGTTGACCTCGAACAAAAGAAGATACAGTGGGAACGAGAAAGTAGTGCTTTACGAGGTAGAAGCAAGGGGTCAAAAGAAAGGCGATCCCGAAAGTTTTATGATCGACATTACTATGGGAGACAAGAGAGTTGCTCGTGGGATGCTAGATTTGGGGGCGAGTGTGAATCTCATGCCATACTCGACCTATTTGAGGCTTGGACTCGGGGGATTCAAACCGACAAGAATGACTCTTCAAATGGCGGATAGGTCGGTGAAATACCCCAAGGGAGTCATTGAAGACGTATTAGTGCAAGTGGACAAACTGGTGATTCTGGCCGATTTTGTTATCTTGGAGATGAGCGATTTCGGGACAAGCGAAAATGAAGGGACAATACTTCTAGGACGGCCATTCATGCGTACAACAAAAACAATCGTCGATGTTGATGAAGGAAAGGTCACCATGACCGTCTTGGCTTAAAGTGAAATCAACATGTTCGGTTCATCTCCTATCCCTTCTCATATTTATGCTTCCCATGATGTGAATTTTGTTGATTGCATTGATTCATTGGTTGATGATACATATTTTCATGATGATGTAGGTGACACGTTGCATGATGCTCTAACCGTTGAGCATGATATGGGGCTCAATAATCTAGAAATTGAAGAATATGTTGCATTATTAGATAATTCCGAAATAATTGATGAAGTTGACGGTTTTAAGATACCATTGGAATTAAAATTTGAGGAGCCCGTTGAAATCACCCCACCCCAACTTGAATTGAAAGAACTTCCGGCACATCTTAAATATGTTTTCTTAGGCAAAAGTGACACTTACCCTGTAATTGTCTCTTCCGAATTAACTCCCTTGCAAGAAAACAAATTAGTAGAAGTTCTAACTAAGTTAAAGGAAGCGATTGGGTGGAGTATTTCCGATATAAAGGGAATAAGTCCGGTTAGGTGCATGCATAAAATAATTCTTGAGGAAAATGTTAAACCTGTTAGGCAACCTCAAAGGCGTTTGAATCCGAACATGCAGGAAGTTGTGAAAAAGGAAGTTTTAAAATTGCTAGATGTCGGAGTCATCTACCCGATATCCGACAGTAAGTGGGTGAGTCCTGTGCATGTAGTGCCTAAGAAATCTGGAATAACGGTGGTTCGTAATGATAAAAATGAATTGGTGCCCACTAGAACGGTAACAGGTTGGAGGATGTGCATTGATTACCGGAAATTAAATGCCGTAACAAAAAAGGATCATTTTCCTCTACATTTCATTGATCAAATGTTGGAACGTTTAGCTGGGCATGATTATTACTGTTTTGTAGATGGTCTTTCAGGTTTCTATCAAATTCCCATTGCTCTGGAGGATCAAGAGAAGACCACTTTCACTTGCCCTTTTGGCACTTTTGCCTTTAGGAGGATGCCGTTTGGTCTTTGCAATGCTCCCGCTACTTTTCAAAGGTGCATGCTGTCCATATTCTCCGACTTGTTAGAAAAATCCATCGAGGTATTCATGGACGACTTTTCTGTGTTTGGAACCACTTTCGATGATTGTTTAAATAATTTGACTATTGTGCTAGAACGATGTATTGAGTGTAATCTTACACTTAGTTGGGAAAAGAGTCATTTTATGGTAAAACAAGGTCTTGTTCTAGGTCATGTGGTTTCCAATAAAGGAATGGAGGTTGATAAGGCTAAAGTCGATCTAATTGTTAAATTACCTCCACCCTCTTGTGTCAAAGAGGTTCGAAGCTTTTTAGGGCATGCCGGATTTTATAGGCGTTTTATTAAAGATTTTTCGAAAATTGCCCGTCCTTTGAGTAACCTTTTGTGCAAAGATGCTAAATTTAATTTTACCGAGGAATGTTTAGTCGGTTTCAACGCTTTGAAAGAAAAGTTAACTTCAACACCTATTGTTGTCGCTCCCGATTGGTCTCTCCCTTTTGAAATTATGTGCGATGCGTCTGACTTTGCTATAGGTGCCGTTTTGGGACAAAGAGTGAATAAATTTTTCCACGTGATTTACTATGCGAGCAAAACGCTCGATGAAGCTCAGGCTAATTACACCACCACCGAAAAAGAATTTTTAGCCGTTGTGTTTTCTTTAGACAAATTTCGATCCTACTTGGTTGGCTCAAAAGTGATTGTGCATACGGATCACACCGCATTGAAATATTTATTAAAAAAATCCGTAGCAAAACCAAGATTAATTCGGTGGGTTCTTCTGCTGCAAGAATTTGATTTGGAATTTAAAGATAAGAAGGGGTCGGAAAACATAGTGGCCAACCATCTATCTAGGCTAACCGAGGGAGATAATTTTAAGCTTGATAATCATTTGCCAATTGTTGAAACTTTCCCCGATGAGCAATTATTCGATGTAACAAGGACACCTTGGTATGCTGATATTGTCAATTACATTGTTAGTGGTGTTTTGCAGCCCGACTTGACCTATCAAGGGAAGAAGAGGTTTGTTTCCATGTGCAGGCATTACTTTTGGGACGAGCCCTACTTATTCAGGTTGGGGCCTGATCAGATATTCCGACGTTGTGTCCCGGAGGAAGAGCATATTGTTATTTTGCCATGAGTTGCACTGTGGGGGACATTTTAGCGCAAAGAAAACGGCTCACAAGGTCCTTCAATCGGGATTCTACTGTAACACCCCAATTCACAAATGGGACATTACACGCCGTAGAACCCTCGTGAGGTCTACCAGGCTAACACATGACACATAATCACAATGAAAAACCTAAAAGATGCACTCAAAAGTAAACAGGGCCGTGGCCTCGGCCAAAACATTTCAACGGAGTACATGAAACATAATGTAAATATCAATTCATTGCCCACGCAGGGGACTTAAACCAAATTCAGAAATAAGCAGTTTAACTCCAATACTCGACAAATGCAATGATAAAACATAAAAAAAAACAATACAGACTCGAGCCACTATCATCAAGCCATCCCATCCCTCGCGTGCGTGCCCCGTGCCTGCTCCTCAGCTCTCCCGGTACCTGAAATGCATAAGACGCATTTCCCCCATTTAAGGGGTTAGCATTCGAATAGCTAGTGCAAGTACACAATTACACAACATTACATACAAAAATACGGTTTTACACAATCATCCCAAACATAAGTCATTTGCCATACATATATATTCCGGAATACTACATTGGCAATCACATCGATTTTCAGTCATCACGATATCACAAAATCACAACTGGTATCCCGTGGCCGTACCCCTTAGTATCGACCCCCAGACATCCCGTCGAACACTCCGGGTGGGATACCACTTCCGCGGCCGTACCCCTTAGTATCGACCCCCAGACATCCCGTCGGACACTCCGGGTGGAAGTTCAATCACGCACGCACCCAAGTCCACTTCCGCGGCCGTACCCCTTAGTATCGACCCCCAGACATCCCGTCGGACACTCCGGGTGGAAGGAAACACAACTCACGCACCCGAAAATCACAATTCATCGTTCATTTCGAAAATCACAACATACATAACGAAATGTAATACATGTACTTGCCTTGGATAACACGACGTGAAGGAAAACGGCGAAAGGAAAGGTTTCGGTCCGAACAATCTTCACAAATCTGGTCCTAACAACAATAAAGACTCAATCAACTACAATTCCACTGAGAAATCACGAATTAATCGATGTTCTATCCTAAGGGACAATCCGCCGAACACTATTGAGGCATAAAGTTCAAGTTCGATCAACGAAGGGGAAAAACTTGGAATTTATCCGCTAAAGTTCTAGGAAAACATAACACCACGATTACCCAACAAATATTCATCATCAATTGTAGCAAAAACGAAAGGAAAAATGAATTTTAGCCAAGAACCCTAAAATTAGGTATAATGACCAATTACCTCAATTCAACGATGGAAAGGCGGAAGAAAGATGATTGATTCGTGTTGGAAAGTCCAATTCCGAGTTATAAGGTGCTAGAATGCAATATCTGGTTGGAATCACCCAAAATCGCAATGAGGGAGCGGAGAGACGAGAGGAATGGTGAAAAATGGGGTCAAAACCCGTGTCTGTCCTATATATACTGGACAGAACACGGCGCAACAAACGGTCCAAATAGCGCCGTGTTTAGCGCCGTGTTGCTGGTCAGCGGGCGACCCCTGTGCGACACGGCGCACAGACACGGCGCAAAATGCCGCGGGTCTTGCGCCGTTTCTCGGACAGTGCTCGACCCCCTGGGCGACACGGCGCACAGACACGGCGTAAAATGCCGTGGGTCTTGCGCCGATTTGCCCAGGTCCTGACAGACAGCATTCTGGACAGAAACAACGCTACCAAAAACGAAAAAGACGATCACCAAAACACGATATGCCGACCCAACAGTCCGAGGAAAATACACTCAACGAGAAACAATAACCAGTAACCCAAAACGGTCTGAGGTACACGATCAAAACCGAACAAGGAACAAATTCCCTAAACTTATAGGAAATTACAAAAACGGCCCAAACATCCGTAAAATCACGATACAACGTCGGATTAACAATCCGAAACTCACAACATGCTCTACTCAACCATACGAACTTATGAAAATAGGAAGATGACGAAATCGAGCGAGTTTAGCGACAATCGGATACACATGCGACAAAATATAACTCAAGATGAAATTACGTAAAAACATCATCGAGACTCGTCCAAATGGAGAAACTCCAAGAACAAAATAGATTCAGAATTCCAAAACAGTGACAAACGAGTTGTCCGAAACGAACATACCCCAAATATAGAAATTACTAGAAATAGAAAACGCGGATATTACATTATCTCCCCCTAAAAATAAGTTTCGGCCCGAAACTTACAACACGAATAACTCGGGGTATCTCGACCTCATACTCTCCTCCGTTTCCCACGTGGCTTCCTCGGATCCATGCCTCGACCACTGCACTTTAACCAAAGGAATGGTTTTGTGCCTGAGTTGCTTCACCCGACGTTCTAAGATCTGAATCGGCCTCTCCTCGAAGGTAATGTCGGGCCCCAACTCGATCTCTCCAAAATCAATAATATGGCTAGGGTCCGGTACGTACTTCCTAAGCTGGGAAACATGAAATACGTTATGCAGGTGGCTCAGGGACGGCGGCAAACCTAACCGATATGCAAGCTCTCCGATTCTCTCTAGGATCTCGAACGGCCCAATAAATCTCGGACTAAGTTTACCCTTCCGACCGAAGCGGTAAAATCCCCGTGTCGGCGACACCTTAAGCAACACATGGTCTCCCACCTCAAACTCTAACGGTCGGCGACGTGTATCGGCATAAGACTTCTGCCGGCTCTGGGCCGTCACCAACCTACCGCAAATGAGAGCAATCTTCTCCCTCGTCTCAACTACCATATCGGGCTCGGTACCCATCAGCTCGGACGCATCGTCCCAACACAACGGCGATCTGCACCTCCTCCCATACAATGCCTCGAATGGTGCCATCTTGATCGAGGCGTGCCAACTATTGTTGTACGTGAACTCGATCAATGGCAAGTGCGACTCCCAATCATCCTTCCAATCTAAAGCACAGGCTCGCAACATATCCTCTAGCGTCTGTATCGTCCGCTCAGACTTTCCGTCTGTCTGAGGGTGGTAGGATGTGCTAAGTCTCAGCTCGGTTCCCAAAGCTCTATGAACGGACTGCCAAAAATGTGATATGAACCGGCCATCACGATCCAAAACAATACTCTTAGGGGTCCCATGTAACCTCACGATCTCCGCAACAAACACTCGTGCAAGTCTCTCTGGCCCCCAAGTGTCCTTAATACCCAGAAAATGAGCCGATTTGGTTAGTCGATCGACAATGACCCAAATCATGTTCATCCCAGTCCGAGTCTTAGGCATACCGGTAATGAAATCCATAGAAATATCCTCCCATTTCCACTTCGGGATAGGAAGTGGTCGTAAAAGCCCCGCGGGTCGCTGATGCTCGATCTTAACCTGCTGACAGGTCAAACAACTCGACACAAACTCGCTAACGTCTGTCTTCAAATTACTCCACCAGTAGTTACTACTCACATCCTTGTACATTTTACTCGTACCAGGATGTATGGAGTAAGGCGTGGTATGAGCTTCACTCAAGATCTTCTGTCTCAACTCAACAACACTCGGTACGCATAGTCTGCCGCGAAATCTCAAAACTCCATCATCGTGAACCACAAATCCGGGGGCTTTCCCCTTCTTCACATCCTCCCTCAACTGGACCAAAAACGGATCGTCATACTGCTTCGCCTTGATATCATCAGTCAAGGACGAAGCGATCTCCAACGCACATAACTGACCCTGAACTCTCTGAACCCAAACCTCGATATCCTGACAAATAAAATCCCGCTGGATCCTACTCTGTGGTGTAAGTACCTCTAACATCTGCAACGCCATCGGCTTTCGGCTCAACGCATCGGCCACTACGTTAGCCTTACCCGGATGGTAAAGTATCTCGAGGTCGTAATCTTTAATTAGTTCCAACCACCTACGCTGTCTCATATTCAATTCTTTCTGACTGAAGATATACTTCAAGCTCTTGTGATCCGTAAAAATCTTACAAGACGACCCATAAAGATAATGCCTCCAGATCTTTAAGGCGAAAACGACCGCAGCTAACCCCAAATCGTGCGTGGGATAATTCACCTCGTAAGGTTTCAACTGGCGGGACGCATAAGCAATGACTCTATCTCTCTGCATCAAAACACATCCGAGCCCGAGGCCCGAAGCATCACTATATACCACAAAATCTTCGTTCCCCTGAGGCAATGCTAATATGGGTGCGGTAGTTAATCGTCTCTTCAACACGTCAAAACTACTCTGTCTGCGGTCCACTCGAATTTCTGAGTCTTCTGAAGCAACTGAGTGAGCGGTTTAGCAATCTTAGAAAATCCCTCGACAAATCGACGGTAATAGCCAGCAAGACCCAGAAAACTCCTCACCTCGTTCACATTCTTAGGCGGCTCCCAAGCCATCACTGCCTCTATCTTCTGCGGATCTACCCGAACTCCCTCTGCTGAAATCACATGCCCGAGGAATATCACTTCCTCGATCCAAAACTCACACTTAGAGAACTTCGCATACAACTGCTCGGCTCTCAAAATGTCTAATACAATCCGGAGATGTAAGGCATGCTCCTCCCGACTCCGTGAATAGATAAGGATATCATCGATAAAGACGACTACGAATTTGTCCAGATACTCAATAAAAACTTTGTTCATCAACTGCATGAACACTGTTGGGGCATTGGTTAGCCCGAAAGGCATAACCACAAACTCGTAATGTCCATATCTCGTCTGAAAGGCAGCTTTCGGTATATCGCTGTCCCGAATCCTCAACTGGTAGTAGCCCGATCGCAAGTCAATCTTCGAAAAGACTGTCGCCCCCTGAAGCTGATCAAACAAGTCGTCAATCCGGGGCAAAGGGTATTTATTTTTGATGGTCAACTTGTTTAATTCTCGATAATCGATGCATAAACGAAGCGACCCATCCTTCTTCTTAACAAAAAGTACAGGCGCACCCCAAGGCGATGCGCTCGGTCGAATATACCCTTTATCTAACAACTCTCCCAACTGATTCTTCAACTCTAGCATCTCCGACGGCGCCATACGGTACAGTGCCCGAGAAATAGGGGCCGCATTCGGCTCAAGATCAATAGGAAACTCCACTTCTCGAAGCGGTGGTAATCCCGGCAAGTCATCCGGAAATACGTCGGGATACTCGCTAACAACTGGAATCGACGATATGTCAACCCCACCATCTTCCGCCTGCAGAGCGAAACACCAGTAGCCGACACAACCCTGGTTCAGAAGTTTCATCGCCTTCAAGGCGCTAATCACACTCCCCGATTTACCCGGCTTACAACCGACGAGAGTATGCTCGGTGCCGTCCTCGGCAACTATCGAGATGGTACGAGTCCGATAGTTCATGATAGCACCGTGACGATCTAACCAATCGTCCCCGAGGATCAAATCCTCACCCTTAAGGTCTATAACAATGAGATTCGAGGGCCAATCCCGGCTCCCGATCCTCACTGGGCAATCCCTAACTTCCCGGTCCCCAACCATACGATGTTAGGAATACTTGTTAGATTTTGATGATGTCATTAATACAAAATCAAATGTTTATTACTTGGCAAAATGTAAGGAAGAACCAAATGAGTATCTTCCATAGGCCAAAAATGTTAAGTATAAACTTGGCAAAATGTAAAGAAGAACCAAATGAGTATCTTCTGTAGGCCAAGAATTTGTTAGGCTGAAAAACGGCTAGGTACTAAGTACAACTTAGTCCATCAGAGAGGGACAGCCGAGTCCATCCGAGTAGCTCTGGTCAACGAATTTTTATCAGAGAAGTTTGACAGATCGCGGCAAGGTACCTCGGGAAGTCACTGTCCGGATAAGTCACAAACGGTGAGCAGTAGAGAGGATCTATCTGCAGAGATGTTAGTGCACATCGGCTACTCAAGGCGGCTAGTACTCCAAGTCCACGTCAGCATGCGTTGAAAAGTCAAGTATTACGGAAAGCTCACATGCAACGTGAAGAGACAAATTGGAGTGATTCCCGCAAGAGATATGATTTAAATAAATCATCCAGACCCACCTTGAAGACTTTAATCTTTTAATATTCAAAAGATTCGGCGCTCACATGCAGAAGTCTTCACAACGGTCGGAAGATAAAATAAAATAATGGGAATCCAGCCTTGCAACGATTCAGAAAGATTAAACAATGAAGTCTCCCTCCAACGGACGGATTTGTTCAAAAGAATTGCAACGGCTACAAGGAAAAAGCTCAGAGATCAGACCTATGTATATATCCGGAGATTTGAAGCTGAGCAACTACCAGTGCGAACACATATTCAAGCGATCAAAGCAATCAAAGCAATCAAAAGCAAACAATAGCATCGTGAAAAGAGCAGATCTAAAAGTTCATACGAAAAGAAGCTCTTAAAGTTGGAGAAGACAAACACTCTTGTCTATAATCTTGAGTACGGGGTACTTCACTGGTTGAAGTAAGAGACTGTAAAGGCATCCGAGGATCGAGGATCAAGAGGTGCAAGGCAGTCAAGTGTGGTACAACGTCAAGGAATTCCACTGGTTGGAAGTCGTTGTGGTTTTATTTGAATCACTGTAATATTTATCACTGGTTGAAAATTATATTGAATTCATCTCCAACTGGTTTGGAGAGAAGTGGATTAGTAGAGGATTACCCCACCTCTGAGACCACTATAAATTGCCTGTGTTATTTACTGTTTTACTGCATCATACTTTAACTGCTGCATTCATTGTTAAGTGTTTCATTAAGTGGATTATTATTCGTCATCAGTTGACTTCCGCACATATCTAAGAACAAATGACTCCAAGTCATTTGTTTGACTATCAGCTGAAGAAACTCACTCTTCGTGAAAAAGAGTTCAAGAGTTTCTACAAGTCTATTCACCCCCCCTCTAGACTTGTATCTGGACGACTTGTGACCTACAAGTGGTATCGGAGAGGTTGGTTTATTTTTTTCTCGAACCAGATCTATATTAGATATATCTTAACTCTCACGTTATAATGGAACACATGCACTCTAGACTCCCTGTGTTTTCAGTTGACGAGTATGATCTGTGGAAGATAAGGATGCAGGCACACTTATCTTCAATTCATGACGACATGTGGTGCATCATCGAAGAAGGTCCATTCATTTTTGAGAAGGACAACACACCAGAGGAAATCGCAGCAGGAGGGCCAGAGAAGATCCCTAAGAAAAGGACGGAGATGACTCCAGAGGAAAGGAAGCTGGCCAATCTTGATAACCGGGCTAGAGATGTATTATATCAAACTATTGACAAATCCACCATGGTCAAGATCAAGAACTGTAAGAATGCCAAAGAAATTTGGGACACATTAGCTCTAATGTGTGAAGGAACGGAGCTGATCAAGGAAAACAAGCTGTCAATTGCTATCCAGAAATTTGACAACTTTAAAATGAAGAATGGTGAATCCATAGATCAAGTGGACACAAGGTTCACTGAAATTATTAATGAGATCAACTCCCTGGGCAAAACCTATGGCAACAGGGAAATGGCACTAAAGGTCCTCAGATCTCTCAACCCCGAATGGAGCATGAAAGCCGTAGCCATGAGAGAATCCAAGGACCTGAATAAAATAAAAATTCAGGAGCTGTTCTCTGATCTGAAGGCTTATGAGTTCGAGCTTCCAAGTTCATCCTCGACTGAGCCTGCAGAGAAGGGAATCGCATTTGCAGCCGAGTCCCCTACCAAGAGCCTATCTGATGTGAAACCTCCAAATCCACTAGATTTTGAGGAAGAAATGGCTTTCATAATGCAAAGGTTCAGCAATTTCAGAAAGAACTACTCCAAGTACAAGAAAAATTACAAGGAGAATCCAAGAAGGAACCAAAAAGCCGGTGGCTGGAAGGTGGAATGCTACAACTGCCACAAGACGGGACACATCCAAGTCGACTGCCCTGAGCTCAAGAAGGACGAAACCAAGAAAGAGGCGAGCAGAAAAGAAGATAGAAGAAAAGCTCTCATCGGAGAAGACCAAGAGCAGGTCGAATCAAGCAGCGGATTCTTTTCTGATGATGATGAAGAATATGACTGCTTGATGGCCAATCTAGCTGAAGAAGAGGTAACTTCAAAACCCTGGTTCAAATAATAGTTCGGCTATGTCACAAGACATTGATTTGCACGAATCAAGAAACCCGATTATTTAAGGATTTTGAAACACTCAAATCGCACATCAAGTCAGACAATGAGAAGACTCACCAAGATGAGAATGGGCGGTGAAAAATGATTTGAAAAACTCGGCTAGATCTGAATAAGGTTGAGATAATCTGCGGTGACTTTAAAAACCGTGATGATAATGCGGTGAGATAAACCGATTAACTATTTTACTTAAAGAAAAATCACCGCACTTGCTCATGCCAAAGTGAGTTTACTAAGGTAGCTCGAGATAAATAAAACTCGGGCGCAGAAATAACCTCCTGAAGGCGTCTTCAACTCGGGAGAATTGTGTACCTATAAAAGGTCACCGTATATCAAATCGAGCCTTGGATATGATTCTCACACTCCCTCTAGTTACAAACCAAGTTTATCAAGGGAGAAACAAGCTGTCAGATCACGAGCCTACAAATAAACCGATATTTAAAAAGCGACAGCAGCCAAGTCAAACGTCTGAGCTGCGGTCGGGTTAGACCAGCGGCCACCTAGACAGCGACTAGCGGTGGCCGCAAAAGCAAGCGGCCCGCACAACATGCCCACTATTACCAACAACTCCCTAAAAAACGATTTCATAATGGGAGGGGCAGATGGAAACCTCAAGGTTATCCCAATTTTCAAAATGAACAAGTATGGAGACCTCAAAGATTTAACAAATGGTCTCAGCCTAGATTTAGAAATGGCTCACACTATCAAAATTTTGAGGAATATCCGGTATACAATCCAACCAGAAGATTCAGACCTCGACCACACACACCATATCAGGGTTATAATAATAATAACAATTTCTATAATCCCAGGAGAAACCAATTCTCCAGGAAACCAGCTAACCCCAAAGGACCCACACAGATTTGGGTACCTAAATCTCTGCTTGTCTGATTGCAAAAAAGGTGGAAGGACTACAAACACATCTCCACAAGCTCAAATTTTGGAGGTGAAGAATGGTTTGTAGATTCTGGATGCTCGAGACACATGACCGGGAACAAGAAGATGCTGACCAAATATATCAAAGAAAGAGGTCCCGATGTAACCTTTGGAGATAGCTCAAGAGGACAAACGAAAGGCTTTGGAGAGCTGCACCGAGGAAACATTGTAATATCCAAAGTTCATTATGTTAAAGGACTCAAGTACAACCTCCTGAGCATAAGCCAGTTCTGTGATGAGAAGAACCTAGTAGTATTCACCATCTTGAAGTGTATGGTAATAGATATCTTATCTGGAGAAATAAAGCTCCAAGGATTCAGAAGAAGAGATGTCTACATGATTGATTGGAACACAGAACACCAAACTCCTGTTTTCTATCCAAGATCAGATGGCGAGAATGGATTTGTGGCACAAAAGACTATGTCACCCGAACTTCAAAGCCATCAACAAGATCGGTTCTCGAAGCCGGTCGAGGACTTCCAAATGAAGCATTCAAGAAGGAAGCACTCTATGATGCATGTCGAAAGGAAAGCAGACGAGCATCGTTCAAACCAGATTCGGCTACAACGCTCACAACAAGGATCTTAGATCTACTCCACATGGATCTATTTGGTCCTATCAAGCCAAGGACTTTGAGTGGCCGAAAGCATGCAATCGTTATAGTAGATGATTACTAAAGGTACACTTGGATTATCTTCTTATATAAAAAGAGTGAAACCTTGACCAAGCTACCCGAGTGCCGAGAAGGATCCAGAATGAGAAATCTCTATCCATAATCAAGATCGGATCGGATAGAGGAGGAGAGTTTCTCAACAAGGCGATAATCGATTACAACGATCGTAATGGGATCCAAAGATGAGCTCTCTCTGCAGCCAGACGCCTTGTGAGAATGGTGTTCTTTGAAAGAAGGAACAACATCAAGGAAGCAAGGTCCATGATTGCGAAGCGGACTGCCCAAAAGGTTCTCGGGGTCAAGTTAACACAGCCTGTCACACCCAGAATAGGAGTATGATAGTAGGGAGACATGGAAAAACTCCCTATGAGGTTTGGAATAACAGAACTCCTACTGTTGCTTACTTTCATGTTTTTGGTTGTAAGTGTTTCATCCACAACAACGGTAAAACACAGCTAAATGCCTTTGATGCTAAAACTGATGACGGACTATTCATGGGATATTCCCAAAGAAGCAAGGCATATAGAGTTTTTAATAAAAGAACCTTAGTTGTGGAGGAAACACCCCATGTTGTTTTTGATGAATCTACTGTTGAGTACAGGAAACAAGTTGAGCTAATTGAGAACAAGCTCAAATCAGCGACCCTTGAAGAAGTCATTGTAAATGACACTGGAATGGTGGACTCACCTGCAGACCAGCCTGATGACTCAACTGCAGCTGCTGAAGACCCAACTGCAGATCAGACAGGACCACCAAACCTATCTGATCCAGTTGCCGCTGATGAAGACCCAGCCGGAGCTGACAAAGACTCATCTGCAGTTCAGAACCAAGCTGTAGATGACAAGGCGGTACCTGATCGATTGCGGGCGAAATCCAGTGATCTGAGATAATCACCAGAGCAATCCAACAGGGGGAACAAACCCAGAAGAGGACGATATCCCCAAATGGCTCAAGGATCACCCAATTTAGCAAATTATCGGAAGGTTGACTGATGGAGTTAAAACAAGACAGTCAACCCTACCAGTAGGAATGGCGATGTTCTCATGTTTTATGTCACAAATTGAACCCAAGACTACAGAACAAGCCTTGGAAGATTATTCATGGATCAATGCCATGCAAGAGGAATTGGAGCAGATGGAAAGAAACAAAGTTTGGGAACTAACAGACAGACCTGATCACAAGAAAGTAATTGGCACCAAATGGGTGTATAAAAACAAGAGTGATGAAGACGGAGCTGTTGTTAGGAATAAAGCCAGGCTAGTAGCAAAAGGTTATGCACAATGTGAGGGAATAAATTTTGATGAAACCTATGCACCTGTTGCAAGATTAGAAGCCATCAGATTATTCCTCGCGTATGCTGCATTCAAGGACTTTGAAGTATATCAGATGGACGTAAAAAGTGCTTTTCTGAACGGAATTCTAGAAGAAGAAGTCTATGTAGAGCAACCCCCAGGATTTGTCAAAGGAGACAAAGTCTATAAGCTGTTGAAGGCTCTGTATGGACTCAAGCAAGCACCGAGAGCATGGTATGAAACACTGTCAGTATTTCTTGAGAAAAATGGATTTTGCAAAGGGAAGGTGGACAAGACCCTATTCAGAGTGGAGCACGAAGGCCACATATTAATAGTACATATATATGTGGATGACATCATATTCGGATCAACCAATCCAGAATTATGTGAGAAATTCTCCAACCTCATGCAAGGAGAATTTGAGATGAGTATGATGGGAAGGCTTAACTTCTTTCTTGGATTACAAGTTAAGCAGATGGAAAAAGGAATTTTCATCAACCAAGCAAAATATACCAGAGATCTTATCAAGAGATATGGAATGGAATCAGCTAAACCCGCAAGAATTCCAATGAGCACAAGCACTCACCTGGATGCAGACGAGTCAGGCATATCAGTGGACTCAACCCACTACACAGGACTCATCGGATCTCTTCTGTACCTCACTGCAAGCAGGCCAGACATATCATATGCCGTTGGAGTTTGTGCAAGATTCCAGTCCAAGCCGAAGCAATCACACCTAGATGCAGCTAAGAGAATAATTAAGTACCTAAAGTCTACAATCAATGTTGGACTATGGTATCCCAAGGATGACAACTTCGAGCTATCAGGATACTCAGATGCGGATTTCGCAGGATGCAAAATCAACAGGAAGAGCACTAGTGGAACGTGTCAATTCCTAGGAACCAGACTGATATCCTGGTTTAGCAAGAAGCAGGTTTCTAACTCTATCTCCACTACAGAGTCAGAATACCTAGCTGCAGGTAGTTGTTGTGCACAGATTCTATGGATCAGACAACAGTTAAGGGACTATAATATCATTGCCAACGAAGTTCCTATTTGGTGTGACAACAATAGTGCTATTGCAATAACCAACAATCCAATTTTGCACTCAAGGACGAAGCACATTGACGTTAAGCACCATTTCATTAGAGACCATGTGCTTAACAAAAGGGTTAGAGTTGAAAGAGTCAGCACAGACTACCAAATAGCTGACATCTTCACTAAACCCTTGCCAGAAGAAAGGTTCCTAGAGCTTAGCAGAGACCTTGGATTACTAGATTGGGAATCTAGTACTGAAGCAAGTTGAAGGAAGGACGGACCCCCCAGAATCAGCCTAAGCTGATGCAGGCAAGAAGACGAAGGCCAGACGAAGCATCTTAGCTGTTCAGAATACCAGGCGAGAGTCAACTCACCTGTTACAGAGTGGTCAACAGTCAACATATCATACCAGCTAAGTTTACTAAACTGACCTATGAATATTTAATTATTATCTGCCACATTTATAATATTATTATATTAATTTGGCTAACAAACGGCACTTAAATATATTTTTCTAAAGCCATGTGGCAATCTTAATACACGCGTCTTTCATCTATTAAATCAACCTCTACGGTGCCCAATCAGAATCAACCGTCGAATTTTAAATTGGGCCACCGATTCAAATTTGAATTTCAAAAGAATATCAAAAGGCGTACCACCGTTTAAATATATAATAAACTAATACAAACGTCTTTTCATCTTCTTTATAAGGAAAGAAAACCTTTCACTTTACTCTTTACGCTTACAGAAACCCTAGAATTTACAGAGCAAAATATACACTAAAAATCCTATAATCCTTTTTGCAGAAATGGCATCTTTTGAAGGAGTAAACTTGAAGGCGGTGAAGGACCAGGTCATCTTCTCCATGGTCGTCGACTTCGAAGGTTTATTAGAAGCAAATCTAGAGGACTTCGATATGCTCAATTTGATCCGGCGATGAAGTGAATGGAATTTACCCGTTTCTCGACATCAACCCGCAACATCTGTTCAAGGAAGATGTTGTTGAGTTCTATCGCAATGCTTCTCGATTCAAGCGGGATTAACGGCAATGTCGGCGGAGTACATCGGCGTAGATCGAGAGAAGATTCGTTCTGTATTCGGGATGAAACATCGTGGTTTGGCGGTCGAAGCTCTTAAACAATCACCCGCCGAAACCTGGAAAACGATCAAAGTCGAAAATATCCCAGAGAAATTGAAGTTTACAGCAAAGAGGAATGAGTTGAAAAAGATTTATCGAGTTGCTTTAGATATCACCAACAAGATAGTGATGGGGATGGCAGGCAGCTATGACCAACTGTCATCTTCGAAATTTATGGTGTTGGGTGCGTTGATTCAAGAGGAGGAAGTCGATTGGGCGGACTATATTTTCAGGCAATTCGTGCGCGAGGTAAACAAGGTCGAGTGGCTCGACGATGAGAAGAAGTTCAAAACAAAATTGGCGTATGGAACGCATCTCAGTTGGCTTTTGGAAAAGACCGGAGTGGCTAAGGGAAACAGTGATCCCTTCCACCCCAATAAGAGACTAGGTCATATGGACCATGACAAGAAGAAAGTCGGAGGCGCTGGAAAAGCAGATCAGTTGTTGAAGGAGCTGCCGGACTCAAGGTCATATCCAAGATACGATTTATCAGACGAGTCGGACAGACCCGCAGCTGAGATTGGAACTGCAGTCGAGTCCGGGAATGAGTCTGACGATACACCAATTGCTATCATATTCAAGCGTCGGGGACCAGCCCCAGAAGGACCCTCTAACCTGCAGTCATCACCTGAACCCTCTCCAAAGAGGCCTAGAAAGCTGCCGATTCGGCGAGGAGAGCGATCGAGCATCACGCCAGCCCATCAGTCCAATCACCAATCCATCCGGACCTGCCTGCACCAGACACTGAAACTCGGATTGTACCTGTTCTCACCCCCCCAGTCTACATATCCGAAGAGGAAGAAGCAGGTCTTATTATCTCTATTCCTGAAGCAGATTACACTTTCAATCTGTTAGAAAATAATACATTCAATCTTTCCTTTGAACAACTTCAGCTTGTTAAACCACAAGCAGAAAAACACTCTTTTGTAAGTATTTTTAAAGAGTGGAAATCTTTCAAAACCATGCCTTTCACAAATCTTCAAACCTTTATTGCAACTAGTGGTTGGGAATATCCCCAAGCCATTGAGGAAGTTCTGATTGAGTTTTGTAAAAAATCAGACTTGGTTTTACTCCTCCAGGATAATTGGTTCATGTCTCATTTTAAAACAAACATGGACCACTTTATCCATTCTATTATGCTCAGTATTTTTGATGGTGTTTTTGGAGAGGAGGAGGAAGAGGAAGTAGAAAAGGAGATTAGGATTGAAGAAGTTAATGGAGACAATGAAATTATTGATTTGGTGGCTGAAGAGGATGAAGAAGAGAAAGAATCTGAAGAAAATATACCAGTTGAAAAACAAACAGAGGAGATTGAGAAGACAGAAGAAGTGGCTGATGAAGGAGATGAAGAAGAAGGAGAGGAAGTAGATCAGGAAAATGATGAAGATGAAAAGGAAGATGAAGATGAAAAGGAGGATGAAGATGAAGCAGAAGAGAAGGAGAAAGATGATGATAAAAATGATGATGATAAAAATGATGATGATGATAATGATTATGGAGGTGAAGGAGGAGCAGAAAAAGAAAAAGAAAACGATGAGGAAGAAGAAAAAGAAAAATCTGGAGGAGAAGAAGGGAAAGAGGAAGAGAGAGAAGGGGACAAGGAGCCAGATCAAGAGCCGGAGCCGGAGCCTACTCACGAAGCTGCAGTTAGGATTGATGTACCTGCCAGGTACACGGCTACGCAGAGGCGCGTAAGACTCAGTCAGGGACCCCGGAGAAAACCCAATCTGACTTACCTGCTGCAGCCAGGAGCCTGCAGTCTAGTGGTTTCCTTGCAGAAGGATCAGGAGAGCACTCTCCTGCAGCTCAAATAACTCCTACCATGACTGAGCTGATCAAGCAAATTGTCAGAGACACCATTGGAGAGCTGCTATCAACTCAGGTCACTCCTGACCTTCAGACCATAAATGCCAAGATTGACACCCTTCTTCAAAGAGAGATCCCTCAGCCTCCTCCTCCTACCAACAACAGAATGCCTTTTGGCATGTCTGATTGGATGAGCCGCATGGAACAGCAGTTGACTACCCTTATTGATGCTGGCAAAAAGGGGGAAGAGAGGATTCAGAGGGAAGAAGAGAGAGAAATCAGAAGCAAGAAGAAGCAGGATGTCCTTCTAATTGAAGGATCTTCTAATCTGAAGAGAAAGGAAGCTATAGATCCAGAAGACCAGGCTGACCAGTCAAGAGGAAAGAGAAGGAGAACTAGAAGTGGTTTTGAATCAGCTCTAGAATGGGATGGGAAGGAGCTATGGTTTGTTGAGGACTTCATTCCATTTGAAGCTTTTGAGATGTGGGGATCTGCTAAGAAGAGGTTTATCAAAGACTATTACATATGGGAACTAATCCAGGATGATAAACTCTCCCCACAAGAAATTTTCATAAATTTCATGGAGGAAGTCCATCCGAAGCTCAGGCGATTCTCAAGAAGCATCTTTGAGAACTAAATGCTTATCCTATGATCCCTTCTTTCAGAGCAGAAGAAGCACCAACTCGTCTGGATGGTGAACTTGATGAACTAGCACTTCAAAGAGAGATCAAGCAATTGTGTCTTGAGAACAGATTCAGATCACAGCAAGAACAAGACTTCGCAGCACTGGTTGTGAAAAGAAAATATGGTCTTGCTCCAGTCAAGATCAGACCAATTGGAGCCAAACCTATCAGACCTGCCAAGCAGCCTGTTCGAAGAGGCAGAGGAAGAGGCAGATGACCTTTTTTAGTTATTTACTTTATTTGTAATTTTATTTTTCTGTACTTAAAACATTCTTGTAAAATTTCAATGATAAGTCAGAAAATCTTATAAACAGTCTGTTGAATGACAATCTCCAGTTGTCTCAATATTAGACTGATTTCAGTTTGTGTCTTGCACTTAAGTGCAGACTTGGTCATTTGATTTCTTACTTAAAGTTTTGCCATCATCAAAATAGGGGGAATTTGTTAGGAATACTTGTTAGATTTTGATGATGTCATTAATATAAAATCAAATGTTTATTACTTGGCAAAATGTAAGGAAGAACCAAATGAGTATCTTCCATAGGCCAAAAATGTTAAGTATAAACTTGGCAAAATGTAAAGAAGAACCAAATGAGTATCTTCTGTAGGCCAAGAATTTGTTAGGCTGAAAAACGGCTAAGTACTAAGTACAGCTTAGTCCATCAGAGAGGGACAGCCGAGTAGCTCTGGTCAACGAATTTTTATCAGAGAAGTTTGACTGTGATCGGCCCAAGGTACCTCGGGAAGTCACTGTCCGGATAAGTCACAACAAAGTGAGCAGTAGAGGATCTATCTGCAGAGATGTTAGCTGCACATCAGCCTACTCGAAGGCAGCCTAGTACTCCAAGTCCACGTCAGCATGCGTTGAAAAGTCAAGTATTACGGAAAGCTCACATGCAACGTGAAGAGACAAATTGGAGTGATTCCCGCAAGAGATATGATTTAAATAAATCATCCAGACCCACCTTGAAGACTTTAATCTTTTAATATTCAAAAGATTCGGCGCTCACATGCGAAGTCTTCACAACATTCGGAAGATAAAATAAAATAATGGGAATCGGCCTTGCAACGATTCGTAAAGATTAAACAATGAAGTCTCCCTCCAACGACGGATTTGTTCAAAAGAATTGCAATGACTACAAGGAAAAAGCTCAGAGATCAGACCTATATATATCCGGAGATTTGAAGCTGAGCAACTACCGGTGCGAACACATATTCAAGCGATCAAAGCAATCAAAGCAATCAAAAGCAAACAATAGCATCGTGAAAAGAGCAGATCTAAAAGTTCATACGAAAAGAAGCTCTTAAAGTTGGAGAAGACAAACACTCTTGTCTATAATCTTGAGTACGGGGTACTTCACTGGTTGAAGTAAGAGACTGTAAAGGCATCCGAGGATCGAGGATCAAGAGGTGCAAGGCAGTCAAGTGTGGTACAACGGCAAGGAATTCCACTGGTTGGAAGTCGTTGTGGTTTTATTTGAATCACTGTAATATTTATTACTGGTTGAAAATTATAGTGAATTCATCTCCAACTGGTTTGGAGAGAAGTGGATTAGTAGAGGATTACCCCACCTATGAGACCACTATAAATTGCCTGTGTTATTTACTGTTTTACTGCATCATACTTTAACTGCTGCATTCATTTTTAAGTGTTTCATTAAGTGGATTATTATTCGTCATCAGCTGACTTCCGCACATATCTAAGAACAAACGACTCCAAGTCATTTGTTTGACTATCAGCTGAAGAAACTCACTCTTCGTGAAAAAGAGTTCAAGAGTTTCTACAAGTCTATTCACCCCCCCCTCTAGACTTGTATCTGGACGACTTGTGACCTACATACGATCCCCGCTGGGTGTACCCACTACAAACGGCTCACACTCAAACAAGCAGTCAAAATCAATACGACTCACACAATCCGAAGCAATAAAGGAATGGGTAGCACCCGAATCAAAAAGCACTGAAACTGGATGAGTAAGGATCTGAGTGGTACCTAACACCACTGGTACGTCTGTCTCCTCTGTACGCCTCATCTGATACAACCGGGGGTGAACTGAACCCGAACTCGGCCAGACGGCGATCCGGCCGACCCGACCCTACCACGGCCCGAACCTGCGGAACATGAGTAATCGGAATCTTTGTGCTCCCTCGATCGGCGGTGGTAGTCGGGACTCTAGCGGCCCCGGTGGCCCTCTCACAATGGGCCGCCCGATGCCCGATGCGATACGCAAGTAAAACAAATAAGCTGGAGGAAAAGGGCAATCCTTCATCAAATGCTCATATTGGTTGCGATTAAAACAAACCGCCACCGAAGCAACGGATGGGTGAGCGATTACCGAGATCCCTAGCCGGGCTGAAACGGTCTCTTCCGGGTGTAGGAACGAGCGAGACCTCGGCCCGACCACCTTTACCGTGAGAACCCGCCAATGGTCTTACCTTCTTAGCTTCGAAACCGACTCGATTAGGGGCGGACCATCTCGATCGCCAGAGCGCGATCCTGATATTCCTTCAAGGTGGCACACATGAGCGGTGCCATACTCTGCCTGATATGCGGCTTCATGCGCATATTGAAGTAACGGATTTTATCAGCCTCCGTCCTCACCTGATCTCTCACAAAACCCAACTGCTGATTGTAGGAAATAATGGCCTGAGAAATCGGCACATCCTGAGGTGTAGCGCTGAAAAACTCCACAATTCTGCGCTCCTTAACTGGCGGTGGACAATATTCTGCTTCCATAGCGGCCCTGAACTCCTCCCAAGTGTCCCGACGATCTCTGGGCGCAACGGCCTCCCATCACTCCGCAGCTTCCTTATCCAGGAGGTACTGGGCAATATGTACCCTCCTGTCTTCGGGACAAGCTACGGCATCAAAGGTCCTGGACAGCTGAAAGAGCCAATTCTCCCAACCGATGGAGTCAGAAGATCCGGAGAAACGAGGAGGGTGCATCTTAGACACCGTCTGAAGCCACTTACTAGCTTCCTCTTCAGGTGTCGGGGGCGGATTCTGGCGTCCACCCTGAGCTATCTGAGCAAGCTGGTCTACTAACTGCTGAAGTACGGCAGTAGCCCCGGCGTCGGCATTATTACCCGACGGCACTGAGTGAGAGGCTGAGTCTGCAGAGGACTGAGAAAGTGAGCCCTCTTCATTATCAGCACCCCGACCACGGCCTCGGCCGCGTCCCCTAGCTGGTCTACCACGACCTCTCAACATACTGAAGAAAATACGAAAAGAACAAGATCAGAAAGATTCACAATTTACAAGGTTGGTAATCATAATTCTCAATTCCGAACAACGCAAGAAAACGAATACAGAATATAAGAGTTTGAGAAGACTTACAGCCACGGGTCGCACGAAAAGACGGTAGCATGATGATATTAGGCTCAACGACTGACTCTAATGACGCAACTAATGCACCCAAAAATTAACGGCTAGGTATTCAAAACCTAAGCTCTGATACCATAAATGAAACACCCCAATTCACAAATGGGACAATACACGCCGTAGAACCCTCGTGAGGTCTACCAGGCAAACACATGAAACATAATCACAATGAAAAACCCAAATGATGCACTCAAAAGTAAATGGCCGTGGCCTCGGCCAAAACATTTCAACGGAGTACATGAAACATAATGTAAATATCAATTCATTGCCCACGCAGGGGACTTAAACCAAATTCAGAAATAAGCAGTTTAACTCCAATACTCGACAAATGCAATGACAAAACATAAAAAAAAACAATACAGACTCGAGCCACTATCATCAAGCCATCCCATCCCTCGCGTGCGTGCCCCGTGCCTGCTCCTCAGCTCTCCCGGTACCTGAAATGCATAAGACGCATTTCCCCCATTTAAGGGGTTAGCATTCGAATAGCTAATGCAAGTACACAATTACACAACATTACATACAAAAATACGGTTTTACACAATCATCCCAAACATAAGTTATTTGCCATACATATATATTCCGGAATACTACATTGGCAATCACATCGATTTTCAGTCATCACGATATCACAAAATCACAACTGGTATCCCGTGGCCGTACCCCTTAGTATCGACCCCCAGACATCCCGTCGAACACTCCGGGTGGGATACCACTTCCGCGGCCGTACCCCTTAGTATCGACCCCCAGACATCCCTTCGGACACTCCGGGTGGAAGTTCAATCACGCACGCACCCAAGTCCACTTCCGCGGCCGTACCCCTTAGTATCGACCCCCAGACATCCCGTCGGACACTCCGGGTGGAAGGAAACACAACTCACGCACCCGAAAATTACAATTCATCGTTCATTTCGAAAATCACAACATACATAACGAAATGTAATACATGTACTTGCCTTGGATAACACGACGTGAAGGAAAACGGCGAAAGGAAAGGTTTCGGTCCGAACAATCTTCACAAATCTGGTCCTAACAACAATAAAGACTCAATCAACTACAATTCCACTGAGAAATCACGAATTAATCGATGTTCTATCTTAAGGGACAATCCGCCGAACACTATTGAGGCATAAAGTTCAAGTTCGATCAACGAAGGGGAAAAACTTGGAATTTATCCGCTAAAGTTCTAGGAAAACATAACACCACGATTACCCAACAAATATTCATCATCAATTGTAGCAAAAACGAAAGGAAAAATGAATTTTAGCCAAGAACCCTAAAATTAGGTATAATGACCAATTACCTCAATTCAACGATGGAAAGGCGGAAGAAAGATGATTGATTCGTGTTGGAAAGTCCATTCGAGTTATAAGGTGCTAGAATGCAATATCTGGTTGGAATCGCCCAAAATCGCAATGAGGAGCGGAGAGACGAGAGGAATGGTGAAAAATGGGGTCAAAACCCGTGTCTGTCCTATATATATCGGGATGTAACACGGCGCAACAAACGGTCCAAATAGCGCCGTGTTCGCCGTGTTGTCGGGTCGGGCGACTTCGTGCGACACGGCGCACAGACACGCGCGCAAAATGCCGCGGTCTTGCGCCGTTTCTGACAAGTGCTCGACCCCGGGCGACACGGCGCCTGACACGGCGCAAAATGCCGTGGGTCTTGCGCCGTTTGCCTGTGTCCCGACAGACAAGATTCGGGATGAAACAACGCTACCAAAAACGAAAAAGACGATCACCAAAACACGATATGCCGACCCAACAGTCCGAGGAAAATACACTCAACGAGAAACAATAACCAGTAACCCAAAACGGTCCAAGGTACACGATCAAAACCGAACAAGGAACAAATTCCCTAAACTTATAGGAAATTACAAAAACGGCCCAAACATCCGTAAAATCACGATACAACGTCGGATTAACAATCTGAAACTCACAACATGCTCTACTCAACCATACGAACTTATGAAAATAGGAAGATGACGAAATCGAGCGAGTTTAGCGACAATCGGATACACATGCGACAAAATATAACTCAAGATGAAATTACGTAAAAACATCATCGAGACTCGTCCAAATGGAGAAACTCCAAGAACAAAATAGATTCAGAATTCCAAAACAGTGACAAACGAGTTGTCCGAAACGAACATGCACCAAATATAGAAATTACTAGAAATAGAAAACGCGGATATTACATCTACTGGCCAACACTATTTAAGGATGCCTATTTCCATTGCAAGAGTTGCGATCGTTGTCAACGAACGGGGAATATAAGCAAAAGGAATGAGATGTCGTTGACAAACAATCTTGTTGTGGAACTTTTCGATGTTTGGGGAGTGGATTTTATGGGTCCCTTTCCAATTTCCCATGGTTTTGAGTATATTCTAGTTGCTGTAGACTACGTCTCTAAGTGGGTGGAAGCAATTCCAACCCGAACTAACGATGCTAACATGGTTTGCAATTTTTTTAGGGATGTGATTTTCTGCAGGTTCGGGACGCCTAGAGCCGTAATCAGCGACAGAGGCATGCATTTTTGCAATAAACAACTTGCAGGCTTGCTTAAGAAGTACAATGTGATGCATAAGGTCGCAACGGCATACCATCCACAAACTTCCGGGCAAGTAGAAGTAAGCATTCGGCAAATAAAGGCAGTGCTCGAAAAGACGGTGAAACCGACAAGAAAAGACTGGTCATTGAAGTTGAATGACGCTTTATGGGCATACCGCACGGCCTACAAAACTCCAATCGGAATGAGCCCGTATCGCCTAGTATTTGGGAAAGCATGTCACCTACCCGTTGAGTTGGAACACAAGGCGTATTGGGCAATCAAAGCGCTCAATTTAGATCAAGAAAAGGCGGGCGAGGAACGACTTTTGCATTTAAATGAGCTTGATGAGATGCGATATAAGGCGTACGAAAACGCTAAACTCTACAAAGAACGGATGAAACGGTATCATGATAAGCGTATCGTTCGTAAATCTCTCGAACCCGGGATGGATGTTTTGCTACATAACTCCCGTCTTAAACTCATGCCCGGAAAATTGGTATCGCGATGGGGCGGACCGTTCAAAGTCGTTAAAGTATGGCCGCACGGAGCGGTAGAACTTCTTGATCCTCGGAAGAACGAGCACTTTAAGGTAAACGGGCATAGAGTGAAGCCGTATTTCGGACGAATCGAAGAAATCAATGCGTTTGAGTGCATAGAGGTGCACGACGTTGAAGCTTGAGCAAAACGGGAAGAAGTCGAGCTAATGACTATAAAAAAGCGCTACTTGGGAGGCAATGTAATATCCGCAATTTTCGATTTTCGGTAAATTTCTTTTTTCGGCCGGAGTCCGTTTTGACGACTCACTCATGACCCTTTCGTCATTATGAGAATGATTAATTCTGCACTTTTTGTCATCCGAGTTCGTTTTGGTGTCGTTTTGTTGAGTTCCGTGCTTTTTGGCGACTTTTCCGCACTTGAGTTCGATTCTTGCGAATCTCGTTCGAAACTGCTGTTTCGAGTTTCCTGTAAGTCCGTTTAACTTTGTTAGACGTGTTATGAACTTCGGTTTGGTTATTCGATCAAGTATCGTGATTTCCGGGCGTTTTGGGCCATTTTGTAATTTCTTAAAAGTTACGGGTATCCGTATCTGTAATTGTTGTCTCGACCCGTTTCTTGGTCGCGTATGATTAATTATTGTATTATGTATTCATTTCGGATCGTTGATGTCGTCCGCGAACTTTTCGTCGTGTTCGTTCCGTACGCTCGAAATCGCCGCCGAGCCCCGGTGGTCGCATCGCCGGACGGTTGCGGGATCGCCGGACGATTGCGGGCACCGCCGACAGTGTGGCGAGAACCGGTGTAGCGCACGCTACGGCCGGAAGGCTGCGCGCGCTAACCGGCAGGTGTAGCGCACGCTATCGGCTGGCCTAACGCACGCTATCGGGTCTGGGCAGTGGGGTTCTGAGGTTCTGGACTCGGTCAGGATCGGCAGGTAGCACACGCTACTGTCGATCGTAGCGCACGCTAAGCGGCAGGGGTAGCGCACGCTGTCGTCCGACTAGCGTACGTTACCTGGGCGAGCTGTTTAGTCCAGAGGTTACTGGACAGGTCGGCTAGCGCGCGCAGGCTTCCGGCCGTAGCGCACGCTAGCGGGAGTTGGGTCGGCAGGTTTGGTCGGTGGTGCCGGGTCGTGCGGGCCCTGGCCGAGGGTACTCGGCCGATAGCTCACGTTAGTCCGGGAAGGCTAGCGCACGCTAGTTCCGGCCCAGTATAAATGTGACAGAGCAGTCACATTTTCATTCATTTCTCACTTCCTTCCTCTTCTATCCGCGGCTGGCGATTCGAGGGTGGCGAAGCCATGTTGTTTGACAACAAATACACGAAGTTCTTGAGTTCATAACATCAATAAATCATCCTATATCATCCTTTGATCCAGCGAATCAAGGTAATCTTTCTTAGAACCCTAATTTCGTGAATTTGGGGTTTTTTGCATTTTTGTCCGATTCGTTCCGTGTTGTTGATTAATTC
Organism: Orobanche coerulescens; assembly: GCA_033398695.1. NCBI lineage: Eukaryota > Viridiplantae > Streptophyta > Magnoliopsida > Lamiales > Orobanchaceae > Orobanche > Orobanche coerulescens. The sequence continues at coordinate 18,465,422 of CM065816.1, forward strand.
ATGATGGGTATGATTAATCTTGGTAGTATTCTTATGTTTAACATCATTTAATCCATTGTTCTTCGTTGAATCGAAGTATATTTCTTGATTTCCTTCGAATTGACTTTTTGGGGGATTTGTCCTCGATCTCATTTTTCATCCATTTTTGATGGATCGATTATGGTTAAATGATGTTGTTGAACATATTCTATGGATTGTATATCCATATTTCAACTTGGAATTCCATTTTTGTGTCTTGTCGGGACGAATCGTGTTCTTGGCCGTTTTGGGGAAAACACTTGAACTTTCGTCATTTGTTCTTTGAATTCAGCGGCTTTGGGTCGTACTTTGGAATTCATTTTCGTTGTTATTGTTTTCGTTCGTAGTTCAGCGGATTGTCGTTCGGTGTAGTCGGCGAGTTCGTAGTCGGTTCGTGCCAACCTACGCGTTGTGGTTATTTGAGGCAAGTACCTTGCCCATACTTTTCTTATTTTGTGGATATGATGATCGGTGATCGTCTTGGTGTGTTTGTTTGGTTGTTTGAAATGAAGTTTCAAAAGATTTCGGTTTGGCCTCGTTAAAGGCTCTCTTTCAAAACGCATGTGTGTTTTTTGAACGGTGTGTTTTGGAAATTGTTTATGATTTGATCATTTTGAACGTGAAGGCTTTGATGATGTCCCTGTTGTTTAAAGTTATGGAATTGTGTATTCCGTGTTTAATCTTGTCACTGTGTTTTGAAAAGTTTGATAACGGCGTCGAGTAAGTGGTCATCTCTAGTAAGTATTCTTGATGAACTTACATTCTTAGCATATTAGTATTGAATGAATAACGTGTGTGTGTATGCTCACTACGGGTTAGATCCGACGGGGTCTCGGTAGGGCTCCACGAAACTGTGGAACCGCGAGCTTGCTTTTAACCATTGTGGGTTAGATTCGACGGGGTCTCGGCAGGGATCCACGAAGCTGTGGGTCCGCGGTTAATTGTGGTGCATTTTGAAAATGTGGTTTGATTATTGGCATTTCCGGAAATGAGTGCTTTCGAATGGTTTTCATGATTGCATGCATCGACTAAGTGTGTAAGAGGTAAGTTGTTCGTTTGGCTTACTTGTCTAGGATGGCACTAGAGTATTTTGTTGTTTGTTTTAAATCCTTTATTTGTGGATTTTGATGTTGGGAGACGAACCTTGTGGTCATTCTTGTGTACTGTGAGTTGATGATATTTGGGGCTAAAATCCCAACGGTTTTGTAAAGGTCATTTGACGGATTTGGGGCTAAAATCCCAACGGTTTGGTAAAGGTTATTTTATGGAAAGTAAACCTTTGGGGTGGTGACCCCTTTTGTCTTTTGGATTTTGAAAAGTAGGATTTGATAATCCTAAATTGTTTTCTATTAAAACTCTCGATGGCATTCTAAACTGTTTTATAAATTTTTCCATTGATTTGTGATCTTTTGATTTTGGAACGTTTTCTCAAATTCTTGCATCGAGAAGTGCTTTTCGTTTCGTTTGGATCTTTGAGGATTCCTGGTTATTGTTATTCGTAGAATGTGAATTGTATGGCTCGTATTTGCGCTTTGTTCTTGCACTAGCAAAACAGTGGAGTTTTTCTAACCTCCGAGTATTCGGGGGGTGGATGTTTGATTTTGCATTCAGGTTTTGGAGCATAACACAGGGTCGGCATGAAGGATGATGAAAGATGATCGATACTAATCACATGAGGAACCGTACATCGTGTATTGCTTCAGTTGTACTTTATTTTCCGCTGCTATATTTTTCCCGTTGTACGGGTGTGGTTGTGTTTTGACCCCTGCGTGGGCATGAGTTGTAATCGAGTTGTATGTTTTTATTGAAAGGCCAAATCGGTCTACTGAGTCATTTTAGCCTTAAAGGCATTGTCGAGATGTTTCATGTTGTTACTAGCCTGGTAGATCCTTGAGGAAAGGTTCTACGGCGTGTAATATCCCTGAGCGGATTGGGGGTGTTACAGGCAACCCAACGTTTAAGTTAGATTTTTTTTTTGTCTTCTGTTTTTCGCATTTATTTTCCTTATTTGTTTTTATTCGATTCGAAACTGACCGGTTCAACTGTGGGTGTTAAAATTGCAGGTAACGAGTGCGTTTTCAGAAACTAATAATCTGGGTAGGTAGGACACGGCCGAGTTGCCTAGGACACGGCCGAGTCCATAAACAGTGAGAATTTGATTATTTCGAACAGGACGACACGGCCATGTCACAAGACACTGTCGGGCCTCAATACATCGAGAATTGGTTTTCCGAGGGAGTACGACACGACCGTGTCATAGGACACGGCCGAGTCGGCCGACAGTAAGTTTTGGGTTATTACGTACAGCACGACACGACCGTGTCATATTCAACACGGCCGTGTCAGTCGGTCAGGTATAAAAAGGAAACACGGCCGATTCCCCATTTTTATCTTCTCCAAATTTTATTTTTCTTCCTCCCTGCGAAACCGGCGAACCCTAGCATCTATATTCCGATTTTTCTCTTCGTTTTTAAAAGAAATTTTGTGCAAAATCGAGGGGAGATACAAGAATCTACTACGTATTCATCATTTCTCAACTAATTTCACTCTTCAAAGGAGCAAATCGGACGAATTGGGACCGGGCTTTAATTTTTTTTTTCTCTTCAAAATTTCCGAAATCAAGGTATGTTTCTCATATTTTTGATGATTATATTTGGTTATGGACATGCTATGATGATTTGAATAGTCCTTTATTATCTAGGGTTCTTGAGTAAATTGAAGGTGATGAAATTTGGGGATTTTGGATAATTCTTCATGCATTGATGATTAAATTTCTCGATTGAAAATTTTTGTAATTAAGAGATGTTTTCCATGATGAAGATGATGAATTTAAACGATAAATTTTGCTTGGGAGTTGTTTTGATCGATAATGTTTATATTGGGGGAATTTTATTGCTTGCTATAAGTTTAGGGGAGGAATACGTTCTGAAATCCTTGGATAATGATAGATTAAATTTTTGCAGAAAATGGCACGAGGAAGAGGACGAGGAAATGCTCAACGCAGAAGGGGTAGGAATGGTGGGGAACAAGTGCAGCCGACAAGAATGGGTATTCAAAGGGCTGTGGAAACCCCGGAATCTTATGGAATCAATCTACCTGAAACGCAATATGAAAGGTGGGAAATGCTTGGACAGAAAAAAATGCTCCCCACGAGATGGCCCGATGACGAATGCATGAATGCAATGGGGATAAGGGAAGATGTGATGAAATTCCTTGAAAGAGTGCATTGGGCGTGGATGATGACTCAACAATGGCAGACGTATAGGTGTCTGACGATGGAGTTTCTAAGCACTCTAACTGTAAGAAGAGATCCGGTGACCCGAGAACCGACTGAAATGACATTCCGGATCAACAACAACGAAGAGAGACTGACTATCGTCCAGTTGGAGGAAATTTATCATGCAAGACACGAGGGCCATTACCCGATAAACCGGTTCGCCTGTGAAACATATTGGAGAGCCATGGTAGAATACCCGGGGAGTGAGGCGCGTTATTATATTACAAGGTCGGCTAAAGGATCGAACATTCGCAATCCCGTACTCAGATACTTACACAAGGTGATTGCAAATACAATATATGGCCGAAAGGAAACCGGGCCCATTTCACTTCGGGAGTTATACATCCTGACTCACATGCTCGACAACTCTATTCCAGCAACCGGGGCCATGTAGCGGAACATTTTGAGGATGTCGCGACAACCTAAGGGGGAGATATGGATAGGGGGTTTGATTACCCCTATCGCACTACACTTCGGTATTTCCTTAGATCAGAAGACCCTCCTTCCTGGAAATAAGCTTCTCTCGATCTCCGTGATGAAGGTGATGAATATCCTGGACTACGAACATCGCATGGTCTTCATGCAGACCGACAACGACCATTTCCTCCTCCCGAATCCACCTTTGACAACCATAAATAATATTCGGGATATGGGAAATCTTCAAATGGCTACGGAGGCACACCGTCGAGCACGGATGGCAGCCGGCTTGGCTCCCCCGGGTCACAGCGCTGTCGACCGAAATGTTCGACCTAGGCGCATTATGAATGAGGATAGAGCTGAGAGGATGGAAGAGGAGGAGGCTTTTGAAAGAGGCCCGGATGACGAGGAAGAAGAAGAGAGTGAAGAAGAAGAGGAAGAAATCATGAGAGATCGGACCGAGACGTCAAGGCGGGCCGAAATTGGACGTGCCCCATCGCGCCCATCATTAAGGGAGGAGTTCGTAGCCTACCGAGAGGAGGCTAGACGGGACCGAGAGGAGGCTAGACGGGAGCGACGCCAGATATTGTCTCTTGTGAGACGAATGGTCGAGTGGCATGTCCAGCAAGGCCACTTCCCTCCGCCCGAGCAGTAAACCGGTCGTAAATATTTCTTGACCAATGAAATTCTTTTCTTTAAATACTATACCCCCTTCGTTCGTATATTCTTTAATTCAAGTTTTTTTTTGGGGGGGGGGGGGATTGGTCAAGAAATACTTCATTACTCTTGTTTTTATCTGTTATCGGATACTATTTTGCTTGTTTGCTTATTTTTGGTTGTTTTGAACATTTTGCACTTATTCTTGGTGTGTTTTTACTTAGTGTGATTTTTTGGAATGCCTCGGGATTTATTTCGTTGTTTTGATATACAAATCAAGGGTAATTTGTTGAGGAAAAATTGTTGATAATCGAAACGGGTGTGAAATTGAATAAGTGGTTTTAATATCTTGGAGGTATGAGCAAACCTACTTGTGAGCTATTGAGCCTTCGTGCATTTTCTAAAATGCAAGTTTCATTGTCGAGTGTTTCATTCTTGATTTAAAACTCTAGAACTTGCCTTGGTTTCTTGTTTAAAACCACTGGTGTGTGTGTGCAAATTGAGTGAAAATGACTTTTGGCGCCTTCGATTTTGGCCAACCCGACATTTGATCATTCCTTAAATAAACACAATTGAGGTCATTATCTATTTCAAACCACATATCGAGCTTTCCATTACTATAATCCTTCGATCATTACTTGAGCAATTAGAAAGTATTTTTTTGACGAGGATGCAAAGATTGTGGTGACATTGGGTGACATATATATTGTCGGGAGTGTTGAATTGGTGAAAATAATTACTCCGCTATTTTTGGGAACCTAGTAACCGAGTGTATTCATGTGACCCATCGTTTACATTCGCGTAAAACAGATCCCTTAGATATGAGTATGCTTGTAAGTAGTTGTGTATATTTTGATCCTAGTAACCGGGTGTATTCATGTGACCCATCGTTTACATTCGCGTAAAACGGATCCTAAAACAACCCAAGCCAAAAAAAAATCGGAGCAATAAGGAGGGTATGACGCCGCGTTTTTCACTTTCGATAGTGCTTGTTACAAGTGGTTCATAATTAAGGGGATGAAAGAAGCAAATCTCAAAAATCTTGAGCTTCTAAAGCGACTATGGGGATCTAAATTCTAAAAATTGCTCGAGACAAGTCACTTTAGCCATTTATATCCCACCTCGACCAAAGCCTACATTTCAAGCCGAGTAGAGCCCTTTTTGATTCACAAAAATTTTGCATGCACAAAAAAGTGGTAGAAATTAAGACGATTGGCAAGCCTATGGGGTTCCTTATTTCATTGAATGAGTTCCGAGCGTTTACTTATCCCTATCACTTTGAGAGTGAGTGAATACACTTGACCGGTGAGGTTTATATTGCCAAGTATTGACTATGATGTTGAGGAAGCACCCCGGAGGTTTGAAAACTTTGTAGAACTCGACTTATTTTACTTGTGAGTATTGATGAAATTTTCAAAAAGGATCTTTTGAGGTATTTTGACAGTTGAGTTCCCCTTTTGTGAGTGATTATTTTAAAATTATTTGCTCGGGACGATCAAAGTTCAAGTTTGGGGGGATTTGATGAGTCGATTCTTGATCGACTCATTCTGTTCTATCTAGTCGTGTTTTTTGTTTGCTTTTTAGTATTTTTGTTCTCTTTTATGCGTGGTATGTTGTGTTTTTTAATTTATAGGTAACCAAGCGAAGATTGTGGTGAAATATGCGCTTTCATAGCTAATATTGGAGTTTATGATGATCAAAAGCTAAAACGGGGCCTAAAACGACGAAAGATTTGAGCAGTATCGGTCAAATCTCCTAAATCCCAGAATCTCCACTCCGAATTGAGATGTATTCTCCTTTGATATAAATTCCTCGTGAAATTAGCTTCGAAACGGTATATCATATGCTAAAATCTGAGGTGTATTGATACAAGAACGAAGGATCTAGCCGAACAAGACCAAAAACCGGACTTGGCTGCACCAGGCGACTCAACTTGGCTGCACCAGGCGACTCGACTCGGCTGCAACGGGCACTCGGCTGCAACAGGCAACACGGCCGTGCCATGGGACACGGCCGGGTCTCATTCCAGCGAGAATTTCATTTTCCGGAAGAGAACAACTCGATCGTGCCTTTTGGGACACGGCCGAGTCACGATCGGCCATTTTGCACCTTCCCGCATAGTACAACACGGCCGTGCCATGGGACACGGCCGTGTCATGGGACTCGACTCGGCTGCAACGGGCACTCGGCTGCAACAGGCAACACGGGCGTGCCATGGGACACGGCCGGGTCTCATTCCAGCGAGAATTTCATTTTCCGGAAGAGAACAACTCGATCGTGCCTTTTGGGACACGGCCGAGTCACGATCGGCCATTTTGCACCTTCCCGCATAGTACAACACGGCCGTGTCATGGGACACGGCCGAGCCTCAGCTCAGAACCTATTTCGTTTATCCTGCGTAGCACGACACGGCCGTGTCCCAGGACACGGGCCGTGTCACTTTTCGGTTCATGTCACTTTCCTTGACATTTTGCACACCTTTAAGCCTTTGTCTTGATTTTTTGGCTATAAAACAAAGTGTAGTGACCCCTTGAGGAGGTGTGCTTATCTTGTGGAAAAGATATTTTGTGGAAAAACACAATATTAGGGAGGGAAAACACCAAAAGAGTGGAAAAAGAGAGATTTTCATCATCTTTCTTGTATGTTCTTGGAGTGAAAAATACTTTGGTGAGATATAATAATTCCTTGTATCATTTTGTTGTAAGTTCTTGAAAGAAGATCATCAAACTTTCATCGGGAATTCGATTTCGGCATTTACAAGGGAAGTTTTTACCATGTTTTTTTCTTCAATTTCCATTATTGTTGTTGAATTAATCATGTGTGGCTAAACACTTCATATGGGTTTTTAGATATAGCCACACACATGTTTTCGATTGATAGTTCCTTTTGATTTTCCGGGTAAAGTTTGGGATTGTTCCTCTTGTTCGTTCTTCGTATAAGACCTTTTGATTTAGTTTATCAAACCTTTTTCATTGTTGTTATTTTTATGCAAATCGAGGGTTTTTGTCGGTGTTCGCCATCAAACGACCCGATAGAAATGATTGTGAATGTTCTCGAGCTTTTTCGCGTGATCTTTTAACGATTTACCTCATCAAAAGTAGTCGGTTAATTGATTGTTAGCTAGGGTTTCATCCCCATCAAAAGAGTATCCCTTAATTTTCGTTGAGAACAATCGTGATTTTTAGAATTACCGCCATCAAACGGATTTCTTTTAATCGTGAGCAATCGATAATTCCAGACCTTATTTATTTGAGTATCGGAACTAATAATTGATTACGTGTGTGTCGGTGACTCTAAATTCCCATATTAATCTCATTATTGTTATCTCTAATCTATCCGACTATCAAATTGGTGTTGTTATCACTTAGTTTAATTTAATTTTGTGCATTAGTAATTGTAATCATATCAACCAATGATGTATTTTAATTTATTTTACTTTTGTTCATTCGACTATTTGCCGAACATTATCGAATTTTAAACCGTTTCCAATTCCTCGAGAGATCGACCTCGGAGTTACTTGCCGCTTCCTACAAGAGCGATTCGTACACTTGCGAGTTTATAATTTGTTCATCAGTCTTGGTCTAAATCGACCTCCATTCTTTGACGGATCTAACTTCATGACTTGGAAGAAGAAGATATCGATAATCATCCGAGCCTATGACATCGACCTATGGAAAGTGATTTGTCTTGGTGCCAAAATTCCGACGAACTCGAACAGAACTCTCAACACCTTTGAAGAATATGATGATGCGGATTGGAAAAACGACCACTATAATTGCAAAGCCACGCAATTATTATATTGTGCTTTAAATCCGGAAGAACACAACCGGATATCCTCATGTGATAGTGCAAAAGAAATATGGAAAATGCTTGAAGTCACACATGAAGAAACGTCTCAAGTCAAGGAGACGAAGATCAACATGCTTCTTCACGATTATGAGCTATTCCAAATGAAAGAAGAAGAATCCATTACAATCATGCTCGATCGATTCTCAGTCATTACAAATGGATTGGCATGTTATGGGAAGCCCCTTTCGAGTAGTGAGAAAGTAAAGAAGATCCTCCGATCACTACCTCGAGAATGGGACGGCACGGTGACGGCAATAATGGAATCAAAAGATTTAAACAATCTTGATGTTAGTGCTCTCGTTGGTTCACTTATAAACTACGAGATTGTCCTAAAATCTCGGAATGCCAAGCCAAAGCCGAAGGAAAGAACGATAGCCATGAAGGCTAAGATGTCGAGAAACAAAAAAGAAATCCCGGTGGAGTAAAGTGACGAAGAATCGGCATATTATGCCAAGAATATTAATAAGTTCCAAAACTTATTAAACCGGAGAAAAAAAGACATCTCGGGCGGAGTGAATAAATTCGACAACAACTGTCGACTATGTGGTAAACCAGGCCACTTCGCGAAGAATTGCCGAGCAAACCCCAAGAAGGAAGTTTTAATTGCCACATGGAGTGACGAAGACGAGGACGAAGATTTTCTCAATCAAAACAACCTCGCTCTCATGGCCCGAAGTTCATTCGATGATAGTGACGTCGAAAGTCAAGTAAGTACATCTTCTCACGATGAATTATTTGAAGAATTTGAATTATTGCATACCGATTTTTAAAATGCTTTAAGCGAAATTAAATCCCTTCAATCTAAAAATAAACTATTGGAAATTGAAATTTCCAAAATTCTTGGAAAAGAGAAATTTATCGAGACCGATCATTCTCAATGCCTTGAAAATGAAAATATTTTAAACGATGATCTTTTGAACGTTCAAACCGAGCTCAAAAATTTAACGAAGAATTTACTTTGAATAAACAGGGGTTAGGACTCAAACTGCATACTAAAAACGAATCCTTAAATTTAAAAATACCCCAATGTGAAAAATATTTAAAAACAGGGCATCATTTTACGAGTTGAAAAAGCCCACGACGGACGATAAAAACCAAAACGATTTGGATTCCAAAAAGAACTTTTATTCCGAATATCTTCTATGTCTCGAAAGAAAAACCAACTATCGGTTGGATCCCCAAAAATTAATTTTTATCAATAAATATTTTACTCAGGGGGAGTTTATATTTTTAAAAAGGGAGATTTTTGTCAGGGGGAGTTATACCCGTTTTATGCATATTTTTATCATATCGTATTTTATCATAAATTGGTATCATTTCATTTACACTTTTTGCTGATAACAAAAAGGGGGAGAAAAAGACTTGAATGGATAAAAAGCGTCATGGAAGAATGACAAGAAAAATCAAAAGGTAAAAAGGGAGAGAGAAAAATAACAAGGAGAAAAGTCGAAAAAAAAGAATAAACGAAGAAGCTAAAAAATGAAAAGAAGAAGTCGAAAAGGAGAAAAAGAAAAGATGTGAGAAACTAACGAAACGATTAAAGCTGAAAACTTTGATTCCATATATATATATATATATATATATACTTTATTTTGCAGGTTTTATCCCATTCAAGATGTTGTTTTGTAATCATCAAAAATGAGGAGATTATTGGAATATTTTATTCCAAATATTCATTATAGAGTTTTGATGATTAAGTTGTTAAACAAAGTAAAACAACAAAGAAGCGAAACAAAACAACGAAGAAGTCGAAGACGCAAAAAGTCGCGCAATCCGGGAAAAGCTAATTGTTCAGATCAGCCAAGATAGCAACCTACCCGATCAGACGAGATCAACCTACCTGATCAGACGAGAAGAAACCTACCTGATGAGACAAGAAGATAAGTTACCTGATCATACATAACGTACGCTAACAACGAAGCTTAATGTACGTAATGATACAAGGAAAACGTACGTAACACATGAAGTTTAACGTACGTAACAAAGTGTTTCTGAATTCAAACAAGGTGAACGTTGGAGATGACGTCATGGCATAAGTTAGCATGCAACGGATATTTTGACTACATATAACGTACATAATGAACAAGACAGAAGCTACTGGACTGATTTGCATGGAGCATAACGTACGTAACATATTAATCTTAACGTACGTAAAGGAGCTAACATACGTAAGGAATGCGTGATAATGCACGTAATGAAGGCTAAAGTGGCTAATGACTAGTTGAGGCCTTGGAGCCTATAAATACAACTTCCTATGGAATTGAACACACAACAACTTCAAGCAATCGATTGATTGATCTGATATTGATATACATTCTATCGTTGTTGTAATTGTGCTTACATTGTCAAGAGTTTGAGTGTGATACACGAAAACTCATACACGAGAGGAAAAAGAAAGGATACAATTGGATTCGGTGTTATTAGGATCAAGGATCCGGCATTGTTAGAATCGCAATCGATATCTACATGAGGTTTATCTAGTACCCATAGAAAGCTAGATTGGTTGATTCCGTGTCCAATAGAAAAGGAAAACGGTTTAACTTGGACCGACAAAAAGACAAGTGATTGAACGGTGTACTCGGACCGATAGAAGACGAGTTTGTAACGGTTATCCCTCGACCGATAGAAGAGAGGTGCAGATGTTTATCTTTAGCCTATAGAAAAAGATACCGAGAGAGGACGTAGGCACGTTTGGCCAAACCTTTATAAATCCTGTGTCGATTTATCTTTCTGCGCCTTTATTTAAAATCGCTGCCGCAACGCGAAAGAGTTTTATAACTCTATCTCCAAATGGCGATACCGACCAATAGTGCTCCAACATTTATGGGATTGAGGAAGTATCTAAGTTATGTTCTTTTAGACTTTAAATTCAACATATATTAATTTAACTCAATTTAGTATAGTGAGTTTAGTTCAGTTCAGTTTCAGTTCAGCACACTTCAATTAAATTTTAAAATTATTATTTATATTATCAATAATATTGCATATAATAATAATTATTATAATTATTTAATTTATTTTTTATTATTTTATTATTGAATATAAATAATAATTATTGTTGTATATAGTGTTTTTAATACAATTAATTAGTATGAGTATTATTATTGATATTAATTAATATTATTGTATTAATATTATCATTATTGTTAATTGGTTATTGTAATAAATATTAATTTATTTTTTTATATTTATACTTATAAATTAGGGAAAATTCTACAAAAACCACTGTACTTTGCATTTTTCTCGGATTAACCACCGAAAGAATTATTTTCTATGTTAACCAGTGAAAGTTTGTTTTTATTTTTAAGAAAACCACCCTAATCGGGAATAAGAGGTTTTCCAGGTTACAAAGCTGATGTGGTATGTTTTTTATTAAAAATAATAATTATGTGGTATTTTTTTATTAAAATAATAATTACATGACATTTTTAATTAAAAAAGTTGCTAATTAAGTGGCTTTTAGGCCAAATTTTATGGAAACCATTATACTTGGATTAGTCATTCCATATATATTCCGATTAAATGAACAACATATTGCAACAATTATAAAATCATCCTTCGTCCCATGAATAATTAAACGATGATATCAAATTTTATAAATCATTTCCTGTTTCGATTTCGAAAAACAATTTCAAAAATCGCTTCGATATTGCAAAATCGGTTCTGGCGGCTTTTGGGTTTTGAGAGGTTTAGAAGAACGACGAAGGTAGTGTGTGGGGTTATCAGGATTTTCAAACGTAAATCCACTTAATTATTATTGTTGGCCTAAGAGCCACTTAATTAACAATTTCTTCAATTAAAAATACCATGCTAGTATTATTTATACGAAAAAAAGCCATATCAGCTTTTTTTAACCTGGAAAATCTATGATACCCGGTAAGAGTGGTTTTTTTAAAAATAAAAACAAACTTTCAGTAGTTAACATAGAAAAATATTCTTTCAGTAGTTAATCCGAAAAAATTGCAAAGTATAGTGGTTTTTATAGAATTTTCCGTATAAATTACAATATAGTATGATTTTCCATCGAATATCAACGGATTAAGCAGTAGTTTATTTTTATATATGAACCACCCTATTTGAATACATTTTCATGTTTACACATTAGGCCACTTTGGCTTTGAATTGAAACTTCAAATTGTCACTTTTAGGCCCTTGTTGGCCATTTGATTTAGCAAGAAAAAAAGAAAATAAAAACAAAAGAAAATTAAAAAGCAAAAAGAAGAAAGAAAGAAAAATAAAAGGACAACAAAAAATGCTCAATCCGGATTCTTCTTTGAAGCTGTTACTCGACTTCATTAATGGCGTGATGCCCATCAGCTGAACAACCTCGAGGAAGGTCAATCTTAACTGGAAATATTGAAAGCCCAAGTGTTTTTTCTTGTCTATATCCCTATCCGTGAGCACTGTTATTTATTTGTTTGTTCTTTTTCTTTATATAATTGTATCGTCTTCATGTGTATAGCCATGATTCTTATTACCTCTTTGCTTTTGTATGAAGTCATGAATGAAAAACATGCCGAATTTGTGATTTTCCCTGATTTGTGGGCTGCTGCCTAATTTTTGAAACCTGGGGTTTGAAGATTTAAGAATGAAGTTCATGTTTATATCTTTGATCTTTGCTTAATATCCTTATGTGTAGCGTTTCTGAGATTCTTGATTCCATCTTATCTTTTCAGGGTGGGGTTTTTTCTTTTTGATTTGTTCATCTGAAGTTCTGTAAATTCTTGGTAATCTACAGTTGAAGGAAGAAGTTGATCATAAAAGTTACTAATCGAATTAATTACGAGCACAAAAAGTTTCTTCAAAAAAAAAAAAAAGAAATAAAAGAAAAGCAACATGAATTCAACTGATAATGGTGGCACGGATGGAAATGAGGAAATTACAGTCGGTAAAGTCAGAAGCCACGTACCTCTCCACATCTCGACGTCTCAAAGAGGTCTAATAGCCATCGAAAACCGACCCAAACCCGTTTTTTCTTCTCTTTCCAAAAGTCTAAAATTCTTCAAATTCGGCAATCTATCCTCGCCCTCCGCCAGGTTCCAGCGAATATCCGAGGAGAAGGACGAAGTCTCTAGAACCGTACCCTCTTCCAGCAGCCTCCACATCCGTGAACGTTTTCACAGAATCTTTTCCAAGAAAATCGACTGGGAATGTCTTTGGAGGATTTCCAAAGAATGGATAAAAAATCCCATGAATTTAGCGCTTTTCGTCTGGATGCTCTGTGTCGCCGTATCCGGTGCTATTCTGTTCATGGTCATGACCGGCATGTTGAACCACTCTCTCCCAAACAAGTCCCAGAGAGACGCTTGGTTCGAAGTAAACAATCAAATCCTCAACGCTTTATTCACCCTCATGTGTTTGTATCAACACCCGAAACGTATATACCACCTCACCCTACTATTGAGGTGGAGATCCGAAGACGTTTTGAAACTCAGGAAAATTTACTGCAAGAATGGGACCTACAAACCCCACGAATGGGCCCACATGATGGTCGTTGTGGCTCTTCTCAATATCAATTGTTTCGCGCAATATGCTTTGTGTGGGCTTAATTTGGGGTACAAGAGGTCCGAAAGGCCCCCTATTGGTGTCGGAATATGTATATCCTTTGCTATTGGTGCGCCCGCGGTTGCCGGCATCTACTCCATGCTAAGCCCGCTCGGAAAAGATTACGAAAATGAAGGAGACGAAGAATCGCAAATTCATGTCGCGGATGGAGATAGTAATAATAAAATCTGTTCGGCTCGATTAAGAAGAATGTCGTTCGAAAAGAGATTCTCGTTCGCATCTAGAGACGAACGGGCCGTCGAGGCTCGGCCGAAGTGGAGCGGAGGCGTTCTTGATTTCTGGGACGACATCTCCTTAGCTTATCTCTCTTTATTCTGCAGCTTCTGCGTGTTCGGATGGAATATGGAGAGGCTTGGGTTCGGTAACATGTACGTTCACGTCGCGACTTTTCTTCTGTTCTGTCTGGCCCCATTTTGGATATTCAATCTGGCCGCCATTAATATCGACAATGAGACCGTACGCGAGGCGTTGGGTATTACCGGGATTTTTCTTTGCATCTTCGGGCTGTTATACGGCGGATTTTGGAGGATTCAAATTAGAAAGAGGTTTAATTTGCCACCAGATAATTTTTGCTGTGGTAAACCGGCTGTGACAGACTGTGCTCTATGGCTTTTTTGCTGTTGGTGTTCTTTAGCTCAGGAAGTGAGGACGGGGAACTCGTATGATGTGGTGGAAGATAAGTTCTACCGTAGAAGAGACGAGCAAATAGTAATGTCCACATTGCCTCGCGAAGATGGAAAATTTCAGTTGAGGTCGGGCCCAGGTTCTCCTTCCTGGAATAGCCCGTCTACATCACAGGGCGTTAACGGTAACTCGGCGAGCCCTAGCCGGTTTTCAAAGGAATATAAGAGTCCGGAAAGGCAGCTTTCTTTGATCGAAGAAGAAAACCATACGCAGGGCAACGATGAAACGATGAAGGCACCTCCTCCTTCGGTTATTAGTAGAGAAGAGTTATGAAGTGAACATTTTTGACTGAAGTATTTTTAAGTTTGTTATTAGATTTAGATGCTGTGCTTCTTTTTTTTTTTTTTTATAAAATTATGGTTACTGTTCATTTTGTTGTATACAGGTGTGATTTTGAGTTTTTTATAAAAATAGCATATGCAAGAATTATGTCCACAATATCTTGGTGGCGGCGTGGCGGTACTACAATCCAGATGCCTCCAGTAACTAATCTTTCAGGTTTATATTTCATTTTATGAAAAATAATCATGAAAATTACAAAATATACTGTTAGATTCGCAATAAAAATATTCTTTATATTTTTTTCCTAATATTTTTATCATATTTTGAGAGATAATCTGTGGTTAAAATTCAATTTGAAAAAAGCAAATTTACTAACTAGAAAATAAACAACAAATGTGAGGAGAATTAGAGAGAGGAAATGAGTTGTTGTGAAGAAGAATGGAGAAAAGTTTCGACTTTCACGAGAAAGACCAAGTCCCTGTCGCTTGTCAGCAACGCGCGCCCGCACGTCGCCGACTTCACCGCCACTAAAGCACCAATCAGATAGCCACAGTTCCTAGTCCCGACAATCCGCGTTGTTGTACCTGCTAATTTTCTTCTTCTTTTTTCTTAGTTCCCTTTCTTCTTACACTTTTTGTGAATTTTTAGATAAATCATTGAGATGACATAATTTTTTCCGGCTCTATGATTCAAAAGTTTATGATTTGCCTCCCCGTACATTAATATCATTCGTCTTCGGACACCATGATATGATGAGATATCAATGTCTGTGTGTGAAACCTCACTTATGATAATACTATGAATTAAAGTTACATTTGAAATTGTAATATTTTAATTTTTTATATGTTCTATTGTTTAATGATTTTGCCAATTATAATATTTTTTGAATTATTAATATTTGTTCTTTATGCTGGAAGAACTAAATTCTCGCAACTTAATGATTAATGAATTTTAGTATATTTAAGAAATATTATATTCATTTATTACTCATATCTAGTTCTAATGCAATTTAATTATTTAGTATTATAACAGTTCTTTCTACACATCTCTTTGTGGTAGTTGCTTGAGCCCACTTATGCAGAAAACCAACATCCTTCTAATGTGGCCCAAAATCGTAAACCAAATTCCAACGGAAGTGAGTTGTGTGTGAAGTGTGTGCGTGTGTGTCATGTAGTACACTTTGTGTGTTTTGTGTTCACTGTGTGTGTATGTGGTGTGTTGGTGTGTGCTGCGTGTTGTGTTGTGTGTGTGTACTGTGTATGTTCTGTGTGTGTTATGCGTGTACCATGTGTGTGTGTGTGTGAGCTTTCAGAATGTTGTGTGTGTGTTGGTGTTGACTGAGTATGGGGGGAAGGTTCCAGTGAGGTTGGGGCTGGTGTGGAGAGATAGAAAGGTGTGTTTTGGGGTTCTCTTTGATAGTCTTGAGTTGAAAATGAAAGAGTTTTGAATGGGTTGCTTCAGAGAATAAGGAATAATTTTGAATTTTATTTTAGTTTCTATTCCCGCTTTTTCAAAAAAATATAAATTTCATAAGCAAGTATATGTAAAATCCCAATATTGTCCCGCATAATTCTATTCCCGCATAATTTTATTTTACTGTTTTTAAAAAAAATATATAACTTTCTCATTTTCGACCCGAAAGGTGTCAACCGATCTCCAAATAACTCCATGTTTGAAGCCCAGCTCCCTCATGCTAATTTCATAAGCAAGTATATGTAATCTCCCGGTATTGTCCTTTGAACATCCAAATCTGAGAATCGGGAATAAAACCCTTTAAAGTATCCTGTTTCGATTCCAAACATAGATTCATTTCACTTCCAAAGGATCCCAAATATGTTGTAGTGCCTTATTATCTGTTATAATTATGCGTATTATAGCTATATCATACTTGCATACCTTTGAAGAGCTTGGGTTTGAAAGAGAGTATTAGAATTTCTATCTTGCGACAGTCTGCGCTTCGCTTCAAAGTGGGTAAATTTTTTTAGAAATAATACTTTTAGAGAAATATTTTAGTAGTGTGATTATAACTGGGGGGGAATCAAATGTTCATATATGTATGTTGGTGAAGTTGAGATCCTTGTGAGTCTCAATTCTTATTGATTAGTTGTGCCGCATTCTTAAATTAATCTCTGTGAATCCATGTGGTTTTATGGTTGCATAACTCCTTTTGATTCCGAAATAAATTATATCGAGTACCATATCGTTATCTCTCTGAGTTTGTACCTTGATTTTATACCGTTTCTTACCGTTATTGAGTCTATTAGTACGAGTAGTTTAGGCAAAAATCAATAAGGTCATATTGTGGTCTTGTTTGATTATTCGTGGTTCCTATTCCCACTTTCTGATTGGATCAGAGATGACAATGGAATTTGAGTCGTAGAATGGGCCTATTCCGGAATATGACGCTCCCTGGGTTTGCTTCCCACAACTGAAGGGACGTCTACCTACTCGGACGATCAAGGATTGCATTCCCTAAACCTCCTCACTGAGCTCGTTCCTTTTATTTTTTTCTTTAAAAGGAGGATTGTTCCCTGTCCTGAGTACCCCCTAGAGGCTCGACCCCACCCCCGATTTAGAGGTAAGTTTTCCAGTATGGTTGTTAGCGAATCGAATTTTTTTGATTCGATTCGTGATTCGAATTCGTTTAGGCCGATTCGTATTCGTTTTTTTTTTTTAATTCGAATTTGAATTCAAATTCTATTTTATATTCACTGACCTAACGAATCAGAATATAAATCTGATGGTATTCGATTCGTTTTGTTCACGAATATTCGATTCGAATTAATTATTTATATATTTAGTATATTATTATATATATATAATCAAAAGGGTTTCATTTCATTTCCCCACCTTCTTCTACTGCTGGTCCTGTTTTCATATCACATTATGGTGGTTTTTGGTTTGTATTATTATTTTTTGGTGAATTGTATTGTTATTTTTAGGTTGTATTGCAACTTTTTTATGATAAAAATTTGAATCTTTTATTCAATTCTAAAAAAATCAAATCAAATCGAATACTCGAATCGAATCGAATAATTTGAATATCCATATCGAATCGAACTCGAATCAACTTTTAATATTCGAAAAAAAATCAAATCGAATCGAATAGTTCAAATAGTTTCACGAATACGAATAGAATACAGTGGTATTCGCTTCGATTCGATTCGTTTACAACCCTATTTTCCAGCATGACATGTTCGCCTCGAGGTCCCCCGCTTGGGTTACAGGTCCGCACTTACTGGACCCAGTTCTCGAGTTAATGGTTTCATCCTCGGACATTGACTTAAGGGTTCTAGCCGTACTGAGCTCGTTTAGTTCACACACGTCCCTAAAAATATTTTTGAGTTGCAAGGATGGGGAGTGATGCCAATATCCAACTTATGGGTAATTACAATGTCGTAAACACTATTCTAGTGTTTATCACGCTGATACAACAATAGTTTTAACCAATTGGGTTAAATAAAACATAAATTATTTTTAAAAAATAGTCATTTGTCCAAGCCAACCAACATGAGAAACGCTATGAGATTAAATCACATGTTTGTTCAAAATTATTGTTATCCAAACCGACCGAACGGAAGTAAAAAAATGACATAATCACGACCTCAAACACTAGTATCTCTGAATACCCTTGTATTTGTACTGTTCATGTGAAGGTTCCTTGATTATCTGTCCCTCGAAACATCAACGAATCCAGCCCCGAATGGGGTTAGCAACAATACCAAGCAATAAACTAATCATAAACCGAGTCATATCAACATATTTATATATCATACTACATTCGTTCTTTTATAACTGTAACACCTGGACTTTTACGCTTGCCAATGCACAACTTTGATTATTAATATCTTCAATTCTTTATTTTTAAAAATTATAAGACGTTGATATTTTGAAAGTATATTTCGAGATGAATCTAACAAGATCTCACATGACTATACCTTTTCATATGTATAAATCACAAAAGATGGTCAAAAGAGAGTATGTGAATAATGTAATAATCAACACATTGCAATAATAAAGTAACGAAGGAAGTAATATACAATGAGAACTCAAGTCTCTAGTCGGTTATCCAATGCAAAGGACAACACCTGACCCGTGACATCTACTAACGCATACCATAGATCCTCTTGAGGCCTCGAAGAGACCCTCACAAAATGTTAGCGCGTATTACGAATTCATCTTTTTATTACGTATTAGGCAGGGCTGCCTTTGGCCGCCGACAGATGTCTAACGATAGCCAAAAAAATTTCTTTAAGGCCGACTTGCCAATGTGCTTTTCGGGGAGGTTGTCGGCCGCCAGCAGACCTCCGACGATCCGCCAAGCTTTTTATTTTTTTTTGAGAAGGTAGGTGCGGTCGGCGACCGGTAGATCCCCAGTGACGGCCAATATATTTCTTTTGTTTTTGGTGCAGCCGCCTACAGACCTCCTTCCGACGATCATTTTTTTTCGCGGACGCTGCGGGCAGACCTTTGAGAGCCAACATATTTTTTTCTAGCAAAGTAATTTGATAATTTGATTATTTTAATATAATTATGGCACCGCCACCGTGCCAATATGGCGTGGATTATCTTTAATCTATAATATAAAAGACAATTTTGATTGTTTGTCGTAGTTTAGGCCTGAAAAGACCCGAGAAAGGAATAAGGATTAACGTTAAACTTCCAAAAAAATTTAGAATTTTAAATTAAATAAAAAATAATTTCTAACTAGTATGCAGCAATTCCCACCAATCATGCAGCTTCGCGTTATTCTTGTTGTGCCCACAAAACAAATAACTAGTATGCAAATTAGATAATGAAAAAACGGCACGAGGGTTCTTTCTGCATTCAGCTATGCCCACATCTTCCGATCACTGACTGAAATCAGGCTTTCCCTGTAAACAGAGACATTTTTACAGGCATATGTTCCTTTCAGAGATTCAAGATACCATGTCTGTTGGGTATCGAGGTCATACAAAGCTAGTGTTCCATAATCCTGGAATAAGAGCTTGTTATCCCTCCAATGACCAACTGGTGCATGATATAAACCCTTGGAAGAATCAAAATTCACCGTGTACTTCTTGGTCCAGGAGGACCCTCCATTAAAAGTCCAAATCACGAAACAACCCTTCTCCCGATAACTAACGAGCAGAGCAACAGAGTTGTCGCACACCACAAGACATTCATCAGCAGCTGGAGGCTTCTTGTAATCCGGTACTTGCCATTCTCGAAATTCATCGGTCGCCAGGTTGAAAGCGATCATCACATTATATTTAATATGACCAGTTTCGTGATGCCAATCATCGGACGCTAGCCAATAAAGACATCCGTTCACAAAAACGTAACACTTGTTATGATGAACCCAATGGTACCGTTTTTTCAAATCACCCCAATATCTCCAACCATCGTTCCTCAAGGAGTAGATGAAGATTGATTCATGATGGTACAAGTCTTCCCTGATTGTATCCTTATAACCCTTTATAACGATAACCTTGTAATCTCTAGCACAAGGATCGTATCCAAATCCATAAGCCTCATTATATTTAACAAAATTTACATGGGACGGAAGATTAGGGTTCATGATTAGTGGAGGCAAGGTTTTGCACTCATTGAGCGCAGGGTTCCATAGATAACGTCCACCATCAGCCATATCGAAACACCGTAGATAAAATATCCCATCACATGGACCACATATAATAGAATTATACTCGGGTGTTCCTATTTCTTCATAGGCCAAAAGTCTTTTTGTTTCATCATGTACCAGAAACTCAAATACGTTGCCAGCTGGAGTAACTGCATATGTAACAATGAGACTACCACGACAATCACCGTTGTTGCTATAGTAATTCTTTAGATGCCTTGAGATGAAATGAGGGCTCTTGATGATAGCAGACCATGATTTGCAAATGGCACGGAAGCAATAGAGTTTTCACCGGCAACCAAGATAAAATCTCCATTATCAAATCTTCAGAAAAGGAGTGTCCGATATTTGCTATTGGAACTCCACGTGACCTCTTGCGCTCTCTTTGCATTCTGAAAAATTACCAAATATGATAAGTTCATGAGTTTGGACTCTCTTTGTATATAGGCCACTGTTTTAAATAGCGTTTCGTAGCGTAGGGTATAGCGAGCTATAGCGCAAAAATTGACTGTAGCGCTACGTAGCGCATCCAAAATAGCGTTTTGGACAAATAACGTAGGCTTTTTGATGACGTGGCACGTTTTTTTATCCAAATAGCGCAAATAGCGTAGGCTATTTGAGCTATAGCGTAAATAGCGTAGGCTATTTGAGAAATTTTAATTTTTATCATATATTTTTATTTTAATTATATATTTTTATTTTAATTACAAATATTTTTTAATTTTTATTTTATTACTTTTATATCTATATAAACTATAAAGTTCTACTAAATTTGTTACAAAATATAGTTTTTTAATAATTCTTAGATATATGTAGTGTCAAAGATAATGACAAATAACCAATGATAGATAACCGATAGGAAAACTTGTTGATGAGTTCATTAAAAAAACGGTGGATTGTAGCTAAACGAATATGATATTTATACATTTATTTTCATATATTCTTATTTTAAGTGTTACTAGTTATAATTTTAACTTGATTGATATTAACTTATGACAAAGAATTATATATTATATAGATATATTTTATTTTTTTATATAAAATAGTAGGAACGCTAAACCTGCGCTATACGCTACACTATTTGCGCTACGCGCTATCAGGACAAAAACGCTACACATCAACGCTGCGCTATTTAAAACACTGATATAGGCAAAAGATTCCAAGAATCTACCTTTTCTTTAAAATGGTTGTAACTTCGCCCATATCTGGAAAACAGTGGCTATATTGCTGCAAAGAAAGAGCCATCCCTACAATAGATATGAGATTGTGATTCAATATGCAACGCAATGCTCATCTTCCAACCTAAGGTCAAAATCGAACATATTCAAAACAAACAATTATAATCAGTAGAATTTTATTTAAAACTGTCAATATTTATCTTGGTGTTGAATGATGAAAGGCAGGCTAATAATGTTTAAGAACTCAGGAGGAAGTAAAAGGTGAAGCAGTACGTTTCTTTAAATCTCTCCTAACAGTTCAACCACCTGAATATACTGGAATGTCAACGGAAACACTTCGTGAGCTCCTTAGCTTTCGCTGCTCAGATATTGAAGGTAATCATCTTATCTCAGAGGTCTCTGACAATGAAATCAAGAAAACTCTCTTCTCCATGCCTCTAAATAAGTCCCCAGGCCCGGATGGTTACACCGTTGAATTTTTCAGAGAAGCATGGCAAATTATTGGCAATGACTTCATTGTGGCGGTCAAATCTTTTTTCTCCAATGGTTTCCTCCCAAAAGGAGTAAACTCTACTATCTTAGCATTAATACCGAAGAAATCAACCGCAAAGGAAATGAAAGATTACAGACCTATATCATGCTGCAATGTGTTATATAAGGTCATATCAAAGATCTTAGCTAATCGCCTCAAAGGAATTCTCCCAGGTTTTATTAATCCGAATCAGTCGGCATTTATAAAAGGAAGGTTGTTGATGGAAAATGTATTGCTTGCTTCTGAACTAGTGAAAGACTATCACAAGGAAACTATCTCTCCACGGTGTGCCTTGAAGATTGATATCTCAAAAGCGTTTGACTCAGTCCAATGGGATTTTCTTTTGAACATCCTCTCTGTAATGGACTTGCCGCCAAAGTTTATCCAATGGATAAAGATCTGTATCACTTCCCCATCCTTTTCGATACAAGTTAATGGTGAACTTGCAGGCTATTTCCAGAATGAAAGAGGTTTGCGTCAAGGCTGCTCTCTCTCACCATATCTGTTTGTAATCTGTATGAATGTGCTCTCTCTAATGCTTGATAAAGCTGCAGCAGATGGTAAATTTGGGTATCACCCAGGGTGTCGGAAACTGCGGCTTACACACTTATGTTTTGCTGACGATATTATTGTCTTCACTGAAGGAAAACAGAGATCATTGGAAGGGATTCTCGATGTCTTTAGAGAATTTGCTTCTGCTTCAGGTTTAACAATCAGTTTAGAGAAATCCACTCTCTTCATGGCTGGGATATCAACCAGATCAAGGACCTCTATTACCGCCACTTTTCCGTTTAGCATTGGAACATTGCCTGTTCGATATTTGGGACTGCCGCTAATGACTAAGCGTATGACACTTGCGGACTGTCTCCCACTGCTTGAAAAGTTCCGAACCAGAATAAGCTCCTGGAAGCATAGACTACTATCCTATGCGGGTAGATTACAACTTCTAACTTCGGTGATTGCCAGCATAACAAATTTCTGGATATCCGCATTTCGCCTTCCTAGTGCGTAGGGGTGTATTTCGAACCGAACGTTCGTGAAAATTTCGCGAAAATATTCGGTCAACGTTCAGTTCGTGTTCGGTTCGGTCAAATTCGAACAGTTCGCGAACATGTTCGTTACATACACGAACCGAACACGAACAAAATAATATGTGTTCGTTAGTTCGCGAACAGTTCGCGAACAAAGGTTTTTTTATATATATTTATTAATAATTTTACAATAATTAATAAATATAATTAATAATCTTATAATAATTAATAAATATATATACAAAATGAAACCTACCATTCCAAAAACCCTTAATTTCTAAATATATCTTCATTTTTTATTTTTTTTAATTATTATTGCTTGTACTTTAGTCTTTTTTTATATTTTAGATTACAAACGAACAAACGAACGATCAAAACGAACCGAACAATCGAACGCTAACGAACGAACACGAAATATGTGAAATTTTAACGAACCGAACACGAACAAGTGGTTTGCAATTTTACCGAACACGAACACGAACCGAACGAACTGAATCCTTAACGAACGAACGTTCGTTAAAGTCACTTTTCGGTTCGTTCGGTTCGGAATACACCCCTACTAGTGCGTGTGTGAAAGAGTTAGAAAAAATCAGCTCTGTTTTTCTTTGGTCTGGTCCGAGCCTAAACACGAAAAAAGCAAAGATATCTTGGAAAGAAATCTGCAGACCAAAACAAGAAGGTGGTCTTGGGGTTAAATCTATTGTCGATGCCAACAAAGTCTCTTGCTTTAAATTGATCTGGCGAATTGTTTCAGGTCATAACTCTCTCTGGGTCAACTGGATACAACGGTTCATTATCAGGTCAGGTTCCTTCTGGTCGGAGAAAGTAAATAGCCATTCAGGCTCTTGGATGTGGCGAAAGATCTTAAAATACCGCTCTCAAGCAAAAGAATTCACAAAGATGGAAGTCAAATGTGGCCAGCAAACATCACTATGGTTTGATAGATGGAGCACTAAAGGGTGTTTACATGACACGCTGGGAAACAGAGGTTTTATTGATTTTGGTCTTCCTGCATCAGCAACAATAAAGGATGCCATCTTCACCAACCGTAGAAGACGGCACAGACTGGCGTTTATGAATGAGATTGAATTGGAGTTAGATGCCATACGAGATAGAGGTTTATGTCAGGAAACGGATGTAGCTTTATGGAGAGGGCAAGGAAATCGTTTCAAGGCAAAATTCTCAAGTAAGGAAATCAAATTAGAGACAGGGTGCACATCACAAATTGGCACGCTTGTGTCTGGTTTAAGCATGCAACCCCCAGGTACTCTTTCATGATGTGGCTGGCTGTCAAAAATCGACTTTCAACAGGAGATCGAATGTCATCATGGAGCGGCAATATCAATACTACATGTGTGCTATGTCAACATCCAACAGAAACAAGGGATCACCTCTTTTACACTTGTGTGTTTTCAACTCAGATCTGGGAGCAACTCACAAAGAAGCTCTTAGGACATCACTACACAAACTCATTCGAAGCTATGATTGGCATCATGTCAGACAATACATTGGAGACTACTCAAAGATTCGTGGTGAGGTACGCTTTTCAAGCTACTATGCATACCATTTGGAGGGAACGAAATAGGCGGCGACATGGTGAATTACCGATGCACCCGGAAAAGGTGATCAAGCAGATCGACCGCATAGTTCGAAATAGACTGTCTTCCATCACAACAGAAGTGACAAGAGGTCTACAAATTTGGTTTAGCACTCGTTGATTATGTTTTAATTTTATTAAAAACATAAAAATTTCAAAACAAGGCTGCATCTATTGTAAAAAAGGTTTTTTTTTTGGGATGAATAAAAGTTAACATTCATTCAAAAAAAAAAAAAAAAAGAAACCACTCCCTCCCTTACAAAGATAAAGAAATTATTTTATGTTGGGAATATAGTGGTTTCCCATGCAACTTGCGATTATACAACGGTTATATCACAGTGCAAAACAAGAATACAACTCTCTAATTATCAGTCTTTTTCTTTAAATGTGTTGGCCCTTGCCTCGATCATCAGTTTGTACAAAACTTTTCCTGTTAATAGGGCCCTCTAGCCCGTTATAATAGACAAACTCTATGTCTAGTCATTTTTGTAAAAGTATTCGCACGACCCGTAAGCAATCATGACATCGGGTCAGCAATCCGGCACCTTCGGATAGCGATCCCAATATCGGAACAACAATCCCGAACCTCGGAACAACAATACAGACATCAAGACTGCAATGCCGACCAGAAATGTAAAGTAGTGGTAAATTGATCAATTCAGCCAAAAAAAAAAGGCTAGAAATGAAATTTTCAAGAAAATAGGGCTAAAAATCTTAATGTTTGAAACCTACGCTTTGCCAAAAAAATCAAGCATTAGCATCGCCAAACTTCCTAAACTTAATGTTGAAAATTAAAAAGATAACTCCACCAAATAAACTTCTTATGATGATTAACCCCAAATTCTCAAAATCAGGGATAAAATCAAAGCCTTCAATTACGGAAACACGAAAATCCTCAATAACTACGAAACAACGAAAAATAATAACGAATGGAACTCAAATAAATAAGCATCCCATGATGATTCATATATGGATTAGTAAAGTACTGAATATTATCACTCAAACTCCAAAAAAAAAATACCGATTTATCGATGTGCAGATCGGTCCGCTGGAGTCGAAGAATAATCTTTCTACTCTCCGATTTATGTGGTGGCAAAAACTTAGATGGGCTTTCCTACTATTAGGTCGGAAAATTTGGCCCGCTGTTATTAAAAGTACATATTTTTTTTAAATTTGTCGATTTCAGTTTGTATATTCTTCTTGTTAGGGTTCAATTGTGCGAATTAAAATCGACAAATATGAAAAAAATATGTAATTTTAGTACCGATCTAATATAAAACCAAGTTTTCCTGACCTACGCATAAGAAAATACATCTTAATTATGCTACATATTTATTCATATTTATCGATTTCAGTTTCTATATTCTTCTTGTTAGGGTTGAACTGCGCGGATTGGAAAATATGAAAAATATGTAATTTTAGTACCGACCTAACGTCAGACCAAATTATCCTGACCTGATGGTAGAAGAGCCCAACTTACATGGGCTTTTGACCACGAAAATCTAGCCTCACGTTAGGTCGGTACCAAAATTGCATATTTTTTCATATTCATCGATTTTAGTTTGTATATATTTTTTTGTTAGAGTTGTATTGTGCGGATCGGAATCAACAAATATAAAAAAATATCCAATTTTATTACGGCCTAATAAAAAACCAAGTTTTCCTGACGTGACGATAAGAAAATACATCTTAATTATACTACATATTTGTTCCTATTTGTCGATTCCAGTTTGTATATTTTTCTTGTAGGATTGAACTCTGCAGACTGGAATCGACAAATATGAAAAAATATGTAATTTTAATACCGGCCTAACATCAGACCAAATTTTCCTGACCTGACGGTAGAAAAGCAATACTGGCATCAAATACAACATGTCAATAAGCACAAGTATCATACGTAGGCAAAATTAGGGATGTCAATTAAGTCGGTAGGCTCGACGCTCCTACATATCCTACTTTATTTGGTTCTCGTACTGTTTATCGGATAATCGAATACCTTATCAATATTCTCGTACCAATATACCTTATAGTTTTATAATTATAAATACATTTAAGTAATAATATATATTCATATAATATCATTAATATATTAAATTTAATATAACAACATTTAGCATATTATATTTTATGTCATGTAATATATTATATAATATATGTGTAGAATAAAAAATAATAATATATTTATATAATTTAAGCAGGTATGATCTAGTAATCGGTTGGGTAGTCGGGTAATATTATATATCTACATACTTTCTTCGGACCCGATCATATATTATCAGGTTCGAATGTTACTCGACCCCGATACGGGTTTTTCCAACAAGTAAGATAAAGTAGGACTCGAATAGTATTTCGAGCGCTCACAGCGGCTCGCAAGCATATTTTTATTTTTTATTTTTATATTTTGTTAAAAATAATAAAAAACTATCAATTTTAATAAATATAATAATTATTATATATTAAATAATTAAATATTATGGGTATTTAAAAATAATTTAAATGTTCACAAGTTCACCGGCTCGAGCTCGAGCCAAGCTTAATCAATTCGAACTCGAAACGAGCTTTAACCGAGCCAGGGCCGGCCCTGGGGGTAGGCGTGGGGTGCACCGGCCCAGGGCCCATAGTGTAAAGGGGCCCAAATTTTTTTCTTTTAATACTTGTAGGCATAGCAGGCAGCCCACGGCAAAGAACGAAAAATTCTGAAGAAAAAAAAAGTCTAACAAAAAGAAAGAAAAAGTCCCCACTCCCCAGCCCCAAAAAAAAAGTCTGAACGGTCAGTGAACCCTAACTCTAAACTGCCTCTTCTACTTCTTACTGTTGCGGCGCTGCGCGAGCTGGGAAGACGAAGTGACTGTCCGAGCGAGGTGTTTGTAATTTGTTCTGCGAGTCCGACTGCCACGCCCGACCCGAGGTGCCCCAACTCCAAGTCTCCTCTCCAAGCCTCCATCTGTTCTGCCCTCCGCCATCCGCCGCCGCGCCGCCGCGAGGCCGAGGTGTTTTTGTTCTGATTTTTAATTCCTAGCTTGTTTTGTTTGGTTTGCTAATTGCTACCTGTTGTTTTGATTTTTAATTCCTATCTCGTATTGTTTGGATTATGGCTAATTGTTATTTGCTAATTTGCTAGTGTTAGTGTGGTACTTTGATCAAGATGTATCCTAAAAAATACAAATCTGGTGCTGAAAAACGAAAAAGAAAAGAAAACTAGATATAGAGTTTACAAAATCACAATACGGAGCTCTTGATAAATTTGTTTTCAAAAAGATAGATATGCCAAATGCTAATGATATGTCAAATATCATTGATGTGGAAGATGCTAATTGTAACACCCCGAGATATTCTGAATAATTACAGCGCCGTAAACCCTTTAGGTAAGGATTTACAAGGCTAATTTAAAGAAATGTAAATATAATCCAATCGTATAACTGAAGTTCAAATACAGATTTGATTCAACCGATCAAATGAGTTAACTTATACAACCATATCGAAATGACATTATTAAAACAGACGTACTCGAGTACTAAATAAACCAAGAAGACAAATAACAATAAACATCGACCACATCACTGAGCCATTTCATCGTCCTGTCGGTACTGTGGTTGCTTCCCCGCTCCTCGGCTACCTGAACATCAAAACAATGTCCACCCCGAAGAAATTAGCAAAACAATGCTAGTACAAGTATCATAATACATAAATCATCAATGCATCATAAAACATGCAAACGGACTTCCGTCGCGGAATCAACGATGCGAATCCTCACGATTCCATCAACACGGTCTGAGGTAATCCAGATCCAGCGCCCTTGGTATAGATCCCCATGATGATCCCGTCGGACCAACGCATGGTGGAAAACCCGTCCAGCGATCCAGCGCCCTCAGCATAGATCCCCATGATGATCCCGTCGGACCAACGCATGGTGGACATTCGATCCAGCGCCCTCAGCATAGATCCTCATGATCCCCGCGGATCATTTACACCATAAAACAATCAATTATGCATACATATATGCATCTCAATATGTTCATCAATACGAACAATCAACAACGAATACCACGAGAAATTACAGAAATACATCTCATATTTTAACAACATGAACAAAACCATATGCATGATCAAGGTTCCAATATAAATCAAACTCAACATATGATACTTGCCTCGAAAATGGCAAGAATGGAAATACTCCAACAAATGACACGCGTCCGTAGGCAACCGCCCCTCGATCGTCCCCTATGCAAGGCTCGGACCTAAGAAATAATAAAGAATTTCTCTCAAGTCGTACGAACATCTAATAATCCGGTTTACGACCGCAAGCTCAAAAATGCATTCTGCCTGAACTACTTAGCGCGTGCTACGTACTATACGTAACGTGCGCTAAGCCTGCCCGTTAACGTACGTAAATGACCAGGTTTAGCGTGCGCTAGCTGTATCTTGTGATCTTCTCGAGCAGTAGCCTCGCTGATGATATAACGTCCGTTACGTATCCAACGTAGCGCACGTTACTCGTTCCCGATAGCGCACGTTAATATATACATCTTAGCGTGCGCTAATCGTGCATGGCAGTCACTACTGGGTAAAATTTGAGCTAAGGGTGAAGAAAACTCATGAACTCCTCAGTGTAAAAACAAGCCATCTCAGTATATATCATGCTCATACGGTTTGTGAAAGATCTCTACGGATTAAACGACTACAAGATACAAAGGTACGTATAATCATCACAACATCATAATTCATCTTTGATCTTGAAGAAACATCCTAAGTCCAATCCAAATCATGTCCCAAACGTATGATTCTATCATGTCAAAATATAAGGACTTGATGCTCTCCCCATACTGGTCATAAACAGTTTTGAAGATACAAAAATACGTCTAGGAGTCCAACACTAAAAGGTTCAAAGGATTATCCGATGAATAAGTACCGAAACGTCAAAATATCTTCCTAACACATGATGAACGACTAATAACGAATCTAACTGACTAGATGAACATGATCAAATGTCCTTTAGAACACTACTAATATTGGTGAAGAATCACCTACCTCAATGTAGTGAAGAACAAGGAGGAAATCGAAGCAAATCCAACGTTGAAGGCTTGAACACCAATCCTCAATGATCTACAATCTTCAACACGAGCTAGGATGCTGAATGAAGTGTTTAGGATGTAGGGAGTAATACTCTAAGTGTAAGGATTCGGTTGTGGGAAGAGAAAGGACTGAAAAATACAAAAATGATGCTGTCCTATTTATAGGAAATGGTTATTAGCGCGCGCTAGTCCATACTCGTAGCGTGCGCTAACGGCTTACTGACTTCACTGTACTCATCACTTAGCGTGCGCTGTCTCATGTCAGTAGCGTGCGCTAATGTTCCTTTGTAGCGTGCGCTATGGATCCATGTTAGCGTACGCTACACATAGACGATAGCGTGCGCTATATGTGCAGAATCACAAATCTTAAATCACATTCATGAAATCATACGCTCAACAACACCGGACTATGAGATACGAAGAACAATACTCAGATTAAAGTGCAACAATTACAATATCACAAGTCCCAAATACATGTCAGAAATCTCGGGTATTACATCCTTCCTCCCTAAAAAGAAGTTTCGTCCCGAAACTTAAGATGAAAACAACTCTGGATATCTAGCCTTCATACTGTCCTCGGTTTCCCAAGTGGCCTCTTCAGCTCCATGTCGTGACCATTGTACTTTAACCAAGTGTATTGGTTTATTCCTCAATTGTTTGATCCGACTCTCAAGTATCTTGATTGGTCTCTCTTCGAAGGTGCCATCATTAGCTATCTCGATCTCGTCGAAATCAATAACATGACTGGGGTCCGGTACATACCTCGGCAATTGGGATACGTGAAACACATTGTGAACGTGACTCAACGATGGTGGTAAAGCCAACCTGTATGCTAAATCCCCAACTCTCTCTAGGACCTCAAATGGCCCGATGTATCTTGGACTTAGCTTACCTCTCCTCCCAAAACGGAAAATCCCTCGTGTAGGAGACACCTTCAATAGTACATGATCCCCAACGTCGAACTCTAGAGGGCGACGACGTACGTCTGCATAAGACTTCTGTCGACTCTGGGCAGTCAACAGTATTTCCCGAATCAAAGCTATCTTTTCTTGAGTCTGAACTATCAATTCCGGTTCTGTCCCGATCAAGTCCGAAGAATCATCCCAGCACAGGGGTGATCGACATCTTCTTCCGTACAAAGCTTCAAATGGTGCCATCTTAATAGAAGCATGCCAACTATTATTGTAGGTGAATTCAATCAATGGCAGATGAATTTCCCAATCAGTTGACCAATCCAAAGCACAAGCTCTAAGCATGTCTTCCACTGTTTGTATAGTCCTTTCGGACTGACCGTCCGTTTGGGGATGATAAGCCGTGCTAAAATTGAGCTCAGTCCCCAAAGCCCTGTGAACTGCCTTCCAGAAGTGTGACACGAAGCGACCATCTCGATCCGAAATAATGGTCTTCGGCGTCCCATGCAATCTGACTATCTCTGCAATAAATATTCGTGCCAATCTCTCGGGTCCTCATGTATCTTTAATTCCTAGGAAATGAGCCGAATTGGTTAGTCGATCAACTATAACCCAAATCATGTTCATTCCCGTTCTAGTCCTTGGCATACTGGTGATGAAATCCATCGAGATATCCTCCCACTTCCACTCAGGGATCGGAAGCGACTTTAACATTCCGACAGGTCGCTGATGTTCAATCTTAACCTGCTGACAAGTCAAACACTTCGAAACGTACTCTGCTACGTCCTTCTTCATATTCCCCCACCAGAAATTTTGTTTAAGATCTTTATACATTTTACTGCTGCCCGGGTGAATGGAATAGGGCGCGCTATGAGCTTCCTTCAGAATTGTCCGTCTCAAATTATCATTATCAGGAACGCAAAGTCGACTCTGAAATCTCAGAACTCCATCATCTTGTATCACGAATCCTGGGGCCTTTCCTTTCTTCACTTCGTCACATAACCGAAGGATCAGAGAATCGTTCAACTGCTTAGATTTGATTTCCTCGACTAGTGATGAAGTCAGTTCCATCACATATAGTTGCCCTTGGATTCCTGGTGCCCATACTTCAATCCCTTCGCGGATCAGTTCCCACTGAATACTGGTTTGGGATGTAAGTGCTTCCAACACTCGAAGAGAAACAGGTTTACGGCTCAAAGCATCGGCTACTACGTTTGCTTTTCCCGGATGATAGAGAATCTCCAAGTCGTATTCCTTGATCAATTCCAGCCACCTTCTCTGCCTCATGTTTAATTCTTTCTGACTGAAAATGTACTTGAGGCTCTTATGGTCTGTAAAATGAGTGCCGTACAAATAATGTCTCCAAATTTTCAAGGCGAAGACCACAGCTGCTAGCTCCAGATCATGAGTCGGGTAATTAACCTCATACGGTTTCAATTGCCGAGAAGCATAAGCAATCACCTTATCCTTTTGCATCAACACACAACCCAGACCCTGATTCGAAGCGTCGCTGTATACCATGAATCCATCAGTTCCCTCTGGTAGCGCTAATATGGGTGTTGTCGTCAGTCTCTTCTTAAGTTCGTCAAAACCAGCCTGGCACTTCTCATCCCACGTGAACTTTTGAGTTCTCTGCAACAGCTGAGTGAGCGGACGAGCAATTTTGAAAAATCCCTCTACAAAGCGGCGATAATATCCAGCAAGTCCTAGGAAACTCCGGACTTCTTTCACGTTACTAGGAACTTCCCATTCCAAGATTGCTTCGACTTTCTTCGGGTCCACATGAACTCCGTCAGCTGATATCACATGCCCAAGGAAAGTTACTTCCCTAAGCCAGAACTCGCATTTGGAAAGCTTTGCATATAGCTGTTCCTTCCTCAAGGTGCTCAAAACCACACGCAAATGTTCGGCATGCTCCTCTGCGTCCTTCGAATATATCAAGATGTCGTCAATGAATACGACCAGAAATTTATCCAAGTATTCTAAGAATACCCGATTCATCAATTGCATGAATACCACAGGAGCATTGGTAAGTCCAAATGGCATCACTACAAATTCATAATGCCCGTACCGGGATCTGAAAGCAGACTTTGGTACATCCGATTCCTTAATTCTCAACTGATGGTATCCTGATCGCAAGTCAATCTTCGAGAAAACCCTTGCCCCTTGCAGTTGATCAAACAAGTCGTCGATCCGAGGTATAGGATACTAATTCTTGATCGTCATCTTGTTGAGCTCCATGTAATCAATACACAATCGGAGGGATCCGTCTTTCTTCCGAACAAAGAGAACGGGCGCTCCCCAAGGAGAAACGCTGGGTTGAATATAACCCTTCTGTGACAATTCCTCCAGTTGCTTCTTGATTTCATACATCTCGGTTGGCGCCATGCGGTATGGTGCTCTGGAAATAGGAGCGGCTCCAGGCTCTAATTCAATAGTGAATTCCACCTCTCTCTGCGGAGGTAACCCAGGTAGTTCGTCAGGAAATACATCTACGAATTCATTCACAACTGGAATAGATGAGAGCTCTACTCCTTCTTCTTTCCTCATGGCATAGCACCAAAGTCCATGACATCCCTGCTTCAGTAATTTCACGGCTTTCATTGCTTTGATCAATTTTCCCGAGCTTCCCGGTCTCCATCCTTGGAATAAGTTCAGATCCGTCATCAGCAATGATAGAAATAACTCTCTTTCGGTAATTCAGAATAGCTCCATAACGGTTGAGCCAATCGTCTCCGAGAATTAAATTGTCACCGTAGATGTCAACCACAATAAGGTTCGATAGCCAATCTCTCCCTCCTATAGTCACTGGAAAATCCCTAGCTTCTAGGGTTCCCACAATTTTCTCTCCGCTTGGTAATCCCACAACATAAGGTTCACAATTATACAAGCACGATATTTTCAAACGATTAACACAATTCAAAGATATAAAAGAATGCGTAGCTCCCGAATCGAACAAGACACTAACTGGTTGCAAAAGGATCTGAATCGTACCTGATGCAATAGTTGTGTTCTAATCATCCCTCTTCATTTCATAAATACGCGGAGGAACGGACCCAGCGCTGGATGCCTCTCTTTTCCCAACATTCTGCTGCGGGAAACCGCTCTGCTGCGTCTGGTTTACACTAGTGTCCTTCGGAACCGGTACAGGAGTGCGAGTACCAAAAGATCTAGTCGCATTCCCACAAAATGTTGCGCGATGTCCTTCCGGTCCACACTCAAAACAAGTCACAGCAGGCGCGAAGCAGTCACGTCGAATATGTCCCGCTTTGCCACAGTTATAACATTTCTTCCCTGTGTCTGAAACGGTTGGTGCTGCACGGAACTTCTTTCCTCCTCGAGAAGGATGTGGAGGCCTTTTGGATGAATGAAAAGAGGACTGGCCCCTGCGAGGCCCACTACTCTTATTCTCCGTGAAGTTGCCAGCCACTCTCTGCTTCTTTGCTTCCGTCGATTTCTCTACTGCTGCCTCCTTCATATCGTAGGCCAACGCCTTGTCCTGATACTGCCACAAAGTGGTACATTCAAATTCGGACATATACTGCTGAATTTCCGGCTTCATTCGCATGTCAAAATGGAAAATCCTTTCTGCCTCGGTTCTGACCAAGTGGCGCACATAAGTCAGCTGGTGATTAAAAGTCTTAATCACGTCCGTCACAGATGCTTCTGAATTTTGTGGTGAGAAAAACTCCCGAACTCGGGCCTCTCTAACTGGGCGAGGACAATACTGCGCTTCAATCATTAATTTGAATTCCGTCCAGTCAACATTATGCTCCTCCGGTCGAATGGCCTCCCACCAGTCGAAAGCCTCCCCTGTCAGAAGATACTGGGCGACCGGAACCTTTCTGTCATTAGGACAGTTAATCCCCGCAAAAATCTTTTCTAATTCCTTGACGGTGATCCCAAGAAAGCGTCTCGGTGAGCCGTCAAATTTCGGAGGATGCAATTTGATCACTTGGTAAGCCATTTATCTCCTCGATTATCCACATTATCTTTCTTTGTCCCATCGCCGTCTGCATGCGATCCACGACTTGAGCAAAGCTGGTTTATCGAGCAACCACTGTGAAGCACTCCGGCACGTTAGGATCTGCATTATTATTTGCGATCCTGTTGTCCCCAGAATGGGAATCCGTTCGACTAGCGGTTATTTACGGGGTAGACACCGACTCTTCTTGTCTCGCATTTCCACGTCAGCGTCACGACCGCGTCGCGTCCACGACCTCCTCTCAACATACCGTAAACATAAATACTCAATATCCAGGCAAACTTTCTAAAAGTACATCATCAATGTTCACAAAACATGAATTAAATAAAACGGTAGTATTTGAGATTTAGGAAACTTACAACCACAGTCCACACGACGATCTTTGGCTCAGTGGTGATGTTACGACGACCAATAATCAAATAACGTAAACAGACCTGACTAACCCGACTGCCAAGATATCCATGAATCTTAGCTCCGATACCATATTCTGTAACACCCCGAGATATTCGGAATAATTACAGCGCCGTAAACCCTTTAGGTAAGGATTTACAAGGCTAATTTAAAGAAATGTAAATATAATCCAATCGTACAACTGAAGTTCAAATACAGATTTGATTCAACCGATCAAATGAGTTAACTTATACAACCATATCGAAATGACATTATTAAAACAGACGTACTCGAGTACTAAATAAACCAAGAAGACAAATAACAATAAACATCGACCACATCACTGAGCCATTTCATCGTCCTGTCGGTACTGTGGTTGCTTCCCCGCTCCTCGGCTACCTGAACATCAAAACAATGTCCACCCCCGAAGGGGTTAGCAAAACAATTAGGCCTGGGACTTTTCGGTTCCTGGGAGAAAAATACAAGAACCGGAACCGAACCGCATAGTTTTTTCGCGGTTCGGTTTTTCCAATTTTTTGAACCGAACCGCACAGGAACCGAACCGAACCGAACCGGAACCGATTTTGTATGATTTGGACGAAACATATTATATTATATTTTATTTTATTGAGAATATATTATATTATATTATATTATATTAATTATGTTTAATAAGAATATATTATATTATATTATATTGAGAGGGTCGGTTTCCCGGTTCGGTGCGGTTCGGACGGTTCCTTGCGATTCGGATCGGTTCCTCTTTAAAGCAGAGGCGAGAGAACCGAACCGAACCGAATACTAACAGTACGAACCGAACCGAAAAAAAAAATTGTTGTTAGGAACCGAACCGAACCGTCGGTTCCGATGCGGTTCGGATCGGTTCTGCGGTTCCCGGTTCCAAAAGTCCCAGCCTTAAAAACAATGCTAGTACAAGTATCATAATACATAAATCATCAATGCATCATAAAACATGCAAAACGGACTTCCGTCGCCGGAATCCAACGATGCGAATCCTCACGATTCCATCAACACAGTACAGGGTAATCCAGCGATCCAGCGCCCTTGGTATAGATCCCCATGATGATCCCGTCGGACCAACGCATGGTGGAAAACCCGTCCAGCGATCCAGTGCCCTCAACATAGATCCCCATGATGATCCCGTCGGACCAACGCATGGTGGACATTCGATCCAGCGCCCTCAGCATAGATCCTCATGATCCCCTCGGATCATTTACACCATAAAACAATCAATTATGCATACATATATGCATCTCAATATGTTCATCAATACGAACAATCAACAACGAATACCACGAGAAATTACAGAAATACATCTCATATTTTAACAACATGAACAAAACCATAAGCATGATCAAGGTTCCATTATAAATCAAACTCAACATATGATACTTGCCTCGAAAATGGCAAGAATGGAAATACTCCAACAAATGACACGCGTCCGTAGGCAACCGCCCCTCGATTGTCCCCTATGCAAGGCTCGGACCTAAGAAATAATAAAGAATTTCTCTCAAGTAAATGCAGAACATCTAATAATCCGGTTTCGACCGCAAGCTCAAAAATGCATTACGCTGAACTACTTAGCGCGTCTTTACGTACTATACGTAACGTCGCTAAGCCTCGCCTGCTAACGTCGTAAATGACCGAGTTTAGCGTCGCTAGGCTGTATCTTGTGATCTTCTGAGCAATGCCTTTGCTGATGATATAACGTACGTTACCTATCCAACGTAGCGCACGTTACTCGTTCCCGATAGCGCACGTTAATATATACATCTTAGCGTGCGCTAATCGTGCATGGCAGTCACTACTGGGTAAAATTTGAGCTAAGGGTGAAGAAAACTCATGAACTCCTCAGTGTAAAAACAAGCCATCTCAGTATATATCATGCTCATACGGTTTGTGAAAGATCTCTACGGATTAAACGACTACAAGATACAAGGGTACGTATAATCATCACAACATCATAATTCATCTTTGATCTTGAAGAAACATCCTAAGTCCAATCCAAATCATGTCCCAAACGTATGATTCTATCATGTCAAAATATAAGAACTTGATGCTCTCCCCATAGTGGTCATAAATAGTTTTGAAGATACAAGAATACGTCTAGGAGTCCAACACTAAAAAGGTTCAAAGGATTATCCGATGAATAAGTACCAAAACGTCAAAATATCTTCCTAACACATGATGAACGACTAATAACGAATCTAACTGACTAGATGAACATGATCAAACGTCCTTTAGAACACTACTAATATTGGTGAAGAATCACCTACCTCAAAGTAGTGAAGAACAAGGAGGAAATCGAAGCAAATCCAATGTTGAAGGCTTGAACACCAATCCTCAATGATCTACAATCTTCAACACGAGCTAGGATGCTTAATGAAGTGTTTAGGATGTAGGGAGTAATACTCTAAGTGTAAGGATTCGGTTGTGGGAAGAGAAAGGACTGAAAAATACGAAAAGAATGCTGTCCTATTTATAGGAAATGGTTATTAGCGCGCGCTAGTCCATACTCGTAGCGTGCGCTAACGGCTTACTGACTTCACTGTACTCAGCACTTAGCGTGCGCTGTCTCATGTCAGTAGCGTGCGCTAAGGCGTTGACTTGGCTTTTCTCGAAAGCCGTCCAGGTTCATTCCGACACAATCCGACCAAGATCCCAGGCCTGATCTCACCTACCACACGTCTCAATCATATTGACCATGTATAGCGTGCGCTAATGTTCCTTTGTAGCGTGCGCTATGGATCCATGTTAGCGTACGCTACACATAGACGATAGCGTGCGCTACATGTGCAGAATCACAAATCTTAAATCACATTCATGAAATCATACGCTCAACAACACCGAACTAGAGAGAGTAAAAAGATGAGGAATTATATTAATAGAGTAGAAATTATTTTCTCTCTCTACTCTATTAATATAATTCCTCATTTTTTTATCATTTTTATATTAATTTTCTTATCTCTTTAACTAATTAATTTTTAAAATTAATTAACCAACTAATTTGTTATTTTCTTATTAAATCAATTAATTTTTAAAACTAATTAGTGGGCTTGGATGTTTTTTTAAAACTAATTAATTTTAAAATTAATTTTTAAAACTAACTAACTAACTAATTTTTTTTAACTTACTAATTTATTTGTTAGTTAACTAATTAATTCATTATGTAATTTCTTATTTGGAAAATAGATAATTAATTAATTAAATAAATAATTAAGTAGTTACTTATCTATTTCATTAGAAATAGATAATTAATTAAATAACTAATAAATTTGTTTTTAATATATTTAATTGTAATAAAATATTTAATTAATTATTTAGATTATGTCCCTGCAGGGACATTCATTGTAGACATGCAACGACGATGGTGTGACTGTGGTGAATTCCAAGCACTACATTACCCATGCTCACATGTTATCGCTGCTTGTGCACATATTCACCATGACTATACATTGTATATGCCAGAACAATACACGGTGCGATATGTTTTCAATGTTTACAAAGAAGAGTTTGAAGCAGTGCCCCATGAATCGTACTGGCCAAAATAGAACACTATTTTACGGCATTTAAGTAAATAAATAGTTAATAATCTAAATAATTAATTAAATATTCTATTAAAATTAAATATATTAAAAACCTAATTTATTAATTACTTAATTAATTATCTATTTTCCAAATAAGAAATGACATAATGAATTAATTAGTTAATTAACAAATAAATTAGTAAGTTAAAAAAAATTAGTTAGTTAGTTAGTTTTAAAAATTAATTTTAAAATTAATTAGTTTTAATAAAACGTCCAAGCCCACTAATTAGTTTTAAAAATTAATTGATTTAATAAGAAAATAACAAATTAGTTGGTTAATTAATTTTAAAAATTAATTAATTAAAGAGATAAGAAAATTAATATAAAAATAATAAAAAAAATGAGGAATTATATTAATAGAGGAGAGAGAGTAAAAAGATGACATTGTGGTACTAAATCTAAAAAGAATGGCATTTCAGAAAATAATTTCTGAAATAATGGCACAAGGGTCAAAAAGCCCCAGTTTGACATGTTTGTTTGGCTAGCGAAATTTCTTTATCATTCCATTTACTCTATACAACTGCATTAGAGTATGATTTATAGCTTCTTAGAGATTTTTAAGAAAGTCCTTAAGGAGGCTAAATGATAAAACCGCCTCAATAAATTAAAATTTGCCTAAACAAGAATAAATATTTGGAAACAAAATAAGACAGATTTAATGCTCAGAGAATTACTAAACAAACCGGCCACGGTTAAATCCCAAATTTTTCGCTCCCTTCCCATATCTCCACCATCTTTCAAGAAACCTAACATATTAAAAATCAAACCAAACCAAACATACCTAGTATATCCCGGGCCGAGAGTGCAGGGAGGAGTAAGATGTCTGTGACCATGCCCTACTTATTACGGTATGGAAATTTGTTTAGTGAAGGCAGAACAGTGCGTGAGAATCTTGTGTGATAAATGCGAAGGAAAAGCATATGATTCGAAAAGGCTCGAGACCATACCCGTACGTGGCTTGATCCACATGGGACTTACCTAAGCGGAATTTGGCTACTTCACTCCCGATGAGCATTCTCTAACAAAAGAGAGGTTGGCTCTGCACATTTCACTGTCAAAAATACACCATGTGCAGAAAATATGATAAAATATACAATAAAAATAAAAATCTGATGTTACAGGTCAAAGCTAACCGAGACAACCCAACCCCGAGGCCTAGCAACTAGCTCCTCTGAAAAGACCACAACTCGATTTGCTGCTCCAAGTCGCACCTATCCATGATCGTAGTTAAGGAAAGGTTTAAGGCCTTCAAACCTAACATATTAGTGATAAGAATATGTGGCACTAGCTTATAAAAGAAGATATATGACAATGCATTGTTAGACTATTAGTGACGGAGGCTTTTTAAATTTGGTAGAAACTCAAACAAGGAAACACATACGTGATCAATGTATCACTCCCTAAGAGGATCCAAAGTGAAACCTCGGGAGCTGAAAAAGATATCACCATAATAAAAACTAAAAATATGGTTACAAATGGGGTAAATGTAACCACAACAAAAGACATGTGTGGGATCAAATTAATAAAAGTAACTAATTTTTTTACTCTTTTCATCGCCACTATATCTTGTAGAACTGGCAACAAATTGATTCAAATGTAACCACTGTCAATTATAAAATTGGTCACCAATGTATACTAAGGACTAACAATAATTGCAAGAAAATGTAACCAGCATAAAATGTAAAGCTGACATCAAATGAAATTGTATGTAGCAAATAAAAAACTAAGGGGAGCAAAAAATTGGAAAGAACTTAATAAAATATAGCCAATGTAAAATATAAATGTAGCAAAGATTGAAATCAAATGTTGTTGCTTGAAGAATAGAAGATGCAAAAGCCTGAAGCAAAAATGAAGAACCTTGCCTACTGATTTTATTTGGAGATTTTGATTCAATTTGATATTGATTTCAAAATTCGAATGTAAGAAGGAAAAAAGAAACATATTCAAACAATACAATCTTGCTTATTTTGAAGTTTAAGGGAAGAAATCCGGATTTTTAGCATCCGATTCATAACCAAATCAAAAAGATAAAGGTTTTCAGTTTTTCAAAAATACGAGAAATCATATTTAATTAGGTATGTTGTTTACTAATCTACCTATTTAATTTAAGACTGAATCCCATCTATTGATCATATTTTAATCTAAATTGTGTGTCGATATCTTTATAAAGAGGCTTGTTAGACTGTTGTTCTAAGAAGCAAAGTCGAATATGTCATATAATTATAGAGAAAAATAACTTAACAAGAAGATGTTAAATCTATAATAGCCACGTCTCACCTCGCCAAAATTGAGGTGCGTTGTAGTTTCAACTTATGAAAATTCTCCGTCCCGAATAAAACATGCACCAAGCAAGAATTGCGGGATGAGGATGGTGCTAACTGCCACCTTTCTCCTGCCCCAACTTGTCATGTGTCCTGCATTATAACGGACACCTTAAGAAGATATTAGTGTTAGAAAACTGCAAGAAATTAAAGAAAATACAAAGAGAATAGAGTAAATATAGAGAATGTACTGCTACAAAATATACTTTTTACGACGCTCAATTTACATCGGTTTAACGAAAACCGATGTAAAAATTAAAAATACGGTCAATTTACATCGGTTATCAAATAAAACCGATGTAAAAAATAAAATTTTGGTCAATTTACATCGGTTGTTCAAATAACCGATGTAAAATTATTATATATTTACATCGGTTGTCCAAATAACCGATGTAAAAACTAAAATTACTATATTTTACATCGGTTGTTAAAATAACCGATGTAAAAAAATTATATATTTACATCGGTTATTTTAACAACCGATGTAAAAATTAAAATTACTATATTTACATCGGTTGTTATAATAACCGATGTAAAATTATTATATTTTTACATCGGTTGTTCAAATAACTGATGTAAAATTATTATACTTTACATCGGTTGTTCAAATAACCGATGTAAAAACTAAAATTACTATTTTTACATCGGTTGTACAAATAACCGATGTAAAATTATTATATTTTTACATCGATTGTTCAAATAACCGATGTAAAATTTATATATTTACATCGGTTGTTAAATCAACCGATGTAAAAACTAAAATTACTATTTTTACATCTGTTGTTCAAATAACCGATGTAAAATTATTATTCTTTTACATCAGTTATACAAACAACCGATGTAAAATTTTAAATATTGTAATTTACATAATTTATTCCAAATTCGATATGAAATAAAGTATTAATTTTACATCGGTTATAGAATAACTGATGTAAAAATTAAAAATACGATAAATTTACACGAGTTATTCCAAAATCGATGTAATTAATACTTTTTACATCGGTTTTGGAATAAAAAATAAAAATGGTAAATTTTACATCGGTTTCTCTAAAGCGGTCATAAAATTCTTTTTAAAAACATGTATTTTTATTTATGATGATTCTTTAAAATATAAAAGAAATGAAAAATAAAAAATAAAAATAAAAAATCATTTTTCGAAATAATACAAAAAGAATAAAATTGATAATCCAAAACCGATGTATAAAATAGTAATTTTACATTGATTTTGAATAAGCGATGTAAAAATTAAAATTAGGTTAATTTACATTAGTTATTCCAAAAACAATGTAAAATTAATACTTTTCATCAATTTTAGAATAACCCATGTAAATAATAAAAAGGGAAAAACTTTACATCGATTCTTCTAAAACCGTCATAAAATCCTTTTCTTAAAAATATGTATTTTTATTTACGATGATTCTTTAAAATATAAAATAAATGAAAAATAAAAAACAATCTAAAAAATCATTTTTCCAAAATAATACAAAAAGAATAAAATTAATTTTTTATTTTTATTTAAAAGATAGATACCAAAATGTATTTAAATATAATATAAATATAAAGTGTTCAAACAAATAACTATAGCCTAGTGGTTGGGACTTGACTCCCCAACCCCAAGGTCGAGGGTTCGAATCATTATGGTGACAAATTGCAATATATTGTTATTTCAGGTGCGGGTTCGGGTCGGGTCGGGTCTGAGTGGGTTTCGGGTTGGGCCTTGAAGGATTCGGGTTGGGGTCGGGGTGCCAAACCTTCCATAAAACATAAGACATTTTACATCGGTTCTTATTAAAACCGATGTAAATTTAAGACATTTTACATCGGTTTTGAAAAGAACCGATGTAAATTTAAGACATTTTACATCGGTTCGTATCAAAACCGATGTACAATGTAAATATTTTTACATCGGTTTTAAAAAGAACCGATGTAAAATGTGAATGTTTTATGACGGTTTTGGAAGAACCGATGTAAATGTATATTTTTTATGACGGTTTTGGAAGAACCGATGTAAAACGTGAACTTTTACTACGGTTTTAAAACCGTCGTAAAATGTGCCCACTTTCTACGACGGTGGATTTTACGACGGTTCCAAAACCGTCGTAGAAACCCTTCCAGAACCGTCGTTAAAACCCCTTTAAAACCCTTCCAGAATCCATTTTCATTAAGAACCGAAGCCCTATTTATAGGAAAATTTCAGATGACACAAACGTAATTACATAATTTCATCAAGGGGCATAATAGTTATTCACATGTTATAATATTATCTTATTACGCACTTCGAGAAGTGCGTATTTCAACAACTCATAACATTCCCTCTTGAATTACTATTTATATAAATATATATTGAACTAGTTTGAAGGAAAACCCAATAGGAGAAAAACTTTCAAATTGTTTGTATTGGAGCTTGTGGCAATCATATCATGTTGCATCATAATTTTGTTAGGAAATTTATGTTGGATAAAACATCAGCAATCTGTAATCTCGTAAATTTGCTCTCCCTTATCTCGACAGTTCTTGTGTGAGTATTCTTGTGTCGTCTCAGTAAAACCCCGTGGGACAAAAACTGAGTGAATCTGTCATGTATATCTTTCGTTGTTGGAGTATCCATGTGTTGCCTCATTAAAACCTTGTCAAGAAAACCCAGTGGAAAAAACTTGATCGAAGCAAAAAGAGTACAACTACTCATTATGTTTTCAAATCTTTGAGGAATAATCTTGATCTTTGTAGTGTTTCTCATTTTGCCATGAATATGCCTCGTTAAAACCTTATTAAGAAAAACTCAATGGGAAAAATCCTAATGAAGAGACAAGAGTACATTATTCATACTAATATGCCATTCCTATTGCCTCATCAAAAACCTTGCTAGGAAAATCCAATAGGAGAAAACCTCAATCAAGGGAAAAAGAGTGCAACGCGTATACACAAATATGCCTCATGCATTTCAACAATCCTCCAAGGATTAGTACGAGTATCATATTCAATGCAGTTTGTAATATCGAACTCATATTCTTTACAATATATTCCGAATCTCTTTTCGAGATTCCATATTAGTTGTGATTAAGCTGCCTCGTTAAAAACCTTGCTAAGAAAACCCAGTGGGATAAAATCTCAGTCAAGGAAAAGAGTACAACATATATTTTTTTTCACAACACCTTTATTTTGAGTGACTGCATGCACTGATAATATGTTTAAAATCTCTCCAGGAGTCACTTTCAGTAAGACCATATG
This sequence comes from Orobanche coerulescens, assembly GCA_033398695.1. Classification (NCBI taxonomy): domain Eukaryota; kingdom Viridiplantae; phylum Streptophyta; class Magnoliopsida; order Lamiales; family Orobanchaceae; genus Orobanche; species Orobanche coerulescens. The sequence goes on from CM065816.1 coordinate 18,509,644, forward strand.
TTTCATTTTATTATATAGGGCATATATTTCAATTTCGATGGATTTCAATATCCTCATTTCCAATATACATATTCACAATCATGGATTTCAATATCCTCATTTCCGTTAGGAATGACTTCATGAAACTTGCCGGGTGAAAATAAATTACAACTGGAAATGAAATTACAACTCGAAAAAACAAAACTTATAAGACTCGTAAAACAGAAATACAAAACCTGGAAAACAGAATTAAAATTATAAGAAAATTAGTAAAACCATAAACTGTTGCCGAGTCGAGGAGTCCTCTATCCGCAAGACGAAATACGCCCCGGTAGTGCTCTCGGTTCTGGCATATCGCCTCCAAAGATAAAACGGCAGCGTCTCGGAGGTAGTAGCACCACAAACCTCTGAGCTCCGACGAACTGGAATAAGGTGAGGACAAAGCTGACTTATGAAATGCAGAGAATAGTATGCAAAAAGCTTTTCGATTTTTTGTGTGTCAGATGCAAATGAGATGCATGCCTATTTATAAGCCATCTCACTCCGCAGGGATTAAACACAACCACTAATGGGTGTTATCAATGCAGGCATTCATGCTGCATTGATCTCAGGAGTTTCGAAATTCAAAAGGGCAGAGGTTACAGATTTCAAATCGCCCATTTACTCCTCCTCATTACACCTGGGAGGTTACAGCCATGTTCTGGATGAATTTGAATCAGGATGTACCTGGACTGTATTCAACTCCTTAACTGCTCGAGGGATGTACCTGGACATCCTTATGTGCACATACGAGCCCACCTATATTGTTGAGCTACTCCAAAAATTCTTTAGGACTCTAAGATCCAAGATCCAAGTCCAAGATCAAGGTCAAGGTCCACGCGGCACGCGGCTTGCGGCCGCGGCCGAGGCCAAGGCGAGGCGGGCGGTGGAGGCGCGCGCGTGTGCATGCATATGGGCTTCAATCCCATTATATGTGCCATTAATTAATACATGAATAATGAAAACTCCTTATAAACTTGAATAATGATAGCTCATTAATCAATGTAGGATAGTCATCCCTCATTTATTCACAATTAAGTGAAAAACTTTCATTCACTATTTCTCACTCACCGGAATCGGTTTAAAGAAACTGAATATACCACTATCATCTACTCGGAACGTAGATCGATCCTATGATATTTAATTTCACAAAATAAAATTAAATTCATTAACAATTCCAACAATCCCCCACATGAGTGAGAATAACCAAATGCAATGTACAGACACAAGCTCAGTCCTCAAGAGGCGTTAAAGTATAAGGATATGTAGTTCGTGGCTTTGAACCTTCCATAGTTAACACCATCGGGTACACAGGCGGATTAGTGGCGTGATGCTTTGAACTATTCCCCCACAGCGTGCACCGAGACAACGGTGCTAACACTTGAACACCTCAACCTCATCCGCTCTCACGTTTTGTGTAATATCCGCAATTTCGGATTTCTGGTAATTTTATTTTTTCGGCGGAGGTCCGTTTAGACGACTCTCTTGGGACCGTCTCATCATTCTGAGAATGATTAATTCTGCACTTTTTGTCATCCGAGTTCGTTTCGGTATTGTTTTGTTGAGTTCCGTGTTTCTTAACAACTTTTCCGCACTCGAGTTCGATTCTTGTGAATCTCGTCCGAAATTACTGTTTCGAGTTTCCCGTAAGTCCGTTTAACTTTGTTAGACGTGTTGTGAACTTTGGTTTGGTTATTCGATCACGTATCGTGATTTTCGAACGTTTTGGGCCATTTTCGTAATTTCCCAAAGTTTGGGGTAATTACCTTCCGTTGTCGAATTTCGAGCCTTCGGGTGGTCGGAATTGTGTGTTCTCTTAGCTCTTAGATTCGTCTTTGCGAGTACTTCGTGACCGTATCTTCGATTCGTATTCAGGTTCGGGTTTCGGTGTCGTTTTCTTGAGTTCAGTGTTATTAAACGACTTTTCCCAAATATGAGTCGACTTTGTAAAATCACCATAAATTCTTGAAAACTCCAAAGACTTTGAATCTTTTCAATATTATAGAGCATCAAGTTAGCTTTCCAATGGTTCAAACGGTGAGTCAATCGGAGTCCGGACGAGAGAGTTATAGTCGAAATAGCTCAGACACTCATTTTCCAGTTTTGGCCGAGCACAGACTCGTGCCGCGGCACACTTAGGGTCAGCGGCACACACCCAGATTAGCCTATTTCTGCGGATTTTGTGAGATGAATGCTTATTTCATCTCTTCCTTCATTCCTCCTCCTGGGCGATCTTGTGGGCGATTTTGGGCGTTTTGCATCATCAATCCCAGAGAACTTCATATTCTTCAAGTTTTTGGTGTGGATTAACAACTCCAACAATTGTTCTTCATCATTAATCCAAGGTAAATTCTTGAAACCCTACTTTTGGGTGAATTGGGGTTTTTGTTCGCTTTGTCCGATTTAACCGTAATAACTTAGATTTGTGATGTATTGATGATTATTTAGATGTATTCTATCATTTCCTTGTTATTCCATGGTTGGATCGTTTCGATTCGTTATTTTGGTCGAGTTCTTAGTCAACGCCTTGAAGGTGTCCGACAAAAGGTCTTAGAGGGGGATTAGGCGTTCTATGATTATTATCCATCGACGATTGTTGATTTATCATTGGTATGACTTAGGACGAAATTCTTGTGAAGAACTCGAGTCGGAACCCTTCCGCTCGTTGTCTTCTTCGGTCCGAGCTTCCTGGCCGAACCGTGTTCTTCGGAGTATTCGGTAGCCGTTATTAAGGCAAGTATTTTACTATACGAATTGTGTCTTGTGAATAGGACGTCGTATTATGGTTGTGATGCATTGGTTTACTTTCGTGTATATGCTTCGTATGAATTGATTATTACGAACAATTGATGGTAACGATAATACCTTCACTTAGTTAACATCGTGGAATTGTGTTGGATGTGCAAATCATCTAAGTTTGTGCCGCGTGGTTGGTCATTGTTGAGTCGTTGTGATGATCATGATATTTGTGTTGTTTTGGTTTACATACTTGATTGTACATTTCGGTGTAATGTGGAATGGCTTGACATTTGATGATTATGAGTTGTGTCGTGTCGATGTGTGTGCGTGTGTTCCGTGGTGGTCCGACGAGGCCTCCGGAGTTCGGTACATGATGTGTACGAATAAGGTGTGTGATCCGGGTAGGTCCGACGAGACCTCCGGAGTTTGGTACATGATGTGTACAAACAAGGTGTGTGATCCGTGTGGTCCGACGAGACCTCCGGAGTTCGGTACATGATGTGTACGAACGATGTGTGTGGCCGGGTAGGGTCCGTTGAGGCCTCCGAGTTCGGTACATGATGTGTACGAACAGCAGGTGTGTGGCCGGGTAGGGTCCGTTGAGGCCTCGGAGTTCGGTACATGATGTGTACGAACAGGTGTGTGGTCCGGGTAAGGTCCGTCGAGGCCTCCTGAGTTCGGTACATGATGTGTACGAACAATGATCGTGTAGCGATGATTGTTTGGGTAACATTTTAAATATGGATATCGGACTCATAATGATATATTATTTAGTGTGCTTTGAACGAGAATCGGGCTAAGGCCCTAATGTTTACGAAAAGGTTTTGTAAATTGGGACTCGAGGTCCAAAAGAATTTCGCTTTAAAAATCCCCAGATGATGTGTTCCTTTTAAATATCTCTTACTTGAGTTCGAAATTCTAAAATTTCTGAACATTTTGATAATTGATTTCCGTATTAAATTCGTAGTTGCTATTTACTTGTTGCATTTCGTATCGCTTTATACTTGCACTAGTAAAACAAAGGAGTTTACTAACCCCAGTAATCGGGGTGGATGTCTGCTCAAGTCCTGTACATGCGAGTTCGGGGAGCACACGGGATTGGCACAAGGGGATGACGAGTGCGATACTAATCAAGAGTCGAGAGTTGGTAGAGTATGGTTCTATTGTTAGAGTAGAATCAGTCTACCGCTGTATTGTGTTTCGACCCCTGTGTGGGTAATGTTGTTTAGTCAGTTCTGTTAATGGAGTAGTGTGACCTCATCGGTCTGTGTGTTTATGTGTAAGTGACCTTAACGGTCTGTATTATTATGTTGTTTGACCCTGGCCGGGCAAGCATTTGGTTGTTTATGGATGTTTAGCCTGGTAGATCCTTGCGGAAAGGGTCTACGGCGTGTAACATTCCCATACGATTTTGGGGGTGTTACATTTATGGTATCGGAGCATAGGTTGCGGAAACCTAGGCTGTCGGGTCGAGTCGAGTCGTGGTTTGTCGAGTAATGTGTTGTCTTGTTGTTCGAGTCGTCAGGTGACAAGTTGAGTTGTGCGTAGTCACAACGTGTCGGATATGTTGTCGGATGAGATTAGTATCGTGGGCGACCGTCATCTCCGTGCGGCCTGTGGACGTAAGTCTCCTCTTTTATGCGAAGTACCTGTGTATCATGAGTTTATCTAAATGAGTTAATTGCGGTGCATAATTTTATTTGCACGGTGTTATGAATATAGTTGTATTTAATACATACATATAATATACGTATAAAACTGGGCCTATTGTTGTTTTACCTTTGAACCACTGTGAGGTGTGGTATGGTGTGAAAATTGAGAACCTTGTTGGGTTTCGAATATGGTATCGATGATTGAGTTCGTGAGAAACTCCGAGGAATGGTTTTGTTGTATGTTTAAACTAGATGCTGTGAGATGTATTCAATTGGATTGTGCATGTTGGACGGTATTCCTTTTTCCGCTGCGTGAGTTCTTTTGTAATGGCTTTCGGTATTTTACCGGCTGAGTTTTATTTCGAAAACCGATTCCCTTAACCGAGTTTTTGGCATTATGGCCTTGATCGTTTTGGCGAAATTCTTATGACGGTATTTAGTATTTTGTAAATGGCTTTTGTGAGTTTTTGAAATATTACCGTCATCGACCTTTTTGGCATTTTGTAAATGGTTTTTAGCCTGGTGGGTTCCGCCGCGGGACCCACGGCGCTATAATGTTCCGTGTAATTATCTGAAATTTTTGGGCATTCTAGCCCATTGAATTATCTTTGAAAACTTTGAGTACCTTACAAAATAAATTTTGAGACGTACTTTTAAAATAAATTATTTTCTCGTGGTACATCCAAGGTGCCACAATATGTTTCAAGATTCTTCTACCTCGAGGACCAAAATGTTTTGAGATATTTCCAATATTTTAGAAACACTTTTACTTAGACCCGAGGGTCGAATATTTCCGAAAGTTTTTCACGAAAAGAAAGTGTCCTCATTTTTATCGAATGCGAAATAGTTTTCCAAAGTCTCGATAACGATGTTTCACGATTGTACTTTTTTTTTTTTGAAGGGTGATACTCAAGATCAATCGGTGTTTCCAAAATTGTTTTCAAAAGGAGGTTTTCGTTTTAAAACCTATCTATTCCCGTTTGAGGGCCGGGTATGTATGTGTGATGTTCGCGTTGTCGTTATGATGTTTGCTCCGAGTATGATCGAATTGGTGGCATGAACGCCGAGGCGTTGCCACGCATTTGTTGTACTAGCCCTCTGTGAGAGGTGTGAATTGGTGTTTACCGTTTATCGCCTCGTGGTGATTTGCGTGTTGTCGCACGAGTGTGAGCCGTTGAATCTTGGGTTTGTACGTTTGTGTACATGTGTGATTGTTTCATAATGTTTGTAATTATGTCTTGGTTATCGTTCGGGCCGTTGAGGTCGCCGAACGATACCGTCGTTGTTGTAGTGTTTGTGTGTGTATTACTTTACGATGGTAATCGTTGTATATGATATGTGTTATGATTCTTTGTTGTGCTGAGTTGGCATCTCCGCTATATTGTTTTGCGACGTTATACCCCATTGTATCTAGCATTTGTACTTTCGGTATGCCGAGCCGAGGTGTTTCAACCGTGATGTGCCGGGGCATGCACGTGTAAATTGTCCTTCTCGCGCAACGCTGCTTCGAGGGACACCGAATTGATTTTGCGAATGGCTACCGAGACTTTCGAGTTCGCGCCAAAGACAGATATCAGGATCGACTCTGAGAGACCCATGGGAGATTTTCCTGTCGGATGCTTTTTGTGTTGTGACCTTGTTTCCGTTGTTGTGAGTTGCGGGGACGACATTTCTTTTATAAGAGGTCGGATGTAATACCCATACTATATTTGACTTCTGCAGTTTCTCCTTCTAAATTCTATCGACTTGCACGTGTTCGTCGATACTTTTTGAACTTGTTTGATGTCTCAGTTGTCATCGTTCGAAATGGTTGTGACCTTGACCTGTTTATCATCGTGACCTTCCCGAGTTCGGTTCGATTCTTGTGAGCCTTGTTTGGAGGTAATATCTTTCACTTTCTACGAGTTCTTTTAATGCCTGGAGTTGAAGTGGGGACTTCGGAGTCATTGTTCGACTGTTGTAATTTGATCATTGTTATTTGATCATTATTGTTCGATCATTGTTATTTGATCGTTGTTGTTCGATCATCGTTATTTGATCATTGTTGTTTGATCATTGTTATTTGATCGTTGTTGTTCGATCATTGTTATTTGATCATTGTTGTTCGATCATTGTTATTTGATCGTTGTTGTTCGATCATTGTTATTTGATCATTGTTGTTCGATCATTGTTGTTCGATCGTTGTTGTTCGAACGGGGTTGTCTGACTGTTGTTGCCTGATCTCGTACTGCGAAGAATTGTCGTTCACCGTTAGTCAACTGTTTCGAGTGTGGCCAAGTGGGTCACCGATCAGTGCATTGTGAGACCGTTGCCAAGATGTTCGGGAATTGGGTTTTCGTCCCTACTCGGGGAGTGCCTGGTGGTGTCCCGTGATGTAGTTGTGTATCGTACTTTGTGCTGTAATTCGTGTAGAAATTGTTATTTGTTGCGTGAACTTTTTGGTTTTGTTTGTATTCTACCATGATGTTTTATTTTAAGTTTCGGGACGAAACTTATTTTTAATAGGATAGAATGTAATGTCCGGTATTCTCTTTTTCTGTTATCTTGAATTCTTTGTGTCTTGACGTCGGACATTTTCTTGTTGACGAGAATCGGAGTGAATTCTATCATAATACTATATTTGTTTCTACCGCATAGTCGTTGTGGTCGGGTGCGACTTGTTGTCGCGTGCGTTTCTTTGATTAAATGTGTGCATGTGATGTGTTGTTAATTACTCGTTATTGTTTTGAATCATTGTCGGTGGCGTTGTTATGGTCGTCGTGGGGCGTATTTTCACGCTGTATGTTCTTTCGCGTTGCTTGTAACGTTTCGCCGTTGGGCGCGATTTTTTTTTCGGTTCTTGTGTATCCCGTTGAGTTTTCCTGGCGGGATATTGCTTCTCCCTACTTGATTTAAGTTTCGGGATGAAACTTCTTTTAAGGAGGGTAGAATGTAATATCCGCAATTTCGGATTTCTGGTAATTTTATTTTTTCGGAGGTCCGTTTAGACGACTCTCTTGGGACCGTCTCATCATTCTCGAGAATGATTAATTCGTACTTTTGTCATCCGAGTTCGCTTTGGTATTGTTTTGTTGAGTTCCGTGTTTCTTAACAACTTTTCCGCACTCGAGTTCGATTCTTGTGAATCTCGTCCAAATTACTGTTTCGAGTTTCCCGTAAGTCCGTTTAACTTTGTTAGACGTGTTGTGAACTTCGGTTTGGTTATTCGATCACGTATCGTGATTTTCGAACGTTTTGGGCCATTTTCGTAATTTCCCAAAGTTTGGGGTAATTACCTTCCGTTGTCGAATTTCGAGCCTTCGGGTGGTCGGAATCGTGTGTTCTCTTAGCTCTTAGATTCGTCTTTGCGAGTACTTCGTGACCGTATCTTCGATTCGTATTCAGGTTCGGGTTTCGGTATCGTTTTCTTGAGTTCAGTGTTATTAAACGACTTTTCCCAAATATGAGTCGACTTTGTAAAATCACCATAAATTCTTGAAAACTCCAAAGACTTTGAATCTTTTCAATATTATAGAGCATCAAGTTAGCTTTTCAATGGTTCAAACGGTGAGTCAATCGGAGTCCGGACGAGAGAGTTATGGTCGAAATAGCTCAGACACTCATTTTCCAGTTTTGGCCGAGCAGCCTGTACCCTGTGTCGCGGCACACTTAGGCTGGGCCGCGGCACACAGTCCAGATTAGCCTATTTCTGCGGATTTTGTGAGATGAATGCTCATTTCATCTCTTCCTTCATTCCTCCTCCTCTTGGGCGATCTTGTGGGCGATTTTTGGGCGTTTTGCATCATCAATCCCAGAGAACTTCATATTCTTCAAGTTTTTGGTGTGGATTAACAACTCTAACAATTGTTCTTCATCATTAATCCAAGGTAAATTCTTGAAACCCTACTTTTGGGTGAATTGGGGGTTTTTGTTCGTTTTGTCCGATTTAACCGTAATAACTTAGATTTGTGATGTATTGATGATTATTTAGATGTATTCTATCATTTCCCTTGTTATTCCATGGTTGGATCGTTTCGATTCGTTATTTTGGTCGAGTTCTTAGTCAACGCCTTGAAGGTGTCCGACAAAAGGTCTTAGAGGGGGGATTGGGCGTTCTATGATTATTATCCATCGTACGATTGTTGATTTATCATTGGTATGACTTAGGACGAAATTCTTGTGAAGAACTCGAGTCGGAACCCTTCCGCTCGTTGTCTTCTTGGTCCGAGCTTCCGGTCGAACCGTGTTCTTCGGAGTATTCGGTAGCGGTTATTAAGGCAAGTATTTTACTATACGATTGTGTCTTGTGAATAGGGACGTCGTATTATGGTTGTGATGCATTGGTTTACTTTCGTGTATATGCTTCGTATGAATTGATTATTACGAACAATTGATGGTAACGATAATACCTTCACTTAGTTAACATCGTGGAATTGTGTTGGATGTGCAAATCATCTAAGTTTGTGCCGGGCGTGGTTGGTCATTGTTGAGTCGTTGTGATGATCATGATATTTGTGTTGTTTTGGTTTACATACTTGATTGTACATTTCGGTGTAATGTGGAATGGCTTGACATTTGATGATTATGAGTTGTGTCGTGTCGATGTGTGTGCGTGTGTTCCAGGTAGGGTCTGACGAGGCCTCTGGAGTTCGGTACATGATGTGTACGAATAAGGTGTGTGATCCAGGTAGGGTCTGACGAGACCTCTGGAGTTTGGTACATGATGTGTACAAACAAGGTGTGTGATCCAGGTAGGGTCTGACGAGACCTCTGGAGTTCGGTACATGATGTGTACGAACGATGTGTGTGGCCGGGTAGGGTCGTTGAGGCCTCCGGAGTTTGGTACATGATGTGTACGAACAGTGTGTGTGGCCGGGTAGGGTCCGTTGAGGCCTCCGGAGTTCGGTACATGATGTGTACGAACAGTGTGTGTGGTCCGGGTAAGGTCCGTCGAGGCCTCCGGAGTTCGGTACATGATGTGTACGAACAATGATCGTGTAGCAGTGATTGTTTGGGTAACATTTTAAATATGGATATCGGACTCATAATGATATATTATTTAGTGTGCTTTGAAACGAGAATCGGGCTAAGGCCCTAATGTTTACGAAAAAGTTTTGTAAATTGGGACTCGAGGTCCAAAAGAATTTCTGCTTTAAAAATCCCCGAGATGATGTGTTCCTTTTTAAATATCTCTTACTTGAGTTCGAAATTCTAAAACTTCTCGGGAACATTTTGATAATTGATTTCCGTATTAAATTCGTAGTTGCTATTTACTTGTTGCATTTCGTATCGCTTTATACTTGCACTAGTAAAACAAATGAGTTTACTAACCCCGAGTAATCGGGGTGGATGTCTCTGCTCGCATCCGTGCATGCAGTTCGGGGAGCGATCACAGGATTGGCACAAGGGGATGACGAGCTGCGATACTAATCAAGAGTCGAGAGTTGGTAGAGTTTGGTTGTATTGTTAGAGTTGATTCAGTCTTCCGCTGTATTGTGTTTCGACCCCTGTGTGGGTAATGTTGTTTAGTCAGTTTTGTTAATGGAGTAGTGTGACCTCATCGGTCTGTGTGTTTATGTGTAAGTGACCTTAACGGTCTGTATTATTATGTTGTTTGACCCTGGCTGAGCAAGCATTTGGTTGTTTATGGATGTTTAGCCTGGTAGATCCTTGCGGAAAGGGTCTACGGCGTGTAACATTCCCATACGATTTTGGGGGTGTTACATTTTGTGTCCTTTGCGGGCCTTGGACACCCCTTTGGATTCATAAGTGTATTTCATATTGGGATTTTCTTTTGTTTTTTATTGTAAATAACGTTGGGAGTATGGATTGTCATTTGATCAGGTTAGATCCCTTCGAATGAGTGGCTCTTGTGCATTAAATCTGTGCGGCATTGCAGCTGGAAGGATTGATTTGTTCTATGAACTGGGTTTTGGAGGCCCTTGGTAAAGACTTTAAAATGTTTGAAATGGGCTTATGAATTCATATATTATGACTAATATGTGGGTTTATATATTCAGGGATGGTAAAGCAGAACGATAGCCGATCTTTTTTTTTTCAAGAAAATATTAGGCTATCGGGCTGCTTTCCGACGGATCACCATCGACGGTCGGTCAATTTTTTTCATTTTTTTAGTGCCAAGCGCCTGTTTTCCAGCGGGCCACCACTGTCTGCCGATCGATTTTTTTATAACGCCGGGCCTGCCAATCTATTTCTGTGTGGTCATTAATTTTTTTACTTTTACAGCAGGCCTGTCGGCCGCCGATAGAATTTTGAGAACCAACATATTTTTTTCTAGCGAATAATCTGATGGTTTAATTACTATTTAATTATTTTTTTCCTAATGCACAATAATTCATGCTAAATGTATGCGGTGAATCCCAAAAAATATGCATTATAACATATAATTATGTGTGCAAACCAAACCAAACCAAACCAAACATACCCAGTATATCCCGCTCAGAGCAGGGTCTGGGGAGGGTAAGATGTACGCAGACCATGCCCCTACTTATTACAGTAGGGAGGCTGTTTCTGTGAAGACCCCCAGCTTAGTGCACAGCAGAATCTTCTGTGATAAATACAAAGGAAAACATATGATTCGAAAAAGCTCGAGACCATACCTGAGCCCATGGCTTGATCCACATGGGACTTACCTAAGCGGAATTTGGCTACTTCACTCCCGATGAATGCTGCTCTAACAAATGAGAGGTTGGCTCTGCGCACAGCTCCCTGTCAAAAATACACCACACGCAAAGACAATAGGATAAAACATACAATAAAAGTAAAAATGCAATGCTCTAGGTCAAAGCTAACCGAGACAACCCAACCCTGAGACTCTTAACTACAGCACCGCTCCCTTCTAAAGAATCCACAACTCTGATCTGGCGCCTCCAAGCGCACCTATCAACAGTCATGGTCTCGGAAAGGTTTAAGGCCTTCAAATCTAATCTCAGTTGCTCCTCCCACGTCCTCCTCGGTCTGCCTCTCCTCCTCTCCCCGACAACCATTAAACTCTCGACCCTCCTCACCGGAGCAGATGCCTGCCTCCTGCGGACGTGGCCAAACCATCTCAATCTCCCTTCCCTAACTTTCGCTGAAATGGGCGCCACTTCCAGCGCGTTCCTGAAAACCCCGTTCGCAATTCTATCTAACATTGTGCGACCACACAACCAACGTAACATTCTCATTTCGGCAACTTCCAACTTGCTCTCAAGCGACTTCTTCATCGCCCAACATTCGGAGCCATACAACATTGCAGGCCGGATTGCTGCTCTATAGAATTTACCCTTCAACTTTAGAGGGACTTTCTTGTCGCACAGGACTCCTGTCGCTGCTCTCCACCTTAGCCACCCCGCCTTGATGCGATGCGTGACATCATCTTCACACTCACCTTCCTTCTGAATGATCGAACCCAAATACTTGAACTTATCCGTACGGGGTACGATCTGATCCGCAATCTTTACCTCAACATCTTCCTCGTTGGCCTCACCACTAAAGTTACACCAGAGATATTCGGTCTTAGACCGGCTCACACGCAAGCCCTGGGATTCTAACTTATCCCTCCAAAGCTCCAACTTCGATTTCACCTCCCTCCTCGACTCCGCCACTAACACAATGTCGTCAGCAAAAAGCATGCACCACGGGATGCCATCTTGAATCCCTCGTGAAATGACATCAAGGATTAGAGCGAAGAAAAGAGGACTTAGCGCCGACCCCTGGTGCAGCCCTATCTCAACCTGAAAATACTGGGTGTCACCAATTGGGGTCCTAACGCACGTCCTAGCTTGGGAGTACATGTCTTGGATCGCCCTAACGAATGGCAACGACACCCTCCTCTCTACTAGGCTCCTCCAAATAACATCGCGTGGGATGCTATCATAAGCCTTCTCTAGATCTATGAACACCATATGGAGGTCCTTACGCCGCTCTCTAAATTTCTCCATAAGGCGTCTGATGAGATGAATGGCCTCAGTCGTGGACCTCCCCGACATGAAGCCAAATTGGTTCTCTGAGATCTCCACTTCTCTTCTAACCCTGCATTCCACCACTCTTTCCCAAAATTTCATAGTATGACTGAGGAGTTTAATACCCCTATAGTTACTACAACTCTGAGCATCACCTTTGTTCTTGAAAAAAGGCACGACAATACTATACCTCCACTATGTCGGCATATTAGAGCCTTTGAGGAGGATGTTGATCAGCTCTGCTAGCCACTGAACACCGACTTCCCCCAGACAAAGCCACACCTCAATAGGGATCTGATCCGGGCCTACAACTTAGCTCTACCCAATTTCATTAGGGCACCCTTTACTTCCTCCTTGCTGATGCTCTCACAGGAACTAAACGAACGAGCAGAAGATAGACTAACTCCTTGTACCACCGAGTCACTACCTCTAGCCTCATTGAAAAGTTCGAAAAAATACCTATTCCACCGCTCTTTAATAGCCACATCGTTCACTAACACTTGACCCAAATCATCCTTAATAAACTTAATGGGACCCAGGTCGCGCCGCCCTCTTTCCCTAGCTTTCGCTAGTTTAAAAATAGCATTCGCTCCTTCTTTGGTGTCTAGGCGCTTGTACATCTCCTCGTAAGCCTCACATTTAGCCTTATCTACTGCCTTCTTAGCCTCTCTTTTCGCCACCTTGTACGCTACAATCTTCAAGATTCTCTCCTCCCCATCACTAACCGACAAAAGCTCCTTAAATAGCGCTTGTTTTGCCTTAACCTTGTTTTGGACCTCCTCATTCCACCACCAAGCCTCCCTAGGTCCACTAGACCTGCCCGAAGAAACCCCTACCACCTTCTCGCCCACTCTCCTAATAGCATTGGCCATGCTGGTCCACATAAGATTAGCATCGCCCACACGCAAAAAACCTCCTTCGCGGGTCAGAGACTCCTTGAATACTGTCGCCTTCTCACCCTTCAAATCCTTCCAGAGAATCCTAGGTCTAGCTTCTCTAACCCTGCTAACAACATGATCTCTCATGGATAAATCCATAGCCAGCAGCCGGTGTTGAGAAGCACATGCTTCGCTCCGGAACACCTTGCAGTCCTCGCACGCCCTAGCATCCCGACTGCGCAAAAGAAGGTAGTCAATTTGCGTGTTGTGCCCCCCACTACTGAAGGTTATGAGGTGCTCAGCTCTCTTCTGAAACACAGAGTTAGCAATTACAAACTCATGCGCAGTGGCAAACTCCAACAGTGCGGAACCTCCTGCATTCCTAACTCCAAAGTCGAAACCCCCATGCGCACTATGATAACCATCCACCCCCTCACCAATGTGCCCATTCAAATCGCCCCCCAAAATAATAAATTGATCGTCCAGAATACACCCGACCAACTCATCTAAACAGACCCAAAAGGCTTCCTTATCAAGCACACCCAAACCAACATGTGGGGCATACGCACAAACCACATTAACCACCTTTTCCCCAACCACCACTCTAACGGACATAATCCTATCATTGCACCTCTTCACTTCCACGACGTTGTCCTTAAGATCCTTAGACAAAAGAATGCCCACACCATTGTTCGAGTTAGCAAGGCCTGAATACCACAATTTATAACAGTTCACCTCCCTGGACTGCGCCCCCTTCCACCTAGTCTCCTGAATACAAGCCACATCAACCCTTCTCTTACCCAAAACATCCACAAGCTCCAAAAGCTTACCCGACAAGGTACCCAAATTCCAACTACCAACCCGCAAACAGTGCGACATCGACCAATACAAAACCCAAACGCACTACGAGAAATAAAATGGGGTAGTGAAGCCAAAAATGAAAATAAGATGAGAATGACAAAGACAATATAAAAGCCAGTAAACCGCATAAAAATCGCAGTAAATGGTAGATATATGGCAGACAAAAATGAAATTTAACAGAAAAGTACAATGATACCGGACTTCGACACGCCTTGGAGACGAGGGAGGAGAAGCCACTGGAGCTGGAAACCGATCGACTCCTGAACAGGGAAAAGGCGATCGATAGGCCGACGACACCTGGTAGCAGCACGAGAAACCTGCAAAACAGACAGCTAAAATGCAATACTACTGTTAGATTGACGGGGAGGGATAATTATGTGTGCAGTGAATTCATAATAAATATTCATTGGGCTCACGTTTCTATTTTAAGAACTGGTTCCCGTTTGAACCAACACATATATATATATATATATATATATATATATATATATATATATATATAAACCAGTGAACTTAGTTCACTGGCCACGGGTCTTCCACTTCAAGTGGGAGACCCGGGTTCGAGTCCCTCTGAGGACAAGAATTGTCAAGGGTTTATGACTCTTTAATCAATGATTAAAGAAGAGACCCTAGCCCTCTGGGGTACGCTGGTGGAACAATTAAATATCTGGATTACTAAACACCGCTCTAAATTATTAGTCACCGCCCTTAAAAATTACATTTTTGCCCTTCATTACTATTGAACCTCTCTCTCTTCTCTCTCACTATTTTTCTCTCTCACTATTGTATCTCACTTCTCTCTACCTGCCATTATCACCGCCACACCGCCGCCGCAAGCCGCACCACCAGCCGTGCCGCCATCGCCACACTACTCTCACTTCGGTGAAATTGACGCAGCGTCGGAATTTCCGCCGCATCATGGTGCAGCCCTTACAATAGACGCCTGTACCATGGTACAGGCGGAAATTCCAGACGCCTGTACCATGGTGCAGGCAGAAATTCCCGACGCCTGCACCATGGTGCAGGCGGAAATTCCAGACGCCTGCGTCAATTTCACCGAAGTGAGAGTAGTGTGGTGGTGCGACGGCATGACGGCGGTGGTGCGGCGACACGACAGCGGCGGTGCGGCGATGGCGGGTAGAGAGAAGTGAGAGATAGTAGTGAGAGAGAAAAGTAGTGAGAGAGAAGAGAGAGAGGTTCAATAGTAATGAAGGGCAAAAATATAATTTTTAAGGGCGGTGACTAGTAATTTAGGGCGGTATTTAGTAATACCCTTAAATATTGAGGGCTTCAAGCAGCAGGGTGGGAGACCAGATTTCGGTGGGACCCTGCGGTTGGATTTGAGGGGGTCCAGCATGGAGCAATCACTTGGGGGACAACTCCTTGTGCGCGTTTACTTGATGATATTTAAGAACCTGAGAGCCAGATACACATCTCACGATTTAACTGGTAGCGATCTTGTGAGAGATCGTTATCCCGAGGAACTACGGTTATAACAGAACATCGGTATAAAAAAAATAAAAAATTGAATGTCTCCATATGAAATTTGTCTTAGATGTGAAATCATAGACTGACTATATTCTTTCAACTTTATGGTTTACGTTTCTCTTTTTTTTTTTTTTTTTTTTTTTTTTCGATTTGTAACATTTGCATGTGAATGTACTTTCCGAGAGATCAACTCACGTGATAATCAATTTTACGTACCCATCCAAACATACTGATACTACCACCATCACTACCGCTACTGTAACATTTTGTTACATGTAAAATATAATCGACTTTTAATATCAATGTTGTGTATATGGTGAAGATATAGTGTAAGATGATAGTAATTTACAAGGCATAAAAACAACCACCATCGTCCATTAACTTCGTTTTTCTACAAGAAGATGACCAAAATTGCGCACCGATAGTTTTTCCTGGAAGATGACAGCTTACATCTACTAATTTACTGGCCAACAAGTTATATAAATATATATATATATATATATATATATATATATATATATATTGGATCCGTTAGGAACCTATCTTAAAATGGGAACGTGGAATTAAATCACAACTGGCCATCATTGTTTGAGGAATTTTGTTGATTTGGAGTTTGTAATTAGCCTCTAGCCTCATTCGGTAATAATATTGATATTTGCCAAAAAAATTATTAAGGGCATCAATTTAGTTTCCTAAATTAATATTCCCTTCGTCCCAATAATAATGACCCGTTTTTGACATTTTGCGGTCAACAGACTTCAACTACAAATTAATCTTAAACTTTAAATATAAAATATTCAATTAAATTATATATGAAACTTTACTTCTAAAATTTTCATTATATAATTTATTTTGACCATTTAAGATTAATTTGTAGTCAACTTTTAAGTTTGTTGACCACAAAAAGTCAAAATAGGCCACTATTATTGGGACAGAGGGAGTATACTGAAGATTAATCTTGATCATTTATTTCTGTCATCAATAAATATGATTTGTCCCTACGTTCCTATTATAAAAATATATATAATACAATTAGGCGTTTGATTTTATAAGGGAAAACTACATAAAATAGAAATATACTTTGCACTCGTTCCTATTTCTAGCAACCATCTTTAAAAATCACCAGTAATAGAAACGAACTATTCATTTCTTGCAATTTTAGAAACTTTTAACAGAGGTCAATGTTAACTGGTGACGTGGCCGTTAATATAATTTTTAAATATATTTATATTCCACTGTGTATTATTTGTAGGGTGAGTTGGATGCTGATATGTCATATTTTAACATTGGCCTTTGTTAACTGGTTCTTCCGGTAACCCAACGCGTCCTTTCTTTACTCACCGCATCGCAGACTCGGCTATTCTCTTTCTTGTTTGATTCTCCACTCCTATTGACTGATACCGATCGCTTGTTTATCTTCTGGGTATGTTTATCTTGTTAGTTCATTTACATTTTTTTTTTGTATTATTTTTCAAAGGTAGACGTCTTTCCCAAAACTGGTGGTATAATATTGAAATCGTAGTTTTTTTTTTTTTGGTTCTCGAAATTAGTATGCATGTTATTGCTCATTTTTTTTAGTTTTTGGGGGGTTTTTTCGTCTTTGATTTCTTAGTTTTAATGTTTTTAGGGTTTTTCTGTTTTTTTAGGGTTTTCAATTTTTTTTTTGGTTTTTTTTATCTTTTTTTTCATTACGAGTTAGGGTACATTTTTAGTTGGTCCATTTTTTTTAAGTACCGAATTCATATCTAATTACTTTTTTTTTCTTTTTTTCTTTGGAGACAAAACCAGTTTTTTTTTTTTTATTTTTTTATAAATTTTCAGGTACTTAAATATTTATTTTCTAGAATTTGCCACTTTTATTAAAATTTTCCAATTTTATTTAACAAATAGGTTTCTTTTTCATTAAAAAAACTCAAAGTTCGGAAATACAAATAACAATTTTTTATTATATACTCCAGATTGTTTAAATAATTAATCTTTAATTTATTTTTAATTTTTTTAATTTTTAAAATAAAACAGTTTTTTGTACTAATATTCCAGATATATTATTTTTTTAGAAATAAAAGTTGAGATTTGTTTAACATTTTTTAGATTTTTTTTTTTGTATTTTTCTTCTTAGACTTTTATGTTTTTATTAGTTTTTATTATTGTTTTACGAAAATGAGCAGTATTTTTTATTACTATTAATTTTATATTTTTTTTATTACAAAATTTTATTATTTTCCAGCTTTTTTGTGAACATAAAATAAATAAATTATACTTCTAATGTAGGGCTGGGTCAGCATCCAACTCACCTACACAGTGGAATATAAATATATTTAAAAATTATATTAACGGCCACGTCACCAGTTAACATTGACCTCTGTTAAAAGTTTCTAAAATTGCAAGAAATGAATAGTTCGTTTCTATTACTGGTGATTTTTAAATATGGTTGCTAGAAATACGAACGAGTGCAAAGTATATTTCTATTTTATGCAGTTTTCCCATTTTATAAATGAGTCAGACGAAAAAATTGCGAAAGTTGCTCTTTAATTATGGGAGTGTCACTTTTATGCATAATATATTTAAGCATGGTAATCGTTGCCCTATATGTAGCATTTTATGTTATTTATGTAGCACCCTCAATCCACTCAGGGATATTACTCTTTTCTCAAGGATCTACCAGACTGGTAAAAATAATTACATATCTAAACATCGCCTTTAAGGCTAAAATGACTCAGTAGACCGATTTGGTCTTTCATTTATTACATGCCCACGTAGGGATCAAATACATACATCTCAATACATGCCCACGTAGGGATTAAATACAAGATACTCCCGTATAACGGGAAAAATATTACAGCGGAAATAACGTATAACTGAACCAATATAACAATAAAAGAGTCCTCATGTGATTAGTATCGATCATCTTTCATCATCCTTCATGCCGACCCTGTGCTATGCTCCCCAAAATCTGAATGCAATACAGACATCGACCCCCGATTACTCGGGGGTTAATAAAATTCCACTATTTTGCTAGTGCAAGTACAAAGTGCAAAATATGAGTCATACAATTCAAGTTCAAGAATGACAATAATCAGGAATCCTCAAAGATTCAAACACAACGAAAAAATACTTCCCGAAGCAAGAGTTTGGGTAAAACATTCCAAAACCGAAAGTTTACAATTCAAGAGAAACAATTTACAAAATGCTTTAATAAGCCATCAGGAGTTTTAATAGAAAACAATTTAGAATTATTGAATCATTCTATTTCCAAAATCAACATGGGTCACAACCCAAATATTTTGTTTTCACAAATAAAACCAACAACAATTCACAGGGTTAAAACCCACGTCACGTGTGCATAAAATCAACACAACATAATCACCCAAGATACGCAAATCTTGGTCACACAAATACAATACCAACTCGTGAATCGAGGGCTATACCATTGGATTCCCTCGAGGCCTCGTTGGACCCTCCCGAGGTGAGCAAAATACATTCACAAATCATATACACACCAATTCGTGAACCCAAAGCTATACCATTGGATTCCCTCGAGGCCTCGTCGGACCCTTCGAGGTGAACAAAACACATATACATAACACCGTGAACGCATGCCACGTCATCTCATGGTTGGATCAATCACTTGTTGTCTCCTGACCTTATGATCACATGCCATATGTCACCGCAGGTCTTGTCTTAGGCTCTCACGGTTGGATCAATCACTTGTTGCATCCTGACCACATGGTCACATGCCATGTGTCACTGTAGACCTTCGACCATATCCACACATTCACACAATTAACATAGCATGCCAAGGATATCCGAACAACTCACCCAAAGGCAATAAACACATAGCACCACACAAGTGTCAAATCACAACACACCGGAGTGAGATAATATATGTATGTATATTATCAAAGCACAACAAAAACAACAAGCGTATTCATCGGGTTCACTTTACCATTCACAAAACATATCATTCACAAAATACACGCGTTTTGAAAGTGAGCCCTTAAAGAGGCTAAACCGAATCTTTTGAAAGTTCATTTCAAACAACCAATTAAACACATTTAGACGATCACCGATCACCATATCCACGAAACAAGAAATGTATGAACAAGGTACTTGCCTCGAATAATCACAAACGCGAAGAATCGACCGAAGTAGGTTTGCCACGAACGGACTACGAACCCGCCGACTCCACCGAATGCTAACCCCTGACAATAAACTACGAACAACAATAACAACAATGAAAATGAATTCCATAGCACGACCTAAAGTCACTGAATTAAAAGAACAAACGACGAAAGGTCAAGGATTTTTCCCAAAACGGCCAAGAACACGAATCGACCGACCAAAACATGAAAATAGAATTCCAAACCAAAATATGGATATACAATCCATAGGATATGTTTAACAACATCATTAAACAACAATCGATTTATCAAAATCGGATGGAAAGTGAAATCAAGAACAAAACTCCCAAAAAGTCAACTCTAGAGATTCAAGAAAAATACCTTGATTCGGTGAAGAACAATGGATTAGATGATGTTATAATCACCTAGGATACTCCAAAACACCTTTGGATTGAGCAAAATCGGCCAAGATCGCGATCCCTAGTCGACATTGGCTCAACCCCGCGGAAAGGAGGAGAAATGAGGTGGAAATGATGTATCACGACCGCTGTCCAGTTTATATACACTGGACAGCTTAGCGTGCGCTATCGAGGCACGCTGTTAGCGTGCGCTAACCATAAGTGTTAGCGTGCCCTAACGGGACCTTCTGACTACCCAAAGAGCCTGGATCGCCTGTAACTACTGTAGCGCGCTATCCTCACCCTAGCGTGCGCTACTAATGCACTCTAGCGCGCGCTATGATACTAAATAGCGTGCGCTGATCAACGTCTGAACCTAGTCCAGTAGCCCCTGGACTATTTCTGCACCACCAGTTAGCGTGCGCTACCACACCTGTAGCGTGCACTAACAACCGTACCATAGCGCGCGCTAACCAATAAGTGTAGCGTGAGCTAACGACTCAGAAGGACAGCAATAGTGCTCTCAAAGCTAGTTACAACAATGAATTTCTCCGATCAGAACACCAAGTTCAAGATACGCACGGAAATCACTAGAATAAGATCATACTAAGTGCTTGAGCTACCATCAAGCCCACACGCGACCATGAAAATGGTTAAGACAACAATTACGAATGCGGATATCCACAACTTTGGGTAAATTGCAAAATAGCCCAAACCCCCCGAAAATCACGATACATGATCGAATAACCAAATCGAAGTTCAAAACACGTCTAACAAACTTAAACGGACTTACGGGAAACTCAAAATAGCAGTTTCGAAGTTCGATCCTCAAGAATCGAACTCAACACCGAAACGAACTCGGATGTCAAAAAGTGTAGAATTAATCATTCTCGAAATAACGAAAGGGTCACAAACGAGTCGTCAAAACGGACTCCCGCCAAAAAAAAAGAAAATCACCGGAAATCGAAATTGCGGATATTACATAATATCCTCCTTAAAAGAAGTTTCGTCCCGAAACTTAAAACAAATAGGGAGAAGCAATATCCCGCCAGGAAACACTCAACGAGATACACAAGAACCGAAATCTTGCGCCCAATGGCGAAATGTTACAAGCGACGCAAGGAAACATAGGCGTGAAAACACGCTCCACGACGACTATCACAACGCTACATGTAGAGACGTAATAAAATCAAACAGTGACAAGCGTCATCAAAATGATAATACAATCAAGTCAATTATCCGAACAATCACAAAACAGGAGGTACCAATATAAAAAAACATGCACAGTCAAGAAAACAGAAAATAAACATAAAACGATCCACAAGGACAATCATAAACAGTTCGGACTACGCCGAAATCCTCAAAAAGCACAATAGGCATCTCCGTGTCCTTTCGGAGAAAAGACGCAACCTCGATCCCCAAATATCTCAGCTACCGTCTCGCAATGCACGGCTCGGTGACCCACCTGGCCACACTCGAAACAGCTGACTAACGGTGAATGACAATTCTTCGCGGTATGGCCCGCTCGACTATGGTTATAACATGTCTTTATACTGCTCACATTACTCACTGCAGGGGTACTACTCCTCTGACCACGCGATCGAGGATCCATCTTAGGACGACGAAACGAAGTCTCAACCTCAGAGGGCCTACTCTCCTGATTTCCTGAAAAATCCACAATGGTTTTCTGTTTCTTCAACTCAGACATATTCTCGGTCGATAATCTAGATAGCTCATAGGCTAACGCCCTATTCTGATAATCTCTCAAGGAAGTACAAGTGAGACCTGCCATGTACTGATGAATCTCCGGTTTCATCCACCTACTAAAATGACAGATCTTGTCCTCCTCCGTCCTTACTTGATCCTGCACATAGCTGAGCTATTTGCTAAAATCAATAATAGCTTGGGACAGCGCTACATCTTGCGGTTTCGCCGAAATGAATTCATTAATCCTCTGATTTCTTATTGGCTCCGGACAAACCTCATTTCTCATGAATTTCTGGAACTCGGCCCACGTGACAACACGATCTCGAGGCTTAACAGCCTCCCACCAATTAGCGGCATCCTTGTTGAGAAGATACTGAGCGTCCAATACTTTATGTTCTTCTAGACAATCAACTACCTCAAATATCTTTTCCATCTGGAAAAGCCAACCATCCCAGCCTAATGCATCTGCAGCACCAATGAAACGAGGGGGATTCATACGAACCACTTCTCGAAGCCACTGATTTGCACCAGTGTTCTTGGTTACATCTGTAATACGCCGAACTGCCTGAGTCAACCGAGTCATCTGTGTAGCTACCTGTTGTAAAATAGTAGCAACACCGATACCGATATCATCACCAGCAGCGTGATCCCGATCACGCATCCGGTCGCCACGACCACGACCTCTGCCCATCGGCATACTGAATAAGCAACCACTCAGCACAACAAAAAATCATAACACGCAACACTTACAACGATTACCATCGTAAAGCAACACACATACAAACATCACAGCAACGACGGTATCGTTCGGCGATTTCAACGGCCCGAACGATAACCAGCACATAATTACAAACATCATGAAACAATCACACATATACACAATCGTACGAACCCAAGCTCTAACAGCTCGCACAGGTGCGATAACACACAAATAGCCACGATGCGACAATATTCAATACCAACATCTCACCTCTCACAGACACAACAAATGCGTGGCAAACGACTCAACGTTTACGCCACCAATTCAATCATACTCGGGAGCTAACATTCTAATGACAATGCGAACATCATACATACATTCCCAGACCGCAAACATGAATGATATGTTTTAAAAACGAAAACCACCTTTTGAAAATAATTTGGAAAAATAGGTTGATCTTGAGTATCACCTTTCAGAAAGTAGTACAAACATCGTTATCGAGACCTTGAAAAACCATCTTTCGTTTGATAAAAATGAGGACACTTTTCTTTTAGTGAAAAACTTTCAGAAATATTCGACCCTCGGGTCTACGAAAAGCATTTATAAATGATTGAAAATATCTCAAAATATTTTGGTCCTCAACTGGAATAATTTTGAATTGTACTGTGGCACCTTGAAGGTACCGTGAGAAAATAATTCGTTTTAAAAGTACGTCTCGAAATTTATTTTCTAAGATACTAGAGGTTTTCAAAAATCCAATAGGCCATAATGCCCAAAACTCACACGTATCGACATTCACTTATACACATCATAGTACACGCATCAATTCGTTCAAAATCAAGACAATGCATGTCTTCTGCCGGGAAACAAACAGTCAAAATTTCACAGTTACAAGGACATAAATAGTGACAACCCTCCGCATATAACCGAAATATGAGAGTGACATGCACATATCTCGAAACCAAGAATCTGCATAAAGATCCCATCACTTAACACATTATCATACCAGTTACTCGTGTCACACGAGGCACAACAAAAAGAAGGGAGACTTACATCCACAGGTCGCACGAATATGATGATCACCCCACGATACTAATCACGACCAACCAACTCAAACGACGCGTCGTGACACGACTCAGTTAGACAAAATCCGACGAGTCAAATCTCAACAGACACCACTTAACCCAACAGCCTAGGTTTCCACAACCTAAGCTCCGATACCATTTATGTAACACTCCCAATGCACTCAGGAATATTACATGCCGTAGACCCTTTCCTAAAGGATCTACCAGGCTAGTAAAGATAATTACACATCTAAACATCGTCTTTAAGGCTAAAATGACTCAGTAGACCGATTTGGTCTTTCATTTAATACATACAACTCAATCTCAATACATCCCCACGCATGGATCAAATACAAAATACTCCCGTATAACGGGAAAAATTTTGCAGCGGAAATAACGTACAACTGAACCAATACAATAATAAACGGGTCCTCGGTGATTAGTATCGATCATATTTCATCATCCTTCATGCCGACCCTGTGCTATGCTCCTCAAAACCTGAATGCAATACAGACATCCACCCCCCGATTACTCAGGGGTTAGCAAAATTCCACTATTTTGCTAGTGCAAGTACAAAGTGCAAAATACAAGTCATACAATTCAAGTTCAAGAATGACAATAATCAGGAATCCTCAAAGATTCAAACACAACGAAAAAATACTTCCCGAAGTAAGAGTTTGGGTAAAACATTCCAAAACTGAAAGTTCACAATTCAAGAGAAACAATTTACAAAATGGTTTACTAAGCCATCGGGAGTTTTAATAGAAAATAATTTAGGATTATTGAATCCTTCTCTTTCCAAAATCAACAGGGTCACAACTCAAATGTTTTGTTTTCACAAATAAAACCAACAACAATTCCCGGGGTTAAAACCCACATCACGTGTGCATAAAATCAACACAACATAATCACCCAAGATAAGCAAATCTTGGTCACACAAATACAACACCAACTCGTGAATCCAGGGCTATACCATTGGATTCCCTCGAGGCCTCGTTGGACCCTCACGAGGTGAGCAAAATACATTCACAAATCATATACACACCAAGTCGTAAATCTAGGGCTATACCATTGGATTCCCTCGAGGCCTCGTCGGGCCCTCCCAATGTGAGCAAAGCACATATACATAACACCGTGAACACATGCCACGTCATCTCACGGTTGGATCAATCACTTGTTGTCTCCTGACCATATGTTCACATGCCATATGTCACCGCAGGTCTTGGCTTAGGCTCTCACGGTTGGATAAATCACTTGTTGCATCCTGACCACATGGTCACATGCCATGTGTCACCGTAGACCTTCGACCATATCCACAGATTCACACAATTAACATAGCACGCCAAGGATATCCGAACAACTCACCCAAAGGCAATAAACACATAGCACCACACAAGTGTCAAATCACAACACACCGGAATGAGATAATATATGTATGTATATTATCAAAGCACAACAACAACACCAAGCGTATTCATAGGGTTCACTTTACCATTCACAAAACATACCATTCACAAAATAGACGCGCTTTGAAAGTGAGCCCTTAATGAGGCTAAACTGAATCTTTTGAAAGTTCATTTCAAACAACCAATTAAACACATTTAGATGATCACCGATCACCATATCCACGAAACAAGAAATGTATGAACAAGGTACTTGCCTCGAATAATCACAAACGCGAAGAATCGACCGAAGTAGATTGGCACGAACCGACTACGAACCCGCCGACTCCACCGAACTCTAACCCGCGACAATAAAATACGAACAACAATAACAACAACGAAAATGAATTCCATAGCACGGCCTAAAGTCGCTGAATTCAAATAACAAACGACGAAAGGTCAAGGGTTTCCCCCAAAACGGCCAAGAACACGAATCGACCGACCAAAACATGAAAACGGAATTTCAAACCGAAATATGGATATACAACCCATAGGATATGTTTAACAACATCATTAAACAAATATCAGTTTATCATAATCGGATGGAAAACGAAACAAGAACAAAACTCCCAAAATGTCAACTCTAGAGATTCAAGAAAAATACCTTGATTCGGTGAAAAACAATGGATTAGATGATGTTATAATCACCTAGGATACTCCAAAACCCCTTTGGATTGAGCAAAATCGGTCAAGATCGCGATCCCTAGTCTCCCTTGGCTCAACCCCGCGGAAAGGAGGAGAAATGAGGTGGAAATGATGTATCACGACTGCTGTTCAGTTTATATACACTGGACAGTTTAGCGTGCACTAATCTTTACGATTAGCGTCCGCTATCGAGGTACACTGTTAGCGTGCGCTAACCACAAGTGTTAGCGTGCGCAAACGGGAACTTCAGACCCAGTCCAGTAGCCCCTGGACTGCCCTGAACTACCAGGTAGCGCGCACTATCCTCACCCTAGCGTGCGCTTCTAATGCACTCTAGCGCGCGCTATGATACTAAATAGCGTGCGCTGATCAACGTCTGAACCTAGTCCAGTAGCCCATGGACTGTTTCTGCACCACCAGTTAGCGTGCGCTACCACACATGTAGCGTGCGCTAACAACCGCACCATAGCGCGCACTAATCAATAAGTGTAGCGTGCACTAACGACTCAGAAGGACAGCAATAGTGCTCTCAAAGCTGGTTACAACAACGGATTCCTCCGATCGGAGCACCAAGTTCAAGATACGCACGGAAAGCTCCAGAATAAGATCATACTAAGAGCTTGATCTACGATCAAGCCCACATACGACCATGATAAGGGACAAGACAACAAATACGAATGCGGATACCCACAACTTTGGGTAAATTTCAAAATGGCCCAAAACGCCCGAAAATCACGATACGTGATCGAGTAACCAAACCGAAGTTCACAACACGTCTAACAAAGTTAAACGGACTTACGGGAAACTCGAAACAGCAGTTTCGAAGTTCGATCCTCAGAAATCGAACTCAAGTGCGAAAAAGCCGCTAAGAAGCACGAAACTCCACAAAACGACACCGAAACGAACTTGGATGTCAAAAAGTATAGAATTAATCATTCTTGAAATAACGAAACGGTCAAAAGCTAGTCGTCAAAACGGACTCCCGCCAAAAAAGAAAATTATCGAAAATTGAAATTGCGGATATTACAATTTATGCCGTATATATTTAAGCGTGATAATTATTTCCCTCAATGTAGCAATTTTATGCCGTTTATGCCCAAATATTGCCAAAGTTCGTATAATTGCACGTGACAGGCCACATGCTCCGGCGAAATGGGCATAAATTACACATTAGAGAAATTAGTGGACATGTTTTGCCAAATTAAAAAAATATAAAAATAAATAGAAAAATAGAAAAAAACATATCAAAATTCTAAAAATCATTTAAAATCCATAAATTTATTTTGAATATATTAGTAAACTCGAGAAAAAAACAATTTCTAGAAATTATTTCGGAATTTTGAAAATGCATTTAAAATCTAGAAAATGGAAAGGGCATAATATGCACATACAAAAAGGCGTAATATACAAGAGCATTTAGAACTAATATATACATATATAGAAAGTCATAGTCTTAACTTCGTTATTGGTTTTGGACATTATATATACTAGTATACCACCTGTATAAAATATGAGAACATAAGAAAAAATTCATATTGAAACGCATAACACCCAATCATTCACCATAAATTTTATAGCGCTTCTTTGTAAATTACATAAGTTATTCTATTTACGATAACATCATTATTGTCACAAAAAAATTAAAGTCTTTCGTGCTCTTCACTTTGATACGGCTACATAAAACTGACCATGATTGAATATGAGTCTTGGCAGAGGCGCCAACATGAGAGAGTGCATAACCATGGAAAAGTATAATTAGTCAAAATTGTCGTCTTTGAATTTTAAATACCAAACTATCTGAGAAGTTTAATATCATTTGCGAAATAAATACTTTACTCATAAATATGTAGTATAACATAATAAATATTATGGAAGGAATTGTACCAAATATTGTAGATATGCATCATCCAAAACATATTAGAAAATAGAATAAACAAAACTAAAGTCTCTCACATAATCAATTATTGTTGCAATAGCACAGTAATTCCCTTCTTTTCTCGCATGCATTTTCTATTTTTTGAGTGACTGGAAACTAAAAATAATTAAAATACTTATCGAGATATATTTTTGAAAAGATTTATAGTCAATTTATTTTCTCTATAACCCTCTTTTATGTAGAGATCACTCTATTGATAAATATACTGTTACCAAGAAAAAATTGCTTACATATTTTAGGAGAAAAAAATATACTCTGGTCCTATGAGAAATTTTTAAAAATATATTTGGTTCCGCATGTGTCCTTTTTGTTTTTGCGAAAATAGTCCAAATCATTAAGTATTTAACGGTTTCTGTTAAATGGCAAAATAGTTGATAATTTAATCCTTATATTTGAAAAAAATTACATAAATTATTTAGATATAATTTATAATACAAAAGCAAATCCAAAAATTTTAAAAATATATAGTTAATTTCAAATACAATTCTGGGGTTTCTTCAGACCGAACAACTAAAGTAAATAAATTAACAAATATTCTAAAATTAAAAAAATAATAAAAAAATCACTTAAAAATCACTTAAAACGATCAATTTTTATTTTTTGAGATTCTCTTTGTACAAAGATGAATCTATGGATTAGTATATTATTATTAAATTTAATTGCTTATGTATTTACTAATATCTCTTTGAAAAATTCATAAAATCTGTAATTATATAATTTAGTAAATATGAGTTTTTCATTTATTTTTTTATTTTATATTAATTAAGTAAGATTTAAAACTAAAATATATTAATTGATATATTCCATAGATTCTTTGATTTATTTATAAATAATAATTAAAACTATTATTTCTACACTTTCAATAATATTTTTTAATAAGATTATTTCGATTTATTTAATTGATTAGGACTTTATACTTTTTTAATTATATATATTCAACACTTATTTTGCATTACATTTAAGAATCTTTTATTTTAGTTAATATTTCTTTTATGACTAACTAATATAAACTAATTAATTAGTGGAAATATATAATATTTCCGCGCAATTTTAAGATTACGTTTTTAATAGTATATATAGTGCACATTACTACATTAAATTTCTCTTTGTTTGGGATTTACATTTTTTAAGTAATAAAAACGTGAAATATTTCTGTAAATATATTGAATTCGTATTTATTCGTAATTCATATTCCTTAATTCGTAAAACTTAATAAGGTAGATAGGAATTATTTGAGATATAATTATAATATAATTATTGCAATGCTGATAAGGCCAGTAATTGATTATGTGTCAGTTGAAGTATGAGAGGCTGACACATAAGCACATGATGCAACAGTAGAAGACACATGGCAGCCCAAGCATGAGAAGTTGCCACTCAGGCTCAGCGTATGTTGCATTAGTATATACGGTGTTGGAATATTTTATTCCATATAATCATAAATTGGTTTTGGTGATGAGTTGATGATGAACTAATGATGAGTTGCTGATGTTATTGATCAAAGAAAACAACAATGGAACAAAGCAAAACAACAAAGAAGTCGAAGACACTCGAATCGGACAGAAAGGCAAAGTAGTGAGATTTATCGGAGCTAACGTACGTAATATACATAGTATAACGTACGTAATGGAAAGTTACATGAAGGCAGGCGAGTGTAGACAACATGAGTTAACGTACGCAACACATGGAGAATAACGTACGCTAATCATAGAAGCTAACGTACGTAATGAAGATCAAATAACGTACGTAATGAAGGTGTTACGAATTCAAACAAATGATCTGTTGGAAGAATTCAAACCGTTGTGACGTCACGGCATACACAATCATATCAACGGCTATCTGAGAAGTATTTAACGTACGTAATACGTATAGTGATTGTTGGGATTCAGTGAATAAAATCGAGATACGCAGCGGAAAATAAACCGGTCCAACCGGAAAAAACCAAACCCCAAAAATGGATCGATCTAGCATCATATAAACGAGCTTTTAACTGACTCAGTAGTAATTTATTGTTAGAGTTGTATCTGTGCTCCTTTTACTGATTATTTAATCTCTGCTGATATATTCATGATGGCTGGCGTGGTAACATGTTGTTACCCTGTATATCGCTAGTAATGGTAGCGATATATATATATATATATATATATATATATATATATATATAAGATCACTTTGATGATATTGTCTATCGAGTAGGTTGGTGTTTCAAAGTGTTATTTTGCAAGTGATCTCGAATCAAAACAGTTCTGATAATGAGATACATAGTTTTGATTAAACGACTGAGGTATTAAAAGTTTTCAAAAACTTCATTTCATCAAATCTTTCAAACTCGCGAATTTTAAAATTTTATCATCTGAACAATACCCTGGAAACATTTTATTTTTGTTGCTAGTGCTTGATCCCTACGATACCTGTGTGGTTTTGACCGTGTTTAATTTGGTAAAGTCCAAACGTCTCTGTTGATGTGACTGTGTGAATTATTTTTGAATGAAGTTCTAAAATTACAATGTTAGTTCGTGCACTTGTGTGATGACTTGGAGTTGATTTTTTATCGTGTTGCTATTTATCATCCTATGTTGACGTTGTGATGTTTGTTTGGTTTCATTATTCTGATTGGTCGTCCGTTCAGTATGCCGAGAGGTCGAGGCCGAGGACGTGGTCATAGTCGTGGTCGTGATCAGGAGCGTGAGAGGGTGACTCGCTCGTTGTCGAATGCCAATCACCTCAGTATGGGCGGTCATGATGACCCATCAAGTGATCATCAGCAATCATCCAGAGGTAATGTTGACATTGGCACCGCCACGATCCTTTGTCAGGTGGCTGACCAGTTAGCGCATATGAATCAGACCGTACACTGAGACGGGATTCCAGATGAGGATAACGGAGCTAGTAAGTGGTTACGAGTTGTTATGAGAATGCACCCGCCCTGTTTCGTGGGATCTTCAGACTCGTTAGGCTGGAAGAACTGGCTCTTCCAGTTGGACAGAACATTTGATGCTGTAGCTTGCCCCGATGAGAGAAGAGTACCCATCGCCCAATACCTGCTTGACAGGGAAGCTGCATACTGGTGGGAGGCCGTAGCGCCTAGTGATCGTACAACTACTTGGGCCGAATTCAAGATTTTCATGGAGGCCGAGTATTGTCCGCCGCCTGTTAAAGAGCGCAGGATTGTCGAGTTTTTCTCGGCTACGCCCCGAGACGTGTCGGTGTCTCAAGCAATAGTCGATTACAATCGACAGCTGTGTTATGTTCGGAATCAGGTGAAAGGTGAGGCAGATAAGGTTCGTTATTTCGATATGCGTATGAAACCTCAGATTCGGCAGTGTATGGCTCCTTTTATGTGTACAACCTTGAAGGACTATCAGGATCGAGCCTTGGCTTTTGAGATGGCTATAATGTCTACCGAGTCCGTATTGGTAGCGAAGAAGCAGAAAATCTCCGATGACGCATCGGGAAGTAAGGGAATTGGGATTCCCACACCTCAACCCTCATATCAGCCGAGTATGGGACCTTCCCGGTCATCTAGAGAATCCAAAAGACCCAAGTCGGTGTCTTTGAGTTCTGGTAATGCTCCCAGGTGTTTCAACTGTAACGTTCTAGGCCATGAGCGCGCGCATTGTAAGAAACCGCCAGTGGCTTGTTATAATTGTGGACACGAGGGGCATCAAGTTCAGTACTGTGAGATTGTTGCCGAGATGATAAGGGACCGGAGTTCCACTCCTACTTCCGGAGGGCCCAGTGATGTCCAGTGATAGTGTTTTTGGAACTCGTTAAATGATATTTTGTTTTGAATGAGTTCCCGTATAGTTGTTGTACCTACGGAGACGTATCAGTGGACTGCGGGGTCATGATTATGGTATTTTATTATGTGTCATTATGTTTTGTTTCGTATCACTGTGATGACCTTAGTTTAAGTTTCGGGACAAAACTTCTTTTTAGAGGGGTAGAATGTAATACCCGAGATTTTTATCTTCCAGTTACCCTGAATTATTTGTCGTGTGGTTCCGATTATTTGTTTCATTGCAATTATGTGGGATATATTTTTCGATGATGCACTGTATGATTTGTACTGTTGTGTAGTCCGTCGGGTGAGACTTGTGTTGCCGGCGTATCTTTGATTAATGTATGCTTGGAATGTGGTATGTTACGTTTCGCAAATTGGCTCGTTATTGATTTGAATCATAACCGGTGCATTAGTGTATCCGAGTCGTCGTCGAGTGTGTTTTCACGCCGTATATTCCTTCGCGTTGCTTGTAACGTTTCGCCGATGGGCATAAGTTATGCGTTTCTTGCGTATCTCGTTGATTTTTCCTGGCGGGATATTGCTTCTCCCTACTTGTTTTAAGTTTCGGGACGAAACTTCTTTTAAGGAGGGTAGTATGTAATATCAGCAATTTCGGCGGAAGTCCGTTTTGATGACTCGATCATGACTGTTTCGACATTCCAAGAATATTTAATTCCGCACTTTTTGTCATCCGGGTTCGTTTCGGTATCGTTTTGTTGAGTTCCGTGTCCTTAAGCGGCTTTTCTGCACTTGAGTTCGATTCGTACGAATCTCATCCGAAACTGTTGTTTCGAGTTTCTCGTGAGTTCATTTAATGTTATTATTCATTTTGCGAGCTTTGGTTTGGTGTTTCGATCGTGTATCGTGTATTTCGGACATTTTGGTCCGTTTTCGTAATTTCCCAAAGTTTGGGGTAATTACTTTTCGTTGTCGAACTTCGAGCTTTTGGGTGGTCAGAATCGTGTGTTCTCTTAGTGCTCGGATTCGTCTTTGCGAGTACTTCGTAACTGTATATTCGAATTATATTTAGGTCTGGGTTTCGGGATTTTCTAGACCGTCGGATTGACCGAGTCCTGGCTGGCAAGGCCTGGCCGAGTAACGGTCGTAATGTCCTGACAGTTACGGCCATAAGGCCTGCTACATACGTAAACCTCATCCGGTCATGTACGTAGCGCTGCCGGCAGTGTTGGGTAGAGGACTCGGCCATGGCCGGTTACGGCCGTAAGCCATGGCCGATTACGTACGTAATGCGGCTGACAGTGGCCTATATAAGACCCAGCAGACGGGTTTTTCATCATTTTTCTCACCCATTTCACCCTTTTCCGCGGATGGAGCTTGGTTAATCATGGAGGCATGTTGTTATAAAATGAATCCATAAAGTTTTGAGGTTTATATCATCAATCATCCCTCCTATAACATCTTTTGATCGAGCGAATCAGGTCAGATTTCCTGGAGATCCTAGTTTGGGTAAATTGGGGGTTTTGTTCGTTTTCGTCCGATTTAACCATAATAACTTAGAATTGTAATGGATTGATGATTATTTAGGTGTATTCTATCATTTGCATTGTTATTCCATGGTTGAATTGTATTGGTTCGTTGTTTTGGTCGAGTTCTTAGTCGACGCCTTGAAGGTGTCCGACAAAAGGTCTTAGAGGGGGGATTGGGCGTTGTGTGATTATTATCCATCGTATGATTGTTGATTTATCATTGGTATGACTTAGGGACGAAATTCTTGTGAAGAACTCGAGTCATAACCCTTCCATTCGTTGTCTTCTTCGGAGTATTCGGTGGCGGTTATTAGGGTAAGTATTTTACTATACGAATTGTGTCTTGTGAATAGGGACGTCGTGTTATGGTCATGATGAATTGATTTATCTTAGCGAATATGATTCGTATGAATTGATTATTATGAACGGTTGATGGTAACGATAATACCTTCACTTAGTTAACATCGTGGAATTGTGTCGGATGTGCAAATCATCTAAGTTTGTGCCGGGTGTGGTTGGTCATTGTTGAGTTGTTGTGATGATTATGATAATTGTGTTGTTTTGGTTTACATACTTGATTATACATTTCGGTGTAATGTGGAATGGCTTGACATTTGATGATTATGAGTTGTGTCGTGTCGATGTGTGTGTGTGTGTTCCAGGTAGGGTCTGACGAGGCCTCTGGAGTTCGGTACATGATGTGTACGAACAAGGTGTGTGATCCAGATAGGGTCTGACGAGGCCTCTGGAGTTCGGTACATGATGTGTACGAACGATGTTTGTGGCCGGGTAGGGTCCGTCGAGGCCTCCGGAGTTCAGTACATGATGTGTACGAACGGTGTGTGTGGTCCGTTTAAGGTCCGTCGAGGCCTCCGGAGTTCGGTACATGATGTGTACGAACAACGATCGTATAACAGTGATTGTTTGGGTAACATTTTAAATACGGGTCTCGGACTCATAATGATATCTTATCTAGTGTGTTTTGAAACGAGAATCGGGCTAAGGCCCTAATGTTTACGAAAAGGTTTTGTAAATTGGGACTCGAGGTCCAAAAGAATTTCTGTTTTAAAAAAAATCCCGAGATGATGTGTTCCTTTTCAAATATCTCTTGCTTGAGTTCGAAATTCTAAAACTTCTCGGGAGCCTTTTGATAATTGATTTCCGTATTAAATTCGTAGTTGCTATTTAGTTGTTGCATTTCGTATTGTATTATACTTGCACTAGTAAAATAGTGGAGTTTTACTAACCCCCAAGTAATCGGGGGGTGGATGTCTGTTTTGCGTCCAGGTGTAACACCCCAAACTAGGCGGATATTACAGTGCCGTGGACCCCCGACTGGGACCCACCAGGCGAATGAAAATTAAAGAATTAAATAATATAATTGTAGTACCGAACTACATTATATCATCCATCTCTCCGATAAGGAGTTTCATTACGACACACCCAAGAATACCGAATACGTGTATATTTTATATGAAGATAAAATACACAACACTGAATGAAATGGAGTATCCAAATGGAAAACTGCAGCGAATGACTGAAAGGATTGGGGCCCCCTACTAGTATCACTGGGACTCCTCGCCGTCAACGTTCTATTCCCGTGCTTTTGCCTTGCCATGACCTGAAAACAATATCCCCCAATGGGGTCAGTTATACAGAACAACAATCCTCAAGGGTTGAATATACACAATCATGATATATCTTTAGTTATGAAATATCCTTAGTTATGAATTTAAGCTGAAGAGGAGCATCATAATACACCCGAAATGTTTTGTGCAAGTGTACAAGACGAGTGCCCGGACACACCAGTCCTTGTACCTAATTAGTCTCACGGAGGTAAACGTTACCGTGTGCACAGTCCAATGTATCGGTGACCCAATACATGACCATCGTGTGCTCAACTAAAAATTCCACACATCCACACCCGGCCACGCAATATGAACCCAGAAGGTCATATGAACGAGAATGACCATAATGAATATCAATGAATAATAATCCGACAAAGTCAAGAATGACTCACCGAGATGAAAATAATAGTGAAGTGATTGATAGCTCAAAGAAATGATTGGAACCGTCATTCCTCGTGAATGATGTGATTATTCGACAATTAGAAGTCTCAATACGGTTAATAAAATGATGAATGAGTTATGATTATGAAAGAACAACAACAAAAGGAATGAATATCCTTTTAACCGAGTAAGAATTAACTTACTCAATACAGATGACAAATGTCCTTCCACGAACAAACGTCTTAAATGAGATGTCGGTCGCTCGAACAACCTTGAATAGCACAATTACCAACAATTCGTTCAATCATACGAATCAAACACGATTATTACTAACTCAAAACGTCGATACGACTAAACCAAACTCATTGGGGCATTATATCAAACACGTTGTGGCCAATATTCGATTGTTTACACCCAAACCTCAACTATACCATTATCAAAACCCCAAGAAGTGTTCCAAACCAACAAAACATCTTCAATACAATCAATAATCCAAAATAAATGTCCAAATTCGTGATTACAACAACAACTAATCGAAAACCCCCAAATCCAACTCAATATTCAAAGTGTTCTTGAATAACCCTTCAATAATTCAATGAATATTCAAACACACTCGTAATTATACGTACATCTCTTCATACAACATGATTATAACGTACAAAACATCATATCTCAACATAAAATCGAAACCCAAGATGTTGAAGAATATTACCTTTGAAGATCCAAACACTTTGGTCCGAAGAATACGCGTTAGATCGACTATCCAAGCTTCCCAAACAAATGAAGATGATGAAAACCGAACACCCAAGTGATAGATGATGGAAAATCTCTCCCTCAAGCTCTCTCTCTCGGATATAAGTTGAAGAAATGAGAAAATGAGTAAAAAAGTCGCGTCCAAGTCCTTATAAACTGCCAGAAGTTACGGCCGTAACTCGACCTACTTACGGCCGTAACTCGGCCTACGGCCGTAACTCGGCCTACTTACGGCCGTAACATCCCAGGTCAATGGCCTTACGGCCGTAGCCAGCCATCTCGTACGGTCGTAACTCGAATTCGTCCAGAAACTGCCAACAGCCATATGGCCGTACCCGCACCCGTCTTACGGGCGTAACTCGCCCTCGTCCAAAACACCTGCCGACAGCCATACGGCCGTACCCGCACACCATACGGGCGTAACTGGATACGGCCGTACCCGGCCAAACTTACGGGCGTACGACCCCCTTCGTCGAAACTGACCAGGCACCCTGCCTGCAACGTATGGCCGTATCCGGCCAAGCCTTACGACCGTACCTGCCTTTTCTTACGGCCGTATGCCGCAACCCTTACGACCGTAAGTCCGTCTCGTCCGATAAATCCTGAAAATTACGAACACCCCTTACGGCCGTAGCCTGCCCACGTTACGGCCGTATCTCTCCTTTGGCCAACACAACCTTGATCCGACAAAAGCATGTTATGACCGTAATATATGATTAGTTATGGCCGTAACTCGTTGCTGGACATAATGAAAAATCCGACAACTCTGATTTCTCGCTACGATTGATGAATGATCCGACATACCATACGTATGTGAAAGTAAACAAGTCCAACACATGCCATAGATGATACTTCCAGCACAAGACTACCAATCACGATGATAATGATAATACTCTCATCTCGGCACTCAAACGGAGATGAAATGACGATCGGTAACTGATACACGGTTACAACATGCCCACGATGAGCCCAAATGAATGAATCACGAATGATGAGTGATTACTAATGAGTGAAAATTACTGAGTGGCAATTACTGACTGATAATTACTGAATGATAATGAATGAATTACAACCGGGTATTACATACTCCCCCCTTAAAAAGAGTTTCGTCCTCGAAACTAAGGGTCAAACAACTCGGGATAACTCTCCCACATACTATGCTCGATTTCGCAAGTAGCCCCTTTCGATTCCGTGTCTAGACCACTGAATCTTGACCAAAGGAATCGTCTTGTTCCTCAACTGTTTGATTCGCCGCTCTAAAACTCGTATAGGATGCTCCTAATACGAATGATCATCCACGATCTCGATTTCGTCGAACTAAAGTATGTGACTCGGGTCGACAACATACTTCCGCAATTGAGAGACGTGAAATACATTATGAATTCGGCTCAACGCCTGAGGTAAAGCCAATCGATAAGCCAGACTGCTTACTCGATCCAAAATCTCAAACGGTCCGATGAATCTCGGATTCAACTTCCTCCGATTTCCAAATTGGAAAATACCTCGACTCGGGGATACCTTGACTAACACATAGTCACCTGTCTCGAACTCTAATGGTCGACGACGATTATCTGCATATGATTTCTGTCGACTCTGAGCGGTCAACAAATGACTCCTGATCAAAGCTACCTTCTTACGAGCGGCTATAAGTCGGGCTCCGTGCCGATTGATTCTGATAAGTCGTCCCAACACAAAGGATATCGACAACGACGACCGTACAAGGCCTCGTAAAGTGCCATCTCAATCGAAGCATGCCAACTATTATTGTACGTGAACTCAATCAACGGTAGTTGAGCTTCTCAATTATCTTTCCAATCGAGAACACATGCCCTCAACATGTCCTCCAAAGTCTGAATAATCCTACCTGATTGTCCGTCGGACTGAGGATGAAAAGCTGTGCTGAGATTAAGCTGAGTTCCCATAGCACGATGAACTGATTTCCAAAAATGAGACACGAACCATCCGTCACGATCGGAAACGATACTTTTAGGAGTACCGTGCAGTCTCACTATCTCTTTGATGAACAACTGGGCAAGTCTCTCTGTTGTGAGGAAATCCATCACACTATGCCGCAAGTGCACGGTGTCAACAAGTAATAAAGTGATGAATAAGATATCGTTCCCTCGAGGACTGATTTCACTAAGTACCAAAATATAGTCAACTCACAATTTTATTTGAAGAATAATTATATGGAATTTATGTCTAAACTAATAATAATAGTAATAATAATAATAATACTAATAAGGGTGTAGGATTATGATTTTCACCTCAAACAATCAGGAATGATTTTTATTCAATTCAATTCACTTTTATTCAATTGATTGTAAGCCAGGAATACCTAAATTATTCTAAAGCCTTTCCCAAGGTCGATAGAAAATACTACGAATTATTAAGTCGATATATCCCTATTCGAATTAGATAATTAATAGCAAAAACAGTTCAAGAATTCCCACAATAAATAGGCTTCACAATTCCTATGAGTATATCCTTATCTCACGAAAATCATGATTATTCTCACAAGAACTATGCCTAAATTTCATCTCCCGAATCCATAAAGACATTCAAAACAATTCAACTGTTGGCCAGACAATTAGAAAGCATTAAGAGCAATGAGAAAAATCCAACTCAATACGAATAACGAGTAAATTGAAATAAAAATAAATAAATCAAACCGTCATGTAATCGGCTACAAACACAATCCTACTCAAACAAATCTAGAAACTAAGATGCGGAAAAATTAGGAAAAACCGTAGGGATCCGTGGTCTTGTCGTCGCCCACCAATCTCCTTTGTGTTCTTCGATCCCGCGATGTCTTCCTCCGATTTGATGATCGATCCGATGATCTCCGGATCCCCTCTTTTTCTGACCTTCAATGCTTATTTATAGCAGTCCCAAGCCTCCAAAATGCGTCCGTGTGATTAGGTCGAGAAGAGGCTCCAAAACGGCCCAGGAACGCGGAATATTCAGCAAAACCGCCCGGTGGGCCGCGGCTCACTTAATCTGTGCCGCGGCTCACTCTATCTTCAGCGCATACCTGGGCGCCTTTTTTCCTTCCTGGGCCGCGGCTCAGCATCCTTGTACCGCGGCTCAGGGTACAGTCGGTTCGGCACTTCCAGGTCACCTTCGTGTGCCGCGGCTCACTTGGTTCGTGCCGCGGCCCCAGGCCAAAAATCGCCGTTTTTGCCCGTTTTTCATCGTTCGAGCTTCCAGACTCCAATTTCCTGCAAAACATATAAGAATAGTGCATTAAAAGCTCATTTATGCTGATTTAGGCTCAAGATGGATATAAAATAATGATAAATAAGTGCATAAAAATACGCCTAACAAATACCCCCAAACTTGAGCCTTTGCTTGTCCTCAAGCAAAAATCAATTTTAAAATAAAAAGTATCATGAATGATCGAGAATAATCGTGCAAATTCATAGTGCTCAACCGAATCAATACTATCCTGAAAATCTCAAAGAATAGTACAAGCATCGTAATAGTGAGTCACATCTAGGACACTGATTCCACAAAGCAACCAATTTCAGTCCTAATCAATCGTTCATGAAGAAAATCAAGCTCAAAGATTAACAAGCATGAATTTAACCAACCGCCAATATGAAGGGTTAAAAAAACAAGCCAACTCGCCCAGTCCCACAGTCTAGTGGCAAAAATTTCAAGAGTTTCATCATCAAAAATAACCCTCGGACAGTATTCCCTTATATATGCTCAATAAGATGATTCGAGTTGACCACTAGGTTCGGATCTCGGGATGTTTCATCGGGATAATCCTAGGGTGGAATTCCATTTCTCATGTATTGGGGAACCGTTTGACGTAAAAGACACTCATGGGGCACATGGATGCTTCTAGTTACTAAGTTCCCCTCCACAGCGGAGAAACAACTCGAATAGCTATTCCCGCATGTCCGATTCAAGGTCGCTGTTTTACGCGAGAGTAAACAACGGGTCACGCGAATACCCCCGGTTACTAGGCTCCCCATCATCGGCACATGCGATATCTCTAACCCACTAGTCTAATCAGGGTTGTCGTTTTACGCGAGAGTAAACAACGGGTCACGCGAATACCCCCGATTACTCGACTTCCCATCATAGAACATACTATAATATCTCGACTTTTTGGGAAAAACTGTCCGACTCTAAACTCACTTTAAGTGCCAACAAGACTCGTGTTACTGGACGACTAGCTACGCGAAAAGTTTAACCAAACGTATAGACGGTGATTTGAAAACACGTATGTCTCCTTTCTTATCTACTAAGATTTCTACTAAAACGAAAAAAATTTCGGACCTAAATGAATACTCAACGGAAACAGATATCGCTGACTGTAACTCGACTAAACTCAACCGTTTCTTCCAAGAGAAAACAGTATCGTAACACCAGTTTTACACACGAAAAATTCACGAAAAATTCACGTTTCTAACCATCAACAGTATGCAAGAAAAATAAAGCAATAATGAAATCTCAATTAAGGAAATATCACATGCTTCAATTTATTCCACTACACATAAAATCATCAACAATAACACTCATGTGAAAATAAAAGAGATAAGGAAAAGTGAAACTTATTCCAAATGTCTTCTTGAAAACCAGCACATGTCTGAGTGGAATCGTCTGTCAATCCATACTTCAAGTATTTCCCAACATCACCAGGGACCCCCAAACTTAGTCTCTAGTCATGAAACAACTATAGACATTAAGTCAAGAAAGACTAGAATATGAAGAATAATAACTCATTGGGGTTATAAAAAAATACTAGAGAAATAAGGGCCAACAAGAATACACGAATCCAAACGAAATAACAAAACAACAAAAAGATATTAACGAAAAATCAAATAAAAACAACTAACTAGAAAGCAAGTAAAAATGATGGGTTGCCTCCCATCAAGCGCTCTATATTATGTCTTGAGCACGACGTGGTGAAAAAATTTAACGTGGCTTCTTTTTATGAAGATTGCCAAATGCTCCCTTTTTGCAATCTATAAGCCTCTTATTCCACAAGGGAGGCTTTGGTTCATGCCTGGTTGCCAAAAATAATGAGTAAGAATAATTATGCGGACAACCAAAAAATGATGGAAGAATGTAATAATTATAAGGCACAGAAAAATAAGCAGAGTTCGAATGGGTAGATAATAAAGACATATCATGAACAACCTCATTAGAACTCAAAGAATCAGCCTCAACAAAATCAAGAGTAAAGGAATCAATCTCTCCCATTATGGATTTAGGAAAAATTATGCGCGGCACCGTTAGTAAAATTTTTGGCACAAAAGTGTTCACCTTATTAGTCGAAGTTTGATGACAATTTAATGAAATTTCTTTGGAAACATCATCAATGGTAACTTCTTCTATAAGCTCATCACACTTTATGTAATTATCAGGTGATGGGGGATCGACCCTAAAACTCAACATGTCTTTCTTCTCAACCTCCCCCTCAACTTCACTACTAACTATATAAGCTGGAAAATAACCATAGTGAATCTCAAGACCACCACATGCACATTCTCGCTCAAGAGGGGTACTATCAGGATTTTTGAGAGTGTCTACACAATGTTCAAGCATGGTCTTTTGTTTTGGGGGAGGGGGCTAACTGACCCTATTAGGCAAATTATTGAGATCACCGAAATTTATGAAATGCCAAGGGTCACGATAATCAAAGGAAAACATAATTAAAAAAAATAAAAATATAGAGACTAAAGAAAAAAAACTTCAAATTAAAATTAGAGTCGCTTGGTATTTATATTAGCGAAAAATCAGTCCCCGGCAACGGCGCCAAAAACTTATTGTGAGGAAATCCCTCACACTATGCCGCAAGTGCACGGTGTCAACAAGTAATAAAGTGATGAATAAGATATCGTTCCCTCGAGGACTGATTTCACTAAGTACCAAAATATAGTCAACTCACAATTTTATTTGAAGAATAATTATATGGAATTTATGTCTAAACTAATAATAATAGTAATAATAATAATAATACTAATAAGGGCGTAGGATTATGATTTTCACCTCAAACAATCAGGAATGATTTTTATTCAATTCAATTCACTTTTATTCAATTGACTGTAAGCCAGGAATACCTAAATTATTCTAAAGCCTTTCCCAAGGTCGATATAAAATACTACGAATTATTAACTCGATATATCCCTATTCGAATTAGATAATTAATAGCTAAAACAGTTCAAGAATTCCCACAATAAATAGGCTTCACAATTCCCATGAGTATATCCCTAACTCACGAAAATCATGATTGTTCTCACAAGAACTATGCCTAAATTTCATCTCCCGAATCCATAAAGACATTCAAAACAATTCAATTGTTGGTCAGACAATTAGAAAGGATTAAGAGCAATGAGAAAAATCCAACTCAATACGAATAACGAGTAAATTGAAATAAAAATAAATAAATCAAACCGTCATGTAATCGGCTACAAACACAATCCTACTCAAACATATCTGGAAACTAAGATGCGGAAAAATTAAGAAAAACCGTAGGGATCCGTGGTCTTGTCGTCGCCCACCAATCTCCTCCTTGTGTTCTTCGATCCCGCGATGTCTTCCTCCGATTTGATGATCGATCCGATGATCTCCAGATCCCCTCTTTTTCTGACCTTCAATGCTTATTTATACCAGTCCCAAGCCTCCAAAACGTGTCCGTGTGATTAGGTCGAGAACAGGCTCCAAAACGGCCCAGGAACATGGAATATTCAGCAAAACCGCCCGGTGGGCCGCGGCTCACTTAATCTGTGCCGCGGCTCACCCTGTCTTCAGTGCATACCTGGGCGCCTTTTTTCCTTCCTGGGCCTTGGCTCAGCATCCTTGTGCCGCGGCTCAGGGTACAGTCGGTTCGGCACTTCCAGGTCACCTTCGTGTGCCGCGGCTCACTTGGTTCGTGCCGCGGCCCCAGGCCAAAAATTGCCGTTTTCGTCCGTTTTTCATCGTTCGGGCTTCCGGACTCCAATTTCCTGCAAAACATATAAGAATAGTGCATTAAAAGCTCATTTATGCTGATTTAGGCTCAAGATGGATATAAAATAATAATAAATAAGCGCATAAAAATACGCCTAACACTCTCGGGACCCCACGTATCCTTAATCTCAAGGAAATGAGCTGATGTATTTAAGCGGTCCACAATCACCCAGATTGTATTCATGCCACGACGAATCGTCGGCAAACTCATGATGAAGTCCATAGAAATGTCCTCCCACTTCCACTCTGGAATAGGGAGCGGTCTCAGCATACCCGCCGGTCGCTGATATTCTATCTTGACTTGCTGACAGGTCAAACATCTCGAAACAAATTCCACAACTTCTCGCTTCATATTACTCCACCAGTAATTCTTTT
The DNA here is from genome assembly GCA_033398695.1 of Orobanche coerulescens. Taxonomy (NCBI): domain Eukaryota; kingdom Viridiplantae; phylum Streptophyta; class Magnoliopsida; order Lamiales; family Orobanchaceae; genus Orobanche; species Orobanche coerulescens. Next base: position 18,552,610 of record CM065816.1, read on the forward strand.
CAAGTCTTTGTACATCTTGCTAGACCCCGGATGAATGGAGTAAGGGGTAGCCTGAGCTTCTCTCAAAATCAAGTTTTTCAACTCATCATTCGCCGGTACGCATACCCGATTCTTGAATCGTAATAGTCCATCCTCATGGACCACAAATCCAGGGGCTTTCCCTTAAGCCACATCCTCTCGGATGCGCAACAATGATGGTTCTGAACCCTGATTCGCTCTGATTGCCTCCTCAAGTGGCGATGAAATTCCTAACATGCAAAGTTGCCCTTGCACTCGCTGAAGCCAGACCTCGATCTCAGGTTTGAGAAATTCCTGTTGAAGCTCTTTCTGAACTGTTAAACGAGCAAGCATTTGCTCCTGAACGGACTTACGACTCAAGGCATCGGCGACAACGTTCGCCTTGCCCGGGTGGTATAGGACCCCAATATCATAATCTTTGATTAGTTCCAACCACCGCCTCTGTCGCATATTTATCTCCTTCTGAGTAAATATATACTTCAACTCTTATGATCAGTGAATATCTGACAGGTGATGCCATAAAGGTAATGACGCCAAATCTTCAAGCGAAAACCACAGATGCTAGCTCCAGGTCGTGGGTCGGATAATTAACCTCGTAAGGTTTCAATTTCCGTGAAGCATAGGCAATAACCTTCCCATTCTGCATTAATACACATCCGAGACCGTGTCCGGACGCATCACCATAAACCACGAATCCTTCCGTCCCTTGTGGCAAGGAATGGACATGTGCTGAAATTAACCGGCTCTTGAGTTCCTCAAAACTCTGCTGACACACGTCGGACCACGTGTATTTCTTATCCTTTCGCAAAAGGTTCGTCATTGATTGAGCGATTTTAGAAAATCATTCCACAAATCGCCGATAATAACCGGCTACTCCGAGAAAGCTTCGGATTTCCTTAATGTTCTTCGGAGGTAACCAATCTTGGATAGCCTCCGTCTTCTGAGGATCAACACGTACACCGCATGATGATATTACATGCCCGAGAAACGACACTTCAGACATCTAGAACTCACACTTGAAAAACTTTCCATAAAATTGCTCTCGTCTCAACACGTCGAACACCTGATGAAGGTGAAACTCGTGTCCCTCCCGGTCACGAGAAAAAATTAAAATGTCATCAATGAAGACAAGCACAAACTGATCCCAAAAGTCGATGAAAACCCGATTCATTAACTCCATGAATACCGCAGGTGGAAAAGTTAACCCAAACGGCATTACTACGAACTCAAAATGACCATAGCATTTTCGAAACGCCGTCCTCGCGATAGCCAACTCTTGAATTCGCAACTGATGATATCGAGATCTTAAGTCGGTCTTGAAAAAATACTGAAGCTCCCTGAAGTTGATCTAAGAGATCAACAATACGGAGTAGAGGATACTTATTTTTGATCTTCACCCTGTTCAACTCCCGATAATCAATACACAAGCAAAACGAACCATCCTTCTTCTTGACAAACAACACTGGTGCTCCCCATGGGGACGCACTCGGTCGGATATAATCTTTCTCGAACAATTCCTCAAGTTGATTCTTCAACTCCTGCATTTCGGTCGGGGCCATCCGATATGGTGCCTTCGATAATGGGGACATACCAGGCTCCAACTCTATCGTGAATTCCACATCCCTCGGTGGAGGTAAAACAGGTAGCTCGTCTGGGATTACATCGTCAATTGATAACAATGATACCACGAATGGTTGAACACCTCGATTGCCTTAGAATAGTCAATCGATGACAATGATACAATGAATGATTGAACACCTCGATTGCCTTAGAACGGACAATCGATGACAATGATACAATGAATGACTGAACACCTCGATTGCCTTAGAACGGTCAATCGATGACAATGATACAATGAATGATTGAACATCTCTGATCGAGAAATTTCACTGTTTTCACCATATTAATGATTCTTCTGGAACAATGGGGATTACCTCCCTGAAATACACACTCGGCTCCAACGATTGAAATGGTAGTGACCATACGCTTACGAACACTGAGGATGGTATCATGACGATCCATCCAACTAATACCCAATATTACATCGTCCTAAGGCAAATCCACCACGATTAGGTCCACCAATCAATCTCGGTCATTAAGCTTAATTCGGTCAGTTCTTAACCTCATGATTTCCGAAAATTCTTCTATTGTCAGGTAGACCCATGATATAAGGTCCACAATTAATAGGACCATCCAAGTGAAGTCTATACAAATATGATTCGGAAATGAATGAATGCGATGTACCAGTATCAAAAAGGGTACACACAGGTTGAGATAGAATTACGAGTATACTTGAGATCATTCGGGCTTTCGGATCGTCGGTCCTCTTCATCGCGTGAATCCGGGACTTGTCGGCCCCCGAACCGGATGCTCCCGTCTGATAAATATGAGCTCCGCCTTTATTCGCTTCTGTCGTCTTAAACGACGCTGACAGAGCAGTTTGATTCTGAATCACTGATTGCTTCGGGGCCTGAGATGCCACCGGAGTCGGCTTGGAGTCGCTTCGGCAAAAACGGGCCTTATGCCCAACAATCCCACAATTATGACACGTGATAGATGGTTTCAGACACTTAGTGCTGTATTGACCCGGCGCTCCATAGTTGAAACAGGTGATGGCCGAACTGGCCGCTCGGGACTGAGATCCCGTAGGATTAGGCGCCATAGGAGGTCGCTCAGAAAAAATAGAGCCCACTCGAGACTTCTTGAAGGTTGACTGACCGCCTTCGGACTGATTACGCTTCATTGATTTCTTGCTGACAGATGAAGGTTGTTGCTCAGCAATTTCCTTAGCAGCAGGCTCATACGGGAGAGTTCTCTCGATTAATTCAGCCAGAGTGGTGCAATGATGATTGAGCAATTGCATATGGGTCATCATGACCTGCATAAAAGTGAGTGGATCAACCCGAACATCTTCCGATCGAGCGGAGTCCTGGGTACGACTTCCCGATAGTGAGTGATTATTTCCCGGATTTCAGCCAGCACCGCAGCCTCTCCCCGTGCATCCCCTGACAGCTCTCTCCATACTGAAGTAGGAAGGCCGCATGATAATCATAGATCTCGTATGAGTACCGCATTATGATTTACGTCATGAAATGATGAAAATGAGCATACGTGCTCTAATACAGTGATTACATGAATGATTAACTGAGGTGACATGATTATCTGATGATATTCTTGAAATGATTATCTTGAACAAGTTAACAATATTAATGATATGATCTTCAAGATCAACAACTGAGTAATGAAATGAACTGAGTGATTAATGAGTTAACATGATCAACATGATCAAAATGAAAATGATGTTTGAGGATTGTTAACTGATGACTTATGAATGAATGATTCTCATTGCCAGAAATTATACCATGGCGTTAGAAGTCTTACAGTTCGTTCGGTCTGATGGGCTCGGCATTTGCATAGGTCACACGTGACGCGAAAGTCCAATGATACTAGTCCCATGACGATGATTTCAAATGATACATGACTCGGAAGGTAGTATTCAAAACCACTCTCCGATACCAACTCTGTAACACCCCAAACTAGGCGGATATTACAGTGCCGTGGACCCCCGACTGGGACCCACCAGGCGAATAAAACTTAATGAATTAAATAATATAATTATAGTACCGAACCACATTATATCATCCATCTCTCTGATAAGGAGTTTCATTACGACACACCCAAGAATACCGAATACATGTATATTTTATATGAAGATAAAATACACAACACTTAATGAAATGGAGTATCCAAATGGAAAACTGCAACGAAAAAATAAAATGACAACAACATGAATGACTGAAAGGATTGGGGCCCCCTACTAGTATCACTGGGACTCCTCGCCGTCAACGTTCTATTCCCGTGCTTTTGCCTTGCCATGACCTGAAAACAATATCCTCCAACGGGGTCAGTTACACAGAACAACAATCCTCAAGGGTTGAATATACACAATCATGATATATCTTTGGTTATGAAATATCCTTAGTTATGAATTTAAGCTGAAGAGGAGCATCATAGTATGCCCGTAATGTTCTGTGCAAGTGTACAAGATGAGTGCCCGAACACACCAGTCCTTGTACCTAATTAGTCTCACGGAGGTAAACGTTACCGTGTGCACAGTCCAATGTATTGGTGACCCAATACATGACCATCGTGTGCTCGGCTAAAAATTGCACACATCCGCAGCCGGACACGCAATATGAACCCAGAAGTTCATATGAGCGAGAATTACCATAATTAATATCAATGAATAATAATCCGATAAAGTCAAGAATGACTCACCCAAATGAAAATAATAGTGAAGTGATTGATAGCTCAAAGAAATGATTGGAACCGTCGTTCCTCGTGAATGAAGTGATTATTCGACAATTACAAGTCTCAATACGGTTAATACAATGATGGATGAGTTATGATTATGAATGAACAACAACAAAAGGAATGAATATCCTTTTAACCGAGTAAGAATAACTTACTCAATACCAGTGACATGTAATATCCGGAATTTCTATTACTATTGTTTAATGTTATTTTATCCGAGTTATGTTGTACAGCGTGGAATATGTACAGTATGGGTAAAATAATTAAAGGACCGAGACATCTGTATTGGTATAATTGTCGCACTTGGTCGACAATTGGATGTAAGAAGTATATGTATTCAGTATGCCGTATGTTCGTATTCTGTATGTTGAGACGTTGGACAAGAATAGCTGAAAATGGCTAAGTGTAACATTATTAGCGCACGCTAATAATCATGAGTAGCGCACGCTATCGTACAGGTTTAGCGCAGGCTACGGATATAAGATAACGCACGCTAATGCAGTCAGATCGGAAGGAATCTGCGTGTGGACCAGGCCACTTTCGACGCACGTTCTGATAAGTCAACGGATGTTGTAATGTAGTGATAGCGCACGCTAATGCATGTTGATTAGCGCACGCTAACTTTATATCGGACAAAAAGGAATCTTATCCTCATCAGCACTTTCGGCATGTGGACCTGTCTTCGGAAACATACAGACAAACGAGTCAACTATGAGTAGCGCACGCTAAGGTAGGACACTTACGTACGCTAAATAGAGGCATTTACGTACGCTATTTCATGGACATTGCGTACGTAAATCACTTCATGCAGTAAAACAGTTGCCTCTGGACTTCGATAGCGCACGCTAACAAAGACAGTTAGCGCACGCTAAGTGTGTAACGTACGTTAACTGAAGATGTTAGCGTACGTTAATAATGTACAGTATATATATAAGTGCAGTTGGCTATTTTTCGTCATTTTCATCCATTTCTTCTTGTGAGCCGATAGAGAGAGCCTTGAGAAGTATTTGAGGTTCCAAACACTGGATTAAGGTGGAGTTAATCATCCATAACAACATTTGAAGCTTGAAATCATTAATGATTCTTGGAAATGGATTCAACCTTGGAAATCAATCCATTCCTTCCAAAAAGGTAATTACTCTTCACTTTGAGATTTCATTTTGGATTGTATATGATGTTCTTGAGCTGATGATTATCATATAAACAAGTTGATAGGCATGATTATGAGTTGGATTACCGGATTATGATGATGTTATTGTTGATATGAAGATATTGATATGATTTGGATGGTTTCGAATGTGTTGTTTATCTTCAAAGAGATATGTTGGCTAATGTCTTCCTTCAATTCGGATCTTTGATGTTGTTGTTGTTGATCTCTTCATATGATGGTGAACATGGTATAATTATGAGTTCTTGGTGTTTATGTTGTTGATATTAAGGAAGATGAAATATGAATATATGACTTGAATTAAGAGTCGGATGATTACCTATATGTTAAAGGATATTGGATTTCGTTGTTTTGATAGCTATGAACATGGTTCAGAATCACTTAGTGTTCTTGATAATCGCCATACATTGATCGGTATCCGAAATGCATGCAACTGCACGTCATTAGCGCATGCTAAGCCTACTGGCTAGCGCACGCTATCGGGAACAACTTAGCGCACGCTACGTTAAGAGATTAACGTGCGCTAAGTCAACAGGCAGGGTAGTATATTCTGTTTCGGTTATGAATTCGTGATCGTTTAAGTTGGTTTAATCAGACTAGTGGTTAACCGAGATATTGTTGAGCCGTTGGGTTTGTGAATTGGTTTTAGCGGTTGTTGATTATTATCGGATATGTGTTAATTGATTACTTCAATAGGTTGAGATTATTGATCGGTGATTATAACCGTGTTGCGGTCGTGTTCGAGTATGTTCATGAATTACTTTGGTCGGGACCGATGAACTTGTAGATGACGACAATGGATTTGGTAACGGCTTCATTGGTATCGAGGTAAGTTATTGCTTGCTCAGTTTATAGTATTTAATGAATGGTTTTCGTTTCATTCGTTTATAATTCGTATAGCAATGTTTATAATCGTAATCACAGGAGATTTGGGATTATAAATCATATTCGAGTTTTGGGAATCTGAATCATAATGTATATGATTTACTTTTGTTATTGGTATACTTGTATATCGAGGATATATTGTGATAAAGACGGAGATATGAATTATCTGCAATTCGTGATACTTTGGACCGTCGAGTATTGAGGATAATGGTTCGTGATGGTTTAGACATTGAGATCGTTCTCGAAGGACTCGGGGCAAGTACTCTAATCATTTTTATCATTTGTGTCGATCATGTCATGATACATTCGTGTATCGTTGTTGTCATGAATTTGTGCATTGTTGTTGTCGTGTATTGTGTACTGTTGTTTTGTGCAGTTGTGCATTGTTGTCATATGTCCACCTTGTGTTGGTCCGACGGTATCATCGGGGGATCTATGCTAGCATGCGCTGGATCATTGGACGGGTTTTCCACCTCGGGTTGGTCTGACGGGATCATCGGGGATCTAGGCAGTGAACGCTGGATCATCGGATTGCCATGTATTGTTGTTGTGCATATGTATATTATGGGTTTGCCATAAGTATACATTGCTGTTATTGTTGTGATCATATTGACGTTGTCATAAGAGTATGCATTTGTAGGTCTTGTGTTAGGACCATGTCCGTATGTTATGTTGATCTGATCTCGGATTAGACTGACGTGATTGTCATGGTATTTCATAATCTTGTGGTATGTTCCGTATTTCCTTGGTACTTGTCTTTGATGGACAATGGATTATCGTATTGGAATTGTCGATGTTATCCGATGGATTGAATTGGCCAGAGTTGGTATAATTTCCGTATCGTGAGTTATGATAATGTTTGAGAACCTTGAGTATTGTTGAGATACCGCATGAGATATTTCGGTATTATTTTAATGTGTTGTTAAGGATACGAATCGTGGATTCTCGTAAAGTTACGACGGTAAGATTACATTGGTCGTATTCTTACTTAGTATTTCCATTGATATGTAATTATTGACGAGATGTGATGGTTATCATTTGTTGGATATTATGGCTGACCCCGTCGTGGGCTTTCTTTTAACGTTCTTGGATTATCAAGCTTGTAGCGGTCGTGGAGAGATGAACTTCCCGGAGGATACTGGCAAGGGCATGTATTTGTGTTTTGAGTTTCTGATCAGTTGTTGTATTCCGCTGCTAGAGTATTTTAATTGTTTGTCTTTATCCGCTGCGTGAGTATTTTAAATGATTTTTTTTATATCTAGTAACTTGAGTTACTTTGGAAATCATTTTCTAAACTATTGAGTTCCGGCCATTGGGCCTTTGCCCTTTTCAAAATGAGGTTTTACGGCGCTTTTGATAAACGAGTTTTATAACGTGTTCGAATATTTTTAAAGATAGTAATGTCGTTAGCCTCTTGGGCATTTGTAAATATTTGCGAAAATTTCTTTTAGCCTTGTGGGTTCCATCTCGGGGCCCACGGCACCGTAATATTTCCGGTTAAATGCGGGGTGTTACAGAATATGGTATCGGAGCTTAGGTTGAGAAAAACCTAGGCATTTGGGTCGAGTTGGGTCGTGTTTTTGTCGCGTCATTCGAGTTGTCGATTGACAAATATTAGAGCCGTGAGTTTTTGTTGTTCACTCGGGCTTGTATGTTATGTGATTTACCAATGTGGTACTGGGATTGTTGTAACTTTTCCAAATGGTGTTAACGTGTTTCTTCAGATAGAGCTGTGTTGTTTTCTCGAGTTGAACTGAGTTTGCAAAATGTGTGTTTTGAAAATATCTGTGTCGAGTATTTTTCTTGAGTCGATACATGTGCCAGTATCACGGGGAATCGTCGACTTCATGATCTGTAAGTATTTGGATTTTTGAATTTCATCGAGATTTATTGCCGTTCTAAGTTGATTGCTTTGAGATTCAGCAGAATATTATGCATTACAGTATAAGGTGACAGAGTTGGGACAGGATTGATGATCTTGAGATGTTATGATTTTGGAAATCAATATGTCGGTTAAGCCTTGGAACGGAGTTATGCATTTGGGAGAAATGCTGTGAATTGTTGAGAAGAACATGTAGTCAGGTTAATTCGTTTTGTGATATATGAACTGTTTTTGAGCATTTGAAAATGATACTTTTCAAAATGAATGTTTTACGGATGTTTTGCCGTAGATGATTTTTGGGCCGAGACCCAATAAATTTTTGAAATAGTTTTATAACTCAGGACTTGAGGTCCGAAAAAGAGTTTTCTACTTTTTAAACTTCTTGTAATGCGGAACAAGATATGGGCTGAGACCCTAATGTTTCAAAAGAAAGCTTTTCTGTTTTCTAGAACTCCCGAGAATTGTAAAACACTTTATCAATCGTTTATCTATGTCGTTCCTGCCTTTCGGGGTTCTGGATTACTTGTTCAAAAGAAACTTCTCGGGAAGTCTTTCGCTGTGTTGATTTGTTTCAATGCATTGTCATAGCATAATTGAGGTGATCCAGGATGGAAAATGATTGACGTTGCGAGTCATATGTGGAAAAGGAGTTTTTAGTCGGAGTTTATATATTGAAAATTTCGGAACTTTATCGTGTGGTTCTCCGATGGAGTAGCGAACCGAATTGGTATACTGAATATGGATGTAGTCCGGCATTTGCATAGTTTTCATTTGAAACTTCGAAATCGTGTAGAATCGAAGGAAACTGTTATCGAATACTTGGCACCAGCGAGCCGATTTAATTTTTTCGAAAATTAATTTCGTGGACTTACGAAAAATTTATGTTTTGAGTTTTGAAATTTTTGAAAGAACTTTCGGAAATTTTTCTTTTGACGAGACTATATGATTTCAAACTGGTTTTGAAAATATGATCGATATAAATATGCATTTAGTGCATAATGCATATCATGATGGAGTTATGAGTGTGACTCACAAACTGGATAAGGCATCAGTACGGTACGATGAATAAAGATTCGAACTTCAGTATGGTAGTTGGTTATCTAGGGATGATCGGTCGATTGATCGGATAAGAAGAATATGCTACAGGATGTAGAATTCATGCACAGGATGTAATTTTGGAACTGTGGGTTTTGTGAAACTGAGACATTGGAGATGGTGACCCCATGCTGGTTGCTTTGAATATTGAGTGGTCGTTCCCACTCCACTTATGATTGGTATGTTCATCGATTTGCGATTGGTTGTTCGTATGCCGAGGGGAATGTTCACCAGTCGGTTGTGTTTCGTTGAGATTCACTGTATGTGATTTGTTTAATGTTTTGAGAATTTTGTTCTTTCGTATATTTGTTTCCGTGGTTCCGTGTTGACCATGTTGGAGCTTACCGTGTGAAAGTATTCTCGAAGTGTGTTTTGACCTTTGGATGGTCGAATTAGAGTTTATCATGTCGATGATATTCTTGGATAATTTGTTGATTGATCATCGTTAACGATCGTATTAGCGTTCGAACGTTATGTCGATATTTCGGGGTCTGTTGTCATTGTTTTGGACAGTTGTTTCACAGTTGTATTGTGTATTATTGATTTGTATCCGGATTGGGATTTGATTGTGCTATCAGGAAGACAAGATCTGACACGGATAGATTATTTCATCTGACGATAATATATCTGGTTGGGACTTATGGAATTGTTATTGTAAGCGTGTTGAGGCTTTTCAGTGAAGTCACTTGCTAGTATCTCAGGAGATCGTTGACTTGGCGCATATGTAAGTATGCTATTTTGGTTATTCGGTAATAATGATGACTAATCGTTGTCGTGATGGTTTTGGGATATTTTGGTTGAACGGTATGTTTGTTTGTTTTTATGACGGATTGCAAGTTTCGAGGACGAAACTTATTTTAAGTGGTGTAGTATGTAATATCCGGAATTTCTATTACTATTGTTTAATGTTATTTTATCTGAGTTATGTTGTACATCGTGGAATCTGTACAGTATGGGTAAAATAATTAAAGGACCGAGACATCTGTATTGGTATAATTGTCGCACTTGGTCGACAATTAGATGTAAGAAGTATATGTATTCAGTATGCCGTATGTTCGTATTCTGTATGTTGAGACGTTGGACAAGAATAGCTGAAAATGGCTAAGTGTAACATTATTAGTGCACGCTAATAATCATGAGTAGCGCACGCTATCGTACAGGTTTAGCGCACGCTACGGATATAAGATAACGCACGCTAATGTAGTCAGATCGGAAGGAATCTGCGTGTGGACCAGGCCACTTTCGATGCACGTTCTGATAAGTCAACGGATGTTGTAATGTAGTGATAGCGCACGCTAATGCATGTTGATTAGCGCACGCTAACTGTATATCGGACAAAAAGGAATCTTATCCTCATCAGCACTTTCGGCGTGTGGACCTGTCTTCGGAAACATACAGACAAACGAGTCAACTATGAGTAGCGCACACTAAGGTAGGACACTTACGTACGCTAAATAGAGGCATTTACGTACGCTATTTCATGGGCATTGCGTACGTAACACTTCATGCAGTAAAACAGTTGCCTCTGGACTTCGATAGCGCACGCTAACAAAGACATTAAGCGCACGCTAAGTGTGTAACGTCGTTAATCAAGATGTTAGCGTACGTTAATAATGTACAGTATATATATATAAGTGCAGTTGGCTATTTTTCGTCATTTTCATCCATTTCTTCTTGTGAGCCGATAGAGAGAGCCTTGAGAAGTATTTGAGGTTCCAAACACTGGATTAAGGTGGAGTTAATCATCCATAACAACATTTGAAGCTTGAAATCATTAATGATTCTTGGAAATGGATTCAACATAGGAAATCAATCCATTACTTCAAAAAGGTAATTACTCTTCATTTTGAGATTTCGTTTTGGATTGTATATGATGTTCTTGGTGATGATTATCATATAAACAAGTTGATAGGCATGATTATGAGTTGGATTACCGGATTATGATGATGTTATTGTTGATATGAAGATATTGATATGATTTGGATGGTTTCGAATGTGTTGTTTATCTTCAAAGAGATATGTTGGCTAATGTCTTCCTTCAATTCAGATCTTTGATGTTGTTGTTGTTGATCTCTTCATATGATGGTGAACATGGTATAATTATGAGTTCTTGGTGTTTATGTTGTTGATATTAAGGAAGATGAAATATGAATATATGACTTGAATTAAGAGTCGGATGATTACCTATATGTTAAAGGATATTGGATTTCGTTGTTTTGATAGCTATGAACATGGTTCAGAATCACTTAGTGTTCTTGATAATCGCCATACATTGATCGGTATCCGAAATGCATGTAACTGCACGTCATTAGCGCATGCTAAGCCTACTGGCTAGCGCACGCTATCGGGAACAACTTAGCGCACGCTACGTTAAGAGATTAACGTGCGCTAAGTCAACAGGCAGGGTAGTATATTCTGTTTCGGTTATGAATTCGTGATCGTTTAAGTTGGTTTAATCAGACTAGTGGTTAACCGAGATATTGTTGAGCCGTTGGGTTTGTGAATTGGTTTTAGCGGTTGTTGATTATTATCGGATATGTGTTAATTGATTACTTCAATAGGTTGAGATTATTGATCGGTGATTATAACCGTGTTGCGGTCGTGTTCGAGTATGTTCATGAATTACTTTGGTCGGGACCGATGAACTTGTAGATGACGACAACGGATTTGGTAACGGCTTCATTGGTATCGAGGTAAGTTATTACTTGCTCAGTTTATAGTATTTAATGAATGATTTTCGTTTCATTCGTTTATAATTCGTATAACAATGTTTATAATCATAATCACAAGAGATTTGGGATTATAAATCATATTCGAGTTTTGGGAATCTGAATCATAATGTATATGATTTACTTTTGTTATTGGTATACTTGTATATCGAGGATATATTGTGATAAAGACGGAGATATGAATTATCTGCAATTCGTGATACTTTGGACCGTCGAGTATTGAGGATAATGGTTCGTGATGGTTTAGACATTGAGATCGTTCTCGAAGGACTTGGGGCAAGTACTCTAATCATTTTTATCATTTGTGTCGATCATGTCATGATACATTCGTGTATCATTGTTGTCATGCATTTGTGCATTGTTGTTGTCGTGTATTGTGTACTGTTGTTTTGTGCAGTTGTGCATTGTTGTCATATGTCCACCTCGTGTTGGTCCGACGGGATCATCGGGGGATCTATGCTAGCATGCGCTGGAGCATTGGACGGGTTTTCCACCTCGGGTTGGTCTGATGCGATCATCGGGGATCTAGGCAGTGAACGCTGGATCATCGGATTGCCATGTATTGTTGTTGTGCATATGTATATTATGGGTTTGCCATAAGTATACATTGCTGTTATTGTTGTGATCATATTGACGTTGTCATATGAGTATGCATTTGTAGGTCTTGTGTTAGGACCATGTCCGTATGTTATGTTGATCTGATCTCGGATTAGGTACGTGATTGTCATGGTATTTCATAATCTTGTGGTATGTTCCGTATTTCCTTGGTACTTGTCTTTGATGGACAATCGATTATCGTATTGGAATTGTCGATGTTATCCGATGGATTGAATTGGCCAGAGTTGGTATAATTTCCGTATCGTGAGTTATGATAATGTTTTGAGAACCTTGAGTATTGTTGAGATACCGCATGGATATTTCGGTATTATTTTAATGTGTTGTTAAGGATACGAATCGTGGATTCTCGTAAAGTTATGACGGTAAGATTACATTGGTCGTATTCTTACTTAGTATTTCCATTGATATGTAATTATTGACGAGATGTGATGGTTATCATTTGTTGGATATTATGGCTGACCCCGTCGTGGGCTTTCTTTTTACGTTCTTGGATTATCAAGCTTGTAGCGGTCGTGGAGAGATGAACTTCCCGGAGGATACTGGCAAGGGCATGTATTTGTGTTTTGAGTTTCTGATCAGTTGTTGTATTCCGCTGCTAGAGTATTTTAATTGTTTGTCTTTATCCGCTGCGTGAGTATTTTAAATGATTTTTTTTATATATAGTAATTTGAGTTAATTTGGAAATCGTTTTCTAAACTATTGAGTTCCGGACATTGGGCCTTTGCCCTTTTCAAAATGAGGTTTTACGGCGCTTTTGATAAACGAGTTTTATAACGTCTTGAATATTTTTAAAGATAGTAATGTCGTTAGCCTCTTGGGCATTTGTAAATATTTGCGAAAATTTCTTTTAGCCTTGTGGGTTCCATCTCGGGGCCACGGCCGTAATATTTCCGGTTAAATGCAGGGTGTTATAGAATATGGTATCGGAGATTAGGTTGAGAAAAACCTAGGCATTTGGGTCGAGTTGGGTCGTGTTTTTTTCGCGTCATTCGAGTTGTCGATTGACAAATATTAGAGCCGTGAGTTTTTGTTGTTCACTCGGGCTTGTATGTTATGTGATTTACCAATGTGGTACTGGGATTGTTGTAACTTTTCCAAATGGTGTTAACGTGTTTCTTCAGATAGAGCTGTGTTGTTTTCTCGAGTTGAACTGAGTTTGCAAAATGTGTGTTTTGAAAATATCTGTGTCGAGTATTTTTCTTGAGTCGAGACATGTGCTTGTATCACGGGGAATCATCGACTTCATGATCTGTAAGTATTTGGATTTTTGAATTTCATCGAGATTTATTGCCGTTCTAAGTTGATTGCTTTGAGATTCAGCAGAATATTATGCATTACAGTATAAGGTGACAGAGTTGGGACAGGATTGATGATCTTGAGATGTTATGATTTTGGAAATCAATATGTCGGTTAAGGCTTGGAACGGAGTTATGCATTTGGGAGAAATGTTGTGAATTGTTGAGAAGAACATGTAGTCAGGTTAATTCGTTTTGTGATATATGAACTGTTTTTGAGCATTTGAAAATGATACTTTTCAAAATGAATGTTTTACGTATGTTTTGCCGTAGATGATTTTTGGGCCGAGACCCAATAAATTTTTGAAATAGTTTTATAACTCAGGACTTGAGGTCCGAAAAAGAGTTTTCTACTTTTTAAACTTCTTGTAATGCGGAACAAGATATGGGCTGAGACCCTAATGTTTCAAAAGAAAGCTTTTCTGTTTTCTAGAACTCCCGAGAATTGTAAAACACTTTATCAATTGTTTATCTATGTCGTTCCTGCCTTTCGGGGTTCTGGATTACATGTTCAAAAGAAACTTCTCGGGAAGTCTTTCGCTGTGTTGATTTGTTTCAATGCATTGTCATAGCATAATTGAGGTGATCCAGGATGGAAAATGATTGACGTTGCGAGTCATATGTGGAAAAGGAGTTTTTAGTCGGAGTTTATATATTGAAAATTTCGGAACTTTATCGTGTGGTTCTCCGATGGAGTAGCGAACCGAATTGGTATACAGTAATATGGATGTAGTCCATCATTTGCATAGTTTTCATTTGAAACTTCGAAATCGTGTAGAATCGAAGGAAACTGTTATCGAATACTTGGCACCAGCGAGCCGATTTAATTTTTTCGAAAATTAATTTCGTGGACTTACGAAAAATTTATGTTTTGAGTTTTGAAATTTTTGAAAGAACTTTCGGAAATTTTTCTTTTGACGAGACTATATGATTTCAAACTGGTTTTGAAAATATGATCGATATAAATACGCATTTAGTGCATAATGCATATTATGATGGAGTTATGAGTGTGACTCACAAACTGGTTAAGGCATCAGTACGGTACGATGAATAAAGATTCGAACTTCAGTATGGTAGTTGGTTATCTAGGGATGATCGGTCGATTGATCGGATAAGAAGAATATGCTACAGGATGTAGAATTCATGCACAGGATGTAATTTTGGAACTGTGGGTTTTGTGAAACTGAGACATTGGAGATGGTGACCCCATGCTGGTTGCTTTGAATATTGAGTGGTCGTTCCCACTCCACTTATGATTGGTATGTTCATCGATTTGCGATTGGTTGTTCGTATGCCGAGGGGAATGTTCACCAGTTGGTTGTGTTTCGTTGAGATTCACTGTATGTGATTTGTTTAATGTTTTGAGAATTTTGTTCTTTCGTATATTTGTTTCCGTGGTTCCGTGTTGACCATATTGGAGCTTACCGTGTGAAAGTATTCTCGAAGTGTGTTTTGACCTTTGGATGGTCGAATTAGAGTTTATCATGTCGATGATATTCTTGGATAATTTGTTGATTGATCATCGTTAACGATCGTATTAGCGTTCGGACGTTATGTCGATATTTCGGGGTCTGTTGTCATTGTTTTGGACAGTTGTTTCACAGTTGTATTGTGTATTATTGATTTGTATCCGGATTGGGATTTGATTGTGCTATCAGGAAGACAAGATCTGACACGGATAAATTATTTCATCTGACGATAATATATCTGGTTGGGACTTATGGAATTGTTATTGTAAGCGTGTTGAGGCTTTTCAGTGAAGTCACTTGCTAGTATCTCAGGAGATCGTCGACTTGGCGCATATGTAAGTATGCTATTTTGGTTATTCGGTAATAATGATGACTAATCGTTGTCGTGATGGTTTTGGGATATTTTGGTTGAACGGTATGTTTGTTTGTTTTTATGACGGATTGCAAGTTTCGAGGACGAAACTTATTTTAAGTGGTGTAGTATGTAATATCCGGAATTTCTATTACTATTGTTTAATGTTATTTTATCCGAGTTATGTTGTACAGCGTGGAATCCGTACAGTATGGGTAAAATAATTAAAGGACCGAGACATCTGTATTGGTATAATTGTCGCACTTGGTCGACAATTGGATGTAAGAAGTATATGTATTCAGTATGCCGTATGTTCGTATTCTGTATGTTGAGACGTTGGACAAGAATAGCTGAAAATGGCTAAGTGTAACATTATTAGCGCACGCTAATAATCATGAGTAGCGCACGCTATCGTACAGGTTTAGCGCACGCTACGGGTATAAGATAACGCACGCTAATGCAGTCAGATCGGAAGGAATCTGCGTGTGGACCAGGCCACTTTCGACGCACGTTCTGATAAGTCAACGGATGTTGTAATGTAGTGATAGCGCACGCTAATGCATGTTGATTAGCGCACGCTAACTGTATATTGGACAAAAAGGAATCTTATCCTCATCAGCACTTTCGGCGTGTGGACTGTCTTCTAAACATACAGACAAACGAGTCAACTATGAGTAGCGCACGCTAAGGTAGGACACTTACGTACGCTAAATAGAGGCATTTACGTACGCTATTTCATGGGCATTGCGTACGTAAATCACTTCATGCAGTAAAACAGTTGCCTCTGGACTTCGATAGCGCACGCTAACAACGACAGTTAGCGCACGCTAAGTGTGTAACGTACGTTAACTGAAGATGTTAGCGTACATTAATAATGTACAGTATATATATAAGTGCAGTTGGCTATTTTTCGTCATTTTCATCCATTTCTTCTTGTGAGCCGATAGAGAGAGCCTTGAGAAGTATTTGAGGTTCCAAACACTGGATTAAGGTGGAGTTAATCATCCATAACAACATTTGAAGCTTGAAATCATTAATGATTCTTGGAAATGGATTCAACCTTGGAAATCAATCCATTCCTTCCAAAAAGGTAATTACTCTTCACTTTGAGATTTCGTTTTGGATTCTATATGATGTTCTTGAGCTGATGATTATTATATAAACAAGTTGATATGCATGATTATGAGTTGGATTACCGGATTATGATGATGTTATTGTTGATATGAAGATATTGATATGATTTGGATGGTTTTGAATGTGTTGTTTATCTTCAAAGAGATATGTTGGCTAATGTCTTCCTTCAATTCGGATCTTTGATGTTGTTGTTGTTGATCTCTTCATATGATGGTGAACATGGTATAATTATGAGTTCTTGGTGTTTATGCTGTTGATATTAAGGAAGATGAAATATGAATATATGACTTGAATTAAGAGTCGGATGATTACCTATATGTTAAAGGATATTGGATTTCGTTGTTTTGATAGCTATGGACATGGTTCAGAATCACTTAGTGTTCTTAATAATCGCCATACATTGATCGGTATCCGAAATGCATGTAACTGCACGTCATTAGCGCACGCTAAGCCTACTGGCTAGCGCACGCTATCGGGAACAACTTAGTGCACGCTACGTTAAGAGATTAACGTGCGCTAAGTCAACAGACAGGGTAGTATATTTTGTTTCGGTTATGAATTCGTGATCGTTTAAGTTGGTTTAATCAGACTAGTGGTTAACCGAGATATTGTTGAGCCGTTGGGTTTGTGAATTGGTTTTAGCGGTTGTTGATTATTATCGGATATGTGTTAATTGATTACTTCAATAGGTTGAGATTATTGATCGGTGATTATAACCGTGTTGCGGTCGTGTTCGAGTATGTTCATGAATTACTTTGGTCGGGACCGATGAACTTGTAGATGACGACAATGGATTTGGTAACAGCTTCATTGGTATCGAGGTAAGTTATTACTTGCTCAGTTTTTAGTATTTAATGAATGGTTTTCGTTTCATTCGTTTATAATTCGTATAGCAATGTTTATAATCGTAATCACAGGAGATTTGGGATTATAAATCATATTCGAGTTTTGGGAATCTGAATCATAATGTATATGATTTACTTTTGTTATTGGTATACTTGTATATCGAGGATATATTGTGATAAAGACGGAGATATGAATTATCTGCAATTCGTGATACTTTGGACCGTCGAGTATTGAGGATAATGGTTCGTGATGGTTTAGACATTGAGATCGTTCTCGAAGAACTCGAGGCAAGTACTCTAATCATTTTTATCATTTGTGTCGATCATGTCATGATACATTCGTGTATCGTTGTTGTCATGCATTTGTGCATTGTTGTTGTCGTGTATTATGTACTGTTGTTTTGTGCAGTTGTGCATTGTTGTCATATGTCCACCTCGTGTTGGTCCGACGGGATCATCGGGGGATCTATGCTAGCGTCTTGTTGGATCATCGAGACGAGTTTTCCACCTCGGGTTGGTCCGCGGGATCATCGGGGATCTAGGCGGTGAGCTGGATCATCGGATTGCCATGTATTGTTGTTGTGCATATGTATATTATGGGTTTGCCATAAGTATACATTGCTGTTATTGTTGTGATCATATTGACGTTGTCATAAGAGTATGCATTTGTAGGTCTTGTGTTAGGACCATGTCCGTATGTTATGTTGATCTGATCTCGGATTAGACTGACGTGATTGTCATGGTATTTCATAATCTTGTGGTATGTTCCGTATTTCCTTGGTACTTGTCTTTGATGGACAATGGATTATCGTATTGGAATTGTCGATGTTATCCGATGGATTGAATTGGCCAGAGTTGGTATAATTTCCGTATCGTGAGTTATGATAATGTTTGAGAACCTTGAGTATTGTTGAGATACCGTACAGATATTTCGGTATTATTTTAATGTGTTGTTAAGGATACGAATCGTGGATTCTCGTAAAGTTACGACGGTAAGATTACATTGGTCGTATTCTTACTTAGTATTTCCATTGATATGTAATTATTGACGAGATGTGATGGTTATCATTTGTTGGATATTATGGCTGACCCCGTCGTGGGCTTTCTTTTAATGTTCTTGGATTATCAAGCTTGTAGCGGTCGTGGAGAGATGAACTTCCCGGAGGATACTGGCAAGGGCATGTATTTGTGTTTTGAGTTTCTGATCAGTTGTTGTATTCCGCTGCTAGAGTATTTTAATTGTTTGTCTTTATCCGCTGCGTGAGTATTTTAAATGATTTTTTTTATATCTAGTAACTTGAGTTACTTTGGAAATCATTTTCTAAACTATTGAGTTCCGGCCATTGGGCCTTTGCCCTTTTCAAAATGAGGTTTTACGGCGCTTTTGATAAACGAGTTTTATAACGTGTTCGAATATTTTTAAAGATAGTAATGTCGTTAGCCTCTTGGGCATTTGTAAATATTTGCGAAAATTTCTTTTAGCCTTGTGGGTTCCATCTCGGGGCCCACGGCACTGTAATATTTCCGGTTAAATCTGGGGGTGTTACAGAATATGGTATCGGAGCTTAGGTTGAGAAAAACCTAGGCATTTGGGTCGAGTTGGGTCGTGTTTTTGTCGCGTCATTCGAGTTGTCGATTGACAAATATTAGAGCCGTGAGTTTTTGTTGTTCACTCGGGCTTGTATGTTATGTGATTTACCAATGTGGTACTGGGATTGTTGTAACTTTTCCAAATGGTGTTAACGTGTTTCTTCAGATAGAGCTGTGTTGTTTTCTCGAGTTGAACTGAGTTTGCAAAATGTGTGTTTTGAAAATATCTGTGTCGAGTATTTTTCTTGAGTCGAGACATGTGCTAGTATCACGGGGAATCGTCGACTTCATGATCTGTAAGTATTTGGATTTTTGAATTTCATCGAGATTTATTGCCGTTCTAAGTTGATTGCTTTGAGATTCAGCAGAATATTATGCATTACAGTATAAGGTGACAGAGTTGGGACAGGATTGATGATCTTGAGATGTTATGATTTTGGAAATCAATATGTCGGTTAAGCCTTGGAACGGAGTTATGCATTTGGGAGAAATGCTGTGAATTGTTGAGAAGAACATGTAGTCAGGTTAATTCGTTTTGTCATATATGAACTGTTTTTGAGCATTTGAAAATGATACTTTTCAAAATGAATGTTTTACGGATGTTTTGCCGTAGATGATTTTTGGGCCGAGACCCAATAAATTTTTGAAATAGTTTTATAACTCAGGACTTGAGGTCCGAAAAAGAGTTTTCTACTTTTTAAACTTCTTGTAATGCGGAACAAGATATGGGCTGAGACCCTAATGTTTCAAAAGAAAGCTTTTCTGTTTTCTAGAACTCCCGAGAATTGTAAAACACTTTATCAATCGTTTATCTATGTCGTTCCTGCCTTTCGGGGTTCTGGATTACTTGTTCAAAAGAAACTTCTCGGGAAGTCTTTCGCTGTGTTGATTTGTTTCAATGCATTGTCATAGCATAATTGAGGTGATCCAGGATGGAAAATGATTGACGTTGCGAGTCATATGTGGAAAAGGAGTTTTTAGTCGGAGTTTATATATTGAAAATTTCGGAACTTTATCGTGTGGTTCTCCGATGGAGTAGCGAACCGAATTGGTATACAGTAATATGGATGTAGTCCATCATTTGCATAGTTTTCATTTGAAACTTCGAAATCGTGTAGAATCGAAGGAAACTGTTATCGAATACTTGGCACCAGCGAGCCGATTTAATTTTTTCGGAAATTAATTTCGTGGACTTACGAAAAATTTATGTTTTGAGTTTTGAAATTTTTGAAAGAACTTTCGGAAATTTTTCTTTTGACGAGACTATATGATTTCAAACTGGTTTTGAAAATATGATCGATATAAATATGCATTTAGTGCATAATGCATATCATGATGGAGTTATGAGTGTGACTCACAAACTGGATAAGGCATCAGTACGGTACGATGAATAAAGATTCGAACTTCAGTATGGTAGTTGGTTATCTAGGGATGATCGGTCGATTGATCGGATAAGAAGAATATGCTACAGGATGTAGAATTCATGCACAGGATGTAATTTTGAACTGTGGGTTTTGTGGCGAGACATTGGAGATGGTGACCCCATGTTTGATTGCTTTGAATATTGAGTGGTCGTTCCCACTCCACTTATGATTGGTATGTTCATCGATTTGCGATTGGTTGTTCGTATGCCGAGGGGAATGTTCACCAGTCGGTTGTGTTTCGTTGAGATTCACTGTATGTGATTTGTTTAATGTTTTGAGAATTTTGTTCTTTCGTCTATTTGTTTCCGTGGTTCCGTGTTGACCATGTTGGAGCTTACCGTGTGAAAGTATTCTCGAAGTGTGTTTTGACCTTTGGATGGTCGAATTAGAGTTTATCATGTCGATGATATTCTTGGATAATTTGTTGATTGATCATCGTTAACGATCGTATTAGCGTTCGAACGTTATGTCGATATTTCGGGGTCTGTTGTCATTGTTTTGGACAGTTGTTTCACAGTTGTATTGTGTATTATTGATTTGTATCCGGATTGGGATTTGATTGTGCTATCAGGAAGACAAGATCTGACACGGATAGATTATTTCATCTGACGATAATATATCTGGTTGGGACTTATGGAATTGTTATTGTAAGCGTGTTGAGGCTTTTCAGTGAAGTCACTTGCTAGTATCTCAGGAGATCGTTGACTTGGCGCATATGTAAGTATGCTATTTTGGTTATTCGGTAATAATGATGACTAATCGTTGTCGTGATGGTTTTGGGATATTTTGGTTGAACGGTATGTTTGTTTGTTTTTATGACGGATTGCAAGTTTCGAGGACGAAACTTATTTTAAGTGGTGTAGTATGTAATATCCGGAATTTCTATTACTATTGTTTAATGTTATTTTATCTGAGTTATGTTGTACATCGTGGAATCTGTACAGTATGGGTAAAATAATTAAAGGACCGAGACATCTGTATTGGTATAATTGTCGCACTTGGTCGACAATTAGATGTAAGAAGTATATGTATTCAGTATGCCGTATGTTCGTATTCTGTATGTTGAGACGTTGGACAAGAATAGCTGAAAATGTCTAAGTGTAACATTATTAGTGCACGCTAATAATCATGAGTAGCGCACGCTATCGTACAGGTTTAGCGCACGCTACGGATATAAGATAACACACGCTAATGTAGTCAGATCGGAAGGAATCTGCGTGTGGACCAGGCCACTTTCGATGCACGTTCTGATAAGTCAACGGATGTTGTAATGTAGTGATAGCGCACGCTAATGCATGTTGATTAGCGCACGCTAACTGTATATCGGACAAAAAGGAATCTTATCCTCATCAGCACTTTCGGCGTGTGGACCTGTCTTCGGAAACATACAGACAAACGAGTCAACTATGAGTAGCGCACACTAAGGTAGGACACTTACGTACGCTAAATAGAGGCATTTACGTACGCTATTTCATGGGCATTGCGTACGTAACACTTCATGCAGTAAAACAGTTGCCTCTGGACTTCGATAGCGCACGCTAACAAAGACAGTTAGCGCACGCTAAGTGTGTAACGTACGTTAACTGAAGATGTTAGCGTACGTTAATAATGTACAGTATATATATAAGTGCAGTTGGCTATTTTTCGTCATTTTCATCCATTTCTTCTTGTGAGCCGATAGAGAGAGCCTTGAGAAGTATTTGAGGTTCCAAACACTGGATTAAGGTGGAGTTAATCATCCATAACAACATTTGAAGCTTGAAATCATTAATGATTCTTGGAAATGGATTCAACCTTGGAAATCAATCCATTCCTTCCAAAAAGGTAATTACTCTTCATTTTGAGATTTCGTTTTGGATTGTATATGATGTTCTTGAGCTGATGATTATCATATAAACAAGTTGATAGGCATGATTATGAGTTGGATTACCGGATTATGATGATGTTATTGTTGATATGAAGATATTGATATGATTTGGATGGTTTCGAATGTGTTGTTTATCTTCAAAGAGATATGTTGGCTAATGTCTTCCTTCAATTCAGATCTTTGATGTTGTTGTTGTTGATCTCTTCATATGATGGTGAACATGGTATAATTATGAGTTCTTGGTGTTTATGTTGTTGATATTAAGGAAGATGAAATATGAATATATGACTTGAATTAAGAGTCGGATGATTACCTATATGTTAAAGGATATTGGATTTCGTTGTTTTGATAGCTATGAACATGGTTCGTAATCACTTAGTGTTCTTGATAATCGCCATACATTGATCGGTATCCGAAATGCATGTAATCACGTCATTAGCGCATGCTAAGCCTACCGCTAGCGCACGCTATCGGGAACAACTTAGCGCACGCTACGTTAAGTTTTTAACGTGCGCTAAGTCAACAGCGGTAGTATATTACATTTGGTTATGAATTCGTGATCGTTTAAGTTGGTTTAATCAGACTAGTGGTTAACCGAGATATTGTTGAGCCGTTGGGTTTGTGAATTGGTTTTAGCGGTTGTTGATTATTATCGGATATGTGTTAATTGATTACTTCAATAGGTTGAGATTATTGATCGGTGATTATAACCGTGTTGCGGTCGTGTTCGAGTATGTTCATGAATTACTTTGGTCGGGACCGATGAACTTGTAGATGACGACAACGGATTTGGTAACGGCTTCATTGGTATCGAGGTAAGTTATTACTTGCTCAGTTTATAGTATTTAATGAATGATTTTCGTTTCATTCGTTTATAATTCGTATAGCAATGTTTATAATCATAATCACAGGAGATTTGGGATTATAAATCATATTCGAGTTTTGGGAATCTGAATCATAATGTATATGATTTACTTTTGTTATTGGTATACTTGTATATCGAGGATATATTGTGATAAAGACGGAGATATGAATTATCTGCAATTCGTGATACTTTGGACCGTCGAGTATTGAGGATAATGGTTCGTGATGGTTTAGACATTGAGATCGTTCTCGAAGAACTCGAGGCAAGTACTCTAATCATTTTTATCATTTGTGTCGATCATGTCATGATACATTCGTGTATCGTTGTTGTCATGCATTTGTGCATTGTTGTTGTCGTGTATTGTGTACTGTTGTTTTGTGCAGTTGTGCATTGTTGTCATATGTCCACCTCGTGTTGGTCCGACGGGATCATCGGGGGATCTATGCTAGCATGCGCTGGATCATTGGACGGGTTTTCCACCTCGGGTTGGTCTGATGCGATCATCGGGGATCTAGGCAGTGAACGCTGGATCATCGGATTGCCATGTATTGTTGTTGTGCATATGTATATTATGGGTTTGCCATAAGTATACATTGCTGTTATTGTTGTGATCATATTGACGTTGTCATATGAGTATGCATTTGTAGGTCTTGTGTTAGGACCATGTCCGTATGTTATGTTGATCTGATCTCGGATTAGACTGACGTGATTGTCATGGTATTTCATAATCTTGTGGTATGTTCCGTATTTCCTTGGTACTTGTCTTTGATGGACAATCGATTATCGTATTGGAATTGTCGATGTTATCCGATGGATTGAATTGGCCAGAGTTGGTATAATTTCCGTATCGTGAGTTATGATAATGTTTTGAGAACCTTGAGTATTGTTGAGATACCGTACAGATATTTCGGTATTATTTTAATGTGTTGTTAAGGATACGAATCGTGGATTCTCGTAAAGTTATGACGGTAAGATTACATTGGTCGTATTCTTACTTAGTATTTCCATTGATATGTAATTATTGACGAGATGTGATGGTTATCATTTGTTGGATATTATGGCTGACCCCGTCGTGGGCTTTCTTTTTACGTTCTTGGATTATCAAGCTTGTAGCGGTCGTGGAGAGATGAACTTCCCGGAGGATACTGGCAAGGGCATGTATTTGTGTTTTGAGTTTCTGATCAGTTGTTGTATTCCGCTGCTAGAGTATTTTAATTGTTTGTCTTTATCCGCTGCGTGAGTATTTTAAATGATTTTTTTTATATATAGTAATTTGAGTTAATTTGGAAATCGTTTTCTAAACTATTGAGTTCCGGACATTGGGCCTTTGCCCTTTTCAAAATGAGGTTTTACGGCGCTTTTGATAAACGAGTTTTATAACGTCTTCGAATATTTTTAAAGATAGTAATGTCGTTAGCCTCTTGGGCATTTGTAAATATTTGCGAAAATTTCTTTTAGCCTTGTGGGTTCCATCTCGGGGCCCACGACACTGTAATATTTCCGGTTAAATCTGGGGGTGTTATAGAATATGGTATCGGAGATTAGGTTGAGAAAAACCTAGGCATTTGGGTCGAGTTGGGTCGTGTTTTTTTCGCGTCATTCGAGTTGTCGATTGACAAATATTAGAGCCGTGAGTTTTTGTTGTTCACTCGGGCTTGTATGTTATGTGATTTACCAATGTGGTACTGGGATTGTTGTAACTTTTCCAAATGGTGTTAACGTGTTTCTTCAGATAGAGCTGTGTTGTTTTCTCGAGTTGAACTGAGTTTGCAAAATGTGTGTTTTGAAAATATCTGTGTCGAGTATTTTTCTTGAGTCGAGACATGTGCTTGTATCACGGGGAATCATCGACTTCATGATCTGTAAGTATTTGGATTTTTGAATTTCATCGAGATTTATTGCCGTTCTAAGTTGATTGCTTTGAGATTCAGCAGAATATTATGCATTACAGTATAAGGTGACAGAGTTGGGACAGATTGATGATCTTGAGATGTTATGATTTTGGAAATCAATATGTCGGTTAAGGCTTGGAACGGAGTTATGCATTTGGGAGAAATGTTGTGAATTGTTGAGAAGAACATGTAGTCGAGTTAATTCGTTTTGTGATATATGAACTGTTTTGAGCATTTGAAAATGATACTTTTCAAAATGAATGTTTTACGTATGTTTTGCCGTAGATGATTTTGGGCGAGACCCAATAAATTTTGAAATAGTTTTATAACTCAGACTTGAGGTCCGAAAAAGAATTTTCTACTTTTTAAACTTCTTGTAATGCGGAACAAGATATGGGTGAGACCCTAATGTTTCAAAAGAAAGCTTTTGCTTTCTAGAACTCCGAGAATTGTAAAACACTTTATCAATTGTTTATCTATGTCGTTCACGCCTTTGGGTTGGATTACATGTTCAAAAGAAACTTCTCGGGAAGTCTTTCATTGTGTTGATTTGTTTCAATGCATTGTCATAGCATAATTGAGGTGATCCAGATGGAAAATGATTGACGTTGCGAGTCATATGTGGAAAAGGAGTTTTTAGTCGGAGTTTATATATTGAAAATTTCGAACTTTATCGTGTGGTTCTCCGATGGAGTAGCGAACCGAATTGGTATACGTAATATGGATGTAGTCCATCATTTGCATAGTTTTCATTTGAAACTTCAAATCGTGTAGAATCGAAGGAAACTGTTATCGAATACTTGGCACCAAATGAGCCGATTTAATTTTTTCGAAAATTAATTTCGTGGACTTACGAAAAATTTATGTTTTGAGTTTTGAAATTTTTGAAAGAACTTTCGGAAATTTTTCTTTTGACGAGACTATATGATTTCAAACTGGTTTTGAAAATATGATCGATATAAATACGCATTTAGTGCATAATGCATATCATGATGGAGTTATGAGTGTGACTCACAAACTGGTTAAGGCATCGATGCAGTGCGATGAATAAAGATTCGAACTTCGTATTGAAGTTGGTTATCTAGGGATGATCGGTCGATTGATCGGATAAGAAGAATATGCTACAGGATGTAGAATTCATGCACAGGATGTAATTTTGGAACTGTGGGTTTTGTGAAACTGAGACATTGGAGATGGTGACCCCATGCTGGTTGCTTTGAATATTGAGTGGTCGTTCCCACTCCACTTATGATTGGTATGTTCATCGATTTGCGATTGGTTGTTCGTATGCCGAGGGGAATGTTCACCAGTTGGTTGTGTTTCGTTGAGATTCACTGTATGTGATTTGTTTAATGTTTTGAGAATTTTGTTCTTTCGTATATTTGTTTCCGTGGTTCCGTGTTGACCATATTGGAGCTTACCATGTGAAAGTATTCTCGAAGTGTGTTTTGACCTTTGGATGGTCGAATTAGAGTTTATCATGTCGATGATATTCTTGGATAATTTGTTGATTGATCATCGTTAACGATCGTATTAGCGTTCGGACGTTATGTCGATATTTCGGGGTCTGTTGTCATTGTTTTGGACAGTTGTTTCACAGTTGTATTGTGTATTATTGATTTGTATCCGGATTGGGATTTGATTGTGCTATCAGGAAGACAAGATCTGACACGGATAAATTATTTCATCTGACGATAATATATCTGGTTGGGACTTATGGAATTGTTATTGTAAGCGTGTTGAGGCTTTTCAGTGAAGTCACTTGCTAGTATCTCAGGAGATCGTCGACTTGGCGCATATGTAAGTATGCTATTTTGGTTATTCGGTAATAATGATGACTAATCGTTGTCGTGATGGTTTTGGGATATTTTGGTTGAACGGTATGTTTGTTTGTTTTTATGACGGATTGCAAGTTTCGAGGACGAAACTTATTTTAAGTGGTGTAGTATGTAATATCCGGAATTTCTATTACTATTGTTTAATGTTATTTTATCCGAGTTATGTTGTACAGCGTGGAATCTGTACAGTATGGGTAAAATAATTAAAGGACCGAGACATCTGTATTGGTATAATTGTCGCACTTGGTCGACAATTGGATGTAAGAAGTATATGTATTCAGTATGCCGTATGTTCGTATTCTGTATGTTGAGACGTTGGACAAGAATAGCTGAAAATGGCTAAGTGTAACATTATTAGCGCACGCTAATAATCATGAGTAGTGCATGCTATCGTACAGGTTTAGCGCACGCTACGGATATAAGATAACGCACGCTAATGCAGTCAGATCGGAAGGAATCTGCGTGTGGACCAGGCCACTTTCGACGCACGTTCTGATAAGTCAACGGATGTTGTAATGTAGTGATAGCGCACGCTAATGCATGTTGATTAGCGCACGCTAACTGTATATCGGACAAAAAGGAATCTTATCCTCATCAGCACTTTCGGCGTGTGGACCTGTCTTCGGAAACATACAGACAAACGAGTCAACTATGAGTAGCGCACGCTAAGGTAGGACACTTACGTACGCTAAATAGAGGCATTTACGTACGCTATTTCATGGGCATTGCGTCGTAAATCACTTCATGCAAGAAACAGTTGCCTCTCGACTTCGATAGCGCACGCTAACAAAGACAGCTAGCGCACGCTAAGTGTGTAACGACGTTAATCAAGATGTTAGCGTACGTTAATAATGTACAGTATATATATAAGTGCAGTTGGCTATTTTTCGTCATTTTCATCCATTTCTTCTTGTGAGCCGATAGAGAGAGCCTTGAGAAGTATTTGAGGTTCCAAACACTGGATTAAGGTGGAGTTAATCATCCATAACAACATTTGAAGCTTGAAATCATTAATGATTCTTGGAAATGGATTCAACCTTGGAAATCAATCCATTCCTTCCAAAAAGGTAATTACTTTTCACTTTGAGATTTCGTTTTGGATTGTATATGATGTTCTTGAGCTGATGATTATCATATAAACAAGTTGATAGGCATGATTATGAGTTGGATTACCGGATTATGATGATGTTATTGTTGATATGAAGATATTGATATGATTTGGATGGTTTTGAATGTGTTGTTTATCTTCAAAGAGATATGTTGGCTAATGTCTTTCTTCAATTCGAATCTTTGATGTTGTTGTTGTTGATCTCTTCATATGATGGTGAACATGGTATAATTATGAGTTCTTGGTGTTTATGTTGTTGATATTAAGGAAGATGAAATATGAATATATGACTTGAATTAAGAGTCGGATGATTACCTATATGTTAAAGGATATTGGATTTCGTTGTTTTGATAGCTATGAACATGGTTCAAAATCACTTAGTGTTCTTGATAATCGCCATACATTGATCGGTATCCGAAATGCATGTAACTGCACGTCATAAGCGCACGCTAAGCCTACTGGCTAGCGCACGTTATCGGGAACAACTTAGCGCACGCTACGTTAAGAGATTAACGTGCGCTAAGTCAACAGGCAGGGTAATTTATTCTGTTTCGGTTTTGAATTCGTGATCGTTTAAGTTGGTTTAATCAGACTAGTGGTTAACCGAGATATTGTTGAGCCGTTGGGTTTGTGAATTGGTTTTAGCGGTTGTTGATTATTATCGGATATGTGTTAATTGATTACTTCAATAGGTTGAGATTATTGATCGGTGATTATAACCGTGTTGCGGTCGTGTTCGAGTATGTTCATGAATTACTTTGGTCGGGACCGATGAACTTGTAGATGACGACAATGGATTTGGTAACGGCTTCATTGGTATCGAGGTAAGTTATTACTTGCTCAGTTTATAGTATTTAATGAATGGTTTTTGTTGCATTCGTTTATAATTCGTATAGCAATGTTTCTAATCATAATCACAGGAGATTTGGGATTATAAATCATATTCGAGTTTTGGGAATCTGAATCATAATGTATATGATTTACTTTTGTTATTGGTATACTTATATATTGAGGATATATTGTGATAAAGACGGAGATATGAATTATCTGCAATTCGTGATACTTTGGACCGTCGAGTATTGAGGATAATGGTTCGTGATGGTTTAGACATTGAGATCGTTCTCGAAGGACTCGGGGCAAGTACTCTAATCATTTTTATCATTTGTGTCGATCATGTCATGATACATTCGTGTATCGTTGTTGTCATGCATTTGTGCATTGTTGTTGTCGTGTATTGTGTACTGTTGTTTTGTGCAGTTGTGCATTGTTGTCATAAGTCCACCTCGTGTTGGTCCGACGGGATCATCGGGGGATCTTTGCTAGCGTGCGCTGGATCATCGGACGGGTTTTCCACCTCGGGTTGGTCTGACGGGATCATCGGGGGATCTAGGCAGTGAACGCTGGATCATCGGATTGCCATGTATTGTTGTTGTGCATATGTATATTATGGGTTTGCCATAAGTATACATTGTTGTTATTGTTGTGATCATATTGACGTTGTCATATGAGTATGCATTTGTAGGTCTTGTGTTAGGACCATGTCCGTATGTTATGTTGATCTGATCTCGGATTAGACTGACGTGATTGTCATGGTATTTCATAATCTTGTGGTATGTTCCGTATTTCCTTGGTACTTGTCTTTGATGGACAATCGATTATCGTATTGGAATTGTCGATGTTATCCGATGGATTGAATTGGCCAGAGTTGGTATAATTTCCGTATCGTGAGTTATGATAATGTTTTGAGAACCTTGAGTATTGTTGAGATACCGTATAGATATTTCGGTATTATTTTAATGTGTTGTTCAGGATACGAATCGTGGATTCTCGTAAAGTTACGACGGTAAGATTACATTGGTCGTATTCTTACTTAGTATTTCCATTGATATATAATTATTGACGAGATGTGATGGTTATCATTTGTTGGATATTATGGCTGACCCCGTCGTGGGCTTTCTTTTTACGTTCTTGGATTATCAAGCTTGTAGCGGTCGTGGAGAGATGAACTTCCTGGAGGATACTGGCAAAGGGCATGTATTTGTGTTTTGAGTTTCTGATCAGTTGTTGTATTCCGCTGCTAGAGTATTTTAATTGTTTGTCTTTATCCGCTGCGTGAGTATTTTAAATGATTTTTTGTTGATATCTAGTAACTTGAGTTACTTTGGAAATCATTTTCTAAACTATTGAGTTCCGGCCATTGGGCCTTTGTCCTTTTCAAAATGAGGTTTTACGGCGCTTTTGATAAACGAGTTTTATAACGTCATCGAATATTTTTAAAGATAGTAATGTCCTTAGCCTCTTGGGCATTTGTAAATATTTGCGAAAATTTCTTTTAGCCTTGTGGGTTCCATCTCGGGGCCCACGACGCTGTAATATTTCCAGTTAAATCTGGGGGTGTTACATGACAAATGTCCTTCCACGAATAAACGTCTTAAATGAGATGTCGGTCGCTCAAACAACCTTGAATAGCACAATTACCAACAATCCGTTCAATCATATGAATCAAACACGATTATTACTAACTCAAAACGTCGATACGACTAAACCAAACTCATTGGGGCATTATATCAAACACGTTGTGGCCAATATTCGAACGTTTACACCCAAACCTTAACTATACCATTATCAAAACCCCAAGAAGTGTTCCAAACCAACAAAACATCTTCAATACAATCAATAATCCAAAATGAATGTCCAAATTCGTGATTACAACAACAACTAATCGAAAACCCCCAAATCCAACTCAATATTCAAAGTGTTCTTGAATAACCCTTCAATAATTCAATGAATATTCGTACACACTCGTAATCATACGTACATCTCTTCATACAACATGATTACAATGTCCAAAACATCATATCTCAACACAAAATCGAAACCCAAGATGTTGAAGAATATTACCTTTGAAGATCCAAATACTTTGATCCAAAGAATACGCGTTAGATCGACTATCCAAGCTTCCCAAACGAATAAAGATGATGAAAACCGAACACCCAAGTAATAGATGATGGAAAATCTCTCCCTCAAGCTCTCTCTCGGATATAAGTTGAAGAAATGCGAAAATGAGTAAAAAGTCCCGTCCAAGTCCTTATAAACTGCCGGAAGTTACAGCCGTAACTCGGCCTACTTACGGCCGTAACATCCCAGGTCAACGGCCTTACGGCCATAGCCAGCCATCTCGTACAGCCATAACTCGGCTTCGTCCAGAAACTGCCGACAGCCATACGGCCATACCCGCACCCGTCTTACGGGCGTAACTCGCCCTCATCCAAAACACCTGCCGACAGCCATACGGCCGTACCCGCACACCATACGGGCGTAACTCGACCGATACGTCCGTACCCAGCCAAACTTACGGGCGTACGACCCCCTTCATCGAAACTAACCAGGCACCCTGCCTGCAACATACGGCCGTATCCGGTCAAGCCTTACGGCCGTACCTGCCTCTTCTTACGGCCGTATGCCGAAACCCTTACGGCCATAAGTCCGTTTCGTCCGACAAATCCTGAAAATTACGAACACCCCTTACGGTTGTAGCCTGCCGACCTTACGTCCGTATCTCTCATTCGACCAACACAACCTTGATCCGATGAAAGCATGTTATGGCCGTAATATATGATTAGTTACGGCCGTAACTCGTTGTTGGACATAATGAAAAATCCGACAACTCCGATTTCTCGCTACGATTGATGAATGATCCGACATACCATACGTATGTGAAAGTAATCAAGTCCAACACATGCCAAAGATGATACTTCCAGCACAAGACTACCAATCACGATGATAATGATAATACTCTCGTCTAGACACTCAAACGGAGATGAAATGACGATCGGTAACTGATACACGGTTACAACATGCCCATGATGAACCCAAATGAATGAATCACGAATGATGAGTGATTACTAATGAGTGAAAATTACTGAGTGACAATTACTGACTGATAATTACTGAATGATAATGAATGAATTACAACCGGGTATTACACCAGGTACATGCAGGTTCAGGGGAGCAGTCACAGGATTGGCACAAGAGGATGACGAGCTGCGATACTAATTAAGGGTCGAGAGTTGGTAGAGTTTGGTTGTATTGTTAGAGTTGATTTCAGTCTTCTGCTGTATTATGTTTCGACCCCTGTGTGGGTAATGTTGTTTTAGTCAGTCCTGTTGATGGATTTGTGTGACCTCATCGGTCTGTGTATTCATGTGTAAGTGACCTTAACGGTCTGTATTATTATATTGTTTGACCCTGGCCAGGCAAGCTTTTGGTTGTTTATGTATGTTTAGCCTGGTAGATCCTTGTGGAAAGGATCTACGGCGTGTAATATTCCCATACGGTTTTGGGGGTGTTACAGTTCTACTAAAGTCCAGACCTGATTAGCATGCATTGAGTCTATGTCAGCTTCCATAGCGTCTTGCCACTTGGCGGAGTCAACATCTACCATCGATTGGTCGTATGTAGAAGGATCATTCTCTTGACTACTTTCTGTCATCTCATGGACACACGGTTCCTCTTGATGCAGATAGACATACCTCTCAGGTAATTGAGAAATTCTACTAGACTTGCGAGGTTGTTTTTGTATTTCAGAAGGTTCGGTTCTAATATCTTGCACAGGTGTCTCATTTGGTGTTTCTTTTATTTCTTCCAAAGAAATATTTCTACCTGAGCCTTCCTGAATAAACTGATCTTCAAGGAAGTGTGCTTGTATAGCAATGATGATCCTATGATCTTCGTGCATGTATAATAGATATCCCATGGAATCCCCTGGATATCCTATGAAACGACCTTTCACAGACCTAACTTCTAATTTCTCTACTTGGTTTCCTACCTCTCCACATCTCATGTGGAGTCTTAGGAACGGATTTGGAAGGACATATGTTCAATATATGCGCAGCAGTAAGGAGCGCGTGTCCCCACAGATAAATCGGTAGACTAGTGTAGTTAAGCATGGAGCGAATCATGCCCAACAAGGTTTGGTTCCTTCTTTCTGATACACCATTTAATTGTGGAGTGGCTGGAGGAGTGAATTGTGACACTATTCTTAGTTCTTTTAAGAACTCATCAAACTCGGTACTCATGTACTCACCACCTCAATCTGACCGAAGAGTCTTAAGCCGGTTACCTACTTGATTTTCAACTAGGGCTTTAAATTCTTTGAATTTATCAAAAGCATCAGACTTATGTTTCATTAAGTACACGAACCCATACCTAGGATGGTCATAAGTAAATGTAATGAAATACTGGAAACCATCTCGTGCCACTTCAAAAGGCCATAGACTTCGGTATGGATCAATCCAAGTTTTTTCAACAACTCTTTCAAAAGGCCCTGCGAAGGGTAACTTTGTCATTTTACCTCAAAGGCAAGATTTACAAGTTGGATAGGGATCTGATCCCAATGGACCCATAAGCCCATCTTTCTCCATTTTATGAACCTTGGTCTGACCAATATGACCAAGTCTAATATGTCACTTAAGTGCTTGGTTTGTTTCATCCCTACCACGCTTCCTAGTTATAGTGTTCACAGTTGTTTTATTCTTTAGATTCAAATGGTATAAACCATTTAATAATATACCAGTACCAACCAATTTATTTCTGAAATAAATACAACAGGACCAATCTCCAATAAAGAAGTGAAATCCCTTTCGGTCCATGACCAGAATTGATACAATATTATTCTACCCCTTGGGCAAAACAAGTACATTATCTAAAGTAAGAATAAAACTAGATTTTAAATCCAACATAAGGGATCCAATATCAGAAGCCTCGACACTATGCCCACTTCCGACGGTGACCATCACCTCCCCTGAATCCAGCTTCCTACTTCGTTCAAGATCCTGATTCATTGTACAAATGTGAGAACTCGCACCGGAATCAACTATCCAAGAAGTAAAATATACAGTTAAAGAATAATTTGTTTCTAAAACCAGTAGTTTCGTACCTGAAGGCGCATTATGGTCAAGCTTTGGACAGTGCCTCTTCCAGTGGCCTATCTCACCGCAGTTGAGGCATACATCCATTTTCTTGGCCCGCTTGCTCTTTTAAACCATTGGGGCATTGCCCTTTCCCTTATCAATATTTCCGGACCTAACTGCTTTTTGTTCATTTTCTTCTTATTCTTGGACTTCCAAGTCCCAGAAGAAATCACAAGTGCAGCTTACTTTCCCTTTGTCTTCATCTGAGACTGGGCAGTCTTCAGTTTGTTCATTAGCCCAGCTAAGTTACATGCAATCTCATTGAAGTTGAAGATCATGATAAATTGGGAAAATGAGTCAGAAAGTGACTGCAGGATAAGGTCAGTTTGGAGAGGTGCATGCATCTGAAAATCAAGAACTTCTAATCTCTCATTCATCGAAATCACCTTGAGGACATGGTCCCCAACCCTTTCCTTCCTTCATCCTGGTGCCGAATAATTGCTTCGATATCTCATATCTAGTAGTTCGATTATGCTCTTCATAGAGCTCAGCCAGGTGCGCTAAGATGGCTCTCGAAGAAGTCATCTTTTCATGGGCACGTTGAAGCTCATTAGTCATTGAGCCTAACATGTACCCACATACTCTTACGTCGTCTTTTACCCATTTCTCATGGGCATCGACATCTTCCTGCTTGGCATGGGTTCTTGCAGGAGCTGCTGGGATGTCCGCCTCCAAGACGTATCCCAGCATTTCCTTAGGACAATCCTCAAGTTCCGAAGCCAGTCCATATAGTTCGGACTAGTCAGGACGTTCTTTTCAAGTAGAATAACGAGTGGGTTCATTTTCATATTGATAGTTTTGTTAACTGTAGAGAATAATTTAAGATTTGTTAATGATTGTTTAATTATGATCTGACTAAAAAATTTAAGGACTTTCTTTATCCATAACTCGGCTCCCACTATTTTATCGGCATTTGCACACTCCCATGTGAAATCCGGAAGTTACGGATGACTTCATAGTGGTGATCGAGTTCTTTACAAAATTTAATAGAGGGCAACCCATAAAGTTTTTATTCTATCATTCTTTATAAAGTGGTGTCTGACACCAACCCATCTAATGGATGATTCGATCTTCTTTTACCCATAGTTCACTTGCCCTCAACCCATTCAGTTTCTATGGCTCGATGGACTATCTAAGTTTAAACCGTCAACTCCTATTAGTCTGACAATTTAATCATACCCAACAACCCATACGGTTTCTAGGGGTTTGATTTGTCACGACTAAATGCATCTAATGCACTCTAGGAATTTATCAACCTTCCCTAAAAATATTACCCCGACATACTTGGAAGAATAATATTCCGGTTTAGATTTCAATTTTCCATGAGTTTGACGGAGGGTAGGAAACCTCGTAACCTTTATAACTTAGTGTTTATAAGTGGGAGTATTAACGCGATTATATGTTACACATTGCACATTAATCCGTTTATAAGCGTCGTTTGTTGGTTTGTTTGTTTGTCATACAATATGAAAACATACACAACCTAAAACTAACAACATGCAGTTCATGGACCGTTCCTAGAACAAAAACATTGTAATCTAATTACATGTCTTCGGTCTTGAATCTTCGTCTTCTCGAACGGATCTTCCTCCGGTCTTCGTCATTACATATAAATTTTACATTTGAAAAAATTGCATCCTATACAAATTTTCTAGTAAAATAAATAGGCCCAAAACGGCCTTTTACAACCCAATCGAACAAAACAAACTATTCAAAACTAGGTCCATGAACTACATCCCCATTCAAAATTAATGCAACAATCACATTAAATAAATGGTAATAATGATTAATCTAAATATTGATCTAATCAATAAAAATTAATCCAACAATTAGAATTATTCCAATTAATTCACGTAATCGTTAATTTTAATTTGTTCCGGATAAAATAAATATTTCATTAACTTAATTCCCTTAAGAATAAAATTACCAAAATTATATCTTAGTCAAATTAAATCTAAGTTAATATGTTGGGAAATTAATTATCGAACTAAATATAAAAACGGAATCGAAAAACACGGCCGGGCCAAGCCGGGCGCCAACAGGCTGACTGATCGCGATCCATCGCTCGGCAAAGGCCGGCAGTTACCGAAAGGTGGCCGACCGCATGGCCCAATCACGATCCGTTACCTGGGACCGCAAGGCAGCGCCCGACCAGCTCCAAGTTTCCGGGTCCGTTTATGTTTTCGGCTCATTTTTTCGCCCCGATTCCAAAAATAATATTTTTCTAATCTTTGTATAACATATTTAAACCAGTTTTTCAAAAGAAAAATAGATTTACATTGTAACATAAAATCATGAAAAAATAATTTTTAGATGAACAATTGAAAATCAACGATTAAAACGATTATGATTCCAAATCATAAAAAAATAATCAAGCATTCCAAATACTAATATCGAATATATGATCGCATAGACCTCGCTCCGTTACCACTGTTGGGATTCGGTGAATAAAATTGAGATACACAGCGGAAAATAAACCGGTCCAACCGGAAAAACCAAACCCGAGAAACGGATCGATCTAGCATCGTATAAACGAATAAAAAAAATAACGAGGATGATAATCAAAGAATACTTACCCTCGTAGTCCTTTGATAATAAAATCTTCGAAGGAAAAACCCGAGCAAGCTTTTTCTCGGTTACCGACACGAACACGAATCCAATTCGTTGTAGCTTGTTGAATGATACAACACCGAAAATGCCGAATGTCTCTACTTCACACGTGTCGGATATTGATTGAAAAAATAGTATGTCAATTCGTTCTCAAAGAACACGGCTAGGAATCGACATAATATTTTTCTTCTCTTCTCTTCTTCCTTTTCTTTCTCTCCAAGATGAACAAGATGAAGCAAATAATTTATCTCTCCTCAAATGTCACTCGGTTCGTGTACCGGACGTTCGCATGTCTTGTCCGTTAAGTACACTTCATTTTACCTCAAATGTATTTATACTTAATAAATTAATCAAATTAATTAATTTTATCAAATACAAAACTATAATAATATATTTCCAAGAAATATTATTTATGAATTAAATTAATCACCCGGCAATTAATTTCAATTCACTAGACCGCATGATTTATCAAATAAATCAAATTAGATACCTAATATCCAATATTAATGAAGAGATAATAAATACATATTTATCCATCAAGTATCCTTGTGCGCGACTCCATAGGTTCGTCTTGATCGGCAATGGGAGGAACTAAGAGTACGGGTGACACTTAGCTAGTCTAGTGCTCTGTACCATAACCCAACTAAGAACGAATGATCGTATGATTCAAAACCATTATGTCGTGAATACCGTATACGTATAAACCCTTCAATCATATGTCCCGGTCAAGTATTAGGGTCACGGTAAAGTCAAACCCTATTATAAATTGACTTTATGCATTTTGTTAATGCAAATCGAGATCACCGAGCTCTTGTGTATCAAATACAACTAGCTCTAACTGCTTTGGCCAAAGACTTATGATCTCATTTGCCATTAATCGTATAGGACATTTACCTGCTCACTAACAGGAGAAAGAATCCTATCTTGGTATTCAGTAGAGACTGCTACTTACCCACTAAATTGCATTTTGAGGTTGACCCCACCAACCGGCGATTGGATTGAACTACTCTAATGGCTAATTTAATGTCACAAGCACATCTCCTACTGAAACCTAAAGTCAAAGGTCCACGTATCCCTATCACAACCTTTCGATTCAGTCACTGACAATCCCTGAGTGATATACATATAACCAAATCAAGGTGAATCGTGTTCGAGTACACTAATCCCATTAGCATACCTATAACGTGTGCTCCCACTAACCCTTAGTGAAGACAGACACTCTACATGTCAAAGTACACATTATACAAGTCTTGTCTAAACTTATTGCCCAGTTAGTTTTATCGACTTGCGAACCAGTTAAGTATTCGAGCTCTAAATACTTCTACTGCCTATCTCCTTATCTCGAGAAGGAATAGAATGTTTGCTCTCAAATGTAAGGACAATTATTATACATACCAAATCACAATACTAGTGATATACAATATAAATAATTATTGCCTTATTAAATATTCATAATTACAATACACATGCTCTCACTCTCTCATTCTCTGAGTGGCATTCGAGGGCATACCCCTAACTGTGATAACGTACGTAATGGGAGAGACAGAAGCTACTGTACTATTTTACAAAGAGCATAATGTACGTAACGAAGCAATGTTAACATATGTAATACGGATAACGTACGTAATGGATTGTACTTAACGTACGTAATGCAAGATGCAGGAACTAACGGCTAGTTGAGCCTCTGAGCCTATAAATCCAAGGCATATGGTATTATTCATAACAACAACTCTAAGAAAATCATATATACGTTTGATATCATTGTATACACTATCGTTGTTATATTTGTGCTTAATTAATAAGTGTTTGAGTGTTCCACACGAAAATATATACACGAGAGGAAAGATACGGATTGTAGATTTATTCGGTGTTATTAGGATCATTGATCCGGCATTATTAGAATCATATCTAAATCCAAGAGAGGTTTGTCTAGTACCAATAGAAAGCTAGATAGGTTGCTACCTTATTCGATAGAAAAGGAAAATGGTTTATCTTGGACCGACATAAAGACAAGAGTATAATGGTTTATCTCGGACCGATAGAAGACGAGATTGTAATGGTTTACCTCATACTGATAGAAGACAAGGCGAGGTTGATCTTGAGCCTATAGAAAAAAATACAGAGAGGACGTAGGCACGTCTGGACGAACCTCTATAAATCTTGTGTCATTTACTTTCTGCAAGTTAATTACGCTTCCGCAACGCAAAAGAATTTGAAAACTCTACTCCGCGATATAATCCACCATTCTAAATGGGATGCCAATTTCCCAACAGTTGGTATCGGAGCGGGGATCTCTTAAAGCGGCTTAACATCCGAGGAGGAGAAGATCCTATGGCGTTTCAATTTGCCCCGGTCGAAGGTCTTGCCTTAAATCTACCTCCATTATTTGATAGATCAAACTTCATGACATGGAAGAAGAAAATGTCTATTTTCATCCGAGCCTACAACATCGAGCTTTGGAAAGTTATTTGCCTAAGTCCGAAAAATCCTACAAAACCGGATGGCTCTCTAGAAAGCTTCGAAGATTATAATGAAGATTGGAAGAACGACCATTATAATTGAAAAGCAACGCAATTATTATATTGTGCTTTAAATCCGAAAGAACACAACGGATATCATCATGTGATAGTGCCAAAGATATTTGGAAGATGATTGAGGTAACTCATGAAGGAACGTCACAAGTCAAGGAGACGAAGATCAATATGCTTCTCCATGACTACGAACTATTTATGATGAAAAGTGACGAGTCCATAACGAACATGCTCGACTGATTTTCGGTCATTACTAATGGACTAACTTGTTTTGGAAAACCATTAACAAGTAGTGAAAAAGTTAAGAAAATCCTACGATCACTACCTGTTAAATGAGACGGGACGGTTACAGCTACAATGGAATCAAAGGATCTCAATAATCTTGATTTTAGCGCCCTCGTCGGATCGCTAATAAACTACGAGATAGTTCTTAAATCTCGAAATGCCAAACCAAAATCGAAGGAAAGATCCATAGCTTTGAAAGCTAAGATGTCAAAGAAAGAAGAAATCCCTGTGGATGAAGATGATGAAGAATTGGCATATTATGACAAGAACATAAATAAGTTTCAAAACTTAGTGAACTAGAGAAGGAAAGACATCAAGACGAGCGAATCAAAGAATTTCAACAATAACTGTTGAAACTGTGGTAAACCAGGCCACTTTGCAAAAAATTGCCGAGGCACGACTTCTAAGAAGGAAGTTCTCGTAGCAACATGGAGTGACGAAGAGGATGACGATGAATATACTCAAAATAACCTCGCACTCATGGCAAGGAGTTTATTAGACGAAAACGACATCGAAAGCCAGGTTAGTACCTCGTCTCACGACGAATAATTTGAAGCATTCAAACTTTTACATACCGGTTTTCAAAATGCTTTAATTGAAAATAAATCCCTCAAAGCGAAAAATAAATTATTGGAAATCGAAATTTCCAAAATAAATGAAAAAGGAAAATTTATTGAAACCGATCATTCTAAATGTCTTGAAAATGAAAATAAATTAAAGGGTGATCTTTTGAAAGTTCAAAACGAACTTAAGGTTTTAACGAACAAATTTTCTTGTGGAAATGACAAATTTGAACAAATGCTTTCCGTTTAAAAATTTTCATTAAATAAACAGGGGTTAGGATTCAAACCGAATAATAAAACCGAATCATTAAATTTTAAACTACCCCGATGTGAGAAATATTTAAAACTTGGGCATCATATTTCGATTTTCAAAAGCCCAAGACGGACGATAAAAATTAAGATAATTTGGATTCCAAAAGGAAACACTATACCGAATATCGTCTATGTTTCAAAAGAAAAACCAACTCTCGGTTGGATCCCCAAAAATCAAAATTAATATATTTCTATCAATTGATATTTTGATAATTTATATTTTTAACAATTGATATTCAACTCGGGGGGAGTTATTTTTTAAAATGGGAAAATCTATTTTTCAGGGGGAATTTTACCCATTAATTGTCATATTTAATTTTTATTATTAATTTTACTAGTTATTATTGCACTTTTTGATTGTGACAAAAATGGGGAGAGAAAGTCGAGAAAAATGACGGGAGAAGGAGAATACGATTCATGAAAGAATAACGAGAAAAATGAAAATAATATCCCAATCAAGAAAGGGGGAGAAAAGATGAAGGAGAAGAAAATCGAGAAAACAAAGAAGAAAGTTGAAAAAAAATAATATGAAGAAGTCTAAAAGAAGAAAAGACAAATGGGGAGATGAAAACTAACGAAATGAAAAAATCCGAAAACTTTGATCTATAATTGTTGTAATTTTGCAGGTATAAAATCCCATTAAAAGGTTGTTGTTTTGTCATCATCAAAAAGGGAGAAATTGTTGGAATATTCTATTCCATAAAATCATAAATTGGTTTTGATAATGAGTTGATGATGAACTAATGATGAGTTGCTGATGTTATCGATCAAAGAAAACAACAATGGGATAAAGCAAAACAACAAAGAAGTCGAAGACACTCGAACTGGTCAGAAAAGCAAAGTAGTGAGATTTATCGGAGCTAATGTACGTAATATACATAGTATAACGTACGTAATGGAAAGCTACCTGAAGGCAGGCGAGTGCAGACAACATGACTTAACGTACGCAACACATGGAGAATAATGTACGCTAATCATAGAAGCTAACGTACGTAATGAAGACCAAATAACGTACGTAATGAAGGTGTTATGAATTCAAACAAATGATCCATTGGAAGAATTCAACCCGTTGTGACGTCACGACATATGCAAATCATATCAATGGCTATATGAGAAGTATTTAACGTACGTAATACATCTAGTGATAACGTACATAATGGGAGAGACAGAAGCTACTGCACTATTTTACAAGGAGCATAATGTACGTAACGAATGTTCAAGTACATAATACGGCTAACGTACGTA
Source organism: Orobanche coerulescens (assembly GCA_033398695.1). Classification (NCBI taxonomy): domain Eukaryota; kingdom Viridiplantae; phylum Streptophyta; class Magnoliopsida; order Lamiales; family Orobanchaceae; genus Orobanche; species Orobanche coerulescens. The sequence goes on from CM065816.1 coordinate 18,594,516, forward strand.
ATGGATTATACTTAACGTACGTAATGCAGGATGCAGGAGCTAACGGCTAGTTGAGCCTTTGAGCCTATAAATATCAAGGCATATGGTATTATATGCATAACAACAACTGTGAGAAAATCATATACGCTTGATTTCATTGTATACACTATCGTTGTTGTATTTGCGCTTAATTGATAGTGTTTGAGTGTTCATACACGAAAATATATACACGAGAGGAAAGATACGGATTGTAGATTGATTCAGTGTTATTAAGATCGTTGATCCGGCATTATTAGAATCATATCTAAATCCAAGAGAGGTTTGTCTAGTACCAATAGAAAGCTAGATAGGTTGCTTTCTTGTTCGATAGAAAAAGAAAACAGTTTATCTTGGACCGACATAAAGACAAGAGTGTAACGGTTTATTTCGGACCGATAGAAGACGAGATTGTAATGGTTTACCTCGGACCGATAGAAGACAAGGCGGAAAAGGTTGATCTTGAGCCTATAGAAAAAGATACAGAGAGAGGACGTAGGCGTTTGACCGAACCTCTATAAATCTTGTGTCCTTTACTTTCCGCAAGTTAATTACGCTTCCGCAACGCAAAAGAGTTTGAAAACTCTAATTCACGATATAATCTACCATTCTAAGTGGGGTCCTAATTTTCTAACACACGGAAGATATATATAATATGCCAACCAAGAAATTGGAATGACATAATATCTATATATATAAACTAGCATAATATAATGCCATCGAGAAACTAAACCACATATATAAAAGGACACAATATTAACTTCTACTTATGGCTGTCATCTAATAATTTCAGAAAATAATATGCATAAAATTTTTGGTCTTTATACACACACACACACACATACACACACATATATATATATATATATATATATATATAGGGGTGGGTCATGGAGTGAAATGATATAAGTGTAAGAAATAGGAATGATTATAAGCTATTGATCCTTGGAGATTAATGGCCCAGATTTCATTTTGGTGTGCTAACACGGGAAACTAGGAGTGCTAACGAATTTAATTATTGGGGGTACCAATATAATTTGACTAATTTCACTTATAAGAAGTTCCTACAATCATGGAAAGTTCCTGTATTCGTGGGATTTCATATTTTAGGTTGACATATATTTTTATGGGATTTCATATCTTTTAGTTGTTCAAATATTTTATATTTTGGGTGTATTTTTATTTTTTAAAAACTAACATTATCTTTTTTTTTATTTGATTTGTATTTTTAAAAATCGGAACTGTTGTGCTAACCATTTGTTTTGTGTGTGCTTCAAATTATAAAACAGAGTGCGGTTCTGGTTATGTTCCAATTATGCGATTTTTTTGTTATGCTTTATTGTGTACAATGCAGCCAATTTTGATACAATGTGTTGTGCTTTATTTTTTTGGAAGATAAATAATTATATTCGTTTTCAAGTATAGGTACAAAATGATTTTCGCGTCATTTACTAAAAAAATACAATAAATACAATAAACCAAACCAAACATACCCAATATATCCCACTCAGAGCAGGGTCTGGGGAGGGTAAGATGTATGCAGACCATGCCCCTACTTATTACGGTAGGGAGGCTGTTTCCGTGAAGACCCCCAGCTTAGTGCACAACAGAATCTTGTGTGATAAATACAAAGGAAAACATATGATTCGAAAAAGCTCGAGACCATACCTAAGCCCATGGCTTGATCCACATGGGACTTACCTAAGCGGAATTTGGCTACTTCACTCCCAATGAACGCTACTCTAACAACAGAGAGGTTGGCTCTGCGCACAGCTCCCTGTCAAAAATACACCACACGCAAAGACAATAGGATAAAATATACAATAAAAGTAAAAATGCAATGCTCTAGGTCAAAGCTAACCGAGACAACCCAACCCTGAGATTCTCAACTACAGCACCACTCCCTACAAAAGAATCCACAACTCTGATCTGGCGCCTCCAAACTCACCTATCAACAGTCATAGTCTCGGAAAGGTTTAAGGCCTTCAAATCAAATCTCAGTTGCTCCTCCCACGTCCTCCTTGGTCTGCCTCTCCTCCTCTCCCCGACAACCATTAAACTCTCGACCCTCCTCACCGGAGCAGATGCCTGCCTCCTGCGGACGTGGCCAAACCATCTCAATCTCCCTTCCCTAACTTTCGCTGAAATGGGCGCCACTTCCAGCGCGTTCCTGAAAACCCCATTCGCAATTCTATCTAACATTGTGCGACCACACGACCAACGTAACATTCTCATTTCAGCCACTTCCAACTTGCTCTCAAGCGACTTCTTCATCGCCCAACATTCGGAGCCATACAACATTGCAGGTCGGATTGCCGCTCTATAGAATTTACCCTTCAACTTTAGAGGGACTTTATTATCACACAGGACCACTGTCGCTGCTCTCCACCTTAGCCACCCCGCCTTGATGCGATGCGTGACATCATCTTCACACTCACCTTCCTTCTGAATGATCGAACCCAAATACTTGAACTTATCCGTATGGGGTATGATCTGATCCGCAATCATTACGTCAACATCTTCCTCATTGGCCTCACCACTAAAGTTACACCAGAGATACTCGGTCTTAGACCAGCTCACACACAAGCCCTGGGATTCTAACTTAGCCCTCTAAAGCTCCAACTTCGAGTTCACCTGGGCTATAAATATGATATATACTATCACTCCATTTGTAAATCCCATAAACTGGTATGCAAGCATTATATACTATATATGCTAGTATTACCTATTAAATGTGCTAAGATAAATAACATTTAATGCTAAACTCTACCATTAAAACATTAACAGAAATACAATGTATTAACAATGCAAAATTTTACAGATCTAAGTGCTAACTATCACACAAATCACATCACAATAATTATCAAAACAATATTATCAAAGGTGCTAAAATGTTCTTCAATATGTGCAGAAACCATCACATAAAGATGCTGAAAACAAATACATCAGGGTAGCAGTTCCCTAACTCATATTCTCTATGAACAATTCGTCAATGCCCCTCTCCCCACTGTCTCAAATGAAAAATAAATGGAAAGTAACTATTTGAATTTGTTTCCGGCATGTGTACTGAAATTTTATTGCGTCAAGCATAACCGGATCTAGCACCTCATATTGCGTCTTCCATGGTTGAACAACGACATTTGGTAGGCATAGAGGAGGGACTGGAACGGGGTGCGCTACTACACCTGCGACGGCTTCACCTATTTCTGTAATATCCGTACTTTTTATTTTTGGTAATTTCTGTTTTTGCTGTATGTTCGTTTCGGATGACTCGCTTGTCACTGTTTTGGGATTCTGAATCTATTTTGTTCTTTGAGTTTTTCCATCTGGACGAGTTTCAGTGATGTTTTTGCGTATTTTCATCTCGAACTATGTTTTATCGCATGTACGCTCGATTCTCGTAAAACTCGTTTGAATTCACTATTTCTCTGTTTCTGCATGTTCGTTTGGTTGAGTTGCGCATATTGTGAGTTTTGGATTTTTAATCCGACGTTGTATCGTGAATTTCGGACGTTTGGTCCGTTTTGTAAATTCCTATAAGTTTAGGGAAATTGTTCCTTGTTCGATTTTGGTTGTGTACCTCGGACCGTTTCGGGTTATTGGATATTGTTTTTCGTTGTATGTAATTTCCTCAGACCGTTGAGTCGGCATATCGTGTTTTGGTTTATCGTCTTTTCGGTTATGGTAGCGTCGTCTTGTGTCAAGAGGCTGTCTGGCCTAACCTGTGCAAAACGGCACAAGACCCGCGGCATTCTGCGCCGTGTCTGTGCGCCGTGTCGCCAGTGGTGCTCGCTGCCTTGTAAAACGGTGCAAGACCCGCAGCATTTTGCGCCGTGTCTGTGCGCCGTGTCGCACAGGGGTCGCCCGCTGACCCGCAATACGGCGCTCAACACAGCGCTATTTGGGCCATTTGTTGCGCCGTGTTCTGTCCAGTATAAATAGGACAAACACGAGTTTTAACCCCATTTTCTCTTTTCCTCTCGGCTCTCCCACTCCTTCACGGCGATTTTGGGCTATTCCAGTTGTATATTGTTAGGAATACTTGTTAGATTTTGATGATGTCATTAATTTAAAATCAAATGTTTATTACTTGGCAAAATGTAAGGAAGAACCAAATGAGTATCTTCCATAGGCCAAAATATGTTAAGTATAAAACTTGGCAAAATGTAAAGAAGAACCAAATGAGTGTCTTCTGTAGGCCAAAAGTTAGTTAGGCTGAAAAACGGCTAAGTACAAAGTACAGCCTAGTCCATCGTGAGAGGAGCAATGACTCGGTCGGAGTAGCTCGTCAACTAAATTTATCGGAGAAGTTTGACCAGACTGCGGCCGAGGTACCTCGGGAAGTCACCCGACTGCACAAGTCACAAACAAGTGAACAGCCGAGAGGACCTACCTGCAGAGATGTAAGCTGCACATTAGCCTACTCGACTACAGCCTAGTACTCCAAGTCCACGTCAGCATGCTTTGAAAAGTCAAATATTACGGAAAGCTCACATGCAACGTGAAGAGACAAATTGGAGTGATTCCCGCAAGAGATATGATTTAATTAAATCATCCTGACCCACCGTGAAGACTTTTATCCTTTTATATTCAAAAGATTCGGCGCTCACATGCAGAAGTCCTCACAACGGTCGGAAGATAAAATTAAATAATGGGAATCCAGCCTTGCAACGTTCAGAAAGAATAAACAATGAAGTCTCTCTCCAACGGACGGATTTGTTCAAAGATTTGCAACGGCTACAAGGAAGAAGCTCAGAGATCTGACCTATATATATCCAGAGATTTGAAACTGAGCAACTACCGGTGCGAACATACATTCTAGCGATCAAAGCAATCAAGCAATCTCAAGCAATCAAATAGCATCGTGAAAAGAGCAGATCTAAAAGTTCATACTTAAGGAAGTTCTTAAGTTGGAGAAGACAAACACTCTTGTCTATAATCTTGAGTACGGGGTACTTCACTGGTTGAAGTAAGAGACTGTAAAGGCATCCGAGGATCGAGGATCAAGAGGTGCAAGGCAGTCAAGTGTGTACAACGACACGGATTTCCACTGGTTGGAAGCTGTTGTATTGTGGTTGAATCACTGTAATATTTATCACTGGTTGAAAATTATAGTGAATTCATCTCCAACTAGTTTGGAGAAAAGTGGATTAGTAGAGGATTACCCCACCTCTGAGACCACTATAATTGCCTGTGTTATTTACTGTTTTACTGCATCATACTCTAACTGCTGCATACATTATTAAGTGTTTCATTAAGTTTATTTATATTCGTCATCAGCTGACTTCCGCACATATCCAAGAACAAACGACTCCAAGTCATTTGTTTGACTATCAGCTGAAGAAACTCACTCTTCGTGAAAAAGAGTTCAAGAGTTTCAACAAGTCTATTCACCCCCCCTCTAGACTTGTTCCTGGACGACTTGTGACCTACAAGTGGTATCAGAGAGGTTGGTTCATTTTTTTGACGAACCAGATCTATATTAGATATATACATCTTAACTCTCACTTTATAATGGAACACATGCACTCTAGACTCCCTGTCTTTTCAGTTGACGAGTATGATCTGTGGAAGATAAGAATGCAGGCACACTTATCTTCAATTCACGACGACATGTGGTGCATCATTGAAGACGGTCCATTCATTTTTGAGAAGGACAACACAAATGAGGAAATCGCACTGGGAGGCCCGAAAAGATTCCTAAGAAGAGAACGAGTCGACCCCGAAGAGAGAAAGCCGCCAATCTTGACAACAGGCCGAGATGTGTTATACCAAACACATGACAAATCCACCATGTTCAAGATAAATAAGGGTAAGAATGCCAAAGAAATTTGGGACACATTAGCTCTAATGTGTGAAGGAACGGAGCTGATCAAGGAAAACAAGTTGTCAATTGCTATCCAAAAATTTGACAACTTTAAAATGAAGAATGGTGAATCTATAGATCAAGTGGACACAAGGTTCACTGAAATTATCAATGAGATCAACTCCCTGGGCAAAACTTATAGCAACAGGGAAATGGCACTTAAGGTCCTCAGATCTCTCAACCCCGAATGGAGCATGAAGGCCGTAGCCATGAGAGAGTCCAAGGACCTGAATAAAATAAAGATTCAGGAGCTGTTCTCGGATCTGAAGGCCTATGAGTTCGAACTTCCAAGTTCATCCTCAACTGAGCCTGCAGAGAAGGGAATCGCATTTGCAGCCGAGTCCCCTGCTAAGAGCCTATCTGATGTGAAACCTCCAAATCCACTAGATTTTGAGGAAGAAATGGCTTTCATAATGCAAAGGTTCAGCAATTTCAGAAAGAACTACTCCAAGTATAAGAAAAACTACAAGGAGAATCCAAGAAGGAACCAGAAGGCTGGAAGCTGGAAAGTTGAATGCTACAACTGTCACAAAATAGGACACATCCAAATGGATTGTCCCGAGCTCAAGAAGGACGAAACCAAGAAGGAGGTGGGCAGAAAGGAAGACAGAAGAAAAGCTCTCATCGGAGAAGACCAGAGCATGTCGAATCAAGCGGTTTCTTTTCCGATGAAGACGAGGAGTATGATTGCCTAATGGCAAACTTAGGCGATGAAGAGGTAACTTCTAAACCCACCGGTTCAAATAATAGCTCACCATGTCACAAGATATGGATCTACATGAATCGGTAAATCGCTTATTTAAAGATTTTGAAACACTCAAATCGCACACCAAGTTGTATCGTGAGAGAAGACTCACTGCAAGATGAGAATAGGCGGTGAAAAATGATTTCGAAAAACTCACCTAGATTTAAATAAGGTTGAGACAACTACAATCGACTTTAAAAACCAGGCAAGTGTCAATACAGTGAGATAGACCGGCTAAATATTTTACTTAAAGAAAAATCACCGCACTTGCTCATGCCAAAGCCGAGTTTACTAAGGCACGTATAAATAAAACTCAAAGCAGAAATAACCTCCCCGAAGGCGTCTTCAACTCAGGCGAATTGTGTACTTATAAAAGGTCACTATATACCAAATCAGGCCTTGGATATGATTCTCACACTCCCTCTAGTTACGAAACCAAGTTTATCAAGGGAGAAACAATAGTCTCGATCACGAGCACATGTATAAACCGATATTCAAAACAGCAACATGAGTCAAACGTTTCAGTCGCAAATGTTACACCGCATGACCACCTAGACAGACGACTAGGCAAAGGCCTGTGCAAAAGCAAGAAAGACAACATGCCCACTATTACCAACAACTCCCCAAAAATAGATTTCATAATGGGAGGGGCGATGGAAACCTCAAGGTTATCCTAATTACCAAAATGAACAAGTGTGGAGACCACAAAGGTTTAATAAATGGTCTCGGCTAGATTTAGAAATGGCCCACACTATCAAAATTTTGAGGAATATCCAGATACAATCCAACCAGAGATTTAGACCTCGACCACGGACACCTTATAAGGGTTATAATAATAATTCCTATAATCCAAGGAGAAATCAATTCTCCAGGAAACCAACTAACCCCAAAGGACCCACACAAATTTGGGTACCTAAATCTCTGCTTATTTAATTGCAGAAAAGGTGGAAGGACTACAACCACATCTCCTCAAGCTCAAATTTTGGAGGTGAAGAATGGTTTGTAGACTCTGGATGCTCGAGGCATATGACCGGGAACAAGAAGATGCTGACCAAATACATCAAAGAAAGAGGTTCCGATGTAACCTTTGGAGATAGATCTAGAGGATAGACAAAAGGCTTTGGAGAGGCATGAGGAATCATTGTAATATCCAAAGTTCATTATGTCAAAGGGCTCAAATACAACCTCCTGAGCATCAGCCAGTTCTGTGACGAGAAGAATCTAGTAGTCTTCACCATCTTGAAGTGTATGGTGATAGACATCTTATCTGGAGAAATAAAGCTACAAGGTTTCCGAAGAAGAGATGTATACATGATTGATTGGAACACAGGAACACCTAACTCCTGTTTTCTATCCAAAACTGTAGCTGAGAATGGATGGCTGTGGCACAAAAGACTATGTCACCTGAACTTCAAAGCCATCAACAAGATTAGCTCTCAGAAGCTGGTCAGAGGACTTCCAAATGAAGCATTCAAGAAGGAAGCATTGTGTGATGCATGTCAGAAGGGAAAGCAGACTAAAGCATCGTTCAAGCCAGTTCAGCCTACAACGCTCACAACAAGGATCTTAGATCTACTCCACATGGATCTATTTGGTCCTATCAAGCCAAGAACTTTAAGCGGCCGAAAGCATGCACTTGTAATAGTAGATGATTATTCAAGGTACACTTGATTTTTCTATACAAGAAAAGTGAAACCCTGACCAAGTTACCTGAGCTGCTGAGAAGGATCCAGAATGAGAAATCCCTCTCCATAATCAAGATCAGATCAGATAGAGGAGGAGAGTTTCTCAACAAGGCGATAACTGATTTCGGCGATCGAATGGGATCCGGATGAGCTCTGCGGCCGGGACGCCCAGTAGAATGGTGTTGCTGAAAGAAGGAACAGAACTCTAAAGGAAGCAGCAAGGTCCATGATTGCAGAAGCGGACCTACCCAAAAGGTTCTGGGCTGAAGCTGTCAACACAGCCTGCCACACCCAGAACAGGAGTATGATAGTAGGGAGACATGGCAAAACTCCCTATGAGGTTTGGAATAATAGAACTCCTACTGTTGCTTACTTTCATGTTTTTGGTTGTAAGTGTTTCATCCACAACAACGGTAAAACACAGCTAAATGCCTTTGATGCTAAAACTGATGATGGTCTATTTATGGGATATTCCCAAAGAAGCAAGGCATATAGAGTTTTTAATAAAAGAACCTTAGTTGTGGAAGAAACACCCCATGTTGTTTTTGATGAATCTACTATTGAGTACAGGAAACAACTTGAGCAAATTGAGAACAAACTCAAGTCAGCAACCCTTGAAGAAGTCATTATACATGACACTGGAATGGTGGACTCACCTGCGAATCGGCTGATGACCCAATGCGGATCGAGGCAGATCACCAAACCTATCGATCCGATTCTTTGCGGAAGAAGACCCGGCCGGAGGCGACAAAGACTCATCTGCGATTGAGCCAAGTGCAGATGACAAGCGTAGCCGATCGATTGCAGACGAGAACCCAGAGATGCGAGATAACCACGAGCAATCAGCGGGGGAACAAACCCAGAAGAGGACGAGATCCCCAAATGGCTCAAGGATCATCCAATTCAGCAAATTATCGGAAAGTTGACTGATGGAGTCAAGACAAGACAGTCAACTCTACCAGCAGGAATGGCAATGTTCTCATGTTTCATGTCGCAAATTGAACCCAAGACCACAGAACAAGCCTTGGAAGATTATTCATGGATTAATGCCATGCAAGAGGAATTGGAGCAGATGGAAAGAAACAAAGTTTGGGAACTAACAGACAGACCCGATCACAAGAAAGTTATTGGCACCAAATGGGTGTATAAAAACAAGAGTGATGAAGACGGAGCTGTTGTTAGGAATAAAGCCAGACTCGTAGCAAAAGGTTATGCACAGTGTGAGGGAATAGATTTTGATGAAACTTATGCACCTGTTGCAAGATTAGAAGCCATCAGACTATTCCTCGCATATGCTGCATTCAAGGACTTTGAAGTCTACCAGATGGATGTAAAAAGTGCGTTTCTGAATGGAATCCTAGAAGAAGAAGTCTATGTAGAGCAACCCCGGTGTTTTGTCAAAGGAGACAAAGTCTATAAGGCATTGAAGGCTCTGTATGGACTCAAGCAAGCACCGAGAGCATGGTATGAAACAGCATCTGTGTTTCTTGAGAAAAATGGATTTTGCAAAGGGAAAGTGGACAAGACCCTATTTAGAGTGGAGCACGAAGGCCACATATTAATAGTCGGTTATGTGGATGATATCATATTCGGGTCAACCAATCCGAACTATGCGAGAAATTCTCAACCTCATGCAAGGAGAATTTGAGATGAGTATGATGGGAAAGCTTAACTTCTTTCTCGGATTACGGAGTTAGCGAGATGGAAAAAGGAATTTTCATCAACCAAGCAAAGTATACCGAGAGATCTTATCAAGAGATATGGAATGGAATCCGCCAAGCCCATAAGAATTCCAATGAGCACAAGTACTCACTGGATGCGAGGCAGGCGGGCATATCGGTGGACTCAACCCACTACGAGAGGACTCATCGGATCTCTTACATGCACCTCACTTGAGCCGGACATATCATATGCCGTTGGAGTTTGTGCAAGATTCGATCAATGAAGCAATCACACCTAGATGCGGCAGAGAATAATTAAGTACCTAAAGTCTACAATTAATGTTGGACTATGGTATCCCAAGGATGACAACTTCGAGCTATCGGGATACTCGGATGCGGATTTCGCGAGATGCAAAATCAACGGGAAAAGCACTAGTGGAACGTGTCAATTCCTAGGAACCGGTGATATCCTGGTTTAGCAAAGCGGAGTTTCTAACTCTATCTCCACTCTGAGTCGAATACCTAGCTGCAGTGTTGTTTTGCATGATTCTATGGATCGGACAATAGTTAAGGGACTATAATATTATTGCCAACGAAGTTCCTATTTGGTGTGACAACAATAGTGCTATTGCAATAACCAACAATCCGGTTTGCACTCAGGGCGAAGCACATTGACGTTAAGCACCATTTCATTAGAGACCATGTGCTTAACAAAAGGGTTAGAGTTGAAAGAGTCGGCCTGAGACTACCAAATAGTGACATTTTCACTAAACCATTGCCGAAGAAAGATTCTAGAGAGTGAGCGAGACCTTGGATTACTAGATTGGGAATCTAGTGCAAAGCAAGTTAAAGGAAGGACGGACCCTCGGGAATCGGCCCAAAGGCGATGCGGGCGAAGACGAAGGCGAGGCGAAGCAACTTAGGCATGTGAATACCAGTAGAAGTCAAACTCACTGCTGCGAGTGGTCAATGATCAGCCAAGCGAACCACTAAGTTCTCTAAAGCGATTTCTATTTTTACTATTATACGCCACATTTATAATATTATTTTGGCTAACGAAATGGCATTTAAAAATACATTTTTATAAGCCAAGTGGCAATTTTAATACACGCGTCAAACGCCTATTTAATTAACCTCTACGATGGCGATCGAATCAACCGTCGAATTTTAAATTGGGCCACCGATTCAAATTTGAAATTCAAAAGAATATCAAAAGGCGTACCACCGTTCAAATATATAATAAACTAATACAAACGTCTTTTCATCTTCTTTATAAGGAAAGAAAACCTTTCACTTTACTCTTTACGCTTACAGAAACCCTAGAATTTACAGAGCAAAAATATACACTAAAAATCCTAAAATCCTTTTTGCAGAAATGGCATCTTTTGAAGGAGTGAACATGAAGGCGGTGAAGGACCAGGTCATCTTCTCCATGGTTTTCGACTTCGAAGGTTTACTAGAAGCAAATTTGGAAGACCTTGATATGCTCGATTTGATCCGGGCGATGAATCTTAATGGGATTTACCCATTACTCGACATCAACCCGCAACATCTGTTCAAGGAAGATGTTGTTGAATTCTATCGCAATGCCTATCTGATTCAGCACGGGATTCACAGCACAGTCGGCGGAGTTCGTGTCAGCATAGATTCAGAGAAGACTCGTTCTGTATTCGGGATGAAACATCGTGGTTTGGCGGTCGAAGCCCTTAAACAATCACCCGCCGAAACCTGGAAAACGATTAAAGCCAAAAATATCCCAGAGAAATTAAAGTTTACAGCCAAGAGGAATGAGTTAAAAAGGATTTACCGAGTTGCGCTGGACATCACCAACAAGATAGTCATGGGGATGGCGGGCAGCTATGACCAACTGTCATGTTCGAAATTTATGGTGTTGGGTGCGTTGATTCAAGACGAGGAAGTCGATTGGGCGGACTATATCTTCAGGCAACTCGTGCGCGAGGTGAACAAGGTCGAGTGGCTTGAAGATGAGAAGAATTTCAAGACTAAGTTGGCGTTCGGAACGCATCTTAGTTGGTTTTTGGAGAAAACCGGAGTGGCTAAGGGAAACATTGACCCTTTCCACCCAAACAAGAGGCTAGGTCACATGGACCATGACAAGAAGAAAGTTGGAGTCACTGGGAAAGCAGCCCAGTTGTTGAAGGATTTGCCGGACTCAAGGTCATATCCAAGATACGATTTATCAAAAGAATCGGACAGACTGCGGTGAGATCGGAGCTGCGATCGAGTCCGACAACGAGTCTGACGAGACACCAATTGCTATTAGATTCAAGAGACGGGACCAGCCCCAGAAGGACCCTCTAACTGCGGTCATCACCGGAACCCTCTCCTAAGAGGCCTAGGAAGGCTGCGATTCGGCGAGAAGCGATCGAGCATCAAGCCGGCCCATCGATTCGATCACCGGTTCATCGGACACACTGCGCCAGACACTGAAACTCGGATTGTACCTGTTATCACACCTCCAGCTTACATATCCGAAGAAGAGGAAGCAGGTCTAATAATCTCTATTCCTGAAGCAGATTACACTTTTAACCTATTAGAAAACAATACCTTCAATCTTTCTATTGAACAACTTCAGCTTGTTAAACCACAAGCAGAAAAACACTCTTTCGTACATATTTTTAAAGAGTGGAAATCTCTCAAAACCATGTCTTTTACAAATCTTCAAACCTTTATTGCAACTAGTGGTTGGGAATATCCCCAAGCCACTGAGGAGGTTCTGATTGAGTTTTGCAAAGAATCAGACTTGGCTTTACTCCTCCAGGATAAATGGTTCATGTCACATTTTAAAACAAACATGGACCACTTTATCCATTCTATTATGCTCAGTATTTTTGATGGCGTTTTTGGAGAGGAGGAGGAGGAGGAGGAAGTAGAAAAGGAGATTAGGATTGAAGAAGTTGATGGAGAGAATGAAATTATCAATTTGGTGGTTGAAGAAGATGAAGAAGAGAAAGAATCAGAAGAAAATATACCAGTTGAAAAACAGCCAGAGGAGATTGAGAAGACAGAAGAAGTGGCTGATGAAGGAGATGAAGAAGAAGGAGAGGAAGTAGATCAGGAAAAAGATGAAGATGAAAAGGAGGATGAGGATGATGAAGGAGAAAAGAAGGAGAAGGACGATGATCAGAATAATGATGATGATGATGATGATGATGATAATGATGATGGAGGAGAAGCAGGAGCAGAGAAGGAAAATGAAAAACAAAAAGAAAAGGAAGAAGAAAAAGAAAAATCTGGAGAAGAAGAAGGGAAAGAGGGAGAGAGAGAAGGGGACAAGGAGACAGAACAAGAGCCGGAGCAAGAGCCTACTCACGAAGCTGCAGATAGGATTGTTGTACCTGCCCGGTACACCAGCCTAGACGCAGTGGTCAAGACTCAGTCGGGGACCCGGAGAAAACCCAATCGACCTACCAGTGCAGCCAGGAGCCTGCAGTCTAGTGGTTCCCTTGCAGAAGGATCAGGAGAGCACTCTCCATCAGCTCAGTTATCACCTACCATGACTGAGCTGATCAAGCAAATTGTCAGAGACACTATTGGGGAGCTGCTATCAACTCAGGTCACTCCTGACCTTCAGACAATAAATGCCAAAATTGACACCCTTCTTTAGAGAGAGATCCCTCAGCCTCCTCCCCCTACCAACAACAGAATTCCATTTGGCATGTCTGATTAGATGAGCCGCATGGAACAGCAGTTGACTACCCTTATTGATGCTGGCAAAAAGGGGGAAGAGAGAATTCAGGGGGAAGAAAGAGAAATCAGAAGCAAGAAGAAGCAGGATGTCCCTCAGATTGAAGGACCCTCCAGTCTGAAAAGAAAGGAACCTGTAGATCCAGAAGACCAGGCTGACCAGCCTGAAGGGAAGAGAAGAAGAACTAGGGGTGGCTTTGGACCTACCCTAGAATGGGAAGGGAAGAAGCTATGGTTTGTTGAGGATTTCATCCCATTTGAAGCTCTTGAGATGTGGGGAGCTGCTAAGAAGAGATTCAACAGAGACTATTATGTCTGGGAACTACTCCATGATGACAAACTCTCCCCACAAGAAATTTTCATAAACTTCATGGAAGAAATCCATCCGAAGCTTTGGGCTGTTCTGAAGAAGCACGCTAAAGAGCAAAATGCCTATCCTATGATCCCTCCTTTCAGAGCAGAGGAAGCACCGACCCGTATGGACGGTGAACTTGATGAGTTAGCACTTGAGAGGAAATCAAGCTAGTGTGTCTTGAGAAGCAGATTCGGATCTCGGCAAGAGCGATTTCAAAGACTTGTGGTGAAAAGAAAATATGGCCTTGCTCCGGTCAAGGTAAGACCTATCGGAGCCAAACCATTCAAGCTGCCAGCGGCTACTCGAAGAGGCGAGAGGAAGAGCGGATGACCTTTTAGTTATTTCTCTTACTTGTAATTTTATTTTCTGTACTTAAAACATTCTTGTAAAATTTCAATGATAAGTCAGAAAATCTTATAAACAGTCTGTTGAATGACAATTTCCAGTTGTCTCAATATTAGATTGATTTCAGTTTTTGTCTCGCACTTAAGTGCAGACTTGGTCATTTGATTTCTTACTTAGTTTTGCCATCATCAAAATAGGGGGAATTTGTTAGGAATACTTGTTAGATTTTGATGATGTCATTAATTTAAAATCAAATGTTTATTACTTGGCAAAATGTAAGGAAGAACCAAATGAGTATCTTCCATAGGCCAAAATATGTTAAGTATAAAACTTGGCAAAATGTAAAGAAGAACCAAATGAGTGTCTTCTGTAGGCCAAAAGTTAGTTAGGTGAAAAAGCAAGTACAAAGTACAAAATCTGACCTAGTCCATCGAGAGAGGAGCGGCCGACTCGGTCGAGTAGCTCAGTCAACTAAATTTATCGGAGAAGTTTGACCCAGGCTGCAGAGGTACCTCGGGAAGTCACACGACCGGACACGTCACAAACAAGTGAGCAGTAGAGGACCTACTGCAGAGATGTAAGTGCACATCGGCTACTCGACTACTGACCTAGTACTCCAAGTCCACGTCGGCATGCTTTGAAAAGTCAAATATTACGGAAAGCTCACATGCAACGTGAAGAGACAAATTGGAGTGATTCCCGCAAGAGATATGATTTAATTAAATCATCGACCCACCGTGAAGACTTTTATCCTTTTATATTCAAAAGATTCGCGCTCACATGCGAAGTCCTCACAACGGTCGGAAGATAAAATTAAATAATGGGAATCCACCTTGCAACGCGTTCGGAAAGAATAAACAATGAAGTCTCTCTCCAACGGACGGATTTGTTCAAAGATTTGCAACGGCTACAAGGAAGAAGCTCGGAGATCGACCTATATATATCCAGAGATTTGAAACCGAGCAACTACCGTGCGAACATACATTCTAGCGATCAAAGCAATCAAGCAATCTCAAGCAATCAAATAGCATCGTGAAAAGAGCGAGATCTAAAAGTTCATACTTAAGGAAGTTCTTAAGTTGGAGAAGACAAACACTCTTGTCTATAATCTTGAGTACGGGTACTTCTTTGGTTGAAGTAAGAGGCGTAAAGGCATCCGAGGATCGAGGATCAAGAGGTGCAAGGCGATCAAGTGTGTATAACGGCACGGATTTCCCTTTGGTTGCAAGCTGTTGTATTGTGGTTGAATCACTGTAATATTTATCACTGGTTGAAAATTATAGTGAATTCATCTCCAACTGGTTTGGAGAAAAGTGGATTAGTAGAGGATTACCCCACCTCTGAGACCACTATAATTGCCTGTGTTATTTACTGTTTTACTGCATCATACTCTAACTGCTGCATACATTTTTAAGTGTTTCATTAAGTTTATTTATATTCGTCATCAGCTGACTTCCGCACATATCCAAGAACAAACGACTCCAAGTCATTTGTTTGACTATCAGCTGAAGAAACTCACTCTTCGTGAAAAAGAGTTCAAGAGTTTCAACAAGTCTATTCACCCCCCCCTCTAGACTTGTTCCTGGACGACTTGTGACCTACAGATATTTCATCCTATCAGCATATAACTCGGAATTGGAGTTCATAGCACGAATCAATCATCTTCCTTCCACCATTCCATCGTTGAATTGAGGTATTTTGACATTATACCTAATTTTTGGGTTCTTGGCTATTATTCGTTTCTCCTTTGGTTTTTGCTTTGATTGATGATGAATTATAGTTGGGTAATCGTGGTTTTATGTTTTCCTAGAACTTTAGCGGATCAATTCCAAGTTTTTCCCTTCGTTGATCGAATTTGAACCTTATGCCTTCATAGTGTTCGGCGTATTGTCCCTTAGGGTAGAACGCCGATTAATTCGTGATTTCTCAGTCGTATTGTAGTTGATTGAGTCTCTATTGTTGTTAGGATCGGATTTATGAAGATTGTTTGGACCGAAACCTTTTCCTTCCACCGTTTTCTTCGCATCGTGTTATCCAAGGCAAGTACATGTATTACATTCCGTTATGTGTGTATGGTTTTGATGCGAATGATGTAAATGGTATTATTGAATGAATGCGATTGTTTCTCTTCCACCCGGGGATGGCATGTGGCCTCTGGGGGCCGATACTAATGGGTACGGCCACGGAAGTGGACTTGGGTGCGTGTGTTGATGTTCTTCCACCTGGGGACGGTTCGACGGGACCTCTGGGGGACGATACTAATGGGTACGGCCGCGGAAGTGGTTTCTCACATGGGGACGGTTCGACGGGACCTCTGGGGGCCGATACTAATGGGTACGGTGGCGAGTTACCAAGCGTGTATGGTTTTGGTGCGGAAACTTGAGGATATACTGTTTTTAAATGTAAATGTGATATTCCGGAATATTGATTGCAATTGTTTTCCCTAAATGGTTTGTTTGCATTGAATCTCGTATGTATATAATGTTGTGTAATCCTGTACTTGCACTAGCTATTCGAATGCTAACCCCTTAAATGGTGGAAATGCGTCTTATGCATTTCAGGTACTGGTCGAGCTGAGGAGCTGGCGCGGGATGCGCAGGCAAAGGATAGGCTGGCATGATGATGTGGCTCGAGTCTATATTTTTATGCTTTGTCATTGCATTTGTTGAGTACTGGAGTTAGACTAATTACTTTTAAACTTGGTTTAAGTCCCCTGCGTGGGCAATGAATTGGTATTTAACTTATGCTTCATGTACTCCGTTAAAATGTTTTGGCCGAGGCCACGACCTTATTTACTTTTTGAGTGCATCTTTCGGGATTTCATTGTGGTTTACGTGTCATGAGTTAGCCTGGTAGACCTCACGAGGGTTCTACGGCGTGTAATGTCCCATTTGTGAATTGCGGTGTTATATTTATGGTATCAGAGCCTTAGGTTTTGAATACCTAGGCTGTCGGTAAATTTTGGGTCTGTCAGTTGCGTCGTTAGAGTCAGTCGTTGAGCCTAATATCATCATGCTACCGTCTTTTCGTGCGACCCATGGCTGTAAGTCTCCTCGAACTCTTATACTTCTAGAATTCATTTTCTTGCGTTTTTCGGAATTGAGAATTGTGATACCAACCTTGTAGATTGTGAATCTTTCTGATCTTGTTCTTTTCATATTTTCTTCAGTATGTTGAGAGGTCATGGTAGACCAGCTAGGGGACGCGGCCGAGGCCGTGGTCGGGGTGCTAATAATGAAGAGGGCTCACTTTCTCAGTCCTCTGCAGACTCAGCCTCTCACTCAGTGCCATCGGGTAATAATGCGTCTGGGGCTAGTGCCGTACTTGGCGATTAGTAGCCCGACTTGCTCAGATAGCTCAGGGTGGACGCCAGAATCCGCCCCCGACACCTGAAGAGGAAGCTAGTAAGTGGCTTCAGACGGTGATTAAGATGCACCCTCCTCGTTTCTCCGGATCTTCTGACTCCCTCGGTTGGGAGAATTGGCTCTTTCAGTTGTCCAGGACCTTTGATGCCGTAGCTTGTCCCGAAGACAGGAGGGTACATATTGCCCAGTACCTCCTGGATAAGGAAGCTGCGGAATGGTGGGAGGCTGTGGCGCCCAGAGACCGTCGAGCCACTTGGGAGGAATTCAGGGCTGCTATGGAAGTAGAATATTGTCCGCCGCCAGTCAAAGAACGCAGGATTGTGGAGTTATTCACTGCCACACCCCAGGATGTGCCGATTTCTCAGGCTATTATCTCTTACAATCAGCAGTTGGGTTTCGTGAAAGATCAGGTGAGGACTGAGGCTGATAAAATCCGTTACTTCAATATGCGCATGAAACCGCATATCAGGCAGAGTATGGCACCGCTCATGTGTGCCACTTTGAAGGAATACCAGGATCGCGCTCTAGCGATCGAGATGGCTGCCCCAGAATCATAGTCAGTTTCGGAAGCTAAGAAGCAGAAGACTACTGGGGGATTCTCGGCCAGTAAGGGTGGTCAGTTTTCGAGGTCTCGGTCTGCTCCTACATCTGGGAAGAGGTCGTTTCATCAGGCCGGGGGATCTCAAGGTAACCGTTCAGTCCAGTCTGTTGCACCTGGAGGGAGAGTTTGTTTTAATTGCAGTCATCCCGAGCACGTGATGAAGGATTGCCCATTTTCGTTAGTTTCTTGCTTTACTTGCCGACAGACTGGGCATCGGGCAGCTCATTGTGAGAGGGCCACCAGGGCCGCTAGAGTTCCGACTACCACCGCCGATCAGAAGGAACATAGCACTCCAGCTACTTTTATTCCTCAGAGTTCAGGTCGTGGTAGGGGTCGGGGTCAGCCGGATCACCATACAGCATCGAGTTCGGGTTCAGTTGACCCCCGATTGTATCAGGTGTGGCGCACAGAGGAGGCAGACGTTCCGGTGGTGTCAGGTACCACTCAGATCCTTTCTCCTCCAGTTTCAGTACTTTTTGATTCGGGTGCTACCCACTCCTTTATTGCTTCGGATTGTGTGAGTCGTATTGGTTTTGACTGCTTGTTTGAGTGTGAACTGTCTGTAGTGGGTACACCCAGCGGGGATCGTATGGTTGGGGATTGGAAAGTTAGGGATTGCCCAATGAGGATCGGGAGATGGGACTGGCCCTCGAATCTCATTGTTATAGACCTTAAGGGTGAGGATTTGATCCTCGGGGACGATTGGTTAGATCGTCACGGTGCTATCATGAACTATCGGACTCGTACCATATCGATAGTGGCCGAGGACGGCACCGAGCATACTCTCGTCGGTTGTAAGCCAGGTAGATCGAGGAGTATGATTAGCACCTTGAAGGCGATAAACTTCTGAACTAGGGTTGTGTCGTCAATTCCAATTGTTAGTGAATACCCCGATGTATTTCCAGATGACTTGCCAGGATTGCCACCGCAGCGAGAGGTTGAGTTTCCTATTGATCTTGAGTCGAATGCGGCCCCTATTTCTCGAGCGTCGTACCGTATGGCACCATTGGAGATGTTAGAGTTGAAGAAACAGTTGGGAGAGTTGTTAGATAAAGGGTATATTCGACCGAGCACATCGCCTTGGGATGCGCCTGTACTTTTTGTTAAGAAGAAGGATGGATCGCTTCGTTTATGCATCGATTATCGAGAATTAAACAAGTTGACCATCAAAAACAAATACCCTTTGCCCAGGATCGACGATTTATTTGATCAGCTTCAGGGAGCGACAGTCTTTTTGAAGATTGATTTACGATCGGGCTACTACCAGTTGAGGATTCGGGACGGTGATATACCAAAAGCTGCCTTTCGGACGAGATATGGCCATTACGAGTTTGTGGTTATGCCTTTCGGGCTAACCAATGCCCCAGCAGTGTTCATGCAGTTGATGAACAAATTTTTTATTGAGTATCTGGACAAATTCGTACTCGTCTTTATCGATGAGATTCTTATCTATTCACAGAGTCGGGAGGAGCACGCCTTACATCTCCAGATCGTATTAGACATTCTGAGAGCCGAGCAGTTGTATGCGAAGCTCTCTAAGTGTGAGTTTTGGCTCGAGAAAGTGATGTTCCTTAGGCATGTGATTTCAGTAGAGGGAGTTCGGGTAGATCCACAGAAGATAGAGGCAGTGATGGCTTGGGAGCCGCCTAAGAATGTGAATGAGGTGAGGAGTTTTCTTGGTCTTGCCGGCTATTACCGTAGATTTGTTGAGGGATTTTCTAAGATTGCTAGACCACTCACTCAGTTGCTCTAGAAGACTCAGAAATTCGAGTGGACCGCAGACAGACAGGGTAGTTTTGACGAGTTGAAGAGACGACTAACTACCGCACCCGTGTTAGCGTTGCCTCAGAGGAACGAAGATTTTGTGGTATATAGTGATGCTTTGGGCCTCAGGCTCGGATGTGTTTTGATGCAGAGAGGTAGGGTTATTGCTTATGCGTCCCGCCAGTTGAAATCTTATGAGGTGAACTACCCCACGCACGATTTGGAGTTAGCTGCGGTCGTTTTCGCCTTAAAGATCTGGAGGCATTATCTATATGCGACATCGTGTAAGATTTTTACGGATCACAAGAGTTTGAAGTATATCTTCAGTCAGAAATAGTTGAATATGAGACAACGTAGGTGGTTGGAGCTAATTAAAGATTACGACCTCGAGATACTTTTTCATCCAGGTAAGGCTAACGTAGTGGCTGATGCGTTGAGCCGAAAGCCGATGGCGTTACAGATGTTAGAGGTACTTACACCACAGAGTAGGATCCAACATGATTTTATTTGTCAGAATATCGAGGTTTGGGTTCAGAGAGTTAAGGATCAGTTATGTGTGTTGGAGATCACTTCGTCCTTGACTGATGATATCAAGGCGAAACAGTATGATTATCCGTTTTTGGTCTAGTTGAGGGAGGATGTGAGGAAGGGGAAAGCCCCTGGATTTGTGGTTCATGATGATAGAGTTTTGAGATTTCGCGGCAGACTATGTGTACCGAGTGTTATTGAGCTAAGACATAAGGTCTTAAGTGAAGCTCATACCACACCTTACTCCATACATCCTGGTACGAGCAAAATGTACAAGGATGTGAGGAGTAACTACTGGTGGAGACGTTAGCGAGTTTGTGTCGAGGTGTTTGACCTGTCAGCAGGTTAAGATCGAGCATCAGCGACCCGCGGGGATTTTGCGACCACTTCCTATCCCGGAGTGTAAATGGGAGGATATTTCTATGGATTTCATTACCAGTATGCCTAGGACTCGGACATGAATGAACATGATTTGGGTCGTTGTCGATCGACTAACCAAATCAGCTCATTTTCTGGGTATTAAGGACACTTGGGGGCCAGAGAGACTAGCGCGAGTGTTCATTGCGGAGATCGTGAGGTTGCATGGGACCCCTAAGAGTATTGTTTCGGATCGTGATGGCCGGTTTATATCACATTTTTGGCAGGCCGTTCATAGAGACTTGGGGACCGAGTTGAGACTCAGTACATCCTACCACCCTCAGACAGACGGACAGTCTGAGCGGACGATACAGACGCTGGAGGATATGTTGTGAGCCTGTGCTTTAGATTGGAAGGATGATTGGGAGTCGCACTTGCCATTGATCGAATTCACGTACAACAATAGTTGGCACACCTCAATCAAAATGGCACCATTTGAGGCACTGTATGGTAGGAAGTTCAGATCGCCGTTGTGTTGGGATGATACATCCGAGCTAATTGGCACCGAGCCTGATATGGTAGTTGAGACGAGAGAGAAAATTCGCGATAGGATGTTGGCGGCCCAGAGTCGACAGAAGTCTTATGCCGATACACGTCGCCGGCCGTTGGAGTTTGAGGTGGGAGACCATGTGTTGCTAAGGTGTCGCCGACACGGGGAGTTTACCGCTTCGGCCGGAAGGGTAAACTTAGTCTGAGATTTATTGGGCCATTCGAGGTTCTAGAGAGAGTTGGAGAGCTTGCGTATCGGTTAGGCTTGCCGCCGTCCCTGAGCCACGTGCATAGCATATTTCATGTTTCCCAGCTTAGGAAGTACGTACCGGACCCTAGCCATATTATCGATTTTGGAGAGATCGAGTTGGGGCCCGACATAACCTTCAAGGAGAGGCCGATTCAGATCTTAGAGCATCGGGTGAAACAACTCAGGCACAAAACCATTCCTTTGGTTAAAGTGCAATGGTCGAGGCATGGATCCGAGGAAGCCACGTGGGAGACGGAAGAGAGTATGAGGTCAAGATACCTCGAGTTATTCGCGTTGTAAGTTTCGGGACGAAACTTATTTTTAGGGAGAGAGAATGTAATATCCGTACTTTTTATTTTTGGTAATTTCTGTTTTTGGTGTATGTTTGTTTCGGACGACTCGCTTGTCACTATTTTGGGATTCTGAATCTATTTTGTTCTTTGAGTTTTTCTATTTGGACGAGTTTCGGTGATGTTTTTGCGTATTTTCATCTCGAACTATGTTTTATCGCATGTACGCTCGATTCTCGTAAAACTCGTTTGAATTCACTATTTCTCTCTTTCCACATGTTCGTTTGGTTGGTTTGCGCATGTTGTGAGTTTCGTATTGTTAATCCGACGTTGTATCGTGAATTTCGGACGTTTGGGCCGTTTTGTAAATTCCTATTAGTTTAGGGAAATTGTTCCTTGTTCGATTTTGATTGTGTACCTCGGACCGTTTCGGGTTATTGGGTATTGTTTTTCGTTGCATGTATTTTCCTCGGACCGTTGAGTCGGCATATCGTGTTTTGGTTTATCATTTTTTTCGGTTATGGTAGCGTCGTCTTGTGTCAAGAGGCTGTCTGGCCTGACCTGTGCAAAACGGCGCAAGACCCGCGGCATTCTGCGCCGTGTCTGTGTGCCGTGTCGCCAGTGGTGCTCGCTGCCTTGCGAAACGGCACAAGACCCATGGCATTTTGCGCCGTGTCTGTGCGCCATGTCGCACAGGGGTCGCCCGCTGACCCGCAATACGGCGCTGAACACGACGCTATTTGGGCCGTTTGTTGCGCCGTGTTCTGTCTAGTATAAATAGGACAGACATGGGTTTTAACCCCATTTTCTCTTTTCCTCTCGGCTCTCCACTCCTTCACGGCGATTTTGGGCTATTCCAGTTGGATATTTCATTCTATCAGCATATAACTCAGAATTGGAGTTCATAGCACGAATCAATCATCTTCCTTCCACCATTCCATCGTTGAATTGAGGTATTTTGACATTATACCTAATTTTAGGGTTCTTGGATATTATTCGTTTCTCCTTTGGTTTTTGCTTCGATTGATGATGAATTATAGTTGGGTAATCGTGGTTTTATGTTTTCCTAGAACTTTAGCGGATCAATTCCAAGTTTTTCCCTTCGTTGATCGAATTTGAACCTTATGCCTTCATAGTTTTCGGCGTATTGTCCCTTAGGATAGAACGCCGATTAATTCGTGATTTCTCAGTGGTATTGTAGTTGATTGAGTCTCTAGTTGTTAGGATCGGATTTGTGAAGATTGTTTGTGTAACACCCCCAATCCGCTCAGGGATATTACACGCCGTAGAACCTTTCCTCAAGGATCTACCAGGCTAGTAACAACATGAAACATCTCGACAATGCCTTCAAGGCTAAATGACTCAGTAGACCGATTTGGTCTTTCAATAAAGATATACAACTCAATTACAACATATACCCACGCAGGGGTCAAAATACAATAAACTCCCGTACAATGGGGAAATATAGCAGCAGAAAAATAGAGTACAACTGAACCAATAAACAAAGTACGGTTCCTCATGTGATTAGTATCGATAATCTTTCATCATCCTTCGTGCCGACCCTGTGTTATGCTCCAAAACTTGAATGCAAAAACAGACATCCACCCCCCGAATACTCGGGGGTTAGCAAAACTCCATTGTTTTGCTAGTGCAAGAACAAAGTGCAAATACGAGCCATACCATTCACATTCCACGAATAGCAATAACCAAGGATCCTCAAAGATCCAAACGAAACGAAAAGTACTTCCCGAGGCAAGAGTTTGAGAAAACATTTCAAAATCGAAATATCATAAATCAATGGAAGTAATTTATAAAACGGTTTAGAATGCCATCGAGAGTTTTAATAGAAAACAATTTAGGATTATCAAATCCTACTTTTCAAAATCCACAAGACAAAAGGGGTCACCGCCCCAAATCTTTACTTTCCGAAAAATGACATTTACCAAACCGTTGGGATTTTAGCCCCAAATCCGTAAAATGACTTTTACAAAACCATTGGGATTTTAGCCCCACATCTCATCAATTCACAGTACACAAGAACGACCACAAGGTTCGTCTCCCAACATCAAAATCCACAATTAAAGGATTTAAAACAAACAACAAAATACTCTAGTGCCATCCTAGCCAAGTAGGCCAAACGAACAACTTACCTCTTACACACTTAGTCAATGCATGCAAATGAAAACCGTTCAAAATACTCGTTTCCGGAAACGCCAATAATCCAAATCACAGTTGCAAAATGCACCACAATTAACCGTCGATCCACGTCTCTGTGGACCCCTACCGAGACCCCGTCGGATCTAACCCGTAGTGGTTAAAAGCAAGCTCGTCGATCCACGTCTCTTGTGGACCCCTACCGAGACCCCGTCGGATCTAACCCGTAGCGAGCATACACACACACACGTTACTCATGCAATACTAACATGCTAAGAATATAAGTTCATTAAGAATACTCACTAGAGATGGCCATTTAACTCGACACCATTATCAAACTATTCAAAAATACCACAACAATGATTAAATACGGAATACACGATCCCATAACTTTAAACACAGGAGTATCATCATCAAAGACTTCAACGTTCAAACTAATCAAATCATAATCAATTCCCAAAACACAACGTTCACAAAAAACACTCGCGTTTTGAAAGAGAGCCTTTAACGAGGCCAAACCGAAAATCTTTTGAAACTTCATTTCAAATAACCAAACAAACACATCAATACAACCACCGATCATCATATCCATAAAACGAGAAAAGTATGGGCAAGGTACTTGCCTCGAATAACCACAATGCGGAGAATCGGCCGAAGTAGGTTGGCACGAACCGACTACGAACTCGCCGACTCCACGGAACGATAATCCACAACAATGAACTACGAACGAAAACAATAACAATGAAAATGAATTCCAAAGTATGACCCAAAGCCGCTGAATTCAAAGAACAAATGACGAAAGTTCAAGGATTTTCCCCAAAACGGCCAAGAACACGATTCGTCCCGTCAAAACACGAAAACGGAATTCCAAGTTGGAATATGGATATACAATCCATAGAATATGTTTAACAACATCATTTAACCATAATCGATCCATCGAAAACGGATGAAAAATGAGATCGAGGACAAATCTCCCAAAAAGTCAATTCGAAGGAAATCAAGAAATATACTTCGATTCGACGAAGAACAATGGATTAAATGATGTTAAACACAAGAATACTACCAAGATTAATCATACCCATCATGAATTAATCAACAACACGGAACGAATCGGACGAAAATGCAAAAAACCCAAAATTCACGAAATTAGGGTTCTAAGGAAGATTACCTTGATTCGCTGGATCAAAGGATGATAACGGATGATTGATTGATGTTATGAACTCAAGAACTTCATGGATTTGTTATTAAACAACATGGCTTCGTCACCCATGAATCGCCAGCCGCGGACGGAGAAGGAAGGAAGTGAAAAACGAAATGAAATGTGACTGCTTAGCCACATTTATACTGGGCCGGACTAGCGCGCGCTAAGTGCCCGAGCTAGCGTCTTCTCGGCCCGTGCCGCGATCCGAGAGCCTTACGGACTAGATCGCTCGGCGAGTAGCGTCGCGACCTTCCGGCCGTAAGCGCGCGCTACCCTGCCGGTCAGCGTGCGCAATGCCCGGCGATAGCGTCGCTACACCGCGCCCGACCGATTCCAGAACCCACAGACTCCACCTGTCCGGACCGATAAGCGTCGTTAGGCGGCCCGGTGCGTCGCTACACTGCCGGTTAGCGCGCGACCTTCCGGCCGTGGCGTGCGCTTACGCCGGTTCCACGCACTGTCGGCCGGTGCCTGCAATCGTCGGCGATCCAACCGTCCGGCCAAGATGCACGACCACGGGGCTCGGCGGACCGATTTCCGAAAACGTACGGAACGAACACGACGAAAAGTTCGCGGATAACATCAACGACCCGGAATGAAAACATAATACCATAATTAGTCATACGCGACCAAGAAACGGGTCGAGACAACAATTACAGATACGGATACCCGTAACTTTCAAGAAATTACAAAATGGCCCAAAACGCCCGGAAATCACGATACGTGATCGAATAACCAAAACGAAGCTCACAACACGTCTAACAACGTTAAACGGACTTACAGGAAACTCGAAACAGCAGTTTCAAACGAGATTCGCAATAATCGAACTCAAGCGCGGAAAAGTCGCTAAAAAGCACGGAACTCAACAAAACGACACCGAAACGAACTCGGATGTCAAAAAGTGTAGAATTAATCATTCTCGGAATGACGAAACGGACATGAGCGAGTCATCAAAACGGATGTCGGCCGAAAAAAAAAGAAATTTACCAAAAATCGAAAATTGCGGATATTACATTCTACCCTCCTTAAAAGAAGTTTCGTCCCGAAACTTAAAACAAGTAGGGGTAAGAAATATTCCGCGAGGAAAAACTCAACGAGATACACAAGAATGCGTAACTAACGCCCAACGGCGAAATGTTACAAACAACGCAAAGGAATATACGGTGTGAAAACACGCTCCACGGCGACCAACACAACGTCGCCGTTAGGGATATAATAAAACCAACAAATGACAAGCGTCATCAAACGGATAATATAGCCAAGTCAATTATCCGACAATCACAAAACACAACGAACGAAAATCAATATGATTGACCAACCCAACGGTACATCAATCAAAACGCGAGCCAACCGCTGAACAAATACGGAATCCCACCGCCCAAGGGTTGGAAGATCGAGAACGAGACTAATTTCCCGAACTTAAGGGAATTACAAAGGAGCCTGAACGCTCAACAATCACGAAACGAGAACAAAAACCGAACAAACAAACGTTCGAGACAACAAAAATCGAACAATCATGTCCGAAACACGAAGGATAATAAAATTCAAACAACAACTCCCAGGATGATCTGGTGAGAACTACAAGACATGCATTCCCATAAGATCCACAGGAAAGAGAATAGCGATTGAAAAGTCATAACGACAAACGAGTTATTCCGAAACGATACCACACTCGTTCGATAAACAAAAACAAGGGGCAGGACAAGCTCAGAAATGTCAACGAACATAAATGAGTCGACAAAGTAGAATATACAGAAGTTCAAAATCCGATCCACTTCGAATAAAAGAACTAGTAGAACCAAATGATGTCACTCCCGAACAAGGTTCACAAGAATCGAACCGAACTCGAAAAAATCACAGCGATAACCAGATCAACCCACAACAAGATCACAGTTCTTTCGAACGATGAAACCGAAATACAGAACAAGTTCATAAAGTGTCAACGAACATGAGCGAATCGATAGACTGGAGAAAGAGAAAATACAGAAGTCAAAATAGTACGGGCATTACCTCCGACCTCGTCCACGAAATTCACAAAAACGGGAGCAAGGTAACAAGACATTAAACAACCGACACATAATGGAACCATCACCGATGCACACGGTCATACCAAACCAAGCTCTAACAGCTCGCACATGCGCGATAACGCAGAACTCACTATGAGGCGATAATATTTAACACCAACACCCCGCCTCTCACAGGGGGCTAACACAACAAATGTGTGGAAAGCGACTCAACGCTCACACCGCCAATTCGACCATACTCGGGAGTAAACATCAAAATGACAACGCGAACATCATACATACATACCCAGCCCTCAAACGAGAATAGATAGGTTTTAAAAACGAAAACCTCATTTTGAAAATAATTTGAAGAATACCGGTTGATCTTGAGTATCACCTTTCAAAAAGTACAAACGTGAAACATCGTTATCGAGACTTTGGGGAACCATTTCGCATTTGATAAAAATGAGGACACTTTCTCTTAGTGAAAACTTTCAGAATATTCGACCCTCAGGTCTAAATAAAACATTAAAAATATCTCAAAACATTTTGGTCCTCGAGGTAGAAAATTTTTGAAATATAGAGTTGCGTCTATAGAAGACAAGATGATGGATAATCGATTACGATGGTTTGGTCATGTGAGAAGAAGACCTATTGATGCCCCAGTGAGGAGGCTAGAAAGTTGGGGAGCAAATAATGTTGTGAAAGGTAGAGGAAGACCCAAGAAAACTTGGATAAAGATGATTGAAAATGATATGCGGTTTCTTGGAATTGGAGAAAGTATGGCGATGGAGAGGCAAATGTGGCGGGAAAGAATACGGATGGTGGATGGAGTCTGATTCTTTTTTTTTTTAATTCCTATTTTCTTTTATTTCATGTTATCTTTTTTTCTTTTTTTTCTTTTTTTCTTTTTTTTTTTCATTCATTCTCTTTTTTTATTTGCTTTTTTCTCTACTTTTTCCCTCTTTTTTCCCTTTATGTTATTTATGTAACGATTATTGACGGTTTCAAAGTTTGATTCATGTTAGCCGACCCCAAATCATTTTGGGACTAAGGCTTAGATGTTGTTGTTGTTGTTGTATTGTGGCACCTTGGATGTACCACAAGAAAATAACTCATTTGAAAAGTATGTCTCGAAATTTATTTTTCTAAGATACTCAAGGTTTTCAAAAATCCAATAGGCCAGAATGCCCAAAACTCACACATATCGATGTTCACTAAAACAACTCCTAGTACACGCATCAAAACATTTAAAATCAAGACAATACATGTCTTTAAACGGAAATAAATGATAAAATACCAGAGTTGAAGACCGCCTAGGATTCAGAACAAAACCACTGACCCCATTCGAAGTCTCTAAGGACCCTCCCGCACTGGCTAGTGAACAAGTCGAACGTGTATAAGCACAAAGCTTCCACAAGAGAACTTGTAAAACGTGCAAATCGATTCGAAAATCACCAACAATGGACAAAAACAACAATAAAAAGACATCACATGCGATGACACTACTCGTATAAATTAAATACGAGAGTCGACTAAATACATATCGTGAAATCAAAATCCACATAAGGATTCCACCACTTAAAAAATAATCATAAAAATAGCTCGTGTCACACGAGGCACAACACAAAGAAGGGAGACTTACTTCCACAGGTCGCACGAAGATGATGATCGCCCCACGATACTAATCACGACCAACAAACTCAAACGACGCGTCGTGACACGACTCAGTCAGATAAAATCCGACGAAACAAGACTCAAACAACACGACTTGACCCGACAGCCTAGGTTTCCTCAACCTAAGCTCTGATACCATTTATGTAACACCCCCAATCCGCTCAGGGATATTACACGCCGTAGAACCTTTCCTCAAGGATCTACCAGGCTAGTAACAACATGAAACATCTCGACAATGCCTTCAAGGCTAAATGACTCAGTAGACCAATTTGGTCTTTCAATAAAAATATACAACTCAATTACAACATATACCCACGTAGGGGTCAAAATACAATAAACTCCCGTACAATGGGAAAATATAGCAGCGGAAAAATAGAGTACAACTGAACCAATAAACAAAGTACGGTTCCTCATGTGATTAGTATCGATCATCTTTCATCATCCTTCGTGCCGACCCTGTGTTATGCTCCAAAACCTGAATGCAAAAACAGACATCCACCCCCCGAATACTCGAGGGTTAGCAAAACTCCACTGTTCACATTCCATTCACATTCCACGAATAGCAATAACCAAAGATCCTCAAAGATCCAAATGAAACGAAAAGTACTTCCCGAGGCAAGAGTTTGAGAAAACATTTCAAAATCGAAATATCATAAATCAATGGAAGTAATTTATAAAACGGTTTAGAATGCCATCGAGAGTTTTAATAGAAAACAATTTAGGATTATCAAATCCTACTTTTCAAAATCCACAAGACAAAAGGGGTCACCGCCCCAAATCTTTAGTTTCCGAAAAATGACATTTACCAAACCGTTGGGATTTTAGCCCCAAATCCGTAAAATGACTTTTACAAAACCATTGGGATTTTAGCCCCAAATCTCATCAACTCACAGTACACAAGAACGACCACAAGGTTCGTCTCCCAACATCAAAATCCACAATTAAAGGATTTAAAACAAACAACAAAATACTCTAGTGCCATCCTAGCCAAGTAGGCCAAACGAACAACTTACCTCGTACACACTTAGTCAATGCATGCAAATGAAAACCGTTCAAAATACTCGTTTCCGGAAACGCCAATAATCCAAATCACAGTTGCAAAATGCACCACAATTAACCGTCGATCCACATCTGTGTGGACCCCTACCGAGACCCCGTCGGGTCTAACCCGTAGTGGTTAAAAGCAAGCTCGTCGATCCACGTCTCTTGTGGACCCCTACCGAGACCCCGTCGGATCTAACCCGTAGTGAGCATACACACACACACGTTACTCATGCAATACTAACATGCTAAGAATGTAAGTTCATTAAGAATACTCACTAGAGATGGCCATTTAACTCGACACCATTATCAAACTCTTCAAAAACACCACAACAATGATTAAATACGGAATACACGATCCCATAACTTTAAACACAGGAGTATCATCATCAAAGACTTCAACGTTCAAAATAATCAAATCATAATCAATTCCCAAAACACAACGTTCACAAAACACACTCGCATTTTGAAAGAGAGCCTTTAACGAGGCCAAACCGAAAATCTTTTGAAACTTCATTTCAAATAACCAAACAAACACATCAAGACGACCACCGATCATCATATCCATAAAACGAGAAAAGTATGGGCAAGGTACTTGCCTCGAATAACCACAATGCGGAGAATCGGCCGAAGTAGGTTGGCACGAACCGACTACGAACTCGCCGACTCCACCGAACGACAATCCACAACAATGAACTACGAACGAAAACAATAACAACGAAAATGAATTCCAAAGTATGACCCAAAGCCGCTGAATTCAAAGAACAAATGACGAAAGTTCAAGGATTTTCCCCAAAACGGCCAAGAACACGATTCGTCCCGTCAAAACACGAAAACGGAATTCCAAATTGAAATATGGATATACAATCCATAGAATATGTTTAACAACATCATTTAACCATAATCGATCCATCGAAACCGGATGAAAAACGAGATCGAGGACAAATCCCCCAAAAAGTCAATTCGAAGGAAATCAAGAAATATACTTCGATTCGACGAAGAACAATGGATTAAATGATGTTAAACACAAGAATACTACCAAGATTAATCATACCCATCATGAATTAATCAACAACACGGAACGAATCGGACGAAAATGCAAAAACCCCCAAATTCACGAAATTAGGGTTCTAAGGAAGATTACCTTGATTCGCTGGATCAAAGGATGATAACGGATGATTGATTGATGTTATGAACTCAAGAACTTCATGGATTTGTTGTTAAACAACATGGCTTCGTCACCCATGAATCGCCAGCCGCGGACGGAGAAGGAAGGAAGTGAAAAACGAAATGAAATGTGACTGCTCAGCCACATTTATACTGGGCCGGACTAGCGCGCGCTAGGCTGCCGAGCTAGCGTGCGCTATCGGCCCAGGCCGCGATCCAGTAGCCTTCTGGACTAGACTGCTCGGCCAGGTAGCGTGCGCAGCCTTCCGGCCGTAGCGTGCGCTACCTGCCGGTCGTAGCGTGCGCAATGCCCCGGCCGATGGCGTGCGCCACTGCCGAGCCCGACCGATTCCGTAACCCCCAGACTCCACTGGAGCACATGGCGTTAAGCGCAGGTGCCGCAGAGCGTCGCTACACTGCCGGTTAGCGCAGCCTTCCGGCCAGAAGGCGTCGCGCACCGGTTCTCGCGCACTGTCCGGTGCCCGCAATCGTCCGGCGATCCCAGAACCGTCCTGATGCGACCACTGTGGCTCGACGACCCGATTTCCAAAACGCGTTTTAACGAACACGAAAAGTTCGCGGACAACATCAACGACCCGGAATGAAAACATAATACCATAATTAGTCATACACGACCAAGAAACGGGTCGAGACAACAATTACAGATACGGATACCCGTAACTTTCAAGAAATTACAAAATGGCCCAAAACGCTCGAAAATCACGATACGTGATCGAATAACCAAAACGAAGTTCACAACACGTCTAACAAAGTTAAACGGACTTACAGGAAACTCGAAACAGCAGTTTCAAACAAGATTCGCAAGAATCGAACTCAAGCGCGGAAAAGTCGCTAAAAAGCACGGAACTCAACAAAACGACACCGAAACGAACTCGGATGTCAAAAAGTGTAGAATTAATCATTCTCGGAATGACGAAACGGACATGATCGAGTCGTCAAAATGGTTGTCGGCCGAAAAAAAAGAAATTTACCGAAAATCAAAAATTGCGGATATTACAGTTCGGACCGAAACCTTTTCCTTCCATCGTTTTCTTCGCATCGTGTTATCCAAGACAAGTACATGTATTACATTCCGTTATGTGTGTATGGTTTTGATGCGAATGATGTAAATGGTATTATTGAATGAATGTGATTGTTGCTCTTCCACCCGAGGATGGCATGTGGCCTCTGGGGGCCGATACTAATGGGTACGGCCACAGAAGTGGACTTGGGTGCGTGTGTTGATGTTCTTCCACCTGGGGACGGTTCGACGGGACCTGTGGAGGCCGATACTAATGGGTACGGCTGCGGAAGTGGTTTCTCACCTGGGGACGGTTCAACGGGACCTCTGGGGGCCGATACTAATGGGTACAGTCGCGAGTTACCAAGCGTGTATGGTTTTGGGGTGGAAACTTGAGGATATTCTGTTTTTAAATGTAAATGTGATATTCCGGAATATTGATTGCAATTGTTTTCCCTAAATGGTTTGTTTGCGTTGAATCTCGTATGTATATAATGTTATGTAATCGTGTACTTGCACTAGCTATTCGAATGCTAACCCCTTAAATGGGAGAAATGCGTCTTATGCATTTCAGGTACTGGTCTAGCTGAGGAGCTGGCACGGGATGCGCATGCAAAGGATGGGCTGGCATGATGATGTGGCTCGAGTCTGTATTTTTATGCTTTGTCATTGCATTTGTTGAGTACTGGAGTTAGACTGATTACTTTTAAACTTGGTTTAAGTCCCCTGCGTGGGCAATGAATTGGTATTTAACTTATGCTTCATGTACTCCGTTAAAATGTTTTGGCCGAGGCCACGGCCTTATTTACTCTTTGAGTGCATCTTTCGGGATTTCATTGTGGTTTACGTGTCATGAGTTAGCTTGGTAGACTTCACGAGGGTTCTACGGCGTGTAATATCCCATTTGTGAATTGGGGTGTTACAATTTCAGCAGCCACGGAGTGCCCTAGAAGAGCGGCAGCGGTTGAAATTCTTGAACAACGGATTAGTTGTATAAACTTAGGGAATCTATATGATGAACGAAGAGATGAAGGAAAGAGAAAAAAAATCACGTCAAATTTTCCGCTTACACGTTGGGAAGAGATAATAAAGTGAGATATGAAATCCCATGATTGTAGAAAATACCAAACGTGCAATCTGTATAATTACAAAAAAATCCCCACAAAAATATTTCGCGTAGCACACTTACGCTAAATTATTGGCACAACGTGCACAAATCGCAGCCATTGAGCACCAAAGATCAAAGGCCCAAAATTATTCTTATTTCTTACGGAAAAATGATTCCCTACCTGAACATATCCCATATATATATATTAACTTATTAAGAAAATTGCATAATTGATGCATAGAAAGCGACAATTGTCATGTTTAAACACGCTGAGCACAAAAGTGACATCCCCGTAGTGAGTGGGGAACATTTGCAATTTTCACACTCAGACGAGAGACGTTATAGACACAACATAGTGCAAAAATCTTATATCTGTTATAATATACCATGAAAGTGACGTTTCAATTACCCATTTATTTTTATATAGTGTGAATGACTATTATGCCGTTGATGTAATTATGTAATTACGATTGTGCCATCTGAAGTTTTCCTATAAATAGAACTTCAGTTATTAATGAAAAATATACCTGAGAATTATTCTCTCTATTCTCTCTTTAAATAATCTCTATAATATTTCAGTTTTATAACACGTTATCAGCACGAAGCTCTAACCGACTGAGTAATATCACAAGAGTATGCTCTACAGTTGCATTTTATAGATGACCCTCTGTATCAGAAATTGGATTATTACAAATTACAATCATCCCTCTCTCCCCTCTCCAATTCGGCCTCTCTCTTCTCTCTCTCTCATTCTCTCTCTAAGCTCAATGACCAATTAAGCTCGCATGGAGATCTGTTCTTTGGATTGAAAGTTGCCCCATACCACCTATCTGCTGTTGAATCAACTTGTGGGGAAATGGTGGGGAGAAAATGGTTGAAAGTGAAGATTGCTCTCGGGTTGAAGCTGAACTCGTGTCTCTACGTGCCGAGAACAGTTGAAGGTTCTCCGCCGCCGCTTCCCTTGGGGGGGGGGGGGTTTCTGATGCTGTCGTGTATTCGGGTTGTCGGATCCAAATGCCCAACACGCCCACACCGTTTTCCTCCAGCCTCCTTTCGCCCAAACATTCCTACGAGTCCTCCAAAAAGTCCGCCCAAACATTCCTACGAGTCCTCCAAAATTGCTCTAATTCGAGATAGGATATTGATGGCCCAGAGTCGACAGAAGTATTATGCCGATACACGTTGCCGACCGTTGGGGTTTGCGGTGGGAGACCATGTGTTTCTTAAGGTGTCGCCGACACGGGGAGTTTACCGCTTCGGTCGGAAGGGTAAACTTAGTCCGAGATTTATTGGGCCATTCGAGGTTCTAGAGAGAGTTGGAGAGCTTGCGTATTGGTTAGGCTTGCCTCCGTCTCTGAGCCATGTGCATAGCGTATTTCATGTTTCCCAGCTTAGGAAGTACGTACCGGACCCTAGCCATATTATCGATTTTGGAGAGATCGAGTTGGGGCCCGACATTACCTTCAAGGAGAGGCCGATTCAGATCTTAGAGCGTCGGGTGAAACAACTCAGACACAAAACCATTCCTTTGGTTAAAGTGTAAAACCATTCCTTTGGTTAAAGTACGTACCGAACCCTAGCCATATTATCGATTTTGGAGCCCGACATTACCTTCGAGGAGAGGCCATTCAGATCTTAGAGCGTCGGGTGAAACAACTTAGACACAAAACCATTCCTTTGGTTAAAGTGCAATGGTATCGAGGCAAGTATCTTGCCCATACATTTCGTCGCTCGTGGTATCGAGGCAAGTATCTTGCCCATACATTTCGTGTTTCGTAGACGTATTCGTTGGTATTGGAACCAAAATTACAATTTGGTAGTTTTAATGAACTTTTAAAATGATCGGTATATTCTCGATAATTGTTGTCTTTCAAAAGATAACTCGTATGCTTCGTTTATTGATGTGCTTTCGGAATATATGCGTGGGTTTCGTATGTTGAAAGATGTTGACCTAGTGAATTTAGTAGATCGTAATTATTTGCCGAGGATTGTGTTTTGATATGTGCAATTATCTGGTGAATATGTGACGTTGTGTGATATTAGTTGTTACTCCTTCGTAAGGAGGTTGTGGCGCTTGGTGTCGTTTGGTATTGGTATTTGTTTGTTGTTGTGTGACATTCGTGTGAGTATACGTCATCTAAAGTGGCCATTCTAGCGAAGTACCTAGCATTTGTTTGCATATTTTAGTATTCAAATTATGGCTTCCCGTGGCGTTGTGGATGTTTATGTGTGTTCACCTAGAGATGGTTCGACGGGGCCTCTAGGGATACGTATTGTCGTGTGTTTGCGTAACGCGAACTAGGGTTAACCACCCAGGGATGTCCGACGGGGATCTACGGGGTGCGGCGGCCGTGAGTATCGTACCAACAGTTAACTTTGAAATATTTTGTTGGAGAACTATGATTTTTAGTGCATATTTCGTCTGATTAGAATGGCAGTACAAATGGTATCGTACTTGGCTGAAATGGCACCAGTAAATGGGTCATGTGAGATTTATATCTTGGCTGTGATAATTTGGTTTGGGTGTGTGAGTCCTGTGGTCGCTCGGTGCATTGTAACTCTGTGGTGTGTCGAGTTCGATCGTATGGTCAAGTTGCAAAGTTGTGCTCTTTGATGTCGTTCTGTGAGACTGTTGTCATGGTAAGGTCTGACACGGCGTAGCTTCCGTCGGGTTATTCTTGCGAGTATGTGATGTCGATGATTTGGGTCGTGGACCCCATGTTTGTGATTGGAATGTTATGGTTGGGTCGTGGACCCCGTATTTGGTAATCGGAATCGTATTTTGAAATAAATGATTTTTGGACTGTGTCCCTAGGTGATTCGAAAGGCTTGAGAATTCTTGAACCTAAACGCTTCCAAAACTCCCGAGATTGTAAAATATTTTGTAAGATGTTAAATGGTTTTATTCCTATCTCTCATAATTCAAACGGTGTTAATCAAGTGAATTATCTCGGGAAGTATATTCACGATTTCTATGTTCTTGGAGTATGATATGTATGGCTTGCCTTTCGATTTATACTTGCACTAGCAAAACAGTGGAGGTTTGCTAACCCCCGAGTATTCGGGGGGTGGATGTCTGTATTGCATCCAGGAACATGCAGGTCGCTGGGGAGCAATTCACAGGATCGTTACGAAGGATGATGGAAGACGACGATACTAATCACATAAAGACCGATGTTGAGTATTTGGTGATGTCTTGTTATTTTGTCCTTCCGCTGTGTTTAAATTCCCATTTTATAGGCATGTTGATTTATGTTAACCCCTGCGTGGGTATGAGTTGCGAGGAAGATTAATGTATGGTTGATGTGTATATTGTGGTAAAAGACCAAATCGGTCTAATGGTTCGTTAATTACCCATGTCGGTATGTATTGTATAGTGGTGTTTTCTGTAGTTAGCCTGGTAGATCCTCATGGAGAGGGTCTGCGGTGCTGTAATATTCCCGAGTGGTTTGGGGGTGTTACAGAATATGGTATCAGAGCTTAGGTTGCGGAAACCTAGGCTGTCAGGTCGAGTTGTCTGTTTTTCGGGCCTTGTCTTGTCTTGTCTTGTCTTGTCTTGTCAGATTTTATCTGACTGAGTCGTGTCGCGACGCATCGTCTGAGGTGTCGGCATGATTAGTATCGAGGTGCATCCATCATCTTTGTGTGATCTGTAGATGTAAGTCTACCTACTTTTTTGCGTCTCGTGTTATACAAGTGTTGGCCACTAAGTATACTAGATACAGTTTGGGAAATAGTTTAAACAACAAACTGTACTGATTTTAAATCTGAGTGCGTAGCGGAAGTCTTAGATACAGTAGGTCGCTGTGGATACAGCAACTAAATGTATAGTGTATACTTAATTAATCACAGTAATTAAAACAGTAAAAACTGAAGGTAAATAACACAGTAATTAAAGTGGTTCGAGGTAAACCCCTCTACGTCCACTGGTCCTCCACACAGGAGTAAAAGTTTATTATGATTACTATGTACACAACTACGTAATTATAACAACACACAATCAATATATCGTTCACACAGATTGATATAAAGATCTTAGCTTGAACCGTTCACACAGATTGGTTATGAGCTAATGTTTTGACTTGCTTCTTCATACACAGTTCTGAAGCTTCGTCTTCTTCAATGCAAATCCTTCACACACAGTTCCGGAGAATCACGGATTACTCAGTCCACACAGGGCTGATCTGGGTTTGTTCAAAGTATAGAACGGATGGTGAACAACAACTTTGACTTTAAGAGCTTTCAGCTGATGAAGTGTTGTTCAGGATGATGAGCACTGTATATCTCTTTTGATCTGAGTTGCAGTAAGCTTTGGAGATATGTTTTGCTCTGATAATAATTTCGATAGCTTGGGTTACTGATCTTCAGCATCTTGATGTGATATATATAGTTTCTGAAATATATATATCCATTGAGATGTATCCGTTTGAGTGAGATTCCGTTCCAACGGGATTATAACACGATCCGGATTTAGCGGGATTTGAAGATCTGAAGACTGACAGTATTTAAATACTTTATCCTTGAGTATTTAAATACTTCTTTATTCAATGGGACTTGACTTCTGAAGATTCCTTCTTTGTCCTGTTGCGAGCTGTATGGAAGATAACTGTTTTGGTGTTTCGATACAGTTTCCATACTTGGTCTTTATAAGACTTCTTTGCTGTACTGAAGGATTCTACTATATGCTGATTTCGAGACAGGTCTTCGATACAGGATGATGCCTCAATACTTCGATACAGTTTCCTTTACTGTATGCGGATTGGCATATATGTCAAAACCTCTTTATCAAATATCATTCGATCAGGATTGAATATCATTTGTTTAAATCTGAGGTTCTTGTTTTCCCAACAATTTCCCCCTTTTTGACAATTTGCAAAGACTTTCACTTTCTAGCTTTCAAATCTTCTTGATGATGCCAAAACCTTCTTCATGAAATAGTCTTCCTTGATGGCTTCTGGCAGATTTCTCGGTCTTTTGTCAAAAGGTCTGACTATCAGCAACTTAGTCTATCTAATGAACTGCTCAGCGAGTTCGAATCTGACTAAGGATTTTACAACTTAAGCTTATGATTGGCGTGCAGGCACAATCTTACAATGTTTTCTAAGCTTACAACTGAAATCATGAACTGTTCGTAGACTAGTTCGTACAGCTTTATTTTCAATCAAGTTTTTATACTTGAGATTTTTATCAAACAAATTAAGTAATCATACATCAACACAGTAGATTACGAGTTGTAATCTTTCAAGACAAACAACCACTTTTATTGATATTCAAAGTAAATTGAGTACATGGTTTGCTGTTTCGAAGAGAAATTACAAAACAAAAATAATATACAAAGATTTTCAACTCCTATCTGTAGTCCGCATGCCTCCATGGCTTTCTCCATGGATCATTCTCGGTACCACGCCACCAGTTCTGTAGGGAATCGTTGCCTTGATCCTGGTATATAGCTCTTCCTTCATAGGATCGATCAAAGGCAAGAATCCAGTCTTCTGGATGGGTGATCCGATCTCCTCTTTTGTGTTTGCTCTTCATATCTAGCTGGAGAGGGAGTTTTCCGTCTTCTAGCATCTTCGTAAATTTATCTGCGGCCTCCGCTAATGTTTTATAGCTCTTGAAGATGGCGGATTCCCTGATGAGTTTAACAAAGTATCTCATCA
Organism: Orobanche coerulescens; assembly: GCA_033398695.1. Classification (NCBI taxonomy): domain Eukaryota; kingdom Viridiplantae; phylum Streptophyta; class Magnoliopsida; order Lamiales; family Orobanchaceae; genus Orobanche; species Orobanche coerulescens. The sequence continues at coordinate 18,633,632 of CM065816.1, forward strand.
GTTCGTTCTTCCTCCATTGTTTCACTTCATCAGCAGTAGGATGGCGGTTGGTCGGCAAACGAATCTCAGAAGGTCTTTGGATTAGATTTTGCCACGGAACATTTGGATCATGAAATTCAGGTCAGGAGCCTAAAATCTTAAAACTTTGGGAGTGAGGGGCTAGCTTGTTTAATTCGGCAGTGATGCTGTCTTGAGCGGCCTCAAATTCCCTTTCTTGGTGTATCCTGATTTTCCTAGCAGCTTCTCTTGCCTCTTCCCCCTTTTTGGCTTCATCAAGACATTCTAGGATTTCTAATGCAGCATCATGTTTCGTCTCGATGTTAGTCATTCTCTCTACAAGGGCGAAAAGCGTCTGCGACATGTCCTGGATACATTTGTCGTGGGCGCGCAATTGAGAGCTGTTTTCAATCATGGCACATGCGGTCTTGGCTTCAGCTATTCGCGTTTTGGTTGCTTCTTCCTTCAGGAGTTGCTCCTGCTTGTCTTCCATGATTTTCAGAGCTTGTTTGAAAACTTCTGGCAGAATAACGAATGCCTCGACAACACGAGATACTTCATGTTGTAGAGTGGTCATCTCTTCCACGGCAGAAGTATGTATCCAATTCAATGCTTTCTCAACGGAAGACAGGGCATTCACTGCATCCTGAATGAATACAGTTTGAAGACCAAGTGCACGCAGTCGCTCTTTCCTAGCGGCAGAAATCATAGAATCTGGTTGAGCAAAGTCTTCAGAGCTGTTCAACCTCCTTACGTTCACGGTTGGGCGTGAAGTAAGTTGGACATCCTCAGGTACGATACCGTCCTCAGATTCCACGGTTGAAGGGGCGGGAGCAGCTTGTTCTGGTTCGGCGGCAGGGGGTTGAGTGGCTTCCTGTTGCGAAGTTTCCTCAGTAGACATGGATACAGGAGGGACTGAATCCTCCTGTTGTCTCTCAGTGACAACTTCTTCGGTGGCAGCAGGCTCAGGTGCCTGTTCCAAAACTGCTTCAACTTCCTCGACTTGAGGGACTGATTCCTCCTCGTCGGGAATTATCTCTTGCTGTGGCGAAGGGGAATTGCTTCGAGTCGATGGACCTTCGTCACCTTTTGGTGGAGAGGCGTCTCTAGCTTGAGCCTCTTCACGACTCATCCTCAGACCAGCTTGAAAAGCATCGTCGTCGTCGTCTGAGTCATTGTCATCGTCTTTTGGATTTTTGGGAGAGTCCTTTGACTTATCCTTTCCTTTCCTTCTTGCGTCAGATTTCTGAAAAAGGTGGCTTTCAATCAGATCCTTGCAGAAGGGATTGTCCCATCGGATCAGGGCTTCAATTTCCATTGAGTCAGTCACTTCTGATACGAATCTTTCTTCTTGGCTCCAATCGCTCCAGTTGTACAATGTTTCATACGGAGCTAGCCTGTAGCCTTTCCATGTTAGAAATCTTTCGTAAGAATGTTCAATTTGAACAGAGAGAAGGGTCTTATGAATAATAGTGTCAGGGAAGGGACTACGTACAACGTCTGGAGACGCTGTAGCGAGGGATTCCTGTACAGGTATGGGATCCTGTATGGAAGTGGGATTCCTTACAGGGGATGGTGCCCTGAAGGAAGATGGATCCTGTACGGGTGTGGGATCCCGCAGAGGAGAAGTAGCTTTTGGCTCCAAATGGGCAGCCGACTCGCTAGAGTCTTTCTCGTTGGTAGATGTCTCATCATTCGTCCTAGCCGCCAAAGGCTCGAGATCTACTGTCGATACAGTAGTGTACACCTCTTCCACAGGGGTTAGGCCCTGGGGTTGTTCTTCAGTGGGTTGAGCCACGGGGGAAACTTCTTCGGAAGGCTTGGCAGATTTGACTTTAGAAAGCCTCCTAAGTTTCTTCTTGGGCTTCTCACCAGCAATGGGTTTCTTGCTGTGAGATCTTTTTCTCTTCTTTGAAGATTCCACGTCCTGGGACTTCAAAGACTCATCTCGAGGATTTGCGGAAACTGGCATACTTCCAGTTTTCGGGTGGTTGCAGACCATAGTGGTTTGATTATACGCAGTAGGCTTGACTCCTCCTAGGTATATCCTGGAGTTATTCTTCTTAGCATCAGCGGATTGCGACACTCCGCATTTCGTCGGGATATAGTTTAACATCAAACCAAAAGATTTCTTCTAGGTGGCAGGCTTGCACACCTCCTCTTGCAGGCGCTTAAGGATTATCTGGCACCAGTTGACCTTTTCACAGGTCAGAATAGCCACCATCATCCTGAACCTCAGATTGGTACACATTTCGAACGCACCGGTTCGATTCTCAATGATCCTGCAGCAAAAGTCATGAAGATACACATAAGGGAGACAAAAAATTTTCTTGTGACATGTGGTCTGAACCATGTCAACAACTTTGGAGCCTGTGAACAATCCATAAAATTTAGTTATTAGCTCTTGAGACCCAAATGTCTCAAGTTGATCCATTGTCAGGCCATGAGCGGGTAGCCTGTAGATATTCTGGAGCATATCGTTATCAACACAAATCTCAACTCCTAGGATTGTAGCGGTAATGTTAGCAACATGACCTCCTTGGGCCAATGACAAAAAGCGTACAGCGGCGTTGAGGTAAAATTCCTCAACCAGATGAGCATCGTACTTATCAGCGGTCTGACTTCCAAGGCAATAGAGGCCTTGTTGACGAAGACGAGTTATGATGTACTCCATGGGTTTTGTGTCGTTGGTTTCAGACAAAATACGTTCAATGACAACATATCTTGAAAAGATCCGTCCATCGATGATGTTAGCAGTTTTCTCGAGAGCGGGAGAAGAAGTTTGTCCAGCCATTTGATGATTTTTCAAGAAAAAGTGCAAGAAAATAACCTAAATATGCAGTAAAATGCAGAAAAGTATGTAGGCTGTTTTTGCTTGAGAACTCTTGAATTTGCAGAAAGCGTAAAGAGTCTCTAATGGCAGATTCAGTCCTTTTATAGTTGGGCAGCGAAATAGGGTTTTGCAGAGTACGAATGGTCAGATTTTAAGGGGTGGGAACCGGTTTTTGAAATCAACGGTTAAGATGGACTGAGTGTAACTGGTACGCTAATCCATTAAAATGTTTAAAAATGAGCGGGTCCCACTTCTGACATTTGTGTCACCCTAAATGCCTAAAACGGCGGTTTTAAAACAATAAACAATTTAAAACATCGCGGCTTTTGAGATTCAGTTGTCCAGATGTCGTGTAAGGCAATTAATGTACATGACGTTTGACATAAAAATAGGGCACATGGACAAAAATCATTTTGAAAAGAAATAATATTATATTATATATATACTGAATCGAAATCCTATAGTATGTGCTGTTTCCGCGTCGATACAACGTTCCCCCTTAAAAAGGTACATATAGGTTTTAAATTCCATACAGCAACTTGAGGATTAATGCTGTATTCATGGGTCCTACAGTATTCCCCCTTAATTATTGCACACGTCAGCTGTAGGATTCATATGTCTTCGCTCATTATAGTGCTGTATTGAGGGTTCTGAGTGTACAAATAATTAACGTTGGATACTGTATTCTTGGGTCTTACAGCGTTCCCCCTCAATTTATTGAGTAAAAATAGTAAATCACTTACAGGGAGTCTGGCTGTAGCATTCCCAATTCTTATCTGAGCATGTTGAATCTAGCTGTGCCGAGAGGCTTGGTGAAGATGTCGGCTAGCTGAATGTCTGTATGAACTTTTTCAAGGCGAACATCCTTGTTCTCGACGTGATTCCTTATAAAGTGATGCTTCATGTTGATATGCTTAGTGCTATCACACATGATTGGAGTCTCTCTGGCATCGATTCCATAATCTGAAAATTGTTGCTGCATCCAAAGGATCTGCATACAACAGCTACCAGCAGCATAGTATTCAGATTCAGCCGTGGAAAAAGAGTTATCCAATTGCTTCTTACTGAACCAAGAAACGAGTCTAGGTCCAAGAAAGTGACAAGTTCCACTTGTGCTCTTCCTATCTAGATTGCAGCCTCCGAGATCCGAGTCGCTGTATCCAACTAAATCGAATCCGCCTTCCTTAGGATACCATAGTCCTGCATCGACTGTTCTTTTAATGTACTTCAGGATTCGTTTAGCTGTATTGAAGTGTGATTCCTTTGGGGCTACTTTATACCTCGCACACACTCCAACAGCAAACTGGATATCGGGCCTGCTAGCCGTTAGGTACAGGAGCGAACCAATGAGCTTCCTGTAGAGTGATTGGTCAAACGGCTTCATCTGCGCTAATTTGCACGGAAGTGCTCATGGGGGTTGGCGAAGATTTGGAAGTGTTCATTCCAAGCTTCTTGCTGTATTTTTCTTGGTTGATGAAAATGCTTGTAGGCAACTGCTTTACCTGCAAACCTAGAAAATAACTAAGTTCCCCCATCATACTCATTTCAAATTTACTTTGCATGAGATGAGAGAACTTTTGACACAGAGCAAGGTTAGTTGAACCAAAAATTATGTCATCCACATAGATTTGCACCATAAGAAGGTCATCACCTTCCTGTATTTTGAACAAGGTCTTGTCCACAGCACCTTTCTCAAATCTGTTGTTGGTTAGATACTGGGACAGGGTTTCGTACCAGGCTCTAGGGGCTTCTTTAAGTCCATACAGTGCTTTCCTTAGCCTGTAAACTAGATCGACACCGTCTGTGTTGGCAAACCCTGGTGGTTGTTCAACATAAACTTCTTCTGCAAGATCTCCATTCAGGAATGCACTCTTGATGTCCATTTGGTATACAATAAAGCTCTTATGGGCGGCAAAGGCTAGAAATATCCTGATGGCTTCTAGTCTCGCTACAGGGGGGGAAGGTTTCATCATAGTCTATGCCTTCTTCCTGACTATAACCTTGTGCGACTAGTCTGGATTTATTTCTTATAATAAGTCCATTTCGATCCTTTTTGTTTCGAAATACCCATTTGGTTCCTATAACCGATTGATGTGTAGGTCTGGGTGCAGGATACCATACATTGTTTCTTTCAAAACCGTTAAGCTCTTCTTCCATAGATGTTATCCAATGAGAATTATTAAGAGCGTCTATGGTCGAAACAGGTTCGGACTGGGCTAAGAATACAGCGATAGTGTACATATTGAGTCTTCTAAGCTCGGATTGAGATTTCCATTCAGGAAACTGTGATATCTCAGCATCATATTCTTCTTGTGCACAAAGTAAATTTTCTTGTGTACTCTGTATTCTCCTACGAGTAGAAACACCAGCATTTATGTTTCTAATGATCAGCTCTTGCGGGTGATCTCTCAACCATCTTCGGTCGGGTTCTAATTCAGGGTCCCGTACTGTATCGAGAGATCTGTAGATACAGCTTCAGCTTGTACAACGTTATCTTCATCCACGTCGATTCTTACATATGCGTGATTGATTTCTAAATCAACGACATGTTCTATGGGAGTTGGAGGATCCAAGATAGATAGATGTTGAAAGTTCTAGGTAATATCATCTACTCCTGTAGGGTCATGGTGGGGTTCGTCGAACATTACATGAACTGATTCCTCAATCATCAGCTTCCTTTTATTAAAGATTCTGAAAGCTTTGCTGACGGAGGAGTATCCTACGAATATTCCTTCATCTGATTTCTCATCAAAGGTTCTAAGTTAGTCCTTCCCATTATTCAATACATAACACATGCATCAAAAAATGTGAAAATATGAAACTAACGGAGTTTTGTTGTTCCATACCTCATATGCCGTTTTGTTATGGTGCTTGTTGACGATACAGCGGTTTTGAGTGTAGCATGATGTATTGGTTGCTTCACCCCAGAAACGCTGTGGCAATTTGCTTGCGGCAATCATTGTCCTTGTTGCTTCTTTCAACGTCCTATTCTTTCGCTCGGCAACACCATTTTGTTGAGGTTTACGGGCAGCTGAGTATTCGTGCTGTATTCCATTCTCCGAACAGTATTGCTCTATAAAGCGGTTAATAAATTTTGTACCTCTGTCGGAACGAATGCACACGATACTCAATGCCTTTTCATTTTGCAAGTTTCTGAGGAGCTCGGGCAGCTTTGATGTTGTTTCCTTCTTCTTGCTAAGAAAGATCGTCCAAGCATACCTGGAATAATCATCAACAACAACCATGCAGTATTTCTTACCTCCCAAACTTACTGGGTCTAAAGGACCGTAGAGATCCATGTGTAGCATTTCCAACACTCTTTGGGTTGAAAGGTATGATTTGCTCTTCAGGGTTGACTTGATTTGCTTGCCTTTCTGACATGGTCCGCAGACGCTATCCTTCTTGAATGACACATTTGGCAAACCTCTAACCATTCCCTATCTTGAGAGCTTGTTGATCGTCTTGAAGTTGACATGAGACATCCTCTTGTGCCATAACCAGCTAAGATCTGCATTGCCTTTGGAAACAAAGCATGGAATTGAGGAGCTCATAGGCTTCCAGTCAGCAACATACATGTTACCTGATCTGCTTCCTGTAAGCACAACTTCCTTGGTTTGGATGTTCTTGACTCTACAGCGATCTATATAGAATTTCACCGAGAACTGTTTATCACAGAACTGGCTAATACTAAGTATATTGTACTGTAAGCCTTCAACATATGCAACATCGGTGATTTTGAATTTTCCGACAAGTAGGTTTCCTTTCCCTCTTGTTCTTCCTTTAGATTTATCACCGAAACGAACTTTTGGACCGCGACCTTCTACAAAATCTGATAGCTTGCTCCTATCTCCGGTCATGTGCCGAGAGCATCCACTATCAAAGTACCAGGTATCCTCCTCTAGAATGTCCTGTAACAACGAAATTAAGTAGATTTAGGTCCCCTTTGATTTTTGGGTCCATGATTGTTAGTTCCTCTAGGTACCCAAGTTTTCCTGGCAGCAATTGGTTTACTATAGGTCATACTCGGTATAGTGTTGCGATATCTACGGGGGGCATATCAGTAGTTGTTATAACCATGATAATTATTATGCATGAAAAATTCAGGGTTATTATTAATCTAGTACGAGTGCCGTCTTGGAGGTGGAGCCATTTTCTTAGGCCTAACAGCTTGCCTTCTGAGTCTCCAGTTGGATTCCCAATGCTGTTGTTGATACTGAATAGGCATCTACTGTCTCGAGGGATAACGGGGCTCCTGTATCCAATACCTCGGCATGCTGTACTGATAGTACTGCCGTGTGGGCCTTTGGTAGTTGGATACAGCCTTCCTTCTGAACGGCTGTTGGCGTTGTTGATACGCTCTGGGAGCATGCTGTTGAGTGCGCCTCATAGGTTGGAACGGCTTATGATTCTGCTGTCTGGAATAGGATTGTGGGGGCGGAATAGCAGCCTTTGGTTTTCTCGGTACAGCAGGTTCCTTCACAGGACTAGGGGTATTTTCCGATTCTGGAATGTGTTCCACACTCTTGACAAACACTGTACTAGTTTTCCCTTTGTTTGAACATGAACTGTATCCTAAGCCACTTTTATCATGAACATTTTGCCCAGTGCTCAGTATTTCTTCCATTCTTTTGGACGATTTCTCGAACGATTTCAGAGTGGTCTCAAGTTCAATTTCTCGCTTTTCGAGAGTTGTGATTTTGGCTTGAAGTAGAACTAAATCATTTGTCTTGCTCTCGTTGTGAGTTTTAACCTCACTTAGTTCATGAGCAAGTTGATGATTGCTCTCCATGAGTTTTTCAAAATCGACTTTGCTGGTTTCACAGTCAAGAGACATATTTTCATAATTTATCTTCAGCAAGTCATTTTCATCTTTCAGCTCTAAATTAGTTAATTGAAGGTGTATATTCTCAGTTTTCAATGTCTCATGGGCCTTTTGAATGTTTTTAATTTCATTCATCATGTTTTCAAAAGTATGAGATGCATTTGACGGAATAGCTGAGGTTGCGCTTACCTCATCGTCGCTGTCTTCACCTTCTGGAATGTCTTTGGCCATAAAGCACATATATGCTTTATCATCGAACTCATCGTCAGATGAATCACTTTCAGTGACCACCTGAAGACATTCTGCTGATTTGGATGGTGTGGGGGAGGCTTCTAATTCTCCAATCAGGGCCTTTAGCTTGTCTTTCCAAGCACGTCTTCTTTCATCTCTCTCTTGTTGTTCGGCCTCAGGCAACCTTTGGACTTTAGGATGAGGACATTTATTTGCATAATGCCCTGGTTTACTGCAATTATAGCACAGGTTAGCATCACCAGATGATGTTTCGGTACTTACCTTGTGGACAGGTTTGGGCCTGTAGGGAGTCTTTCCAGACTGTTTGATGAACTTTTTGAATTTGTGCATGAGAAGCGCCATTTCATCTTGAGACAGGATGTCGTCGTCACTGTCATCATTCTTGTGACTAGGCTTCGACGAGCTGGGCATGCTGTGTCGACGATTCGATACAGCGGCTGGTGTTGTGACCTTTGAAGGATATTCTTCAGCTTTCTCTCTTCTGTCAATATCATACTCAAAAGCTTTGAGGTCAGAGAAGAGACCAAAAGTAGATATTTCATTAACATTGCAAGATACACGCATAGCTGTGGTCTTAATGTCCCATCGGGCTGGGAGAGATCTGAAAATTTTTAAATTCTTCTCCTTTTGGGTATAAATTTTGCCCAACGCTTCAAGTTCACCAACAATACCAGTGAATCTGAGGTCAAGTTCCTCAAGTGTCTCAGTTGGTTTCATTTCGAAAGATTCAAATTGCTGAGTCAGTTTTGAAATCTTGTTTTATTTTGAGAGCTCAGTTCCCTCACAAATCAACTTGAGTTTATCCTATATTTCTTTGGCTGTTTTGCAGCTCTTTACCTTTGAGAACGTGCCTTTGTCAAGAGTGACAAATAACGCGTTCTTAGCCACATTGTCAAGGTTGGCTCGCTTTCTTTCATCTGTGGTCCATTGCTCGCGATCCTTTTCGAGCATCTCAGCATGGGCTTGGCCTTCAATCCTTGCGGCCGTGTTTACCTTCATGATCTTAATAGGACCATCCTGTATAACAAAAATCATCTCTTCGTGCATTGCTGCAAGATGAGCCTCCATCCTAATTCTCCAATCATCAAATTCGTTAATAGAGAACATAGGCACTTTGTTGATCATAGAGGTATCCATGTGATAATACAGAAATGAAAGAGACTGTTTTTGAAAATAGGTGATTTTGGATCTGATTTAGTTAAAAAAAAATACGACTGATTCTTTTTAGAATCAACTGCTCTGATACCACTTGTTGGCCACTAAGTATACTGGATACAGTTTGGGAAATAGTTTAAACAACAAAGCATCGATTTTAAATACGAGTGCGTAGCGGAAGTCTTAGATACGATAGGTCACTCGTCTGACAAAGAACTAAATGTATAGTGTATACTTAATTAATCACGATAATTAAAAGCAAGAAAAGCGAAGGTAAATAACACAGTAATTAAAGTGGTTCGAGGTAAACCCCTCTACGTCTATTGGTCCTCCACACAGGAGTAAAAGTTTATTATAATTACTACGTACACAACTACATAATTATAACAACACACAATCAATATATCGTTCACACAGATTGATATAAAGATCTTAGCTTGAACCGTTCACACAGATTGGTTATGAGCTAATGCTTTGACTTGCTTCTTCACACACAGTTCTGAAGCTTCGTCTTCTTCAATGCAAATCCTTCTCACACAGTTCCGGAGAAGCACGGATTACTCAGTCCACACAGGGCTGATCTGGGTTTGTTCAAAGTATAGAACGGATGGTGAACAACAACTTTGACTTTAAGAGCTTTCAGCTGATGAAGTGTTGTTCAGGATGATGAGCACTGTATATCTCTTTTGATCTGAGTTGCAGTAAGCTTTGGAGATATGTTTTGCTCTGATAATAATTTCGATAGCTTGGGTTACTGATCTCCAGCATCTTGATGTGATATATATAGTCTCTGAAATATATATCCGTTGAGATGTATCCGTTTGAGTGAGATTCCGTTCCAACGGGATTATAACACGATCCGGATTTAGCGGGATTTGAAGATCTCGAAGGCGCGGTATTTAAATACTTTATCCTTGAGTATTTAAATACTTCTTTATTCAACGGGACTTGACTTCTGAAGATTCCTTCTTTGTTCTGTTGCGAGCTGTATGAAAGATAACTGTTTTGGTGTTTCGATACAGTTTCCATACTTGGTCTTTATAAGACTTCTTTGCTGTACTGAAGGATTCTACTATATGCTGATTTTGAGACAGGTCTTCGATACAGGATGATGCCTCAATACTTCGATACAGTTTCCTTTACTGTATGCGGATTGGCATATATGTCAAAACCTCTTTATCAAATATCATTCGATACAGGGATTGAATATCCCGGCTATTTCGATATAGGGTTCTTGTTTTCCCAACAACAAGCTTGTGTGATTATGTGTTATTATGTGGAGTTTAAATGTGAATTGTGAATACGTAATCCATGCTTGTTGATTCTTGTGTTGTTCTGGAATAAAAAGTGATATCGGTGTATAAATATGTATATATATTGTGTGAATCGTTTTACTGGAGTAACGGCTTGGTGTGATCCCGCAAGGAAAGTTTGTCAATGTGATATTTTAAAGTTTAATTATTTTTGTAGAGTCACGTAAATTTTATTTTAAAACATCCTTCAAGAAAGCAAAATTTTTGATTTCGTATGATGACCTCGAGACCGGATTTCTTTTAGGACTTAACTACTTATATTTTTTTCATCTTGCATTGCAAGTTTTCAAAATTTGATTTTAAAAACTCAAATGAGGTCTACCAAAAATTTACTCGAAATGTGGCTCTTGTTTTTGACTTTTTGATTTCATGATCGTCGGTTCGGTGGTATGTAGTGATGTTGGCATTATTATTTGGTCAATAATGCTCAAAATTGTTATTAAGTTGGTAGTGTGAACATTAAGTCGTCCTAAATGCACTTATTATGAGAGTCCTCATTACTGAGATGTAGGATTTCAGTTTTAGATGTTAATTATCTTTTGACGGTTGCTTGTGTGATACTGCAATTATGTGGATAGATGATGTTGACGTGTGATTGGATTTGATGGTAATAGATCGTATTTTGATAAAGTGGTAAATTATGTCTGTTGTCTGTGTTCGAAAATGCTTTTCTGAAAATTTTATAAACTTGAGCAAGTTGTGGAAAATTAAATTTCATAAAGTTTTGACGGTTCGCTTAATCGGCGGCTTCGTGTGGACTTTGAAAATCGTTTAAAATTGGCGAGCCGGCCTTGAATTTTTTAAAGGAACCCCGCCGGTATTGAAAGAGTCACTTTAAAGTACCTTTTAACATTTTGTAAAATATTACCGTCGTTGATTATTTTGTAGTGTTGAGAAGATTTTCAAAAATGATTTTTGACGTACTGTTGTATTTTCAAATGATTCGAGTACATGATTTTCAGAAATCTTTCGCACCATCACAATTTTTTTTTTCAAGAACCAATACAATTGTTATTTTCAAAATATATTGTGAGAGATGAAGAATCTTACTCGATTTAACTTCAAACTCGGATTCAGAAAAGTGTTCTGTACTGAGCCAGATATTGTGCGTGACCTTGAATCACTCCAAAATGATGATGTGTAGTGGCATAGTGATTCTGATAGTGCCGGTTGTAAGAAAATATTATTTTGCAAATAATTTCAAATGAGACAGTTAAAGTCCGTTGTTTAAGAGTTTTGACAAAAAGCCCGAAGTACCAAAAATATTTTCAAAGTTTTATTTTTAATAAACATGCAAATCCAAGGATTTTCAAATGATATCATTTAAAAGGATACCTCATTGATCTTCTTATCGAGTTGCTATTAGTTGTCTTATGTGATATGTCAATCCGAGTTGGCAATTTGGTATATTATTTTGCGATGTTGTACCATTGTATTGAGTGAGTATCCGCTTAATATGCCGAGGGTCAATGGGCGCGGTCGTGTCCACGGTATAGACAGTCATGGAGATCAGATGCGAGACCAAGAGAAGGTTTCCGGGAAGGTTGCTATTCTAGTACTTCGTCCTTGTTGTTTAGGTTTCGGGGACGAAACCTCTTTTAAAGGTGATATGGTGTAATACCCATATTTTTTTCGCTTTCGTTTTGTTCGACTCTATCGACTCGTTTGTGTTCATTGATATTTTCTGGACTTATCCTACTCGTCACTTTCTATTGTTCGAATGAGTTGCGGTATTGTTTCGGGTTAATTCGTTTGTCGTTGTGAATTATCCGAATTCGGCTCCGCTCCTGTGAATCTTATGAAAATATATATCATGTCGTTTTCATCGGATCATATATTGTCTTGATTCGTGCCGTGGACTTTGGGGATACTATTCGATTTCTGTTATTCGTTATGATTCGGATATGATTGTTCGACCGTTGATGTCTCGATCGTTGTGGTTCGATCGCTTGTTGTCCAGTCTTGTTGGTCTTGTATCGTGATTTTTGAGTGTTCAGATTCCTTCGTAATTTCCTTAAGTTCGGGAAATTAACTTCGTTTTCAATCTTCCAATCCTCGTGTTGTGGAATTTCTTATTTGTTCGGCGATTAACTCACGTTTTGATTGATGTACTGTTTGGGTTGTTCAACCATATTGATTTTTTGTCCGTACGTTTTCTTATCATTCTAAAATGGCGATGTGGATGTTAGCAGCCATGTGCTGCATGTGATTCGTTTCAAGTCATTGGCAACGGACAGCATGTGTTATCTGAGATTGTTTTGCGTCGGTCGTTTTATGTTTTAAGTTTAGGGGACGAAACTTCTTTTAAGAGGGGTAGAATGTAATACCTGAGATCTTTGTTCCGGATTCGTCGACTTTTCTGGGTTTACCGGATTGGTATTGTCCTCATCTCGAAATTTTGTGCCATGTTTTGGGTGTGCCTTATTGGGACATGTGATTGGAGGCGTTTCGGATCACTATGTGAGTTTTGGGGTTTTTTCTGTGTAGCGCATGCTACAGGATGTGTAGCGCACGCTAACTGGCAGTCCAGCGGCAGTCCAGGAGCTACTGGACTGGGACTGGGGTCTCGTTAGCGCACACTAAGGTTGGTAGATAGCGAACACTACCGACTGCTTAGCGCACGCTAATCGTTCTTTCTAGCGCACGCTACCTGATAGGTGCAGATCTGTCCAGGGGCTACTGGACTGGTTTCGTGACCCGTTAGCGCACGCTACGCTTATTGGACTAGCGCATGCTAACTATGTTATAAGCAGTATTTTCTGGGGCATTGACCCCGTTGTCACGCGCTAATGCAGGGTGTTTAGCGCACACTAATAACAGTCCAGTATAAATACTGGACAACAGCGTTAATTCATCATTTTCTCTCCCTTCTTCATCCCTTCCAACGGGAGTGAGCTCGAGAGGCGATTTTGAGCGATCCTCTTCATCAAGCTTCATCTTGGAGCGGATTTGTAGGTGTTTAACAATATCTAATCATCTTCTTGGTCCAAATCAAGGTAATCTCTTCTTAGAACCCTAGTTCTTCAATTTTGGGGGTTTGTGAGGTTTCGGCTAGGGCTGGGATAGTTCGGTTTCTTGAAAAAAAAGTAAGGAACCGAAGTTCCAAATGTGTTATATAATTCGGGTTCGGTTCCTAACTTTTTTCTCCAGGAACCGAATTTCTAGGAACCGAAGTAATTTTGCCAAAAAACCAAAAAAACGAACTGAAATTTACAGTTCAAAATTTTCAGAAATAACCGGAAAACTCGAAATTTTTTCTGTTACTTCAGTTAATTTGGTTATGTTGATATTATTACCTTTGTTTTTCTTTTTCAAGAGAAAACAACAATGAACTCAAAAAGACAGTTCTCATACAATTCCTTACATATCATCCAAAAAAGAAGAGAAAGAAGAAGAAATTTGAGCAAAGTTAATTAGCATTAAACTTGAGCTTAAATCAAATTACAGTAAAGTATGAAATTGGGAGAAACAAAGATAATCATAAACTCAATTGTTTTTAGTTTGTTAGGTTAGTTTTTTTTTAGTTTATATAGTGTATAGAAAGTAGAAACATCTAAAATAAAATAACTATGGGTAGTACGGTTAACATGGGTTTTAATTTTGTGTTCGGGTATAATGGGTTTTAATCTTTTGTTCGGTTATTGTCACTAATTTCGGGTAGTACGATTATTGAAAATTTGAAATTACAATAACTGAACCCGAACCCGAAATTTATTGCAGGACCCGAACCCAAAATTTATAAATAATTTTTTTCTTAAAACTCGAATCGAACCGAACCGAAATGTCAATTTCGGTTCGGATCTTCGGTTATTCAGGTCCTAAGTCCCAGCCCTTGTTTCGTCCGATTTAAGCCGATCTACCCCAGATTGTTGTGAGATCGTCGTTGTATACTCGCGATCCTTTGTTAATCTTGAGACTTTGTGGATTGAACTTCATAAATTCATATGTTCATCGGTTAAGTTGATGTGAGCCTTTGAGATGTCCGACGAATTGCCCCATTGGGTAGGAACTAGGATGATCCCTATATTTCGATGTATTGTTGATTCATGGTGGTATTGTTTTCGTAGTATTTGTGGGCTGTCAAATTCTTGGTCATTTTTGGAAGTTCGAAGGCTACCCGACCGTGTCCGTTCGTAGTTTCGTCGCTCGTGGTATCGAGGCAAGTATCTTGCTCATACATTTCGTGTTTCGTAGACGTATTCGTTGGTATTGGAACCAAAATTACAATTTGGTAGTTTTAATGAACTTTTAAAAGGATCGGTATGTTCACGATAATTGTTGTCTTTCAAAAGATAACTCGTATGCTTCGTTGATTGATGTGCTTTCGGAATATGTGCGTGAGTTTCGCATGTTGGAAGATGTTGAATATATTTAGTGAATTTAGTAGATCGTGATTATTTGCCGAGAATTGTGTATTGATATGTGTAATTGTTCGGTGAATATGTGACGTTATGTGATATTAGTTGTTACTCCTTCGTAAGGAGGTTGTGGCGCTTGGTGTCATTTGGTATTGGTATTTGTTTGTTGTTGTGTGACATTCGTGTGAGTATACGTTGGCCATTCTAGCGAAGTACCTAGCATTTGTTTGCATATTCTAGTATTCGAATTATGGCTTCCCGTGGCATTGTGGATGTTTATGTGTGTTCACCTAGGGATGGTCCGACGGGGCCTCTAGGGATACATATTTCCGTGTGTATGCGTATCGCGAACTAGGGTTAACCACCCAGGGATGTCCGACGGGTCTCTGTGGGGTGAGGCGGTCGTGAGTCTCGTACCAACGGTTAACTTTGAAAGGTTTTGTTGGAGAACTATGATTTTTGGTGCATATTTCGTCTGATTAGAATGGCAGTCCAAATAGTATCGTACTTGGACGGAATGGCACCAGTAAATGGTTCGTGTGAGATTTATCTCTTGGCTATGATAATTTGGTATGGGTAAGTGAGTCTTGTGGTCGCTCGGTGCATTGTAACTTTGTGGTGTGTCGAGTTCGACCGTATGGTCAAGTTGCAAGGTTATGCTCTTTGATGTCGTTCTGTGAGACTGTTGTCATGATAATATTTGACACGGTGTAGTTTCCGTCGGGTTATTCTTGCGAGTATGTGATGTGGATGATTTGGGTCGTGGACCCCATGTTTGTGATTGGAATGTTATGGTTGGGTCGTGCACCCCGTATTTGGTAATCGGAATCGTGTTTTGAAATAAATGATTTTTGGCATGTGTCCCTAGGTGATTCGAAAGGCTTGAGAATTCTTGAACCTAAACGCTTCCAAAACTCCTGAGATCGTAAAATGTAAAATGATTTTATTCCTATCTCTCATAATTCAAACAGTTTTAATCAAGCGAATTATCTCGGGAAGTATATTCACGATTTCTATGTTCTTGGAGTATGATATGTATGGCTCGCCTTTGTATTTATACTTGCACTAGCAAAACAGTGGAGTTTTGCTAACCCCCGAGTATTCGGGGGGTGGATGTTTGTATTGCGTCCAGGAACATGCAGGTCGCTGGGGAGCAATTAACAGGATCATTACGAAGGATGATGGAAGACGATGATACTAATCACATGAAGACCGATCTTGAGTATTTGGTGATGTCTTGTTGTTTTGTCCTTCCGTTTTGTTTACTTTCCTATTTTATAGGCATGTTGATTTATGTTAACCCCTGCGTGGGTATGAGTTGCGAGGAAGAGTAATGTATGGTTGATGTGTATATTATGGTAAAAGACCAAATCGGTCTAATGGTTCGTTAATTACCCATGTCGGCATGTATTGTATTGTGGTGTTTTCTGTAGTTAGCCTGGTAGATCCTCACGGAGAGGGTATGCGGCGCTGTAATATTCCCGAGTGGTTTGGGGGTGTTACAATATGTTGGCAATAAATAAAATCCTTCTACGTGAAAATACGCATCAAAAAAATTCACACAATAATTCTTTATCTTCATTATTTGAATTTAGCATCTCATAAATTGAGTTCCATTTATCTGGAGTAAAAAAATTGGGTTGCATTTGTTTTGATTTTAATAAATTTCCCCGTTGTCTAGCTAACTTAGTACGATTATGTAAAAACAAGACACATTTTCTAATTGGTTCTATTGCCTCATCTACAAATTTTAATGCATCTTGTACACACAAATTTAGAATGTGACATATACATCTAGTATGAAATAATCAACCCGCTAAAACAGGATTACAAGCTTGTATTAAAGCAGGTACAATTGCAGTATTAGAACTAGCATTATCAAAACCAATTGTGAAAATTTTATCTTTTAAGCAATAAAAAGTTAAAATTTTAATAATTGCTCTAGCTATATTATCTGCACTATGTGCACAATTAAATTTTTTAAATGTAAGTAATCTTTTGTTTAAGTTACAAATTTCATCAATCTAGTGTATAGTTATTCCCATATAAGTATTTTTTGTTTAAAATTTGCCCACATATTAGCAGTTAAAAAAACTCTATGATTTATAGATATAAAATAAGCTCGTAGTCCAAGTTTATGTTGTTTGGCTAAGTATACTACTTGTCTAGTTATTGTGGTACGTGGAATTCTCTTAATAGCAGGATTATTGGCATTTTGCATCCTATATTCCCAACCCGTACTATCCGCAAAATTAAAAGGTAAAGATTCTTGTGCACATAATTTTGTCATTTGTTATCTAACAATTTTTTCATTATATTTATAAAGTTGAGATTCACACATATCTGATTGCCGGCTGGCCCGGCTCCAGTAGAAGGTTGGAAGTTGAGTTGACTTTGCGACTTGTTCTCCGTGGATCGAGGCATGATTATTCCCAAAATGCCTTTTAAAATTTCCATATTCATCCCCGGATTTTACGGATACTCTTTCTTGCAGTAGTTGCAAAATAGCTTCATCGAACCATCCGACTTTTTTTTCTTTTTAAAGTGTTTTAAAAGAAGTTCGGATACCGGTTTCTTTTCTGCAACAGGGGCAGGCATCTTTCTCACTTTAGTTTTTTTGCTTCCTCTTCCTTTCACAATTTCTTCCTCCTTGGACGATAACTCTTCAATATAAGGAGGTTCTTCTCCAGCTTGGCTTGTCGCAGGACGCTTCGACTTTGATTTTTGCGTCGGAGTTGGTATGCCATGAAAAGTGCGCTCGACGTTGCATATGTTTGTTTAACATAGCTTCATCAATTTCATGGTCCATTTATTCGTCAATATTTTGCAGTTATTGACGATTCGGGATACGTGAAAATCCCCGGGGGTCAACTTCTTCTTCACTGGTAGTTGTTGTACTACCGTAATAGATACATTCATGTATAGCATCATATTCAGATTATTGACTTTCATTTTCAAAACCGGGTGGAGGTTGATTTTGGGGCTCCCGAATAAATATCCCAGATGGTTTCTTCGATTTGCCTCAAAGAGCCATTCGCTCCAACTTGGATATTTTGGATTTTTTGGGAGATGTAGAAATACCCTTTCCCTTGTGAGAACTCGACATAATGATTAACAACAATGCTACATGCACAACCAATTTACACAATCAAACTTTACAACACATCATCTCACCATACATTTATCACTAACTTCATTATTTATTCCATCACCTACCTCACCACCCACATCACCAATGGTTCAAAACAAACACAACCGTTACAACGGTTGTGATTGTATCATTTTTCAATGATTAAATGCTAAACAAAAGAGAGAGATTAAATGATGGAGTGGATTACAACTATGTACAAAGTAGAAACATGTATTACTACTAGGTACAAACTTTAAAATGGCGTTACTACTAGGTACAAAAATATTACTACTAGGTACAAAATTGTATTTGGTAGGACAACTTTACCTATCTGCAGCCTTTTTTTGTTATTTTCATTTGAAATTTTAATTTATTCATTTGAAATTTGAATTTTACATATCTAGAATAAAATTAAAAATTATATATTTGAAATTGACAAAAACACTTTCTTTGTCCTTCATCTTCATATTTCGTCTTCTTCGTTGTCCTTCATCTTCATCTTAAAATTTGAATTTTAAAAATTTATTGCAGACCTTCATTTTCTTCGTCCTTCTAGAAAATTTGTTGCCGACGTCCAAAATTGAATTTTAAAAATCTGTTGCAGATCTTCATCTTCTTCGTTGCAGACTTTTATCTTCTTTGTCTTTCATCTTCCGCCATAGACCAGTGCATGCACATGTTCAAAAAAATATAGACCGGTGCATGCACCTGTGCACCAATACATGAACTAGTGCACTAATTCATGAACCCCCAATCCCCAAATGAACTAAAAATCGAAAAACAAAAATCAAACCCAATTAAATCCAGAAGAGGGAAACCAAAATCCAATAAAAAGGTACCAAAATCCAAACGACTGATCTCATAAATTTTAAGATGATCTGCAACCATTGAACAATTTTCTTAAAAATTCATAATTTCACAACAATCTGACCATTAATCTCCAGATCTACACATCCAAATTTAAAACCTCGATCAATCGAAATAGACAAACCAGCACTGCCGACCACCGCAGGAAGACCGACGTCACATGAAGATCGACCTCCCCATCTAGAAAATCCCAAAGAGAGTCGGAACTTTCATGTTGTTTCTCCAATCGCCAGAAATGAGCACAACCAGAAGCCCTACTCTCCGTCCGACTACTTTCTCTAGATGAGAGCCACAACCGTTAGATCGATGACCACCATAGCCGCCGCTCTTCTTGGAGTGTCTTCATCATTGTGTTGATATCGTTTGCTCACAGGCGTGTGGTTGTGTGCGGGCTGTGTGGGTATGTGTGTGTATGTCGTGTGAACTGAAGAAAGAAGTAGGAAGAGGGTCGGCGGACGACATACAAACACACACACATAGAGAGAGAGAGGGGGGGGGGGTCGATCGGGGTAGATGAGAATAGAAAAGGGATAAAGGGAACGCTGACCACATGGACTTATTACAACTCACTCCCCACTTTTAATAATGTTGGACAGATGAGGGCGGCAGACATGAGAGCATTTTTATTATTAATAATGTTGTTTTTATTTTTAACATTATAATATAGGTGTTTTGGGTATTTTGAGTTGGAGGGTGTTTTGGATATTATACTACTATTTTGTACCTAGTAGTAATGCAAAAAAAACTTGTACCTAGTTGCAATTGTGACACAAAAATTGTATCTAGTAGTAATTATTTATAAATGATATAGCAATTAGCAATGAGAGTTTAAGAGATAGATTAGAATCAAAGTGTGAAAAAATGAGATGGGTTGCGTTAGTATTTATAGATAGAATTTTTTGATTTTTTTTTTAAATTTGAATTCTGTCCGTTGGACCCCCGCCGGGTCCGAGCCCGATCCGTCGGGTCCAACAGCCAGAATTCAAATTTTTAATTTTTTTTTTGGTTTTCCGCCGGGTTGACGGGTCGGACCCGGCGGATCATCGGGTTGGGAAATGTACGACCCGGACCCCACCCGTGTATACCACGGGAACGGGTCAACGGGTCCGACGGGTTGGCCAGGTCCGGGTCATATACGGGCCAGTCAGGTCCGGGTCGACGAGTCAACCTGCCGGGTTGGGATTTTGTGGGAACCTCGTTGATATGTATGTATAATAAAAAAAGGTGTATAATTGTACACATGCTATTTATTACTATACTGAAATATTAGATGAAACAAGGAATAAAATATGAGAGTGGTTTGTACCCATGAGGTGTGCGCCTCCACACTATTAACATTGGTATCTCAAGGTAACCATCAATAATTGAGTTGTATACTCTATATATTAGGAGTATTTAGGAGAATTTAAGACAAGGAAACATGATATGTATCCCGTACTTTAAGAGCACTTATCAAGGTGATCACATTGTTATATATATATATATATATATAGTTGCTATATTTATACTACACTTACACTACAACAAAAAACCCTTCCTACAACGGTGCGCGGACATTGTAGAAGGGTTTTAACAACGTTTTCAATCTCGTTGTATAATAAGGCATTGTTAAAAGTATGACTTTTTTTTACAACGCCCATGTGACGTCGTACACCCCGTTGTAAATATATATTTTCAGTATGCGCAGATGTTTTGACAACATTCTATTGAAATTGTATTTCTTACATCAACAACGGTACAAAGATACTGTATGTAATTCTATTACAATGTTTTGTAGAAGTGGTACATAACTATTTACAACTTCATCACATAATTATTTTTTCCATGATCAACAACGTTGTGATTATCTTGTAGGCAAATCTATTACAACATCTTTCGGTAATTGCATTTCTTACATCAACAACTACGCAAATACGGTGTGGGTAACTCTTTAACAATGTCCTTTAAAAGATGTAAACAATAACTTACAATATTTATACAGTACTGTCTTTCAACCATCAACAAGATCAGGAGGTCGTTTTGGTTAAATCTTTTACAATGGGTTCATTACGTGCTGTTAAGATGTATTTACAATATCATAAAAACGTTGTGGAAAACTCCTGTAACAAAAAAAAAAATCAAATGCATACTAGCTGCAGTAGCAATCCCTGTGAATCAACAAGCGCTCAACTTTATAAAGTGGAAGAAGCTTTGATATAATACTTTCCTTGTTACATATATACTTCAACCTATCATTAAACAGTACGCAATTAGCTTAAAAAGTGGAAGAAGCTTTGATATAATACTTTATATAGGTGAATACAATTTCATCTCTGAAGAAGTGACTAAAACATGTAAATCCAGTAAAAATAAAGTGATTATGAAGTGAAATACAACAAATAATGATGTGGCATGAACCTTTAATAGAATATACTTCAATAATCAAGAGTCAAGACAATAGACTTTGCAAGAAAAGTAGCTGAGTGCAACAATAATTTATTTTTCATAAGAAACACAATATCATTAGTAGAAAGAAAAAGATGATACCAATGTAAAAGGAAATGCAAGTTTCATGCAGATAAATATAAGAAGATTTGTATCCCAATCAACAAATTCAATACTGTAGAACCCATATTCCGGCTAGTTGAATGTAAAAACCAGATACACATGATATTAATGATTATATTCTTCCAGATAGAAAAAGGTCAGCTCAAGAGAGTAAAATTCCTACACAAAACATCCATTATAGATGAATCCAGCCATAATATAGTCAGAAAGGCAACTGAATTATTGAACTAAGCTGAATAATTCTTACCTATTTACAACACGACTCACACTCGGTCGGACAAAGATGTGAACCCTGCAATTGAAGGAAAAACTTCATGTGATGTGATCTAGTATTATTAAGCTCAGCTGCAAAAGTAATAGCCTTGCGTAAAGAAACGGGGAATTCAAGAATATGCATGACAAGATCTCTCTTAATTGCTCTCTCAATGTCTTGCAAAAAAGAACAAACCATAAAAGAGGGGAAAGAAGGCATCACACACAAAGAACACTTGGAGTCTCCAACTTCATCAGGGAACTATTCATTGTAACAATCACAGGCTTATCACATAAGAATATACCCCTTGTAGCACAAATAATGCACATTAAGTAGAATGATCTCAAACTCCAGCCACGTTCAAAGATTGATTCCTCTATTGATTCCTCCCCACTTATATCAGCTTATAAGGGCCCTGGAAAAAAAAGAGTTCCATACAAGCTTCATCATATAGAGTGCAAATAGATTTGTATTGCGACATTAAGATTCAAAAATTCAAAAGTATTGCACATTGATAGGACACAAGAATCTAAAGACCATTAAATGTTGGTCACGTTTTTCATCTAACAAAAGGTGAACCCCTGTTTTTACATTATGAGCGTTGGCTCCACTTCTAAGTTGCATTCACGTGATATCAGAACCATTCAAATGTGTCGATCAAATAATCTTAATATACCTGTTTCACTATTATTATTTTCATCCATCCACTCTTTATAAGGCGGAAACACCATCACTAGCTTCTACAAATATAAAAATAATATGCACCATATTAGATTGTTAGTTTATTTATGTAAAAAGTACTCGTATAATAACCAAACTATATATTTGAAATGAAATTTAATAAAGATGTACCACACTTTCTCTAAGCAAATAAGACATATTACTGTATAACAGCAAACGAAATAGTCAAACACAAACAAATCTGAAACGCCTCCGGAACGCCTCGATCGGGTGAGGCATTCGCCTCAAGTCTGAATGAAATTACAGTGCCTCAAGGCGTTTTCGGCGCGCCTCGCCTTGAGGCGTATGCCTCTTGCGTTTTTTAAAATATTGCTTCAAATTTCATAATGACTCTTAGACAAGAGATTGCATATCCCTCTTATTCCAGTGCATTTCATAAAAGCTTAATTTCAGTTTATAACACATTCACTATATATCACAGTTCAAAGATGAAAAAGCCAAAAAAAATATCACCACATGAAACAAATCACCACATAATAAGCAATAACAGCCCTGAATTCAAACAATCCAGATTTAAAAACACCACATATTTAAGCGATAACAACCCAACATACACAACAAATCTAAGCAACTGCTACACAGATCTAAACCATGAGTAATATTACGAACAACAGAGACCCAATCCAAAATAGCCCACATCAAATAACACCACAGAACAGATCAGAAACAACCCCAAGCATTGTAACACCCCAAACTCTAAAGTAAACAACCTCGGCACACTACGCCACAAATCTGAACACCACCGACCTAATCCAATATAACCCAAATCAAAAAAACACCTAATAATAAACAGCCCAAATCAAAATAACATCACAAAACAAACAATAAACGTCACAAACCAGTATAAAACCGCACAACTAATCATTAACACCACATCTCTATAAGAACAACCCAGACTAAAAACACCATGTACTTAATCTAGAATAGCCCAACATACAGAGTAAGAGGTGTATAAAAAAGAGAGGAATACAATATTCAAATGACAGATGGATTAAGATTGAAGAAATTGGAAATCATACGACTGAATTAGAGGACTTGAGATGAAAATAAAACCAAGAAAAATTGTTTCGCAGCTTCACTATTTCTAGATTTCCCTCACTTGCCATGAATTTCGAGCTGAAATTTAGATATTAAGAGTTGAATCACAAAAAACGATTAAGTTCACCAGCGTCGCTTTCAAAAGCTGATAACATAACATGTTAGAGGACCCCCCAAAAAGATTCTGAAGAAGACAACAATACCCAGTGGAGGACCAATGTAGATGCTTGGCATCACAGTGATCTTTATGCAGGAATTATATCCTGAACATGTTGGACGACATGATTTACAATGTGTATAGTTCAATCAAAATGGCCAAAGAATTGTGAAATTCTTTGGAGAAAGAAGTACAAGATCGAAGATGCAGGCATAAAGAAAATCCTTAATTTCAAGATGATTGACACCAAGTCGGTGATCAGCCAACTGCAGAAAATTAATATCATGTTGGTAAAGTTTAAACCACAAGTTGTAAAGTCTAAACCAAGAATTAAGGAACCAGCTGAATATGGTATTTGCTCCAGGCTACTGTTGACCCTTCAGCTTGCGCAATGACAGTTGCCTCATCTGTACTGTTGTATAGTTCAGCATCAGGAACCAAGGAAGCCGATCAGAATCGTAGATCAACAAGTATGTGAGCTGAGAAATAAGAAGATTCCATTAGTCAAAGTCATTTGGTCGAAGCACAACAGAGAAGAAGACGCCACATGGGAAACTGAAGAAAAGATGAAGAAATCTTACCCCGAACTATTTTAGAGGGAATTTGGGGACCAAATTCTCTTAAGGAGAGAAGGATATAGAACCCCATAAATTTGATAGTTAGTATATGTACGACATATCCTATTGTAATATGATTGAGTAACAATTGCTATATAGAACAATATAATCTAAGTTTACCATTTATTTTACTCAATTTATCAGTTTTGAAATTCATATGTCAAACCGTATATCCAAACACTCCAAGCATCCAGTCCAAGGCGTCTACAGTGGACTTTGGCATTAGGATCTGTATTTGCTATTGACCCTTCAGCAACAATCTCTCCCTTATTGTACCAGCTCAGAATTTTGCATTTCTGTCCTAACAGAGGCTCATTGGTGGTGCTATCGTGTTGCGACTGTTGTTCATAAACGCAAATAATATATATATATAGTTAAATATGATAAATGAGATATTCTAAAGGTCGAAATATTATGCATTTGTCAAAAATTCACCTCAGTCGTATTAACTTGTGTTAGCTGTGTAACACCCCCAAAACCGTATGGGAATATTACACGCCGTAAACCCTTTCCGCAAGGATCTACCAGGCTAAACGTCCATAAGCAACCAAATGCTTGCCCGGCCAGGGTCAAACAATATAATAATACAGACCGTTAAGGTCACTTACACATAAACACACAGACCGATGAGGTCACACAACTCTATCAACAGGACTGACTAACAACATTACCCGCACAGGGGTCGAAATACAATACAACGGAAGACTGAGTCAACTCTAACAATACAACTAAATTCTACCAACTCTCAACTCTTGATTAGTATCGCAACTCGTCATCCCCTTGTGCTAATCCTGTGACTGCTCCCCCAGACACCGCATGTACAGACGCTTGAGCAGACATCCACCCCCCGAATACTCGGGGGTTAGTAAAACTCCACTGTTTTACTAGTGCAAGTATCAAACCATACGAAATGTAACAAGCAAATAGCAACTACGAATTTAATACGTAAATCAATTATCAAAATGTTCCCGAGAAGTTTTAGAATTTCGAACTCAAGTAAGATATATTTGAAAAGGAACACATCATCTCGGCGATTTTTAAAGCAGAAATTCTTTTGGACCTCGAGTCCCAATTTACAAAACCTTTTCGTAAACATTAGGGCCTTAGCCCGATTCTCGTTTCAAAGCATAATAAATAATATATCATTATGAGACCGAGATCCATATTTAAAATGTTACCCGAACAATCATGCTACACGATCATTGTTCGTACACATCATGTACCGAACTCCGGAGGCCTCGACGGACCTTACCCGACCACATACTGCTCGTACACATCATGTACCGAACTCCGAGGCCTCAACGGACCCTACCCGGCCACACACATCGTTCGTACACATCATGTACCGAACTCCGCAGGTCTCGTCGGACCACTACACGGATCACATACCTTGTTCGTACACATCCTGTACCGAACTCCAGAGGCCTCGTCAGACCCTACCTGGATCACACACCTTGTTCGTACACATCATGTACCGAACTCCAGAGGCCTCGTCAGACCCTACCTGGATCACACGCACACACATCGACACGACTCAACTCATAATCATTAAATGTCAAGCCATTCCACATTACACCGAAATGTACAATCAAGTATGTAAACCAAAACAACACAAATATCATGATTATCACACCGACTCTTAAACAACATAACACACATTAGGTACACAGTACATTGCACAACCAGGTGTACAACCATCTCATATGTACATCGCAATCCTGCACAAATGGCACAACGCCGAACACGTATACCAATATATGACTATTATCACAAAGCCTTCAAATTTCGGAAAACACAACCAACTCAAACGGAACATAGTTACGGAGGAAGGCAAAATCGTCATACATATCATACGTAATTACTAGTCGCAAGATACAAGTCGTATAATAAGATACTTGCCTTAATAACTGCTACCAAACGCTCCGAAGAACACGGTTCGACCGGGAAGCTCGGACCCCGAAGAAGACAATGAACGGAAGGGTTCCGACTCGAGTTCTTCACAAGAATTCGACCCTAACAACATAAATTCAATAAATCATCGATCATACGAGGAAGAATAATCGTAGAACGCCCGAAAACCCCTCTATGACATTTTTAGGACACCTTCAAGGCGTCGGTCAAGAACTCGACCAAAATAACGAATCGATACGATCCAACCATGGGTTAACAAGGGAAATGATACAATACATCCAAATAATCATCAATACATCACAATCCTAAGTTAAATCGGATTAAACGGACGAAATCGAACAAAATACCCAAAATCCCCATAATTAGATTTCTAGAAAATCGACTGATTCGCTCGATCAAAGGATGTTATAGGATGGATGATTGATGATATGAACTCCAAAACTTCATGGATTTGTTTACCAACAACATCTCTCCATGATAGGAACAACCCGGTAGCGGAAGAGAAGTGGAAGGAGGAGAAAAATGGCGAAAAAAGCAGTGATGGGCCTTAAATAGCCGCACGGTGTGCCGCGGCCCGGCGGGAGTGTGCGCGGCACGAGCCCAAAATGGCTCCCAGTGGTCGGCAGTGTGCCGCGGCCCGGCCGGCGTGTGCCGCGGCACCCGGTACAGTCGGTTTGGCCGAAAAATGCCACAGAGTGTGCCGCGGCCCTGCCGGCATGTGCCGCGGCCCTACGGCACGGCCTGCTCGGTCGGAAGCTGCCGAGCACTACCGGTCGTGACTCGGCCAGAAGCTGCCGAGCACTACCGGCCGTGACTCGGCCAGTACCGGCCTGGGCCCAGATTGCCCGGCCATGTCGGCCGGGGCCAACTCCGATGGCCCGAACGACCCCAAAACCCGAACCTGAATACGAATCGATGATACGGTTACGACGTAATCGCAAAGACAAATCTAAGAGCTAAGAGAACATACAATTCCGACCACCCGAAGGCTCGGAATCCGAAAACGGAAGTAATTACCCAAAACTTTGGGAAATTACGAAAATGGCCCAAAACGTCCGAAAATCACGATACGCGATCGAAACACCAAACCAAAGCTTGCAACAAGAATAATAACATTAAATGAACTTACGAGAAACTCGAAGCGACAGTTTCGGACGAGATTCGCAAGAATCGAACTCAAGTGCGGAAAAGTGTCTAAAAAGCTCGGAACTCAGCAAAACGATACCGAAACGAACTCGGATGACAAAAAGTGCAGAATTAATCATTCTCGAAATGACGAAACGGTCATGAGCGAGTCGTCAAAACGGACTTACGCCGAAAAAAAGAAAATTACTGGAAATCGAAATTACGGGTATTACATTCTACCCTCCTTAAAAGAAGTTTCGTCCCGAAACTTAAAACAAGTAGAGAGAAGCAATATCCACTGTCAGGAAGACTCGACGAGATACACAAAAACCGAAAACTCGCACCCAACGGCGAAACGCTGCAAGAAACGCCAAAAGACATACGGCGTGAAAACACGCTCCACGACGACCAACACAATGCCACCGACTAAGATTCAAAACAATAACGAGCAATTAACGTCACATCACATGCACACATTTAATCAAAGAAACGCACGCGACAACAAGCCGCACCCGACTAAAACGGCTATGCGAAAGAAACAAATAGAATAACACGATAGAAATCACTCCGATACTCATCAACAAGAAAATGTCCGACGTCAAAACACAAATAATTTCAAGATAACAGAAAATGAGAATACCGGATATTACATTCTATCACACAAAAAATAAGTTTCGCCCCGAAACTTAAACTAAGGTTATCACAGTGATACGAAACAAAATATAACGACACATAATAAAATACCATGCTCATGACCTCGTGGTCCACTGACACGCCTCCGTAGGTTCAACAACTAAACGGGAACTTACACAAAACAAAATATCATTCAACAAGTTCCAAATGTAAAAGCGTCACAGAAACATCTCTACACGCGAAACAATCCGTGTAGCGGGTACCAAAAACACCATCACTAGACATCACTGGGCCCTCCGGAAGTAGGAATAGAATTCCGGTCCCTTATCATCTCGGCAACAATCTCGCGATCGAACTCGATGCCCCTCGTGTCCACAATTATAACAAGTCACTGGCGGTTTCTTACAATGCGCGCGTTCATGGCCTAGAACGTTACAATTGAAACACCTAGGAGCATTACCAGAACTCAAAGACACCGACTTGGGTCCTTTGGGTTCTCTAACTGACCGAGAAGGTCCCATACTCGGCTGATACGAGGGTTGAGGTGTGGGAATCCCAATTCCCTTACTTCCCGATGCGTCATCGGAAATCTTCTGCTTTTTCGCTACCGACACGGACTCGGTAGACATTATAGCCATCTCAAATGCCAAGGCTCGATCCTGATAGTCCTTCAAGGTTGTACATATAAAAGGAGCCATACACTGCCGAATCTGAGGTTTCATACGCATATCGAAATAATGAACCTTATCTGCCTCACTTTTCACCTGATCCCGAACATAACACGGCTATCGATTATAATCGACTATCGCCTGGGATATCGACACGTCTCGGGGCGTAGCCGAGAAAAACTCGACAATCCTACGCTCTTTAACAGGCGGCGGACAATACTCGGCCTCCATGGCAGTTTTGAATTCAGTCCAAGTAGCGTTACGATCACTAGGCGCTACGGCCTCCCACCAGTCTGCAGATTCCCTGTCGAGTAGGTATTGAGCAATAGGCACTCTTCTCTCATCGGGGCAAGCTACAGCATCAAATGTTCTGTCCAACTGGAAGAGCCAATTCTCCCAGCCTAACGAGTCCGAAGAACCTACAAAACGGGGTGGGTGCATTCTCATCACATCTCGTAACCACTTACCAGCTCCGTTATCTTCATCCGGAATCCCATCTCGGTGTACAGTCTGATTCATAAGCGCCAACCGGTCAGTCACCTGACGAAGGATGGTGGCGGCGCCAATATCAACATTACCTCTGGATGATTGCTGCTGATCACGACCACGACTACGACCACGTCCTCGGCCACGGCCTCTCGGCATACTGGACGGACGACCAATAAGAATAACACATCCAAACAAATATCACAACGTCAAGATAAGACAATAAATAGCAGCACGTTAAAACATCAACTCCAAGTCATCACACAAGTGCACGAACTAACACTGTAATTTTAGAACTTCATTAAAAAAAAAATCCACACAGTCACATCAACAGAGATGTTTGGATTTTACCAAATCAAACACGGTCAAAACCACACACGTATCGCAGGGATCAAACACTAACAACAAAAATAAAATGTTTCCGGGGTATTATTCAAATGATAAAATTTTAAAATTCTCAAGTTTGAAAAAAAAAATTGGTGAAATGAAATTTTTGAAAACACTTATAATACCTCGGTCGTTTAATTAAAACCATGTATCTCATTATCAAAACTGTTTTGATTGAAGCTATTTGCAAAACAACACATTGAGGCTTCAATCTTTTCGCTAGACGATATCGTCAAAATGACCTTATCAATATATCATTATCTTTACTAGCGTTATACGGGGTAACAACATGTTACCACGCCATCCATCACTGATATATCAACAGAGATTAAATAACCATGGGGCACGGGTACAACTGTAATAACAAATTTCTACCGAGTCAGTCAAAAGTTTACGGCCGTAACAACATGCAGTTTACGGTCGTAACAACTCTGAGCTTACGGCCGTAATGGAAAACATCTTACGGCCGTAACATCTAGATGCAGGACTGCATAATTGTCACAGTTGCCCCCAACACACAAACACATAACATTTAAATTCCGAAAATTAGGGTCGTTTTGCAAAACAAGATTTTTCCAAAAATTTTGATTTCCACAAAAATGCTCAAATCAGTAGTCTCTAAGGAAAAACGTTTTCAAAGCTACCCGTAGCGGGTATAATTACAACAATCCAAAATAGTCGATATTAAAACCACGTGCCCAAATGGCAAACAGGGTCGCCAATTCCATCACATACATCTCATGGCATCAAGTTTAAACACACAGGAAAATCATTCATCGGAGTTTCTCACAAACTCTACCGTAAAACCCATCAAGGTTCACAACTTTCACACCATACCAACCACGTGGTGGTTCAAGGGCCAAACATCAATACATCCAGTTCTATACACGTACAGCGTATCCAAGTATCGAATGCAACTTCATTACACAACACCGTGTAAATAAAATTATGCACCACAAATATCACACATAAATGAAATCATGAACACAGTTATTATGCATAAAAGAGGAGACTTACGTCCACAGGCCGCACGGAGACGACGGTCGCCCACAATACTAATCTCATCCGCCAACATATCCAACGCATTGTGACTACGCACAACTCAACTTGTCACCTGACGACTCGAACGACAAGACAACATATTACTCGACAAATCACGACTCGACTCGACCCAACAGCCTAGGTTTCCGCAACCTAATCTCTGATACCATAAATGTAACACCCCCAAAACCGTATGGGAATATTACACGCCGTAAACCCTTTCCGCAAGGATCTACCAGGCTAAACGTCCATAAGCAACCAAATGCTTGCCCGGCCAGGGTCAAACAATATAATAATACAGACCGTTAAGGTCACTTACACATAAACACAAAGACCGATGAGGTCACACAACTCTATCAACAGGACTGACTAACAACATTACCCGCACAGGGGTCGAAATACAATACAGCGGAAGACTGAGTCAACTCTAACACTATAACTAAATTCTACCAACTCTCAACTCTTGATTAGTATCGCAGCTCGTCATCCCCTTGTGCTAATCCTGTGACTTCTCCCCTGAACCTGCATGTACCTGGACGCAGAACAGACATCCACCCCCCGAATACTCGGGGGTTAGTAAAACTCCACTGTTTTACTAGTGTAAGTATCAAACCATACGAAATGTAACAAGCAAATAGCAACTACGAATTTAATACGTAAATCAATTATCAAAATATTCCCGAGAAGTTTTAGAATTTCGAACTCAAGTAAGAGATATTTGAAAAGGAACACATCATCTCGGGGATTTTTAAAGCAGAAATTCTTTTGGACCTCGAGTCCCAATTTACAAAACCTTTTCGTAAACATTAGGGCCTTAGCCCGATTCTCGTTTCAAAGCATACTAAATAATATATCATTATGAGTCCGAGATCCATATTTAAAATGTTACCCGAACAATCACTGCTACACGATCATTGTTCGTACACATCATGTACCGAACTCCGGAGGCCTCGACGGACCTTACCCGGACCACATACACTGTTCGTACACATCATGTACCGAACTCCGGAGGCCTCAACGGACCCTACCCGGCCACACACATCGTTCGTACACATCATGTAATGAACTCCAGAGGTCTCGTCAGACCCTACCTGGATCACACACCTTGTTCGTACACATCATGTACCGAACTCCAGAGGCCTCGTCAGACCCTACCTGGATCACACACCTTGCTCGTACACATCATGTACCGAACTCCAGAGGCCTCGTCAGACCCTACCTGGATCACACGCACACACATCGACACGACTCAACTCATAATCATTAAATGTCAAGCCATTCCACATTACACCGAAATGTACAATCAAGTATGTAAACCAAAACAACACAAATATCATGATCATCACACCGACTCTTAAACAACATAACACACATTCGGTACACAGTACATTGCACAACCAGGTGTACAACCATCTCATATGTACATCGCAATCCTGCACAAATGGCACAACGCCGAACACGTATACCAATATATGACTATTATCACAAAGCCTTCAAATTTCGGAAAACACAACCAACTCAAACGGAACATACTTACGGAGGAAGGCAAAATCGTCATACATATCATACGTAATTACTAGTCGCAAGATACAAGTCGTATAATAAGATACTTGCCTTAATAACCGCTACCAAACGCTCCGAAGAACACGGTTCGACTGGGAAGCTCGGACCCCGAAGAAGACAGTGAACGGAAGGGTTCCAACTCGAGTTCTTCACAAGAATTCTACCCTAACAACATAAATTCAATAAATCATCGATCATACGAGGAAGAATAATCGTAGAACGCCCGAAAACCCCTCTATGACATTTTACGAGACACCTTCAAGGCGTCGGTCAAGAACTCGACCAAAATAACGAATCGATACGATCCAACCATGGGTTAACAAGGGAAATGATACAATACATCCAAATAATCATCAATCCATCACAATCCTAAGTTAAATCGGATTAAACGGACGAAATCGAACAAAATACCCAAAATCCCCAAAATTAGATTTCTAGAAAATCTGACCTGATTCGCTCGATCAAAGGATGTTATAGGATGGATGATTGATGATATGAACTCCAGAACTTAATGGATTTGTTGACCAACAACATCTCTCCATGATAGGAACAACCCCAGCCGCGGAAGAGAAGTGGAAGAAGGAGAAAAAATGGCGAAAAAACGACTGCTGGGCCTTAAATAAGTGCCACGGTGTGCATGGCCCGGCGGGAGTGTGCCGCGGCACGAGCCCAAAAATGGCTCCCGGTGGTCGGCGGTGTGCGGCCGGCCGGCGTGTGCCGCGGCACCGTCTGATCAGTTTGGCGAAAAATGCCACAGAGTGTGTCGCGGCCCTGCCGCATGTGCGCGGCCCTACGGCGGCCGCTTTCGGCCGGAAGTCGCCGAGCACTACCGGCCGTGACTCGGCCAAGTGCCGAGCACTACCGGCCGTGACTCGGCGATCTGGGCCCCGGATTGCCGGCCATGTCGGCCGGGGCCCGGCGGACTCGACGACGACGACCCGAACCTGAATACGAATCGGTGATACGGTTACGACGTAATCGCAAAGACGAATCTCAGAGCTAAGAGAACACACAATTCCGACCACGCGAAGGCTCGGAATCCGACAACAGAAGTAATTACCCAAAACTTTGGGAAATTACGAAAATGGCCCAAAACGTCCGAAAATCACGATACGCGATTGAAACACCAAACCAAAGCTTGAAACAGGAATAATAACATTAAATGAACTTACGAGAAACTCGAAACGACAGTTTCGGACGAGATTCGCAAGAATCGAACTCAAGTGCGGAAAAGCGTCTAAAAAGCTCGGAACTCAGCAAAACGATACCGAAACGAACTCAGATGACAAAAAGTGCAGAATTAATCATTCTCGAAATGACGAAACGGTCATGAGCGAGTCGTCAAAACGGACTTACGCCGAAAAAAAGAAAATTACTGGAAATCGAAATTACGGGTATTACAAGCTGCACATTTTCTGATCCACTTCTATTTTCTCCTACCTGACCACTTTTGTTACCTCCTTGCTGGTTACCATACATTAGGAATCATGTAAGTTCATACAATGACAATATTTACCTGAAGTATATGAATTTTTACAATAACAAATACCTACCTGAATGATTTTATCAATCTTCTCCTCCAGTGCTTCATACTTTATTTGGAGTGCATGCATCATCTTTGTTGCATGTTCTTGGGCTTTCAATTTACCTGGTGTAACTCCAAAACCAAGTCCTACTACTGTTTTTCCAGGTTTGTCTTCACGCAATATTTGTGAGAGACCATCATCTTTCAGGCTAGATGATGAACTTTGAGTACGTGATTGCGATTCTTTAATCTCTTGAATTTTTTTTCTGACATTTTAACAATGAAAGATTTTAATATAACCATACATACAAATCAGGATCTTGTACAAAGATTGAGAAAGGAAATATTAGGATATCATAGCATTTAAAACATCTGCACTTGGTGTTTTTTTCCTCTTTGTTTTATGGCCTTCTGCCCATAAATCCATCCTTGGTATTTCTACACAGTTTGGCTGCTCCTTTTTCTAACAACGGAATATAAAACAACAAAATCTCAAACTATAGTGAAGGTTTGAGTATAAGCAGATCATAAATCCAAAACACATAAACTAGATAAGCTAAAGTGCCTTTACCATTTTATGCTCCAATCGGGCATAACCCAGTCGACTCATCGAATGGGGCAGTTTATGAAAACCCCTTATAATCCTCATGAGATCGCTCTTAGTCTACGACAAATCATAAATTCAGAACACACAAGGTAATGACGTTTACCAGGTATTAAACCTGGCAACACAATCTGCTAATGAAGTTAAATTAGAATTAAGCTTACTTTAGTTGCAAGTGAGCGCGGCCGCTTTATAAATTCCTCCCATTCCCTATCTATCATTGCTTTAGGTTTCAAGTTGGCAAGCTCCACTTGTGCTACATCTGGTGCCAACGCCGACAACTCCCTCACTTTCTTGCCCATTCTTGCTCTGTACTCTCTTAAATATGTTGCCATCTTGCTGAAGGTGATTTGTTTGTTCATCTCATCTAGTTTGTACCTTTGCTGCAATTAAAGTAATAGATTGTAATACATAAACATTTAAGTAATTAAGGATTGTTCTAAAGCTTCCAATCACATAAAATAACCATATACTGTACATAAACTTCACAAATTCTGCTATACATAAAATGTACAACCATTTATACCACCTAGAACTGATTATAAAAACCAGCACTTACCTTTACAATAGTCCACAAGTGCTCTTTGTGTTCCATGGGGACGTCTTTCCATTTCGGTATAGAAATTGAAACTGAGTTTCGAACTAAGGCCCCACAGAAAGTAGCCAATGAAACTGAAGCATCACCTATTGGCTGCCCCCTTTCATTGAACTCTACTTCCACTCGTTCAATTTGATAATCTATCCCAAACCCTTAAGCTTGGTTGCACCCCATTTGTTCTTTTTCGGCATTGTCTCATTGTTAGGGTTGGGATCAGAAGCATTGGGCTGGTCATCCAAATATCCTTCTAAACTTCCAATTTCATCCGACTGATCATGTGAGAGAGCATTTGCTTGTGTTGTTGTGTTCCTTTTTCCTTGCTTGTTGTTTGCACCCTACATGTACATAAATAATTCATGAAGTATCTAACATATGAGTTCCTCAATGAATTAATATAAAAGATGTAAGACATACTAATTTACCTCTTTGTTGGGGTTGGGATCAGTAGCATTCGGCAGGACAACAAGTGAAGGAGAAGAATTTAAATTTCCTTCTAAACTTTCATGTTCATCCGGCTGATCATGTGAGGTGGATGGTGCATCTATTGTTCTCTTCCTTTTCTGTAACTTGATTTTTAAACCCTACAAACACACACACATATATATATATATATTAATTCATACAAAAAGTAATCATAGGAATTCCACATTGAAGTATTATAATAATATGTATGACATACTAATTTACCTGTTTTGCACCAGCCATAGCAATTGTACTCTTCAAAGCAGGTGATGATACTTAAGTTGTTGTTAGTAATAAGAGTGCTGAAAGAAAATTAGAACACGTATGCTAGGATGGCAGGCAGATGAAAGAACATACATGGAGAAGGTAAATATATGATAAAAGGGTAAATGTTAACCAAATCGAATTAAGTCAAAACAGGACATCAATCCAAGTTTAGAAGTTCATAAATGCAAACAAAACAAAACACCAAATCAAAGTTCATATATAATTTCACGCAACTAAACTAATATGCCCTCACAATCCCTCCTTTCATATGACTCATCCTCATTATCACTATCGTTTTCAAGTCTTGATACGTCCATTGGTTGACAAGTAGTATCCATATTCTCATCATACGATTCCAATTCATGGAAACCTCATGGTGGTGGCTTCAACACAACATACCAACTAGAAGAATTAGACTCTCTAGAATAAAATACTTGTTTCGCCTGTGAGGCTAGGATGAATGGGTCATTTTTAAATTGATTCTGATATTGATGGAGATTTACTAATGTAAACCCATCTTCAACTTTCACATCTTTCGGGACTTGAACAGAATTTCCTATTACATCACTACCACTATTGATAATCCTTTCATGTTGAAGTACTGCATCAGCATACATTTGATAAATATCAGGTGATATTGTATTTTGATGTGCACTTGCAGACTTTTCCCCATGTAATACCCAAACAGTGTAGAACGGATCCATTCCATGGATCACTATGTGCTCATGCACAACTGAGCCAATAAAATGATCCAAGTTCTTACAAATCTTACAAGGACAAGAAAGTTTCTCTGCGTATCCTAAATTCCTCAATGCAGTAGTTACAAAATTCAATGCTCCATCTCGGTATTCAATGGTATTTCTACATATTTAAAAGTGAAAATTGAACAAATATCAGAATTTTATCAATCAAAACAAGTAACAAATTTGGAAGCCCTAAGTCATCAGAAGTAACAGCAAAACCTTTCACAAGACAGCCAAGCTTTGTCCATTTTCAGAAACAGCCGCATACTAGCATAAAAAACATCAACACTTTCTAGATTAGGGCAAGTACCAATGTCATCAATCACACAAATCAAGCAAATTAAAGAGTAACAACCAAGCTCATTATTATATTATGTGAATCAATAAAATTACAAGCAAATTAAAGAGTAACATCAGCTCATTATGTGAATGATTATAAAGGATCAAATAAGATGGTCAAACCATTGTTTAGGGCCTAGAAATTTAACTTATGAAAAGAATACCAAGGGAAAGCAAGTTATTGATCAAGGACAAAGAGATGTAGATGAATATTAATCCAAGAAGTACATGAAACTGAAAATGAAGATGAAGATGGAGGAAGTGATGATGTGTTACCTGATGACGATATGAATGTCATTGATATAGATTTTCTCGACTGAACTAAACTTGAAGACACCCTTAACTTTATATTGTTTTGTTTTGTGTTTTGATGAATTGTAATGAATTAATTATACTTTTGAATTATCCATGTCTAAGGCATATTATGTAATCTTGGATGAAATATGTATCAGCCTATTAAATTTTCTTTTATTGATTTATTTTCTTTTATTAAAATAAAGTGTATCTTACGATACATTACGATACACGATACTATTTTTTGCAAAATGACACACATCCAATATACGATATGACTACCTTGCCTCCAGCTCATCCAAAACCAGCCGAATATGAATTAAACACTGTGATAGAGCAAAGGAATCCAATTCAAGGCTCAGACCCAACTTGTCACTACACTGATAAGAGAAAGATGATATTAGTATGTTAGTATGCATAGAACGACATATTATGAAAATAAGTAAATTTAGGGAGAATTAATTAAAAGTTTAAAAAACAGTAATATCTAATAATTTCTGTTCAAATTACAGAAGCTGCAAAATACTTGAACAAACAACAATCCGTGAATTTATTATAGCAGTTTAATGACATAATTAGGAAGTCAGGAAACAAACCCAAGCAACTAGCAAGCAGAAAGCGACAGATGCCAATTGATAGAGTTCATTAGTCTGCAAATATTAGAGGACCAAAGTCAAATACCAGAACAAAGAACACGTCTTACTACTCAAACACAAAATCACCTGTGAAGATCCCTGAACATTGTTCTTCTATTAAAATAGTGAATTTTGTTCTTCTACTCTGAATAACCCTAAAATCAGTTCTTAAAAATCCCACCAAACAAAAAAGTTAAAATCTAACCTGTTAAAATCCGTTGTTGTTCTTCATCAGCATCTTCTCTTCTTATCCTTCTTCTTCGTCTGTTAACAACTCCGTTCGCCTCCCGTCCCTCAAAAGAAGAAGGGGTTTAAAATAAAAGAAGAGGATTAAAGGAAAATGGGTAATCCCCGGCGGCCAGAGAAGGAGGAGATTAGAAGAAAATGGATTAAAGGGTAATCCCGTCGGCCAGAGAAGAAGGAGATTAGAAGAAAATGGATCAAAGGGTTTATCGGGACATGGGAAATAAATCTCCCAAAAAAATTTCCCCCCGATTTTTCCCATGAAATCTCCCCCCTAAAATGGCTTATAGCGCCAAAATCTCCCTCCAGTTTTTCCCATAAAATTTCTCCCCTAAAATTCTCCCACTAATTAAGTTCGATAGATTTGAAGTACACCTGGCAATTCGTTCGTGTCGTGTACTTTCGTATTTCATGTACCAAAAGTCCAAACCTATACACGACACTAAATGAATTCGTGACATGTCGCGTCGTGTACCGCGTAAATTCGTGTCGTTTCGTGTCGTGTTTTCGTATCAGGCACATAATATAAAATAAATATTAAAATATTATAAAAGATAATAATTTTAATATTACAATATTATTTTTATAGGTTTTAGTAGACGAAATGAAACGAATGACAATAAAAACACGAATGTTTACACGAAATTTATGAAAGTTCACATTATATTTTCAAATTTTAAAGTTTCGTATAAACATAATTAATAAAATATATATTTTTATTAAATTAAATATACAATATTATATATATATATATTTATTTATTTATTTATTTATTTCGTGTACCTCGTGTCGTGTCGTGTACCCAAAGGGTAAACACAAAACCGACACTAAATCTCGGTCGTGTACTTTCGTGTTCGTGTGTTTTCCTGTCGTGTTTTCGTGTAGTATGGTAAATTTCCGGGTCTAGTTTGAAGACTATTTTCTGTTATTCCCCCAAAAACGAAACTCAAAATATATCGGTAATGCCAAAAATATCGTAGTTTTCCCTAATGAGATACAATGTAATTTGTACATTTTTTATCAAGGGCTCAGTCGAGTAGTTACCACAAGCCAGTTTTTTTTAAGAGATCCAAACCAGATCAACAGTTTCTTTCATTCATATAAATAGAGCCAATACAAATAGGGACAAAATCAGTCCAAGCATTACATGAGCCTGTTAACGAAACATGCCTTGCAAGCCAGTTATTGTGCTATGCATTTAATTCACATGTCACCGAGCCATTTACCCTTATGGCTTATTCTTATGTCACGTCACTAGTCACAATGATAATAACATAATACTAGGCAAATAATCACTGCACAATCGAAGTATTGCAGAAAAAAAGTTCTTTATCATATAGCATTACTTTGCACATATTATTCGATATAACGTTGTTCCAAGTTTACAATGTTATATGAACGTGGCAAGTACATTATATAACTAATTAAGGAATATAGTGAAAGTTGTATAATATAACACTTACATAATACTACCTATGTTCTCTTATAACTGCAACATCTGGACTTTCACGTTTGCCAATGCACAACTTTGATTATTAATATATTCAATTTTTTACTTTTAAAAATTATAAGAAGTTGATATTTTGAAAGTATATTTCGAGATGAACCTAACAAGATCCCACATGACTATATTTTTTCGTATGTATAAATCACAAAAGATGGTCAAAAGAGAGTATATGAACAGTGTAATAGTCATCACGTTGCAATAATAAAAGAACGGAGGAAGTATGTGTATCACCATCACTTTTATTTATAATATTTTCTTACGCGGAATTGAGATGTAATTTTTTTTTTCTAATATAATGTGGCATGGTATAACTAAGGTATATGTACAGTAACCCTTACCACAACGGGACATATAGATTGTAGATAAACCTTACAACAACGTGGTGTCTAAGTTGTACAAGTATGATTAATTTATACTAATTTACAACGTCATGCTGGCATTGTCGATTATGATTTAGACAGATTAATTACAACGTGTATATATATATATATATATATGTGGTCAAATGGTGCGATTACAATGTTAAAAAGTCATTGTATAATATTGAAAATTCACAACTGTGTCTACACATTGTCAAAAATAATTATTTGACAACAACTAAAGTACTGATGTTAAAGGTCGAATTTACATCATTTCTTCTCATCATTGTAAAAAATATGAAGTCCAACAACATTTTAATGAAAAAAACATTTTACAACATACCATCTACAACATTATTTTTACAAAAGTTGTAGAAGGTATAACTTTTTACAACATTTCAAAATATCGTTGTAGATTGTACGTTGTAAAAGGGGTTTTTTGTTGTAGTGTTATTATATTTATATTATATCTAAAATTTTATATATACCATATCACTCTAAATAGGACAAGATAGACATATTGCAGGTGTTCCTGTGATGCAGGTTAAAATTTGCCGAGAAATGCTATAGAATCATATAATCTTAATTGTATTTTAGTTTGATAATTTATCCATATACTTAGGTCGTGATCATTTTGTCTGTGATCAAAAATGACAATTTTAGGCATGAATAATGCTAAATGTACACATAATGTGTACATATATGTGTACACACATGCATCTCATACATTCATTTAATGTGGCCCCACAATAAATGAATGAGTCCCACATTAAATAGATGAGATGCATGTGTGTACAAATATGTGTACATGTAGCACATCACTATGCATATAGCCTTTAAAGGTAGGCAACTTTAGTCCTATAATTTCAGAATAGAAAACATATACCCTAATTATCGGCTTATTTTCACGATTTATTATGTAACGAATACAAGTTTATAATGCAATTTGGATCCTGAAATAATACACACAGCACGAGTGAGATGAATTAATCAGGATATTATGTTAATTATTCATTTATCTCACACACGCACATATATATATATATATATATATATATATATATATATATATATATATATATATATATATATATATATATATATAACGCCGTGGACCCCTATATGGGACCCACCAGGCTAAGTGACCAACTACACTCATCGACTCGCGGATTCAACGCAATAACACCACATCATAAAGATGCAAAATAATAATAATCCATTCGGTTCAATCGGTACATGGGACCCCTACATGGGACGAAGCAATTCACTTCGCAAAATGAAAAGTTCCTAAGTACTCGAGTAGTTCTATTAGTTTACAAGTTTCAAAGTGATTTAAAGACAGGAAACAGGTAAAACACTTCTTTTGCACAATCACCACGCACGAACGTCATCTTCGTACCGATCCAGTGCCCGCTCGTTCTGCTGGTCCTGACCTAAAATTCATGAAATGAATTTCCCCGAAAAGGGTCCCCAAAGGGGGTTATCGCAATAACGCTAGTACAAGTAACCAAATGAACAACTTACACCTTACACATATAGTCAAAGCATGCAAATGAGAAAACATCGGTTTGAAACACACATTTCCGGAAACGCCATAACCCAAAACACATTTATAAAAATGCACCACAATTAACCATTGATCCACGCCTCTGTGGACCCCTACCGAGACCCCATCGGATCTACCCCGTAGTGGTTAAAATCCAAACTCGTCGATCCACGCCTCTGTGGACCCCTACCGAGACCCCGTCGGGTCTAACCCGTAGTGAGCATACACACACAAGTTACTCATGCAATACTACTATGTTAAGCATGTAAGTTCATTAGGAGTACTTGCCTCGATTATAATGACGAAAAGACGAAGTGAAACAATCGCGGTTGCGAGAAACTGGACACACCGAACCTAGACGATTTGTCAAACACCATTACAACTAATTCGACAAGAATAATAATAACGGAAAACACCCGAACCCCACCTACGATTCATATAAACTCGTACAAAAACAACGAGGGCGGTTCACAACCAAACCCTCTCGATTACTTAGACAACCCAAAATTTAGCATAAATTTATAGGAAAAAATATGGATCCGTTGAAGATTAGTCATCTCTAACAAGTATTAATCAACAATACGGAGCTATAAGGACGAAACTTCAAAAACCCCCAAAATTCCCAAACTTAGGGTTCTAGAGTAATACCTTGGATTAATGAAGAAGAACAAAAATTAGTGTTGTTAATCTACACCAAGAACTCGAGGAAGATGATATCTCTAAGATTGAAGATGTCCAAATCGCCCAAAGGAAATTGCCCACGGAGAGAAGGAAGAAGAAAGGAGAAGAAATGAAATCCTCTCCAAATCCCGTTGATAAAAAGACCTGCTGACCGCGTGCCTCGGCACAGACTGAGTATGCCGTGGCACGCGGCTAAAAATTGCGAACAGGCCTTTAGGCCATGCCGCAGCACAGAACATAGTGTGCCGCGGTGCACGGGACAGACGCCCCCCGCTCGGATTTTTGAAAGGGGTGTGCCGCGGCACACATTCCCTTGTGCCGCGGTACACACTGTTTGTGCCTAAAAGTGCCGAAATAAAACCCACGAACATCATACACTTGAACGACGTATAGACCCAACCATTCAAAGTCTTGGATGAACAACCACGAGTCCTCGTTTAGTGACTTCACGTCAAAATAGTCGGTCCTAACACGACGGTAACATCAGACGACCCGGAAAGAGAATAACGTAATAGAACCCAAAACTTTGGAATATTACGGAATGACCCAATACGATACTCGATCGAAACACCAATAAAAGTTCACAACATCCATAATAATATGAAATGGATTTGCAGGAGCCCCAAAACGACGGTTCCGAACAATAATTACGAGAATTGAACCCCCAAAGCGACAAAAATGACATCAACCGCGGAAGTGAGTAAAACAAGTCTGAAACAAGCTCGAATGATAAAAGGTCTAGTATTGAATATTCCTGAAATATTAATACGGTTACAAGCGAGTCATTAAAAACGAGAAATACCTAGGGGTGGTATACCGTACCGTACCGAATTTTTTTGCCAATAACGTATACCGTACCGAAAGTTTCGGTACAACAAAATTCATACCGATACCGTACCGAAAGTTTCGTCATACCGAAATCCAGTATACCGAAATTTTGGTATGGCTTTCGGTCTATACCGATACCGTACTAAAATTTCGGTATACCGAATTTTATTTTGGTATCGATATATACGAACTTATTGAAACACCGAATTACCAAAATATCGAAAAATTCTTGATATACCGATATATACCTAACAAATAAAATACCAAAAATATCGATATACCGATATATGTATATATATATATATATATATATATATATATATATATATTGAAATATCGATTTTTTTGGTATTTCGGTATATACCGAAAATAAAAAAGTTTCATACCGTCACCGTACCGAAAATTTTCGGTATGGTACCATACCATACCAAAAATTTGGTATACTGAATTTTTTGGTATTTTCGGTAATTTTTCGGTACGATAAATATGATATTTCGGCATTTTGGTTTATTTTGCCACACCTAGAAATACCCCAAAATGAAAAAAACTACGAAAAAGGAAAAAATATGGATATTACAATATATATATATACACACACACACATATAGGGATTGGTTCAGGTAGGAAAGGTAAATTTCGCAAGAAATAAGAATGAATTTGGGCCTTTGATTGAGTTAGATCAATGGTTGAGATTTATACTCAGTTGTGCTACGTGTTTGTGCTGTGTGTGCTATGCAAACTGAAATATATAAATTAAGTGAGGTTGTGCTACGTGTTTGTGCTATGATGCGATAGAAGATGTGCTAGAGTTAACCTATTTAAAATCTGTGCTACGAAATAATGAAATATGTGCTAAACTCACATATTTAAAATCTGTGCAGCATAATAATTCTGATTGTGCTACACACATATAAAAGATGTGCTAGACGGACGTATCTTTTCCTATATTCCTACACTAAGGGGTTTCTCACCATAACCCACCCATATATATATATATATATATATAGGGGTGGGTTATAGAGTGAAATGGCCTAAGTGTAAGAAATAGGAAAACATCATATCCATCCATTAAGAACAATCCTACCGTCCAGATTAAGAGAAATCATAGGCTGACATTAACCAGAATCAAAGCACAATCTTAAATTGAGGGCAATTCCGGATACGTAAAATTTATCCCTCCTCCCAGTGGTTCATATTCCCACTTTTTTAGGGATTCTCTCATTTCATATTCTCCCGTTTTCTCTGTCAACCCCCATTGTTACCCTTCTGTAACTATTTTTGCAGAAATTCATTGCCCCACCGCCGCTGCATCAATCGAATCGGAGAAATCATCGCCCCACCGCGGCTGCCGCCTCTTGGTCGACACAAGGAACGGAGACATTTTTCCCTCCCCGCGCCGTCGCCTTTTGAAGGAATCCCTAGCAACCCCAAATATGCAACCCTCGCCGCTCCTGTCAACTCTTCATTGATACTATCAACGCCAATCGTGCTTTCTTGTCGGGAGAATGAGTCTAGGTAATTTGTTGCTGGGAATATGAATTTTTTAGCACAATTCATATCTACTGGCATATTATCAAAGCATAATTCGTGCATTTTTTGGATAAGGAGTACAAGGGTGAAATTTATTTGCTGCTGGGAAAATGAGTTTTGGTGTTTTTTGTTTGGAAAATATTTTTTGGTACTTTTGTTTGCACATCTTGATGTTTTATTGGTTTATAAACGACAATACTATAACTGTAGTACTCAATAGCACTCTTATCAAATTAGTTTAGCATATTTAGTAAAGTTATTTTGCACCGGGTGTTGAGAATGTCTTTATGTTGTATAACTATAACTGGCATCATGTTTTTACAATCATAAACTGTGACAATTTATAACATTTTGATTGGCAAATAGATTGGTTGGTGCATAATTTATGGTTTATATTTAATTTGTATTGAGAAAAATAATTTTAACTTAAGCACCACTTTGCGCGCATTTTCTAGCAATTAGCAATGATGATGATTTTGATTAGCATAGTTTGTTTCTTATCTTGCACACAAGAATTTATAACAGTTATGTTTAGCTTAA
Organism: Orobanche coerulescens; assembly: GCA_033398695.1. NCBI lineage: Eukaryota > Viridiplantae > Streptophyta > Magnoliopsida > Lamiales > Orobanchaceae > Orobanche > Orobanche coerulescens. Next base: position 18,678,227 of record CM065816.1, read on the forward strand.
GCAACTCTTTGCACTGGTGATGATTTTGACTAGCACATTTATGTTAAAATCTTTGCAGTTTAAATACATGGTTCCTGCACCTTCAGTAATGTAAATGATAAATATTGTATATTCTGCATATGAGTAAGCTGTTGTATTTTCTTATTTATTTATTCTTATGTAGAGCTATATTGGTTGTAATTTATTCTGGCCAAATAAAAACTCAAAAAACCCCATTCTTGAAGATTAATATTTATTTCAATGAAAGATGTCGAATATCGAATTGGTTAATATATTCCTTAGCACCCCTGATATGCATATTTAGCACACACAAGTTTAGTTCTTAGAATTAGGGGTTTACATGACAGTAACACCTAAATTAATATAGATTATGTGTATGACTTTTTTTTTCAGATCTGGGAAAGGATAAAGGGATTCAAAAAGGCAAGGGAAAACAATAAAGTGCTTTAGTTATTCGTAAAGTTGCGAATAAATGTAGAAGAAATGAGGCAATCAATAACTCAAATCAAGATGATGACTTTGTTGAAAGTGGCGAGGAAGCACCAACGAGGAAAACAAATACCATTCAAAAGGGTTGGTTTGATCATGCTTGATTATTATATTGGTTTGATGATCATTTTTGTTTAGTTAGTTGTGCAAATTACTATAATCTCGACCCGGTTCAGTCAGCGCACTTTTGTGATTAATATTTAATTATATATATTTAATATTTATTGCTTTGATTTATCATGGGTGAGAGCCACAATGATTGACTCAATATGCTCGATATTTTGGGAAATATTATTATTTATATGATAATTAATATTATAGCTAGAAATATTGTCCCGACCAGTCGGGTTGATCATGTCCCTTGAGGCACTCGAAAGGATTATTATATTAAACCATGCTGGTGGAATTAATTTTTTGATATAATAATAAAGGTCGAATGGTATACTCATGTATAACACATTAATTAATTAAAAGCTCTCAGTAGGTTAAAATTATTTAATGGACATGGAATATCTTAAACACGTGAAATAATTAATTCAAAAGGAGCCCAATTTCGTAATTTGGGATTTTGGTAGGATGTGCAATATCAACCTTTTAGTGGACTAAGTTGATATTTAATAGAGTCATTATATTAGGAAGAGTTCTAATTTAGGAAGATGACATCTATTAAGAGTCCTTACTATATCCTCCTTAAGGTCCATAGAGTAGCCCAAAACACCTATAAATAAGAGGCATGGGGTGGCCAATTTTCTTAACTACATTTGAGCCAAAATTTCGATTTTTTTGTATGTGTTTAATTGTGGATCTTGACTTGTGTCTTGGATTCCATAATTTAGTTAACACAATATTTTTCTAAAATACCACAAATATTCAAGAAAAATAGAGAAAAATCGAAAGGAATTTTGGAAGAATATTTCGGCCGTTCCCTGTTGCTGTCCAAGTAGTCCGGTAGATTATTGCCCACACAATATCCGGATACTAGGCGGGATATACTCTAGAAAACTTTGAGGTATAAATACAAGTAGATCAAGGAAGAATACAAGGAGGTGTTCGATCGATCCAAAAGAATTTTCTACCACTTCGCGTCAAAGGTATTAATTACCAACTCCCATGCGTAAATATATTTATTTGATTGTTTATTAATCTGTTTAGTGTAGGTCACAAGTCGTCCAGGAATAAGTCTAGAGGGGGGGTGAATAGACTTATTGAAACTCTTAAACTCTTTTTCTCAAAGAGTAAGTTTCTTCAGCTGATAGATAAACAAATGACTTGGAGTCGTTTGTTCTTAATACGTGCGGAAGTCAGCTGATGACGAATACAAAACAACTAATGAAACACTTAACAATGAATACAACAGTTAAAATATGATGCTATAAAACAGTAAAGTACGCAGGCAATTATAGTGGTCTCAGAGGTGGGGTAATCCTCTACTAATCCACTTTTCTCCAAACCAGTTGGAGATGAATTGACTATAATTTTCAACCAGTGATAAATATTACAGTGATTCAACCAAATTACAACAGCTTCCAACTAGTGGAAATCCATGCCGTTGTAACACACTTGACTGCCTTGCACCTCTTGGTCCTCGATCCTTGGATGCCTTTACAGTCTCGAACTTCAACCAGTGAAGTACTCCGAACTCAGGATTTAAGACACGAGTTTTTGTCTTCTCCAACTAAGAGCTTCTTCAAGTATGAACTTTTGAGAACCGTTCTTTTCACGATGCTGTATTTCGTTTGTAGATTGCTTGAATGCTTTGATCGCTTGAAAGTATGTTCGCACCGATAGTTGCTCAACTTCAAATCTTCGGATATATATATATAGGTGTTGATCCTTGAGCATTTCTTCATAGCCGTTGTAAATCTGTAACAAATCAGTCCGTTGGAGAGAGACTTCTTTGTTTATTCCTTTCTGAACGTTGCAAGGCTGTATTCTCATATTTTAATCTATCTTCCGACTGTTGTGAAGACTCTGCATGTGAGGCGCCGAATCTTTTGAATATAATACGATTAAAGTCTTCAAGGTAGGCCTGGATGAATTATCTAATTCATATCCTTTGCGGGAATCTCTCCAATTTGTCTCTTCACGTTGCATGTGACTTTCCGTAATACTTGACTTTTCAACGCATGCTGACGTGGACTTGGAGTACTTAGCTGATCTCAAGTAGGGTGATGTGAAGTTAACTTCTCTGCAGTCTGGACCTTTCTGATGTTCACTGTTTGGAACTCGCCTGATCAGATGACCTGTCTCAGGTTACTTGACTGCAGTCTGGTCAAACATCTCCGATAATTTTGGTTGACCAGATCTTCTCTAATATGACTCGGTTGTACCTCTCTGATGAACTCAGCTGATCTTTAGTACTTAGCCGATTTTTAGCCTAACTTATTTTGGCCTATAGAAGATACTCATTTGGTTCTTCTTTACATTTTGCCAAGTTTTACACTTAACATAATTTGGCCTATGGAAGATACTCATTTGGTTCTTCCTTACATTTTGCCAAGTAATAAACATTTGAATTTATATTAATGACATCATCAAAATCTAACAAGTATTCCTAACAAATTCCCCCTATTTTGATTGTAATATCCGCGTTTTCTATTTTTAGTAATTTCTATTTTTGGTGTATATTCGTTTCGGACAACTCGCTTGGCACTGTTTTGGAATTCTGAATCTATTTTGTTCTTGGAGTTTCTCCGCTTGGACGAGTCTCGATGATGTTTTTACATAATTTCATCTTGAGTTATATTTTGTCGCATGTGTATTCGATTCTCGTTAAACTCGTTCGATTTTGCCATTTTCCTATTTCCATGAGTTCGTATGATTGAGTAGAGCATGTTGTGAGTTTCGGATTGTTAATCCGACGTTGTATCGTGATTTTTGGATGTTTGGGCCGTTTTTGTAATTTCCTATAAGTTTAGGGAATTTGTTCCTTGTTCGGTTTTGATTGTTTACCTCGGACTGTTTTGGGTTACTGGTTATTGTTTCTTGTTGTGTGTATTTTCCTCAGACGGTTGGGTCGGCATATCGTGTTTTGGTGATCGTCTTTTTCGTTTTTGGTAGCGTTGTTTTCGATCTGCATGCCGTCGGGACTCATGCAAAACGGCGCAAGACCTGCGGCATTTTGCGCCGTGTCGCACAGGGGGTCGATCACTATCCGAGAAACGGCGCAAGACCCGCGGCATTCTGCGCCGGGTCTGTGCGCCGTGTTGCCCAGTGGTGCCCGCTGCCTTGCGAAACGGCGCAAGACCCGCGGCATTTTGCGCCGTGTCTGTGCGCCGTGTCGCATAGGGGTCTCCGCCGACTCGATATGGGCGCTGAACACGGCGCTATTTGGACCGTTTGTTGCGCCGTGTTACATCCCAAGATATAAAGGACAGACGGGTGTTTTAACCCCATTTCTTCCTTTCTCTTCCGTCTCTCCACTCCCTCAACTCGTTTTTGGGCGATTTCAACCGGATATTGCATTCTAGCATCTTATAACTCGGAATTGGACATTCTAACACGAATCAATCATCTTCTTTCCACCATTCCATCGTTGAATTGAGGTATTTGGTCATTATACCTAATTTTAGGGTTCTTGGCTATAATTCATTTTTCCTTTCGTTTTTGCTTCGATTGATGATGAATATTAGTTGGGTAATCGTGGTGTTATGTTTTCCTAGAACTTTAGCGGATAAATTCCAAGTTTTTCCCCTTCGTTGATCGAATTTGAACTTTATGCCTCAATAGTGTTCGGCGGATTGTCCCTTAGGGTAGAACGTCGATTAATTCGTGATTTCTCAGTGGAATTGTAGTTGATTGAGTCTCTATTGTTGTTAGTGTAACACCCCAAACTAGGCGGATATTACAGTGCCGTGAATCCCCGACTGGGACCCACCAGGCAAATGAAAATGATGAATTAAATAATATAATTGTAGTACCGAACCACATTATATTACCAATTACTCCGATGAGGAGTTTAAGTACAACACACCAGGACTAAACCGAATACTAGTATATTTTATATGGAGATAAAATACACCACCCTGAACAATTAAACATCTCAAACGGAATTTGCAGCGGAAAATACAAATGACGTAATAATGAAATGATCAAATGATCAAACAAACGAAATGACTGGGGCCCCCTACTAGTATCACTGGGACTCCTCGCCGTCAGCATGCTCTTCCCGTGCCTTTGCCTTGCCATGACCTGAAAACAAAATCCCCCAACGGGGTCAGTTACACAGAACAACAATCCTTAAGGGTTGAAATAACACAATCATGAATTAACTGAAGTTATGAAATATCCTTAGTTTTGAATTACGCTGAAGAGGGGTATCATAGTACGCCCGTAATGTTCTGTGCAAGTGTACAAGACGAATGACCGGACACACCCGTCCTTGTACCTAATTAGTCTCACGGAGGTAAGCGTTACCGTGTGCACGGTCCAATGTATCGGTGAACCCATAACATGACCATCGTGTGCCCGACTAAAAATTCCACACAGCCACACCCGGCCACGCAATATGAACCCAGAAGGTCATATGAACGAGAATGACCACAATGAATACCAATGAATAATAATTCGACAAGGCCAAGATGACTCACCGAGATGAAAATAATAGTGACTTGATTGCTAACCCAATGAAATGATTTGGAACCGTCGCTCCTCGTGAATGAAATGATTATTCGACAATTACAAGTCTCAATATGATTAATATTATGATGAATGAATTATGATTATGAGCAATCAACAACAAAAGGAATGAGTATCCTTTTAACCGAGTAAGAGTTAACTTACTAAATACCGATGACAATGTCCTTCCACGAACAACGTCCTAAATGAAATGTCGGTCGCTCGAACAACCTTGAATAACACAATATACCAAAATCCGATCATTACACAAATCAAATACGATCCTAACCGACTCAAACGTCGATACAACAATATCCGAACTCGTAGATGTACTCTAACGTAAACGTTGAGAATATCCTTCCCATTGGTTAAAACCAAACCCAAAATATCGAACCAACTCCAAATGATTGATTCAAACCAACAAAACACTAACAATGACATCAATAATCTCATAGAAATCCACAATACAAGTTTACGACAACAACAATCGGAAAATCCCCAAATTAACCGAAGTCAACCCTAAGGGTTCTTGAAATAATTCCGAAAATAGCCATTAAATCTGTAGGAATACATTTATCCAAGGTAGATAATCCATATCTAATGTATTCCAACAATAATCCAAGCTTACACGAAGAAATCGGAAGGAAAAACCCAAAAATCCGAAAATTCTAGATCCAAGAGATTAATACCTTTGATTTGATGTTAAGGAGATGATGAAGTGATGATAATCCAACTCAAAGCCTTGAATATGATGATAGGTGATAGCAGCTCGAAGAGAACACTCCAAGTCGCCCGAAGTCGCTCCAAAAACGAAGGGAAATGAGAAATGACGAAACTCAGGCTAAATGTCCAATATATAGTCACTCCAGGTTAGCGTGCGCTAGCCCTTGTGCGTAGCGTGCGCTAACGGGTAATTTTGGGTAGTCCAGTACCCACTGTTCGAAATCGGTAGCGCGCGCTACGTACCTTTTTGTAGCGTGCGCTACAACCATACCATTAGCGTGCGTTAATACCCATAGTTAGTGTGCGCTAACGAATTATTTGATGCCCGATCGGAATCCGTAAACCGTCATCCTCTCGATTCGACCTCGTAGCGCGCTACAACCAATATTTAGCGTGCGCTACTACACCGTTTGCGTACGCTAAAAATCACTCATAGCGTGCGCTACGAATTAATCCAGTGTAGTCCAGTAGTCACTGGACTCAACCTGATCCGTCCTTAGCGCACGCTACAGCAATTATTAGCGTGCGCTACTACAACCCACTAGCGCGCGCTACTTACCACTCGTAGCGTGCGCTACTAATAACTCACCTGCCCAAGTACCTTCGGATCGCAATGTGGTAACATTAGCGTGCGCTAATGCTGAGTGGTAGCGTGCGCTACCTGTACTCAATTAGCGTGCGCTAGAAAGAGTACGTAGCGTGCGCTACTCCTCATGCACAGCCCACAATGAAAAACGACAAAGATGATAAACACGGCACGAAACTCCAATTAGATTAGTGATGAATGACGATTGATACACGGTACAATTACTCTGAATGATGAATACCATGATTGAATATGAGTGACAATAGATCATTACTGAGTGAAATTACTGAATGACAATTACTGAATGACAATTACTGAATGATAAATACTGAATGATAAATACTGAATGATAATAACTGAATTACAACCGGGTATTACATACACCCCCCTTAAAAGAGTTTCGTCCCCGAAACTAAGGGTCAAACAACTCGGGATAACTCTCCCACATACTATCCTCGGTTTCCCAAGTATCCTCTTCGACTCCGTGTCTAGACCACTGAATTTTAACCAAAGGAATCGTCTTATTCCTCAACTGTTTGATTCGCCGCTCTAAAACTCGCATAGGACGCTCCTCATATGAATGATCGTCGGCGATCTCGATTTCGTCGAACTGAAGTATGTGACTCGGGTCGGCAACATACTTCCGCAACTGAGAGACATGAAACACATTATGAATTCGGCTCAACGCCGGAGGTAAAGCCAATCGATAAGCTAACTCGCCCACTCGATCCAAAATCTCAAACGGCCCAATGAATCTCGGACTCAATTTTCCCCTCTTCCCAAAACGGAAGATACCACGACTCGGGGATACCTTGACCAACATGTGGTCACCTGCCTCGAACTCTAGTGGTCGATGACGATTATCTGCATATGATTTCTGTCGACTCTGAGCGGTCAACAAACGACTTCTGATCAAAGCTACCTTCTCATGGGCGGCTATAAGCATATCGGGCTCGGTGGCCAATGATTATGATAAGTCGTCCCAACACAACGGAGATCGACAACGACGACCATACAAGGCCTCGTAAGGTGCCATCTTAATCGAAGCATGCCAACTATTATTATACGTGAACTCGATCAATGGTAGTTGGGCTTCCCAAACGTCTTTCCAATCGAGGACGCATGCCCTCAACATGTCCTCTAATGTCTGAATGGTTCTCTCTGATTGTCCGTCGGACTGAGGATGAAAAGCGGTACTGAGATTAAGCTGGGTTCCCATAGCACGATGAACTGATTTCCAAAAATCCGACACAAACCGTCCGTCACGATCGAAAACGATACTTTTAGGAGTACCGTGCAGTCTGACTATCTCTTTGATGAACAGTTGAGCAAGTCTCTCGGGACCCCATGTCTCCTTGATCTCAAGGAAATGAGCTGATTTAGTTAAGCGGTCCACGATCACCCAGATCGTATTCATGCCACGACGACTCGTCGGCAAACTCGTGATGAAATCCATAGAAATGTCTTCCCACTTCCATTCGGGAATAGGAAGAGGTTTCAGATACCCACGGCCGCCGATGTTCAATCTTGACTTGTTGACAGGTTAAGCATCTCGAAACAAATTCTGCGACTTCTCGCTTCATATTACTCCACCAGTAATTTTGTTTCAAGTCCTTGAACATCTTGCTCGACCCCGGATGAACAGAATAAGGGGTAGCATGAGCTTCTCTCAAAATAGAGTTTTTCAACTCGTCATTCACCGGTACGCACAACCGATTCTTAAATCTCAAAAGTCCATCCTCGTGGACCACGAATCCAGGGGCTTTCCCCTGAGCCATATCCTCACGGATGCGCAATAATGATGGGTCCGAACCCTGATTCTCTCGGATTGCCTCCTTGAGCGACGATGAAATCTCTAACATACAAAGCTGTCCCTGAACTCGCTGAAGCCAGACCTCGATCTCGGGTCTAAGGAATTCCTGTTGAAGCTCCTTCTGAACTGTTAAGCGGGCAAGCATCTGCTCGAATGACTTACGACTCAAGGCGTCGGCGACAACGTTCGCCTTACCCGGGTGGTAAAGGATCTCAATATCGTAATCTTTGATTAATTCCAACCACCGTCTCTGTCGCGTATTTAACTCCTTCTGAGTAAATATATACTTTAAACTCTTATGATCGGTGAATATCTGACAGGTAACGCCATAAAGATAATGATGCCAAATCTTCAAAACGAACACCACGGCTGCTAGCTCCAGGTCGTGTGTCGGATAATTAACCTCGTAAGGTCTCAATTGCCGTGAAGCATAGGCAATAACCTTTCCATTCTGCATGAGCACAAATTCGAGACCCTGTCCGGACCCATCACTATAAACCACAAATCCTTCCGTCCCCTGCGGCAAGGAAAGTACAGGTGCTGACATTAACCGGCTCTTGAGTTCCTCAAAACTCCGTTGACACGCGTCGGACCACGTGTATTTCTTATCCTTCCGTAAAAGGCTCGTCAAGGGTTGAGCGATTCTAGAAAATCCCTCTACAAATCGCCGATAATAACCCGCTAATCCGAGAAAACTTCGGACTTCCTTAACATTCTTCGGAGGTAACCAATCTCGGATAGCCTCCGTCTTCTTAGGGTCGACACGAACTCCGTCTGATGAAATTACATGTCCGAGAAAAGTCACTTCGGACATCCGTAACTCACATTTGGAAAACTTCCCATAAAGTTGTTCTCGACTCAACACCTCGAGCACTTGATGAAGGTGAAACTCGTGTTCCTCTTGGTCACGAGAATAAATCAAAATGTCATCGATGAAGACAACAACAAACTGATCCAAAAGTCGATGAAAACCCGATTCATTAACTCCATGAATACCGCAGTGCATTAGTCAATCCAAACGGCATAACCACAAACTCATAATGACCATAGCGTGTTCAAACGCCGCCGTCCTCGTGATATCCGACTCTCGAATCCATGGCCGATGATATCCAGATCTCAGGTCGATCTTGGAAAATACTGAAGCTCCCTGAAGTTGATCTAAGAGATCATCAATACGGGGTAAGGGATACTTATTCTTGATTGTCACCCTGTTCAACTCCCGATAATCGATACACAAGCGAAAAGAACCATCATTCTTCTTGACAAATAACACTGGTGCTCCCCACGGGGACGCACTCGGTCGAATATAACCCTTCTCGAACAACTCCTCAAGTTGGTTCTTTAATTCCTGCATTTCGGTCGGGGCCATCCGGTACGGTGCCTTCGATATCGGGGATGTACCAGGCTCCAACTCAATCGTGAATTCCACATCTCTCTGTGGAGGCAAACTATGTAACTCGTCTGGAAAAACATCGGCATATTCCCTCACTACCGGAATGTCCGTCAACATTACTGATGATTTCTCGGTTTTGGTCATATAGCACCAATAACTAACACACCCCTGATTGAGTAATCTCACTGCTTTCATCAAATTAATGACCTTACCAGAACAGCCAGGATTACCTCCCTGAAACACACATTCAACCCCATCGTCTGAAATGATAGTGATCATACGCTTACGGACACTAATGATGGCATCATGACGATCCATCCAATCAATACCCAAGATGACGTCGTCCCTCGGCAGATCTACTACGATTAGGTCCGCTGGCCATACACGACCATGAAACTGAATCGGACAATTCTGAATCTCATGATTACTGATAATTCGTCTACCATCAGGTAGGCCAATGACATAAGGCTCACAACTAGTAGCACTACCCAGACGTAGTCTACTCAAACATGACTCGGAAATGAATGAATGCGATGCACCAGTATCAAAAAGGGTACACATAGGTTGAGATAGAATATCGAGTGTACCTGAGATCATTCGGGACTCTGGATCATCGGTCTTCTTCATCTCATAAATCCGGGGCTTGCTAGTCCCGGCACCGGACGCTCCCGTCTGCCTTTAGTCGCCCCTGTCGTTTTAAACGACGCTGATTGAGTGGCCTGATTCTAAACAGCTGACTGCTTAGGGGCCTGAGATGATGTCTGAGTAGGTTTGGAGTCCCTACGGCAAAAACGGGCCTTATGCCCAGCAATCCCACAATTATGACATGTGATAGTCTGTCTCGGACACTTGGTACTGAGATGACCAAGATCCCCACAGTTAAAACAGGTGATGGCCGAACTGGCCGCTTGAGACTGAGATTCCGCGGGTTTAGACGACACAGGAGGTCGCTCAGAAAAAGCAGAGCCCGCACGGGGTTTCTTGAAGGTTGTCTGACCGCCTTCAGACTGATTACGATTCTTCGATTTCTTGCTAGCAGACGAAGGTTGCCGCTAGCAATTTCCTTAGCAAGAAGCTCATGAGTGAGAGCTTTCGATGAATTCGCCAACGTGGTGCAATTATGATTAAGCAAATCAAGTCTCATACGGGTTTCACCTCTTTTGAAATACTTAATCTTATCTGCCTAGGAATGAATGATAGATGAGGCGAACGGAAGAAGTTCCTGAAATTTCTCGGCAATGGCGAGAACATCCTCGTCTGCTGAGGGGTCGGGGGTGAGTAATTCTGACAGCTTGGCCTCTCTGAGTGGGGCCGGATAATATCTCTACATCATGAGAGTCTTGAACTGATCCCAAGTACATGTTCCTTCGGTGGGCTTCAACGACAACCTCCAAGAATGTGCGCTCTTACCCAGGTAGTAAGCCGCAACAGAAACTTTGTGTCCTTCGGGACACTCTACCATAGCAAACAACTTCTCGAAATGTTCGAGCCAATGAATAATATCCGCCGGCTCAGACGAGCCCTCAAAAGTAGGTGGCCTCTGGCGAGAGATGTCGCCGATGATATTGCTCACATTCCTCTCTTGCCTCTGAGGTGGCGGCGGAGGAGCCTGCTGATTTTGATTGACAGAGTTATGCATCGTCTCCATCAGCTGTGCCATCTGGGTCATTTGGGCCATCATGCCCTGCATAAAAGCGAGTGGGTTAACCCGGACACCTTCTGACTGAGCCGTGTCCCGGGTACGACTCCCCGTTAGCGAATGATCGCGTCCAGGTGAATGAGTGGCAGCATCGCTGCTCGATGAATTAGCATTATTTCTCGCGTTTGCACGTGTATTCACACGAGCCCTCGGGATTCGGCCCGCTCCACGGCCTCGTCCTCCACGTCCTCTTCTTGCCCTCTCCATACTGAAGTAGGAAAGTCACATGATGATTATATTTCCCGCATGAATATCACGTTATGATTATGACATGAGATGATGAAAATGAGCATACGCGCTCTAACACAGTGATTACATGAATGATTAACTGACGTGACATGATTATCTGATGAAATTACTGAAATGATTATCTTGAACAAGTTAACATGATTAATGATTCGATCTTCCTTATCAACAACTGAACAATGAAATGAATTGAGTGATTAATGAGTTAACCTGACCGTCCTGGTCAAAATGACAATGATGATTGAGGATTGTTAACTGATGAATTATGAATGAATGATTATTGCCAGAAATTATACCATGGCATTAGAAATCTTACAGTTCTTGGTCTGATTGGCTCGGCATTTTCACAGGTCACACGTGACGCGAAAGTCCAATGATACTAGTCCGATGACGATGATTTCAAATGAGACATGACTTGGAGGGTAGTATTCAAAACCACGCTCCGATACCAACTCTATAACACCCCAAACTAGGCGGATATTACAGTGCCGTGAATCCCCGACTGGGACCCACCAGGCAAATGAAAATGATGAATTAAATAATATAATTGTAGTACCGAACCACATTATATTACCAATTACTCCGATGAGGAGTTTAAGTACAACACACCAGGACTAAACCGAATACTAGTATATTTTATATGGAGATAAAATACACCACCCTGAACAATTAAACATCTCAAACGGAATTTGCAGCGGAAAATACAAATGACAGAATGACTGAAATGACTGAAATGACTGAAACAAACGAAATGACTGGGCCCCCCTACTAGTATCACTGGGACTCCTCGCCGTCAGCATGCTCTTCCCGTGCCTTTGCCTTGCCGTGACCTGAAAACAAAATCCCCCAACGGGGTCAGTTACACAGAACAACAATCCTCAAGGGTTGAAATAACACAATCATGAATTAACTGAAGTTATGAAATATCCTTAGTTATGAATTACGCTGAAGAGGAGTATCATAGTACGCCCGTAATGTTCTGTGCAAGTGTACAAGACGAATGACCGGACACACCCGTCCTTGTACCTAATTAGTCTCACGGAGGTAAGCGTTACCGTGTGCACGGTCCAATGTATCGGTGAACCCAAAACATGACCATCGTGTGCCCGACTAAAAATTCCACACAGCCACACCCGGCCACGCAATATGAACCCAGAAGGTCATATGAACGAGAATGACCACAATGAATACCAATGAATAATAATTCGACAAGGCCAAGATGACTCACCGAGATGAAAATAATAGTGACTTGATTGATAACCCAATGAAATGATTTGGAACCGTCGCTCCTCGTGAATGAAATGATTATTCGACAATTAAAAGTCTCAATATGATTAATATTATGATGAATGAATTATGATTATGAGCAATCAACAACAAAAGGAATGAGTATCCTTTTAACCGAGTAAGAGTTAACTTACTCAATACCGATGACAATGTCCTTCTACGAACAACGTCCTAAATGAAATGTCGGTCGCTCGAACAACCTTGAATAACACAATATACCAAAATCCGATCATTACACAAATCAAATACGATCCTAACCAACTCAAACGTCGATACAACAATATCCGAACTCGTAGATGTACTCTAACGAAAACGTTGAGAATATCCTTCCCGTTGGTTAAAACCAAACCCAAAATATCGAACCAACTCCAAATGATTGATTCAAACCAACAAAACACTAACAATGACATCAATAATCTCATAGAAATCCACAATACAAGTTTACGACAACAACAATCGGAAAATCCCCAAATTAACCGAAGTCAACCCTAAGGGTTCTTGAAATAATTCCGAAAATAGCCATTAAATCCGTAGGAATACATTTATCCAAGGTAGATAATCCATATCTAATGTATTCCAACAATAATCCAAGCTTACACGAAGAAATCGAAAGGAAAAACCCAAAAATCCGAAAATTCTAGATCCAAGATATTAATACCTTTGATTTGATGTTTAGGAGATGATGAAGTGATGATAATCCAACTCAAAGCCTTGAATATGATGATAGGTGATAGCAGCTCGAAGAGAACACTCCAAGTCACCCAAAATCACCCGAAGTCGCTCCAAAAACGAAGGGAAATGAGAAATGACGAAACTCAGGCTAACTGTCCAATATATAGTCACTCCAGGTTAGCGTGCGCTAGCCCTTGTGCGTAGCGTGCGCTAACGGGTAATTTTGGGTAGTCCAGTACCCACTGTCCGAAATCGGTAGCGCGCGCTACGTACCTTTTTGTAGCGTGCGCTACAACCATACCATTAGCGTGCGTTAATACCCATAGTTAAGCCTTCGGGTATTGTGATCCTTATTTATTTCAGCGTTGGTTTGATTTACCTTCGGGTAATATATTGTTGTGTTCTATATTGATGATTCACCATTGGGCACTTATGTTCTAACCTATTGAGCAGGTATTGATCGTATGCCGTGGGTATAGTGTTCCACGAATGCTCGATTCTTACTTTAGTTTGTGAGCATCTCGTATTACCATTGTTGTACTGTTCATTCTGCCTTTGGATGCATATCATGTTGTACATGTATTTGATATTCATTATCTGGATGACTGACCCCGTGGGGGCGGAACATGTTTTCATGTTTTAGGTGCTTGCGAGGAGAGAGTTGAGACACAGAGGAATGACGATGGCTACGAGGCATTCGAGCGATACTAGTCCGAGATATTTTGGGTTCATGTCGGTCAGACAGTTTGGAGTACTCTAATTCTGTTCAGTCATTGTCGTTTTGTATTATCCGAGCAAGGCTCGTGGATGTTGTTGTATTTTATTTTTGGCCATGTAGAGGGACTTTCTTGTCGCACAGGACCCCTGTTGCTGCTCTCCACCTTAGCCACTCTGCCTTGATGCGATGAGTGACATCATCTTCACACTCACCTTCCTTCTGAATGATCGAACCCAAATACTTGAACTTATCCGTACGGGATACGATCTGATCCGCAATCATAACCTCTACATCTTCCTTGTTGGCCTCACCACTAAAGTTACACCAGAGATACTCGGTCTTAGACCGGCTCACACGCAAGCCCTGGGATTCTAACTTAGACCTCCATAGCTCCAACTTCGAGTTCACCTCCCTCCTCGACTCCGCCACTAACACAATATCGTCAGCAAAAAGCATGCACCACGGGACGCCATCTTGTATCCCCCGTGAAATGATGTTAAGGATTAGAGCGAAGAGAAGAGGGCCTAGCACCGACCCTTGGTGTAGCCCTATCTCAACCGGGAAATACTGGTTGTCACCAACTGGGGTCCTAACGCACGTCCTAGCTTTGGAGTACATGTCTTGGATCGCCCTAACGAACGGTAACGACACCCTCCTCTCTATTAGGCTCCTCCAAATAACATAGCGCGGAATGCTATCATAAGCCTTCTCTAGATCTATGAACACCATATGGAGGTCCTTACGCCGCTCTCTAAACTTCTCCATAAGGCGTCTGACGAGATGAATGGCCTCAGTCGTGGAACTCCCCGGCATGAAGCCAAATTGGTTCTCTGAGATCTCAACTTCTCTTCTAACCCTGCATTCCACCATTCTTTCCCAAAGTTTCATAGTATGACTGAGGAGTTTAATACCCCTATAGTTACTACAACTCTGAGCATCGCCTTTGTTCTTGAAAAATGGCATGACAATACTATGCCTCCACTCCGTCGGCATCTTAGAATCTTTGAGGAGGATGTTGAATAGCTCTGCTAGCCACTGAACTCCGATTTCCCCCAGACAAAGCCACACCTCAATAGGGATCTAATCCGGGCCTATCGAAGCACCTAAATCACACAAAGCCTTATCGAATGAAATGTTTCCAATGGTGTATGGAACGGTAAAGATACCGGGGTCCTTAAGATTTTGAGGCAATTTGCGTTGGATAATAGCGCTACATTCTTCGGTTAGTTTAACCGTTTCATGCTCTTCCATCCTTCTTTTTCTTAACATCACATCCTTCAAGAATTTTGCATAATTGGGCATCTGTTCCAAAGCGTCTGCAAAAGGGATATTGATGTTAATTTTCTTGAAGATGTCTAAAAATTTTGTGAATTGTGCATCTAACTTTTTCTTTTTAAAACATTGAGGAAAAGGGAGGGGAACTTAGGAGTAGAAGTAGAGTTAGAAGATATTTTAAGCTTCTCAGCCCCCTTGGATGTATCATGCTTCCCTTCTTCCTCTACAATTCGATTCGATCCTCCTTGGCTCCCTCGCTTTGTTGGACCATTAGCATATTTGGCCCTTCATAATTCGTACCGCTTCTTAAGGTGATATCTTGACAAGACTCTTTTGGATTCACTTCGGTATTGCTCGGAAATTGCCCCCGGTGATGTTGAATCCCGACAACTTTAGCCAATTGTCCAATTTGAGTTTCGAGATTTTTCATTTGAGCTCCCATGGTGGTAGCTAATTGAGTGACATGGCCTTTTATTTTGTCTAATTTTTCCTCATCTCGACTAAATCGGCTTTTTGTCTCCATCATAAAGTTAGCTAGAATATTCTCGAGATTTGACGTCGGCTTTGCTTCTTCAATTATCTCACCATTCGACACTTTGAATCCGGTCGGTGGTTGCAAGGCATTCTTTTGGTTAGCATAGCTAAAATTTTCATGATTTCGGTTGGAGAGATAGTAGAAACCCGGCGGTGGATTATTCCATAAATTGTTGTAATTCCAATTATTAATGTAATGCGCCTCCTCCAATGGGTCGGACGGTAGTGAACTTGAACTTCCTTGAGGAGCTATCTTCGAATCACCTCCTTTTCTTAGAGCCCCCAACTGAGTAGTTAACATTGTCATTTGCGCGGTTAGTGCTTTGATAGGATCCGAATCGGATATCTCAGCCACCCTTCTAACATTTGCTCTTTCCATCGGCCATTGATAGCTATTCATATCCATTTCTTTTTTCAATCTATAAGCTTCTTCAGTGCTCCTTGCTAGCAATGCCCCTCCCGCGGAAGCATCAATAAAATTTCTTGTTTCTCCCATAAGGCCATTGTAAAAGAAACGCATTAGTTGGTCTTCGGGGAAACCGTGTCGAGGGCATCGCCTTAGTAGATCTTTGAAATGTTCCCAAGCTTCATATAACTCGGAGTCCAGTTGATGAAATTGAGTAATCTCACTTTTTAGCTTCATTGTCTTGTTGGGTGGGAAAAATTTGAACAAAATTTTTTCGCTCAATTCTTCCCATGTCTTTATACTTCTGGGAGCTAAAGTCCCAAGCCAATTTCTTACCTTCTTTCTCAAAGAGAATGGAAACAATAGTAAGCGTATTGCATCATTCGAGACTCCATTCCTTTTGAGAGTATCACATATTTGCATGAAATGAGTGAGATGGGCATGTGGATCCTCGACAGCAAATCCTCCAAATTGATTTTGTTGAACCATTGAAATTAAGGCGGGCTTCAACTCGAAATTTAGGGCGTTGATTGGAACATGAGTGATTCCTCCAAAGTTTCGGTCCAGTTTTCATCGGAATCCATCCCGAATTGATTGCACCCTAGTTGTTGGATTTTCAATCCTTCTGCCATCGTTGTCTTGGATTATTGCATTCTCGTTCGTGTTGTCCCTTCCCATGTTGTCTCCTGCTCTCTCCATGTCTTCAAAAAGATCCCTTCTTAGTTTCCTTGAGGTATCACTTGTTCTTTGGGCAAATGCTTCTACTTCCGGGATGAAAGTTTCTAAAGGTACTCGAGATGAACGGGTGTTCATGCACTCCCTGAGTAGGATTTAAAAGTGCACAACATGAGTTATGTAACAAATATAAGAAAATGTCTAAAGTAAGACTAGAAACACTTATCGTAATATCAACACTAATAAAAATAAATTAGTCCCCGGCAACGGCGCCAAAAACTTGTTCGCTATATTTTTAAACAATCCGCAAGTGTACAGAGTAAATGTAGAAAGCGGCGAGCAAGGTCGTATTCCACAGAGACTAAATATTCATATTGTGTTGAGTACTAGGTTATAGTGTTTCCGGTTTTATCTAGACGATCGAAAGGTTAATGGATGGTTAATGAAATAAAATAAAATGATGACAATTTATTTAAACAAATGAAAATATCCGAATTAAAGAGAATTGAAAGAGTTTTGAAAGATAGATTCCAAGGCTAGGTTTCCGTTGATCACTAAGTTTAGTCGGGATTGATGTCGAAGGGTTCTAAGTGCGTCTCCAAAATGATCGTCACAACAATATTCTAAAGTCTCTCTCGAGATGCATTAAAACATAGATTAAACAACCTATAACAACGTCTCCGTCTATTATAAATTATAAAACTCCAAAATGTTCATAAGATTTAATATCATCATAGTTCATCACCGATTTCTCAATCTCGTAATTTACTACGTCAAATACTCGAAGCCTATCAATTCTCTCTTCTCTCGAATTACGAGCAATTAAGTTAAACATGTAAAAATATTGATCAAGTGTTCTAACATGAATTATAACCAAGTATTTGATAAAGAAATCACACTAGATATATGTTGGGAAAAACAATAACCCTGTATCGAATCAGCTGGGATACCCGATCCCTGTATCGATTGTTATTTGTTATTGAGAAGGTTTTGACATATATGCCAAATATACAGTAAGGAAACTGTATCGAGGATTCAAGGCTTTATCCTATATCGAAAACTCCGCTCGAATCGGCATCGGTGAAGCTCACAAGACAAAGCAAGAAGACTTGCAAAAGATCAAGTATGGAAACTGTCTCGATGCCCTAAATACGGTCATCTTCCATACGATTCACAAAAGGACAAGAAAGAACACAAGTCAAGTCCTTGAACAAAGAAGTATTTAAATACTCAAGGATAAAGTATTTAAATACCGCGCCTTCGATCTTGAGAATCCCGCAAAATCCGGATCATGTCATATTCCGTTGAAGGAAATCTTATTCAAACGGACATCTCAACGGATACTTTCTTCGAGGCTATATATATATATCCTTGAAGACATTGAAGATCGATTACCAACCAACCGAACGAACCCAAGTAACATAACTCACAAAGCTATCAAAGTTATCATCCGAGCAAACATATCTCTAGAGCATACCGCAAGTTAGAACGAAAGAGATATACAAAGGCTCAACATCAAGAACACTATCATCACTCAAGAACGTGATATTCAAAGTCATTGTTCTTACCAGTTACCTACCTTTTACCTCTCGTAAAAACCGAGCTCTGTGTGAACTCAACAAGTTATTCGACTGTGGGACGAATAAGGACGAAGCTTTGAACCGTGTGTGAAGAAGCTAGTCAAGAAGGAAGCTTTAACCAACTGCGTGAACGGTTGAAAGCGACATTCTTTGTATCAATCTGTGTGAACGATACAAGGATAGGTTTGTTTATAATTACGTAGTTGTGTACGCAGTAATTATATAATAAACTTTACTCCTGTGTGGAGGACCAGTGGACGTAGAGGGTTTACCTCGAACCACTTAAATTACCGTGTTATTTACCTTCGCTTTCTTGTTTGAAATAAGCGTGATATATTAAGTATACACCTAATACGTCGTTGTCTTGTATCCACGGCAACTAATCGTATCCAAGACTTCCGCTACGCACTCGATTTAGATTCCATACGCTTTGTTGTTTAAACGATTTTCCAAATCGTATCCAAAGATACTTAAGTGGCCAACAAGTGGTATCGAGCGGTTGATTCTAAAAAGAATCAATCGTATTTCTTTTAACCGAATCGATTCAAATCACTTATTTTCAAAACAGCTTTCTTTCATTCCTATATTATCGGTATGGATACCTCTATGATTAACAAAGTCCCTATGTTCTCTATTAACGAATTTGACGATCGGAGAATTAGAATGGAAGCTCATCTTGCGGAATGCACGAAGAGATGATTTTTGTTATACAGATGGTCCGATCAAGATCATGAAGGTCAATCCACAAGAAGGATTGAGGGCCAAGCCCATGCCGAAATGCTCGAGAAAGAACGCGAGCAATGGACAACCGATGAAAGGAAGCGAGCCAATCTCGACAACGTGGCTAAGAACGCGTTATTTGTCACTCTTGACAAAGGCACGTTCTCAAAGGTAAAGAGTCGCAAAACAAACAAAGAAATCAGGATAAACTCAAGTTAATTTGTGAGGGAACTGAGCTCTCAAAAGAAAACAAGATTTCAAAACTTACTCAGCAATTTGAATCTTTTGAAATGAAACCAACGGAAACACTTGAGGAACTTGACCTCAGATTTACTGGTATTGTTGGTGAACTTGAAGCGTTGGGCAAAATTTACACCCAAAAGGAGAAGAACTTAAAAATTTTCAGATCTCTCCCAGCCCGATGGGACATTAAGACCACAGCTATGCGTGTATCCTGTAATCTTAATGAAATATCCACTTTTGATCTCTTCTCTGACCTTAAAGCATTTGAGTATGACATTGACAGAAGAGAGAAAGCTGAAGAATCTCCTTCAAAAGTCACAGCTCTCGCTGCTGTATCGAACCGTCGACACAGCATGCCTAGCTCGTCGAAGCCCGGTCACAAGAGCGCTGACAGTGACGACGACATCCTGTCACAAGATGAAATGGCGCTTCTAATGCATAAATTCAAAAAGTTCATTAAACAGTCTGGAAAGACTCCCTACAGGCCCAAACCTGTCAACAAGGTAAGTACCGAAACATCATCTGGTGATGCTAACCTGTGCTATAACTGCAGGAAACCAGGCCATTATGCAAACAAATGTCCTCATCCCAAAGTCCAAAGATTGCCTGAGGCCGAGCAGCAAGAGAGAGATGAAAGAAGACGTGCTTGGAAAGACAAGCTCAAGGCCCTGATTGGAGAATCAGAAGCCTCCCCCACACCATCCAAATCAGCAGAATGTCTTCAGGTGGTCACTGAAAGTGATTCATCTGACGATGAGTTCGATGATAAAGCATACATGTGCTTTATGGCCAAAGATGTTCCAGAAGGTGAAGACAGCGACGATGAGGTAAGTTCAACCTCAGTTATTCCACCTAATGCATCTCATACTTTCGAAAATATGATGAATGAATTCAAAAACATTCAAAAGGCCCATGAGACTTTAAAAACTGAGAATATACAGCTTCAATTAACAAATCTAGAGCTGAAAGATGAAAATGACTTGCTAAAAATAAATTATGAAAATATGTCTCTTGACTGTGAAACCAGCAAGGTCGATTTTGAAAAACTCATGGAGAGCAATCGTCAACTTGCTCATGAACTAAATGAGGTTAAAACCCATAATGAGAGCAAGACAAATGATTTGGCTCTACTACAAACCAAAATTACAACTCTCGAGAAGCGAAACCGAACTTGAGACCATTCTGAAGTCTTTTGAAAAATCGTCCAAAAGAATGGAAGAAATTCTGAGCACTGGGCAACATGCTCATGATAAAAGTGGCTTAGGATACAGCTCATGTTCGAATAAAGGAAAAACTAGTACTGTGTTCGTCAAGAGTGTGGAACACATTCCTGAATCAGAAGATACTCCTAGTCCCATAACGGAACTCGTTGCACCGAGAAAACCGAAAGCCGCAATTCCGCCTCAACTCTACTATTCGAGACAGTGGAACCATCAACCACTCGAGGCGTAATCTACAAAGACGCTCCACAAGCATATCATCAAAGCCGATACATTCGAAAGAAGACGGTATCCAACCACCAAAGGCCCGCACAACAAGACACTCAAGATAAAGGCGCCTAGGTATTGGATACAGGAGCCCCGTTATCCCTCAAGACACAGATGCCGATTCGGTATCAACAACGGATTGGGAATCCAACCGGAGACCCGGAAGACAAGTCGTTAGGCCTAAGAAAATGGCTCCACCTCCTAGACGGCACTCGTGACTGGAATAATAATAATAACCACTGAATTTTACATGCATAATAATTATCGTGATTATAACAACTACGGATATCCCCGTAGATACCGCAATACCGCATCGAGTACATCCTACAAGAAACCAATTGCTATCGAAAACTGGGTACCTAAAGGAACTAACATATATGGACCCAAAATCAAAGGGGACCTAAATCTACCTAATTTCTTTGTTACAGACATTCTAGAGGAGGATACAGTACTTCGATAGTGGATGCTCTCACATGACCGGAGATAGGAGCAAGATATCCGATTTTGTAGAAGGTCGCGGTCCAAAAGTTCGCTCGGTGATAAGTCTAAAGGAAGAACAAGAGGGAAAGGAAACCTACTTGTCGGGAAATTCAAGGTCACCGATGTTGCATATGTTGAAGGCTTACGGATAATCTACTTAGTATTAGCCGCTGTGATAAACAGCTTCTCGGTGAAGTTCTATATAGATCGGCAGAGAGTCAAGAACACCCAAACCAAGGAAGTTGTGCTTACAGGAAGCATCGAGTAATATGTACATTGCTGACTGGAAGCCTATGAGCTCCTCAATTCCATGTTTTGTTGCCAAAGGCACTGCAGATCTTAGCTGGCTATGGCACAAGAGGATGTCTCACGTTAACTTCAAGACGATCAACAAGCTTTCAAGACAGGGTATGGTTAGAGGTTTGCCAGATGTGTCATTCAAGAAGGACAACGTCTGCGGTCCATGCCAGAAAGGCAAGCAAATCAAGTCAACCCTGAAAAGCAAATCCTACCTTTCAACCCAAAGAGTGTTGGAAATGCTACACATGGATCTCTACGGTCCTGTAGACCCAGTAAGTTTGGGAGGTAAGAAATATTGCATGGTTGTTGTTGATGATGATTCCAGGTATGCTTGGACGATCTTTCTTAGCAAGAAGAAGGAAACAACATTAAGGCTGCCCGAGCTCCTGAGGATGTTGCAGAATGAAAAAGCATCGAGTATCGTGTGCATTCGTTCCGACAGAGGTACTGAATTTACTAACCGCTTTATAGAGCAATACTGTTCGGAGAATGGAAGACAGCACGAATACTCAGCTGCCCGTACACCTCAACAAAATGGTGTTGCCGAGCGAAAGAATAGGACGTTGAAAGAAGCAACAAGAACAATGATTGCCGCAAGCAAATTGCCACAGCGTTTCTGGGGTGAAGCAACCAATACAGCGTGCTACACTCAAAACCGCTGTATCGTCAACAAGCACCACAACAAAACATCTTACGAGGTATGGAATAACAAAACTCCATTAGTTTCGTACTTTCACATTTTTGGATGCAGGTGTTATGTTTTGAACAATGGGAAGGACCAACTTAGAACCTTTGATGAAAAATCAGATGAAGGAATATTCGTAGGATACTCCTCCGTCAAAGAAAGCTTTAATCTTTAATAAAAGGAGGCTGACGATCGAGGAATCAGTTCATGTAGTGTTCGACGAACCACACCATGACCCTACAGGAGTAGATGATATCACTCAGGACATTCACCATCTATCTATCTTGGATCCACCTACACCCATAGAACCTGTAGTTGATTTAGAAATCAACCCCGCAGCTGTAAGAATCGATGTGGATGAAGCTGACGCTATTCAAGCTGAAGCTGTACCCACAGAAACTTTCGATACAGTACGGGATCCTGAACTAGAACATGACCGAAGATGGTTGAGAGATCACCCACAAGAGTTGATCATTGGAAACATTAATGCCGGTGTTTCTACTCGTAGGAGAATACAGAGTAGACAAGGAAATGTACTTTGTGCACAAGAAGAATCTAATGTCAAGTCTCACGGCCTCGAATGGAAATCTCAATCCGAACTTAGGAGACTCAATATGTGCACTATCATTGTATTCTTAGCCCACCAACTGTTTCGACCATAGACGCTCTTAACAACTCTCATTGGATAACATCTATGGAAGAAGAGCTTAACGGTTTCGAAGAAATAATGTGTGGTATCTTGTACCTGCACCGACACACCAATCGGTTATAGGAACCAAATGGGTATTTCAAACAAAAAGGATGGAAATGGACTTATCATAAGGAACAAATCCAGACTAGTAGCACAAGGCTATTGTCAGAAGAAGGAATCGACTATGATGAAACCTTCGCCCGTAGCGAGACTAGAAGCCATTAGGATATTTTTAGCCTTTGCCGCCCATAAAAGTTTTATCGTATACCAAATGGACGTCAAGAGTGCTTTCTTGAATGGAGAGCTTACGGAAGAAGTCTATGTTGAACAACCACCGTGGTTTGCCAACACAGACGGTATCGATCTAGTTTACAGGCTAAGGAAAGCCCTGTACGGACTTAAACAAGCCCCTAGAGCACAGTACGAAACCCTGTCCCAAGATCTAATCAACAATGGATTTGAGAAAGGTGTCATCGACAAAACCTTGTTCAAGATACGGGAAGGTGATGACCTTCTAATGGTACAAATCTATGTCGATGATATTATTTTTGGTTCAACTCACCTTGCTCTATGTCGAGGTTCTCACATCTCATGCAAAGCAAATTTGAAATGAGTATGATGGGGAACTTAGTTATTTCCTAGGTTTGCGGGTAAAGCATTTGCCTACAGGTATATTCATCAACCAGAGAAATACAAAGAAGGAGCTTCTCAACAAATTTGGAATGAACAATTCCAAATCTTCGCTAACCCCATGAGCACTTCCGTGCAAATTAGTGCCGATGAAGCCGAAAGCCGTTTGACCAATCACTCTACAGAAACTCATCGGTTCGCTCCGTACCTAACGGCTAGCAGCCCGATATCCAGCTCTTTGTTGGAGTGTGTGCGAGATACCAAGTTGCACCTAAGGAATCACACTTCAATACTAAACGAATCCTGAAATACGTTAAAGGAACAATGATGCAGGATCGTGGTATCCTAAGGAAGGCGGATTCGATTTAGTTGATACAATGACTTCGGATCTCGGAGGTCGCAAGCTAGATAGGAAGAGTACAAGCGGAACTTGTCACTTTCTGACCTAGACTCGTATCTTGGTTCAAGAAGAAGCAATTGGCAAATTCTCTTTCCACTACCGAATCGTAATACTATGTCGGGTAGTCGCCAGATGCGCATCCTTGGATGCAAAGAACAACCGCCGATTATGGAATCGATGCTAGAGAGACTCAATCATGTGTGATAGCACGAGTGCAATTGCAATCACGCACAATCGCTTTTGCACTCGCGCACTAAGCATATCAACATGAAGCATCATTTTATCGTAAATCATGTCGAAAACAAGGATGTTCGCTCGAAAAGGTTCATACGTATATCCAAATGGCCGACATTTTCACCAAGCCTCTCGACACAAAGCAAGATTCAACATGCTAAGAACGGGACTGGGGATACTACAACGGACTCCTGTAAGTAAATTTCTTGCTTTTACTCAACAATTGAGGGGAATCTTTGAAGACCCGTGAATACAAAGATCCAACATTAATTATCTCATACACTCGAAACATCAATACAAGATCAGTAGCAAACGAAGGCATATGAATCCTACAAATGATGTGTGCAATAATTAAGGGGGAATACCGTAGGACCCATGAATACAAAGATTAATCCAAATATTGTTGTATGGAATTCAAAACCTATTAGTACCTTTTTAAGGGGGAACGTCAGACGCGGAGAACAAAGACATACTATAGGATTTCGATTCAAGATGTAATATAATATTATTTCCTTTTAAAATAATTTTTGTCCACGTGCTTGGTTTTTATGTCAAACGTCATGTTCATTAAATGCCTTACACGACATCCTGACAATCAATCTCAAAAGCCACGATGTTTTTAAATTGTTTATTATTTTTAAAAACCGCCGTTTTAGGCATTTAGGGTAATCAACCTATGTCGAAGTGGGACCCATTGTATTTTAAAACCTTTTAATGGATTAGCGTACTCGCTTACACTAAATCCATCCCGACCGTCGATTTCAAAACCGGTTCCCATCCCTTAAAATCGACCATTCGTACTGCAAACCCTATTTCGCGCCCAAGTATAAAAGGATCAGATTCGCCATTAGAGACTCTTTACGCTTTCTCGCAATTACAAGAGATCTCAAGCAAACAAATTTACATATTTTCTCGCATAATCACCGAAATTTCTCTGTTTTCTTCCACCTTCGTTTTAAGAAAACATCCATGGCTAGTCAATCTTCTTCCCTGCTCAAGAAAACCTCCAACATCATTGATGGCCGGATCTTCTCGAAACTCGTCACCATCGAGCGTATCATCTCTCGAAATAAACGACACCGAACCAATGGAGTATATTATTACTCGTCTTGAGCAACAAGGTCGTTATCGCCGAGCAAAACCGCCGACAAATACGACGCCCATCCGGTTGAGGAATTCTACCTCAACGCCGCCGTTCGTCATTACTAGCCGGGGAGGACATGTTGCCGACATCACCGCAATACCCAAGGAGTGCAAATGCATCAATAGCGACCTACCTGCAAAATCTACAGCCGCCCGCCGACGGCCGACCATGGACCACCTTGAGACATTCGGGTCTCAAGAACTCGATTACCAAGTTTTATGGACTTTTACGGGGTCCAAAGTGGTTGACATGGTGACAACCACGTGTCACAAGAAAAATTTTCTTCGTTATTTCGTTTATCTCGCATGACTTCGCTCCGTAATCATTGAAAATCGAACCTAAGGCTCGAAATGTGCACGAATCTAAGGTTCAATGATGGTAGCTATTTTGACTGTGAAAAGGTCAATTGGTGCCAAATCATTTTGAAACGTCTTCAAGAAGAGGTGTGCAAGCCCGCCACCCAAAAGAAATCATTTGGTTTAATGTCAACTACATACCGACGAAGTGCGGAGTGATGCAATCCGCCGATGCCAAGAAAAATAGCTCACGGATATATTTAGGAGGCGTCAAGCCCATCGCTTATAACCAGAGCACCATGCATGCCAACCATCCGCAAACCGTGCACATGCCTATTTCTCGACAACCCCAGAGATGTAACCGTGAAGGTCCAAATGGAATCTTCAAAGAAGAAGCGCAAGCGTTCTCACACAGAAGCACTCTGGGTGAGAAGTCCAAAAAGAGACTCAAGGCTCTCAAAATCAAAACCAAGCACTCCGAGGATGTCTCGCCCGTGGCGCAACTCCATCAAGAACCCTGTGGCCCAACCTGCGGAAGAGGTGTCTCCTACTGCATCGACAGTAGATCCCGAGCCTTTGGCGGCTACGATGGATATAGAGACATCTGCCAACATTCAAGACGTTAGCACGTCGGCTGCCCATTTGGAGCCAAAAGCTACTTCTCCTCTACGGGATTCCACACCCGCAGATCCAATTTCCTTCGGGCACCATCCTCGCAAGGAGTCCATCTTCCGTGCAGATCCCATACTGCACTGAATCCCTCAAACAAAGATCTCCGCACGTGATTCAAGTCCCTCCCCGACTCATTCATTAATCAAACACTTCTTTCGGTTCAAATTGAACAAGCGTACGAAAGATTCCTGCAATGGAAAGGCTATAGGCTAGCTCCGTACGACACACTGTACAACTGGAGCGAATGGAGCCACAAAGAGCGGTTCGTCTCCGAAGTAACAGACTCAACTGAAATTGAGGCCCTGCTACGATGGGACAACGCCTCTTGCAAAGATCTCATTGAAAGCCACCTGCTGCACAAATCCGACGCTTAAGAAAAGGAAAGAAGAAGTCAGAGGACTCTCCCATAAATCCAAAAGTTGACGACGATCATGACTCAGACGATGACGACGATGCTCTTCAAGCAGGTCTGAGAATGAGCCGTGAAGAGGCTGAAGCCCGAGCCGCCTCTCCACCCAAAAAAGACGAAGGACCTTCTAACCAAGCCAATCCACCTTCGCCACAAAGGAGAACATTCCCACCAGAGGAATCAGTCCCTCCAGTCGAGGAAGATCAAGAAATTTTGGAACAGGCACCCGAGCCTGTTGCGACCGAAGAAGCCATTCCTGCCAGCCAACAGGAGGATTCAGTCCCTCCTGCATCCGCATCTGCCAAAGAACCTTCGCCACAGGATGCTTCTGAACCAACTGTCGCCGTACCACAAGAAGCTACTCCCGCCCCTGCAACCTTGGAATCCGAGGACGGTAACGAACCTGAGGATGTCCAACTTACTTCACGTCCATCCGTGAATGTAAGGAGGTTGAATCGCATCAAGACTTCGCCCACCTGACTCTCCTATCTCTGCCGCACGTAAAGAGCGCCTGCGAGCTCTTGGCCTTCGATCGTATTTATCCAAGACGCAGAACGCTTTATCTTCTGTTGAAAAGGCACTCAATGGATGCACACCTGCCGTAGAAGAAATGACCACTCTTCAACACGAAGTATCTCGAGTTGTCGACGCATTCATCCTTCGCTGAAGTTTTCAAGCAAGCCTTGAAAATCATGGAAGATAAACAAGAGAAATCACAAGGAGGAAGCTTCAAAGACAAGAATTGCTGGCCAAGACCGCTGTGCAATGATTGAGAACAGCTCTCAACCGTGTGCGCACGACAAAAGCATTCAAGAGATGTCGCAGACTCTTTCCTCCCTTGTTGAAAGAATAAACAAGATCGAGACCAAACAGACGCCGCTCTTGAAATCCCGCAAAGTCTTGATGAAGCCAAAAAGGGGGAAGAGGCACGAGAAGCCGCAAGGAGAATAAGACCGCAACAGAAAGGGAATTTGAGGCTACTCAGAGCAAGATCGCGCCGAATTGAACAAGCTAGCACCTCAATCCCAAAGCTTTAGAATTTCGTGCTCGGACTGAATTCCATGACCCAAATGTCCCTTGGCAAAATCTTATCCAAAGACCTTCTAAATACGTCACGACCAACCGCAACCCAACCGCCAAGAAGTGAAGCACTGGAGGAAGAATGAATCGATGAGATATTTTGTCGACTCATCGTGGAATCCGCCATCTTCAAAAATTATAAAACATTGGCGGAAGCGGCACAAGTTTTCAAAGATGCTAGAAGAAGGTAAGCTCCTCTCCATGTCGAGATGAAATCAAAACATAGAAGAGGAGATCGGGTCACCCATCCGTAAGATGGATACTTGCCTTTGATCGCTCATATGAAGGAAGAGCGATTTACCAGAACGAGGCAATGATTCACTTCAAACCGGTGGCGCGGCACCGAGAATGAGCCAGAAAGAGACCTGGGAGGCATGCGGATTATAGATGAGGAGATGAAAGTTATGGATATTATTTTGGTCTTTGTAATTTCTATTGATCACAGCAAACTTTGTACTCAATCATTTTGAATATCAATAAAATAGTTTGTTTGTCTTGAAAGATTACAACTCGTAATCTACTGTGTTTATGTATGATTACTAAAAATTGTTTGATAGGAATCTCAAGTTAGATAAACTTGATTGAAAAATAAGTCCGCATTTAACTAGTCTACGAACAGTTCATAGTTTCATTGTAAACTTAGAATACATTGTAAGATTGTGCTGCGCGCCAATCATAAAGCTTAAGTTGTAATAAATCTCAAATCAGATCGAACATGCTGCGAGCGGTTCATTATTGTAGACTAAGTCACTAAGTCGAGACCTATTGACAAAGACCAAGAAATGCAAAAGTCATCGAAGAAGAATGCTTCATGAAGAAGGTTTTGGCATCATCAAGAAGACTCAAGAGTTGAAGTAAAGTTAGTCTTGGCAAATTGTCAAAAAGGGGGAAATTGTTGGGAAAAACAATAACCTCAGATCGAATCAATGATACCCGATCCTGTATCGATTGTTATTTGTTATTGAGAAGGTTTTGACATATATGCCAAATATACAGTAAGAAGCGTATCGAGGATTCAAGGCTTTATCCTATATCGAAACTCCGCCTCGAATCGGCATCGGTGAAGCTCGTCGATGCAAACAAGAAGACTTGCAAAAGATCAAGTATGAAACCTGTCTCGATGCCCTAAATACGATCATCTTCCATACAGATTCACAAAAGGACAAGAAAGAACACAAGTCAAGTCCGTTGAACAAAGAAGTATTTAAATACTCAAGGATAAAGTATTTAAATATCGGTCTTCGAATCTTCGTAATCCCGAAATCCGGATCATGTCATATTCCCGTTGAAGGAAATCTTATTCAAACGGACATCTCAATCGGATACTTTCTTGAGAGGCTATATATATATATCCTTGAAGACATTGAAGATCGATTACCAACCAACCGAACGAACCCAGTAACATAACTCACAAAGCTATCAAAGTTATCATCCGAGCAAACATATCTCTAGAGCATACCGCAAGTTAGAACGAAAGAGATATACAAGGCTCAACATCAAGAAACACTATCATCACTCAAGAACGTGATATTCAAAGTCATTGCTCTTACCTCGGTTACCTACCTTTTACCTCGTGTAAAACCGAGCTCTGTGTGAACTCAACAAGTTATTCGACTGTGTGGGACGAATAAGGACGAAGCTTTGGGCGTGTGAAGAAGCTAGTCAAGAAGGAAGCTTTAACCAATGTGTGAACGGTTGAAAGCGACATTCTTTGTATCAATCATGTGAACGATACAAGGATAGGTTTGTTTATAATTACGTAGTTGTGTACGCAGAATTATATAATAAACTTTTTACTCTGTGTGGAGGACCAGTGGACGTAGAGGGTTTACCTCGAACCACTTAAATTAATGTGTTATTTACCTTACCTTTTCTTGTTTGAAATAACTGTGATATATTAAGTATACACCTAATACGTCGTTGCTGTATCCACGGCAACTAACTGTATCCAAGACTTCCGCTACGCACTCAGATTTAGATTCCATACAGTTTGTTGTTTAAACGATTTTCCAAACTGTATCCAGTATACTTAAGTGGCCAACAATATATATATTCATCAATCCTTCAAAAACAACATGAATCAACGTACTCCCATGCTCGGAATCTAACATGTTTAGCCGGACATGGTAATGAAAGAAATCTCAATAAATATCATGTTCATCATGTTTATGCTAAATAAAACAACAAAAATAAGTAAAAGATAGGGAGAAGATAAAACTCGGAAGGTGGTAAACTTGGATCAAGCCTTCAAGTCTTCTTGTTTTGTTCTTGAGGTGTTCTTGAAAAAAACCCCTTCAAATCTCCTTCTTTTGGTTGGAAAAGCCCTCAAATTCTTTGTTTTTCTCTCTCAAATCTCTCCAATATTCCGAATGTCCCCTTTCCTCCATGTTTCCAGCCTTTTTATCAACCCCAAAACCCACTTTTCTTCATCAAATCTTGCAAAAATGTCAAAAAGTTATTTTTCCACCGAAAGGTGACGCAGCCCGTGTCAAATGACATGGCCCATGTCATTCTGCTCTAAAAACAACAATTGGCGCTGGACAATGAACCCTACCATGTCAAATGACACGGCCGTGTCTGTGTTTGTCCGTTTTGACTCCTTTTTTTCTTCTTTTTCGGCTCGATCTTTCATTTCCGCATTGTTTGAAATGTATTGGGGGTTGAGACTTCGTTCTTGCTTGATTAATGTCCTTAAAATACCTATAAAATCAATAAAATGTACCCAAGCGTGATCGAGTCCAATAAACACAATATGAGCACAAACGACACAATTCTACACATTTTAGGATCTTAAAATCCGAAAAAGCTTTGCAATAATATGTGTAAAAATGAGTGTTATCACGCCATGCGGACCAATGATTCTAAAGTGGTGGCTAACTTTATAAAATCTAATATTTTTGCTAGATTCATAATTCCAAAAGCTATAATCAGCGATCGGGGAAAATATTTCAAAAATCGAATAGTCGAGGTACTCTTGAGAAAATACTGCGTCTTGCATAAAGTGTCCACTTCTTATCACATGCAATCAAATGGGCAGGCTGATACATCCAATAAAGAGATGAAAGTGATCTTGGAATAGACCGTTCAGCCGAATTGGAAGGATTGGAGCTTACGGCTCGACGACATGCTCTGGGCCTATAAGACGACATATTAGACACCAATTGGCATGTCCCGGTATCGCTTAGCTTACGGCAAGCCTTGCCATCTTTCCATCGAACTCGAACATCATGTTTTTTGGGCAATCAAGAAATGCAATATGAATTTTGACGAATCAGGCACCCATCGAAAGTTGCAATTGCAAGAACTGGAGGAGATATGAAATGATGCATTCGAAAATGCAGCAATTTATAAAGAAAAGACAAAGGCATTTCATGATTCAAGAATAACAAGAGTGAAACGCAAGAGTCTCCTCGGGCTACCGAACCGATACAACGTCGCCTTTGGATCCCCCGGACAGGTTACACGCTACCGCAAACTCACGGAACAAAAGGTAATCCCGTCAGTCTATCTTGATAAAATTATTTTGCGACAGTTGGGTTTGTATGATGTTATGATGTTGCTAAATGTATTGGGATGGGAGAGGTTGGAAACCAGGAATTGGGAAGTTTATGAAGACCTGGACTATGAATTTTTTTGCTCAATTTGGGAAGGGGATTTTTTAAAAAAAGGAGAATTTTATTTTCGTTTAAATGGTAGAGGTTATAGCTGGGGGGTCGAGCAGTTCAGTCGAGCACTTGGGCTGACTGCCGACCCCGAGGATGAAGATGACATGCCACCCGAAAATGCGATTTGGCAAATGATTACAAATGATGCCGGTCCATTTGTCGCAGGAAAAACTAAGGCCACCGCCATTCGTAACTCGGTGATCCGTTACATTCAATGCCTTATGGCATATATGGTCACCGGGAGATATTCAAATCAGAATGTGGTGCAGATTTTTAAGTTGCAGATGATATATGCTATGGTTTTCAGAAAAAAGGTGAAGTGTGTTAAGGATTTGTTAATGCTGTTCATTGGGGGAGATGTCACGAAGAACCCTTTTTCTTCGTGAGTTTTGAGCCGTAGAACAAATTATATATATATATATATATATATATATATATATATATATATATATATGTGTGTGTGTGTATAAATCATTCTACATATACATGCTCACTATTTCTTCTTGTGGGGTCGAACGTGTTGTGTTCATGCTAGAACTTAATCAATTATACATGCAAGACTATGTTAGTGTTCTCATGCATTAAAGTGATAAAAACAATTAGGAATAACCCACTTGGCTTATATTTTCCCACCTCGACATAATCACCATTAGAAGCCCATTTGGACCTAAGCCTTATTCTTTGATCCAGCACATTTAATTAGCCATTATCTAATTTTTGGTGAAAATTCATCCGTTTAAACCCTTGGTCAAGATTTGGTTGTGAATTAGGTGTATAACAAGTCGAGGGAAGGACGAGGAATTATCAAGAAATAGGTGGTGAAGTGAAAAGAAAAAGGGTGCTGAAATTAATATGAAATAATAAAGCCCGAAAAAAATAAATAAAAAATAAATAAATATGGGGGCAGCCGTAAAAATACCCCCCTCGAATGTTGTTAAAGCCACTGACCTCAACTGATCTTTCGTGGCTATGCGATTACATGTACCCAAAAGGGGGCGAAAGGAAGGATGGTGATTCATTGTTTGTAGGATTTGTTATGCACTTAATTTCATAATTAGTCTCGGCCAAAGAATCCTTTATTTATCCTTTTTATCCTACCCATACTTAAAGCCCCATTACAACCATAAAATCCTTTTGATTATATGCATGAGTTCATCTAAGTAGTGGAGATTTGATTTTTGTGCGAGTATGTGGTAATGACACACCATGTTTTGACGTGAGTGATTGCTTAATAATCCCTATATCTACTTAAGCGAGAGTGACCCCTTGTGAGGTTATCGAATCTTCTGTCACTTGATACCAATGAAGATGTTGAGATTGGATGAGGTACTTGAATTTTCTTCATACTTGTTCATGATTATTTGTTCTCCTTTGAATATGGCTATCATCTTGGATTTTTTCAATACATACTTCTTGAATTTCTTTCACTCGAATTATGCTTGAGGACAAGTATTGGTTTAAGTTTGGGGAGATTTGATAAGACGAAAATAGCATGCTAAAATCATTGTTAATTATAAAGTTTTAATGAATTTTATGTTGGCACACTTGATTATTTTCTACCTATTTATATTTTGGATGCAATTTACTTCACTTAGCAATTTGTTCTTAAATGCAGGTGTTTGGTGAGTTTTTAAAGCTTAAGGAATATTTTGGGCCATCAAATGGATCACGCCAAGGAGAATTGGACTTTAATAAATAAACTGACGCGCGACACTGGGTGACCCAGTGTCGGTTCGGTGACCCAGTGTCGGACCTATTCTGAAAATAATCTTACTTGGGGCCCAAGAAATAACTCCAATCCGCCCCAATCAGTCCCACAATGCATAAAATCAGTCCCCTAGGCTGGGGAAAGGAATTTTAATTGGCTAGAGAAGGAAAGACTCCAAAAATCCAAGAAGGATAAGAAGGAAGAAGATCCAATTAAAGAAGGAAACTAATAGATAAGAGACTATTATATAAGAAGGGGATGAGATTATTATTGATCATCATTATTATCATTCTCACGATTGGAGTAGAGGAAAAAGAGGAGGACCGAGCCGCCATTCTCACCGAAGCAAATCGAGCCGCCACCGACGTGCGAGGAAGAATACCTACACCGTTTGCATTTCTTTCTTCTTATGTCTACTATTAAGTTGATGTTTTCTAAAGACAACATGTCCAACTAATTTTTTATTCTAGTTCTTAGTAAAGTTTGAAACCGTATTTGAATTATTCATATTTTTATCTCGTAGCGTATTCTCAACTCGAAGTCTCTTGAATTAGTTTTTTGTTATTGAATTCATTACTACGCCATATAATTTCTTGATTTGGTTTGGCCAACTAGATTAGGGGTTTTATGTCTTATGCTAGAAATTGAGTTGTAATCCGTAATTGTTGCAATTTTAATTTTACAAATAGCAAACAGTTGAATTTTCTTAATTGAGTAACACATAATCGAGATCCCTTAAGTCGAGCTTATGAACTTAATATCTTGCCTATTTCATTATTTTAGTTTTTAATACATCTAGCGAGCGAGATTTGAAGAGCTTGTTGTGAATCCATCGCCTAGATAGGTTTAATTAAAGAGCTTGTTTTAATTAAATATACTTAAGAAACAATTGGGGTCAACAGAGCTTGTTGTTGGCTTCGGAATAGGAGTTTATGAGATTAGAGAAGAGATAAGCGCTGCATTAAAACTTGAATTAATTCGAAACGGTGGATAACAGAACTAAGAGCTAGATTATTCATTTAATTGATATTTTCGAATTTTATTTCCTTTGTTTATTTTGACTTAATTTATTTTACCCAAATTATTTTTTTAGTAAATATCAGAAACTAACCCCCCCCCCCCCCTTCATTTTTTTTTGTTTTATTTTAATTGCTAAAAGTATTTAACCCTTATAAAACAAAATTGATTTACCGTTCTCCGTGGGATCGACCCTTACTTGCCGATACTACTAGTTAGTAGAAGTAAGCCAAGAAAAAATAAAAATAACTAATTTTGATGCGTCACGACAGCGCGGTCACCTTATTTAATAAATGTTCATAATTACATTACAATGGTCTCACTCTCTCATCCACTGAGTGGCATTCGAGGGCATATTCCTAATAATCTCCCACTTGCACTCAATGCCACAAAGTGTGTTATCTAATACCCATACTCTCTAGATGTCGTTCTAAGACCATCTGAAATAGTGGCTTGGTCAGTGGATCAGCAACGTTATTTGCTATGTCTATTTCTCTTATACAAATGATATCTTCTCTCAATGTGTTTGTTATTATGGTGAGCCCTAGGCTCCTTAGTCTATGCAACAGCTCCATCGTTGTCGTAAAATAGCATCACGGGCTTTTCTACGTCAGGAACCACTTGAAGTTCCTCAGTGAACTTCTTAATCTAAAAAACTTCTTTAGCAGCCTATGTGGCTGCCTGATATTCGGGTTGACATGTAGAGATTGCAGTCAGGCTTTGCTTGGCACTTCTCCAAGATATTGCTCGACCATTCAGATTAAATATATACCCTGAAGTGCATGTCTCCCAAAAATGTGAATCTGTATAACCCTCCGCTTTTAGTTCTCCGCCGTTGTACCTAAGAACCAAGTTTTTAGTCCTCTTCAGGTACTTAAGAATGTTCTTTATAGCAGTATAATGTTCCTGCCCTAGATTTAACTGAAACTGACTTACTATGCTGACAACAGAGGCTATGTCCGGTCTAGTGCAAATCATAGCGTACATGAGGATACTCTCTGCCGAAGCATAGGGCAGCTTACTCATTTCCTTTTTGTCTTCCTCACTTTGAGGACACATCTCTAAGGAAAGTATTATGCTATGTCGCGTAGGTAGGAACCCTCTCTTAGAATCTTCCATCCTAAATCGTTTCAGAATCTTTTCTATATAGAGGGCTTGGGAAAGACCTAACATTCTTTTTGCTCTATCCTGGTAGGGACGAATACCCAGAATATATGTGGTTTCTCTCAAGTCTTTTATTGAGAACTCTTTAGAAATCCAAGCTTTCACAGAACTGAGTATTCTTACGTTGTTTCCTATAAGTATGTCTTCATCTACATATAGTATTAAGAATGCAATTTTGTTCCCACTAACCTTGTTATAAATACAGGGCTTCTCTTCGTTTTGGACAAAATCAAACTCTTTGACTATCTCGTTAAAATGAAGACTCCACCTTCACGAAGCTTGCTTCAGTCCATAAATGGCATGCTGAAGGTTGCATACTTTATGAATATCAGTTTCATATATGAATCCCTTTGGCTATTCCATAGAAATTTACTCCTCGAGGACTCCATTTAGTAATGCCATTTTTACATCCATTTGCCCTATTTCATAATCTTAGTGGGCTGCAATGGCAATCATCATGCGAATAGACATAATCATGGCTACAGGTGAAAAGGTCTTGAAGTAATCGATTCTCTCTCTTTGGGAATACCCCTTTGCCATAAGCTTGGCCTTATAGGTATCACCCTTGCCTTCTCCATCACTCTTTCTCTTATAGATCCATTTATTTCTAATAGGCACCATGCCTTTAGGACGATCTACTAAAGTCCAGACCTGATTAGCATGCACTGGGTCTATCTCAGCTTCCATAGTTTCTTGCCACTTTGCGGAGTAAATATCTACCATCGCTTGGTGGTATGTAGAAGAATCATTCTCTTGACTACTTTCTGTCATCTCATGGACACCCGATTCCTGTTGATGCAGATAGCCATACCTCTAAGGTAATTGAGAAGTTCTACTAACCTCTGAGGTTGTGTTTGTATTTCAGAAGGCTCGGTTCTAATATCTTGCACAGGTGTCTGTTAGGAATACTTGATAGATTTTGATGATGTCATCAGTATAAATTCAAATGTTTATTACTTGGCAAAAATGTAAGGAAGAACCAAATGAGTATCTTCCATATGCCAAATAATGTTAAGTATAAAAACTTGGCAAAATGTAAAGAAAAACCAAATGAGTATCTTCTATAGGCCAAAAATAAGTTAGGCTGATAAACGGCTAAGTACTAAAGATCAGCTGAGTTTATCAGAGAGGTCCAACCGAGTCAAGTCAGAGTAGTTCTGGGCAACAAAAATCATCAGGGATGTTTGACCAGACTGCAGTCAAGATACCTCAGACAAGTCATCTGATCAGACAAGTTCTAAACAGAGAACATAAGAGAGGTCCAGACTGCAGAGAAGTTAACTGCTCATCAGCCTAGTCGAGATCAGCCAAGTACTCCAAGTCCACGTCAGCATGCGTTGAAAAGTCAAGTATTACGGAAAGTCACATGCAACGTGAAGAGACAAATTGGAGAGATTCCCGCTAAAGATATGAATTAAAATAATTCATCCAGACCCACCTTGAAGACTTTAATCGTATTATATTCAAAAGATTCGGCGCATCACATGCAGAAGTCTTCACAACGGTCGAAAGATAGATTAAAATAATGGGAATCCAGCCTTGCAACGTTCAGAAAGAAAACAATGAAGTCTATCTCTCCAACGGACGGATTTGTTGAAAAGATTTGCAACGGCTATGAAGGAAAAGCTCAGAGATCGTGACCTATATATATCCGAAGATTTGAAGCTAAGCATACAATACGACAATTAACCGGTGCGAACATACTTTCAAAGCGATTAAAGCATTCAAGCTATCTAAAAGCGAAATACAGCATCGTGAAAAGAGGGGTTCTAAAAAGTTCATACTTGAAGAAGCTCTTAGTTGGAGAAGACAAAAACTCTTGTCTATAATCCTGAGTTCGGGGTACTTCACTGGTTGAAGTTAAGAGACTGTAAAGGCATCCAAGGATCGAGGATCAAGATGTGCAAGGCAGTCAAGTGTGTTACAACAGCACGGATTTCCACTGGTTGGAAGCTCTTGTAGTTTTGTTGAATCACTGTAATATTTATCACTGGTTGATAATTATAGTGAATTCATCTCCAACTGGTTTGGAGAAAAGTGGATTAGTAGAGGATTACCCCACCTCTGAGACCACTATAATTGCCTGCGTTCTTTACTGTTTTCTAGCATCATACTTTAACTGCTGCATTCATCGTTAAGTGTTTCATTAGTTATTTTGTATTCGTCATCAGCTAACTTCCGCAAGTATTAAAGAACAAACGACTCCAAGTCATTTGTTTATCTATCAGCTGAAGAAACTTACTCTTTTAGAAAAAGAGTTTAAGAGTTTCAATAAGTCTATTCACCCCCCCTCTAGACTTATTCCTGGACGACTTGTGACCTACAAGTGGTATCGGAGAGGTTGGTTCATTTATTTCACAAACCAGATCTATATCAGAGATATATCTTTACTCTCATTTTATAATGGAACACATGCATTCTAGACTCCCTGTGTTTTTAGTTGACGAGTATGATCTTTGGAAGATAAGGATGCAGGCACACTTATCTTCAATCCATGATGATATGTGGTGCATCATAGAGGATGGTCCATTCATCTTCGAGAAGGACAACACTGCAGAGGAGATTGCAGCTGGGAAGCCAGAGAAGATCCCAAAGAAGAGGACAGAGCTGACTCCCGAAGAAAGAAAGCTGGCCAATCTTGATAACCGGGCCAGAGATGTGCTATATCAAACTCTTGACAAATCCACCATGGTCAAGATCAAGAATTGTAAGAATGCCAAAGAAATCTGGGACACATTAGCCCTAATGTGTGAAGGAACAGAGCTGATCAAGGAAAACAAGTTGTCAATTGCTATTAAAAAATTTGACAACTTCAAAATGAAGAATGGCGAATCCATAGACCAAGTGGACACAAGGTTCACTGAAATTATCAATGAAATCAACTCCCTCGGCAAATCTTATGGCAACATGGAGATGGCGCTGAAGGTATTAAGATCTCTCAATCCTGAATAGAGTATGAAGGCAGTGGCCATGAGAGAGTCCAAGGATCTTAATAAAATAAAGATCCAAGAGCTGTTCTCTGATCTAAAGGCTTATGAGTTCGAGCTTCCAAGTTCATCCTCAACTGAGCCTGCAGAGAAGGGAATAGCCTTTGCAGCCGAGTCCCCCGCTAAGAGCTTATCTGATGTAAAGCCTCCAAATCCATTAGATTTTGAGGTTTATAATGCAAAGGTTCAACAACTTCCGGAAAAACAACTCCAAATACAAGAAAAATTATAAGGAGAATCCAAGAAGGAACCAGAAAGCTGGAAGCTGGAAGGTGGAGTGCTACAATTGTCATAAGACAGGACACATCCAAATCGACTGTCCTGATCTCAAGAAGGATGAGAGCAAGAAGGAGGTGGGCAGAAAAGAAGATAGAAGGAAGGCCCTCATCGGAGAAGATCAGGAGCATGTAGAATCACTAGTGCATAATTGACCTAATGTAACACCCCAAAAGTGTTACTTAAAGGCCTAAAAGTGTTGCTTTAGGTAATAGGTAATACTTTTATAAGTGAAACATTTGCCCGTGCTACCTATTCTCTTAGGTAGCACTTTCCAATACTAATGTATCACTTTTTCAAGTGCTACTAAAAATTCCCTAATGTAATACTTTCTTCAAACTAATGTAGCATAGTCATAGTGCTACTAATAATTTTTTATGTATCACTTTTTACTCTTTAGTATCATTTTTTACTTCATCTTTTGAACTATAGTAACACTTTATTATATATTATGTATCATTTTACGTCAGCATATGTAACACTCTATTAGATATTGGGTGACACATTTTTTTATTAACCAACTTTATAGTGTCATTTCTATACGTATCTTATATATTGATAATAACATTAAAACTTACAAAAGCAAGAAAAGAAGGTAAAATAGAATGATATTATTGATATTCAACTGTCATCATAAAAAATGAGCCACAAAGTAGTATTCATCAATTGAAACACACTATATTGTGTTCAAAACAAAAAATAATTAACCCAAAAATCCAATCAGATAATATATCTCTTCCTAAATAAACATAATCTCTAAAAGAACATTTATTTGTTTCTTCATCTTCAATTTCAACGTCCTATCCATGCATGTTTCTCGAAACTTCATCAGTTCTTGCTACCCTAATACATCATCTTCATCATCCTGCAATAAGAATAAGGTAAAATAAATAAATAATAAAATAAAAGTAGCTCCAGAGTTCCCATCAGATAACATATTATGCACCAAATTTAAGTAGAGATACGTGAAAGAAACACATTAATAAATGTACTCTCACATGCCGAAAACGTGAAATCAAAGAAAGGTAATCAAAATTTACAAACTATTCTCAAACTACATGTAAATAAATAATGAAAAAATTTCAAGGTACAGAACTTTAAATCACACTACTAAAATGACCACACTACTAGCGACGACATGTCGTCGCTACTAATCAATGCCAAATCAGTTCAACCAAATGGCAAAGAAATATGAGTGGGAATGACGTCGCCAATAGCAATAACAGTTGTTGTTTAGTCATACTACAAGCAGTGACATACTGCAGTCCCCAATATCTAGCACCGAGATACTTGCAACTCTAAAAGCAATAACGACAACATTTGATTTTTAGCCGTCGCTAAAGTGAATTATCTATCCTACTGGTGAATTGGGTGATCGAATTAGCAGGAATCAAAAACGATATACAATGGTTAATAAATGTACAAGCTACATGCAAATGAATTTTCTCCCATATGCCCATCAAATCCTAATAAATACAAAAATACAAGTTTAGTTAGCCTATATAACAGTAGTTGTTTCTAGATGTCTACACAACAAAACAACTCAGCAAGTAGTGATACACCAAAATCATCAAGCAACTTTTTTACCAATATAATAGAACATGTGATTAAACCCATTTTCCCCCAAAGATTCTGCTACAAAATGCATCACACACATCAAATCTCAGTTGGAGGAACTTAATCCAACTTGCATAAAGTGATTCACGCTCTGAGATCAAATGGTAAGCAAGTGAGCACCTGAAACATAACCAACCAAACGAGCTCAACTTTAAGTTGACATTGAATGAATGATTCTGGTCTGTAGTTCTAAATTCATCAAATTGAGCTTAAGTTGTATCCAAATCAAATTTCTGTTTTCAAAGTAGGCTTTATTATAACCAGAAATTGAATGTACCATAATACATAGTTCAATGACTAAAAGTAATTAACTTCTCAACACTTCGTATTTAAGCCAATTGTGATACAGTTTTGGTGGACGGAGGGAGTAATTAACTTCTCAACAATTTTGTATTTCTATTTTTATTTGCTCTATTTTCCTTTTATGTTTTCGTATCTTTTTTAAGGTCATTTCCCTTTCTAACATCAAGAAACATTTTTTCTTTCCCAATTCGACGCACCATTTTTCTGTCCTAATTCTCTTGTGTTGGTGTGATTCCCGGATTGTTCCATACCTAAAAATCTATCCATTTTTAGGAGAAAATAAGCACATAAATCCCACAAATATTTTCCACACAAATCTGTCCCTTTTGAAGAAAAAAACAGCACCTGATCCCACAAAAAATTCCTATCAAATTCTGTCCATTTTGAATAAAAACGAAGCCACATAGATGAAGACAAGCGAAGCCATATAGATGAAGAAAAACGAAGCAAAAAGGAAACCAGAAATGAATCACTAATAAATTTTAACTACCTGCATCAGAGCTCCTCTGTCAGTAAATAAACCCCCTATTTTTCTCTAGAAACTGGTATTTTCATGTCTAATGGACTTGTAAGTGTCAAAATATAGATACTGTTGCACTTGCATGAATACTTTTACTGCTTACATTACTAAATAGTATGTCACTGGCAAATTACCTTGTTCCACATGTGTTTTCCACAAGAATTACAATCTTAAGATTACTAATCAAGTCATGCAACAGACTACTTTCCCTGTCCAAGAAAGTAAACATCTGTTAGACTTACTGCCAACAAATTGTTGGCGCAATAACTGCCATTCTCCCGACGGACCAAGACCTAGAAGGTATAAAGAAAGCCGTCCCTGAAACAACTTAAAAAAGAATCAGGGTGCTTTGGTGCTGGATCAAGCTCCAAATTTTAGTATGATTTCTAGATGCATCATTCAGCTACCTCACGTGTGCTTACCTCATCTTGACCTCTATTCCATCCATCACCACTAAAAGAACATTTGACAGAAACAGAAAAGTGTTAAACCTCAATTTACATGACATCTATAAGTTATTACCTATGCAATCAAATTCATGCAAAATTTATCTTATAAGTTATAGTTACGGGATTACACTGGGATATATCTAAGATATTAGACATGTCGGTTGAACACGACGATGACGATGATGTATGAGATCAAGTCTGGATAGCACTGCTTGTTCATTCCAGATTGAACCAAACTCACAACAAGTAAATTCAATGAATTTGGCGTCTAATATGGAATCACATGAAAAAACATGAAACAAAGACAAAATACAGATTGAAGCACTGCTTGAAAAAACATGAAAGAATCACACATCAAACAGACAGAATAATACCAAAATTGAAGTCTGTTTTTCTTCATCAAGATTTCCAGTTACAAGGTTTCAACAAACACATCCAAATTCATGAACACCTATGAAGGAAACAATCCATCAATCAAAAAAATCAAAAGTAAATTAAGCATATCGAGAGAAAAGGATTCTTCCAACTAATCAGAAACATAGATTTGAACAATGTCAAGCACAGGCGGGAACCAACACTGACGGACAAATTGGAAAAGGGGAAACCCGAGATGCTGGATATAGGAACACAAAGCTATTGGAAAAGGGGATACCTGACCGCAGATGCAAGCAAAGCCGGGAGCGGCTAGGGTTGAGACGTGAGGAAAAAAAATGGAGGGGGAAGGAGAAACATACCGTCGTTGGTGAATAATGCGATCGGAGGCGATGGTCCGGATAACTTCGTTCTTATTCTTGCGTCTGATTAGGGCTTGCGAATGGGAAAGTTGGAAACCTGAGCGTGAAAGGGCAAAGGGGTAGCCTTTGACTTTTTGGCATCTATATGGGGACAAGAGGGGGTCAGGCAACTGAGCGATTAAGACAGTAACTGAGCGATTAAGTCATATGTAAACACGTTTTATAAGACATTTTACCCATTAAGCTGATTAAGTCATAAGTAAACAGCCCCTAAGTGATACATAAAGTGTTACTACAAGTGCTACTTATTTTAAAGTGTTACTTCAAAGTGTTACTCAATTAAAAAAGTGTTACTTCAAAATGTTACTAATAAAAAAAGTGATACATTAAGTGTTACCTATTGATTAAGTGTTACCAAGGTGTTACTTAAATATTCGATAAACTTGAATTTCAGAAAGTGTTACCATACATATGTTACCTTAGGTCAATTATGCACTAGTGAATCAAGCAGCGGATTCTTTTCTGATGATGATGAAGAGTATGACTCCCTGATGGCCAACCTAGCTGATGAAGAGGTAACATCAAAACCCTCTGGTTCAAATAACAGTTCAGCCATGTCACAAGATATGGATCTGCACGAATCCGTAAATCAGCTATTTAAAGATTTTGAAACACTCAAATCTGCACACCAATCTATATCAGCAGAGAAGACTCAGCTGCAAGATGAGAATAGGCAGTTGAAAAATGATTTCGAAAAACTCAGCCTAGAACTGAATAAGGTTGAGATAACTGCAGCTGACTTGAAAAACCAGGCTGATATTAATACAGCTGAGATAAATCGATTAATTGTTTTACTTAAAGAAAAATCAGCTGCACTTGCTCATGTCAAAGCCGAATTTACTAAGCTGACTCAGGCAAATAAGACTCAGGCGCAGGAAATAACCTCCCTGAAGGCGTCTTCAACCCTGGAAGAATTGTGTACCAATAAAAGGCCACTATAATCCAGATCAGGCCTTGGATATGATCCTCACACTCCCTCTAGTTCTAAAACCACTTTTATCAAGGGAGAAACAATTGTCTCGACTGCTGAGCCTACATACAAACCGATATTTAAAAATAGGCAACAGCCAAGTCACAAGTCTAGTCGGCCAGGTACACAAGGCCCACCTAGACAAGCGACTAGGCAATGGCCCTGTAGAAGCAAAGAATTGCACAACATGCCCACTATTATCAACAACTCCCTAAAAACAGATTTCAAAATGGGAGGGGCAGATGGAAACCTCAAGGTTATCCTAATTTCCAAAATGAACAAATGTGGAGACCACAAAGATTTAATAAATGGTCTCAGCCAAGATTTAGAAATGGCCCACACTATCAGTATTTTGAGGAATATCCGGTATACAATCCCAACAGGAGATTCAGACCTCGACCTTACACACCTTATAAGGGTTATAATGATAACAACTTTCACAATCCAAGGAGAAATCAATTATCCAGGAAACCAGCTAACCCGAGAGGACCCACACAGATTTGGGTACCTAAATCTCTGCTTGTCTGATTGCAGAAAAGGTGGAAGGACTACAACCACATCTCCACAAGCTCAAACTTTGGAGGTGAAGAATGGTTTGTAGATTATGGATGCTCGAGGCACATGACCGGGAACAAAAAGATGCTATCCAAATACACCAAAGAAAGAGGTCCTGATGTAACCTTTGGACATAGCTCTAGAGGACAAACAAAGGGCTTTGGAGAGCTGCACCGAGGAAATATTGTCATATCCAAAGTTCATTATGTCAAAGGGCTCAAGTACAATCTCCTGAGCATAAGCCAGTTTTGCGATGGGAAGAATCTA
Source organism: Orobanche coerulescens (assembly GCA_033398695.1). Classification (NCBI taxonomy): domain Eukaryota; kingdom Viridiplantae; phylum Streptophyta; class Magnoliopsida; order Lamiales; family Orobanchaceae; genus Orobanche; species Orobanche coerulescens. Next base: position 18,722,703 of record CM065816.1, read on the forward strand.
GTAGTCTTCACCATCTGGAAATGCATGGTGATAGATATCTTATCTGGAGAAGTGAAGCTACAAGGATTCAGAAGGAGAGATGTCTACATGATAGATTGGAATACAGGAACACCTAACTCCTGTTTTCTATCCAAGATAGTAGCTGAGAACGGATGGCTGTGGCACAAAATATTATCTCACCTGAACTTCAAAGCCATCAACAAGATTAGCTCTCAGAAGATGGTCAGAGGACTTCCAGGTGAAGCATTCAAGAAGGAAGCTCTTTGTGATGCGTGTCAGAAAGGAAAGCAGACCAGAGCATCATTCAAGCCAGTCCAGCCTACAACTCTCATATCAAGAATATTAGATCTACTCCACATGGATCTATTTGGTCCTATCAAGACAAGGACCCTGAGCGGCCGAAAGCATGCACTTGTTGTAGTAGATGATTATTCAAGGTACACTTGGATTATCTTCTTGTATAAGAAAAGTGAAACCTTGACCAAGCTACTTGAGCTGCTGAGAAGGATCCAGAATGAGAAATCCCTATCCATCATCAAGATCAGATCAGATAGAGGAGGAGAGTTTCCCAACAAGGCGATCACTGATTACAGTGATCAGAATAGGATCCAGCATGAGCTCTCTGCAGCCAGGACTCCCCAGCAGAATGGCGTTGCTGAAAGAAGAAACAGAACCCTGAAGGAAGCAGCAAGGTCCATGATTGCAGAAGCGGACCTGCCCAAGAGGTTACGGGTCAAGTCAACACACTTGCCATACTGTAACAGAGTATGATAGTAGGGAGACATGGCAAAACTCCCTATGAGGTTTGGAATAATAGAACTCCTGCTGTTGCTTACTTTCATGTTTTTGGTTGTAAGTGTTTCATCCACAACAACGGTAAAACACAACTAAATATCTTTGATGCTAAAACTGATGACGGTCTCTTTATGGGATACTCACAAAGAAGCAAGGCATATAGAGTTTTTAATAAAAGAACCTTAGTTGTGGAGGAAACACCCCATGTTGTTTTTGATGAATCTACTGTTGAGTACACGAAGCAAGTTGAGTTAATTGAGAACAAGCTCAAATCAGCAACCCTTGAAGAAGTCATTATACATGACACTGGAATGGTGGACTCACCTGCAGATCAGCCTGAAGATCCAGCTGTAGCTGCTGAAGACCCAACTGCAGATCAGACAGGATCACCAAACCTATCTGATCCAGTTGCCGCTGATGAAGACCCAGCTGTAGCTGATAAAGACTCATCTGCATATCAGACCCAAGCTGCAGATGACAAGACGGTAGCTGATCCAGTTGCAGACCAAGGAGACCAGAACCCAGCTGATGCAGAAATCCACCAGAGCAATTCAACAGGGGGAATAGACCCAGAAGAAGACGATATCCCCAAGTGGCTGAAAGATCATCCAATCCAGCAAATCATCGGGAAGCTGACTGATGGAGTTAAGACAAGACAGTCAACTCTACCTGCAGGAATGGCTATGTTCTCATGCTTTATGTCACAGATAGAACCCAAAACAACAGAACAAGCCCTGGAAGATTACTCATGGATAAATGCCATGCAAGAAGAACTGAAGTAGATGGAAAGAAACAAAGTTTCGGAACTAACAGATAGACCAGATCACAAGAAGGTAATTGGCACCAAATGGGTGTACAAAAATAAGAGTGATGAAGACGGAGCTATTGTTAGGAATAAAGCTAGACTTGTAGCAAAAGGCTATGCACAGTGTGAAGGAATAGATTTTGATGAAACCTATGCACCTGTTGCAAGACTAGAGGCCATCAGACTATTCCTCGCATATGCTGCATTCAAAGACTTTGAAGTCTACCAGATGGATGTAAAGAGTGCTTTTCTAAATGGAATCCTAGAAGAAGAAGGCTATGTAGAGCAACCCCCAGGTTTTGTCAAAGGAGACAAAGTCTACAAGCTGTTGAAGGCTCTCTATGGACTTAAGCAAGCACCAAGAGCATGGTATGAAACACTGTCTGTGTTTCTTGAGAAGAATGGTTTTTGCAAAGGGAAAGTGGACAAGACCTTATTCAGAGTGGAGGACGAAGGCCACATATTAATAGTTCAGATATATGTGGATGACATCATATTTGGCTCAACCAACCTAGAGATGTGTGAGAAATTCTCAAACCTCATGCAAGGAGAATTTGAGATGAGTATGATGGGAAAGCTTAACTTATTCCTCGGACTACAAGTTAAGCAGATGGAAAAAGGAATTTTCATCAACCAAGCTAAGTATACCAAAGACCTAATCAAGAGATATGGAATGGAATCAGCCAAGCCAGCAAGAATTCCTATGAGCACAAGTACTCAACTGGATGCAGACGAGGCAGGCATATCAGTGGACTCGACCCACTACAGAGGACTCATTGGATCACTTCTGTACCTCACTGCAAGCAGGCCAGACATATCCTATGCCGTAGGAGTTTGTGCGCGATTCCAGTCCAAGCCGAAGCAATCACACCTAGATGCATCCAAGAGGATAATAAAATACCTTAAGTATACAGTCAACGTTGGACTATGGTATCCTAAGGATGATAACTTCGAGCTGTCAGGATATTCAGATGCAGATTTCGCAGGATGCAAAATCAATAGGAAAAGCACTAGTGGAACGTGCTAATTCCTAGGAACCAGGCTGATATCCTGGTTTAGCAAGAAGCAGGTTTCTAACTCTATCTCCACCACAGAGTCAGAATACCTAGTTTGCAGTAGTCATTGTGCACAGATCTTATGGATCAGACAACAGCTGAGGGATTATAATATCATTGCCAATGAAGTCCCTATCTGGTGTGATAACAATAGTGCTATTGCAATAACCAACAATCCGGTTTTGCATTCGAGGACCAAGCACATTGATGTTAAGCACCACTTCATCAGAGACCACGTGCTTAACAAAAGAGTTAGAGTTGAAAGAGTCAGCACAGACTACCAAATAGCTGACATCTTTACCAAACCTTTGCCAGAAGAAAGGTTTTTGGAGTTGAGCAGAGATCTTGGTTTACTAGATTGGGAATCTAGTACAGAAGCAAGCTGAAGCATCTCAGAGGACGAAGGACGGACAAAGGTACCTAGCTAATTAGAATCCCAGGCGAGAAGTCCATGGAGTCAACTCACCTGATGCAGAGCGGTCAACAGTCAACAGTCAAACCAGCTAAGTTTTCTAAACTCAACGACCTTTGAATATTTAATTATTATCTGCCATATGTATAATAATATTATATTGATTTTGGTTCACAAGTAGCATTTAAATATATTAATTTTTGGTTCGCAAGTGGCATTTTAAATACACGTGGCGATCACTTGATAAATCGACCTCCACGGTGGCCAATTAAAACCAACCGTCAAATTTTAAAATCTAAACCTGGACTACCGATTCAAAATTGAAATTTAAAAGAATCTCAAAAGGCGTACCACCGTTTCAAATATATAATATTTTAATCCAATGTCTTTTCATCTTCTTTATAAGGACGAAAACCCCTTCACTTTACCTTTTACGCTTACCCTAGATCTACAGAGCAAAAATTTACAGAGCAAAAAATTCTTGAACTCCAAATACACTAAAAATCCTTTGTTTACAGAAATGGAATCGTACTTCGAAGGCATTAACATGAAGGCGGTCAAGGACCAGATTATCTTCTCTCTGGTCGTTGATTTCGAAGGCCTGTTGGAAGCAAATCTGGAGAATTACGACGTGCTTGACCTAATCCGATCGATGAAGCTAAATGGGATCTACCCATTCCTGGATATCAGCCCACAACATTTTACAAGGAGGATGTTATCGCATTCTACCGCGAGGCCTATTTGATTCAGGATGGAATTCGGAGCATTGTTAGCGGAAGACAAGTTGACATATCGCGAGAGTCGATTCGTACAGTTTTTGGTATAAAACACCGCGGCATAGCTGTCGAAGCACTCAAGCAGTCAGCATCCGAAACCTGGAAGAAAATCAAGGCGATTGACCAACCGACGAAGCTGAAACTTACTGCTAAAACGAGCGAGATTAAGAAGGTCTATCGATATGCGTTGGATATAACCAACAAAATCATTATGGGGATGGTCGGCAGTTACGACCAACTGTCGCCGGCGAAGTTCATGGTGCTGGAGCACTGATTCAAGATGAGGAGATTGATTGGGCGGATTACATTTTTAGGCAACTTGTTCGAGAAGTCAACAAAGCTGAATGGCTTTCGGATGAAAAAATATTCAGATCCAAGCTAGCGTTTGGAACGGGACAGGTATGGCGAAGGGAAGTACTGACCCCTTCCACACCAACAAAAGACTTGGTCATCTGGACCAAGAGACTTTGAGAAAGTTAGGGAACAACAGAAGAGCAGCTCAGATGCTGAAGGAGCTGCCCGACACAAGGACTTACCCCAGATATTATTCATCAGGCGAGTCGGACCGACCTGCGGCCGACAACCCAACTGCAGTCGAGTCAGACTCCGAGTCAGACAACACTCCAATAGCTGTCCGATTCAAGAGAAGGGGACCAGCCCCTAGAGAACCATCCATCATGCAGTCATCTCCGGAACCCTCTCCCAAGAGGCCTAGGCGACTGCAATTTAGTCAGGAGGAGCAGTCAGATCACTATGCCAGTCCTGCAGCCAGGTCACCTACTCACCTGGAAGACCAGCCTGCTCCAGGCAGCCTGGAGACTCAGATCGTGGCTGTCCTCACCCCAGCATACATCCCGGAGGAAGAAGAAGCAGGTTTAATCATCTCAATTCCTGAAGCCAATTATACATTTAACCTGCTGGAAAACAATGTTTTCGACCTGTCCATTGAACAATTACAGCTTGTTAAACCACAAGCCTTAAAACACTCTTTTGTCAATATTTTCGAAGAGTGGAAGTTTTTCAAATCTCTGTCATTTACAAAACTTCAGTCTTATATTGAAACCAGTGGTTGGGAATATCCCCAAGGCACAGAGGAGGTACTGATTCATTTTTGTAAAGAATCAGACTTAGTTTTGATCCTCCAGGAGAATTGGTTCATGTCTCATTTTAAAACCAACATGGACCAATTCATCCATTCCATTATGTATAGTATTTTTGATGGTTCATTTGGAAAAGAAGAAGAGGAGGAAGAAGAGAGAGAAATTAGGATTGAAGAGGTAGATGGAGAAGAAGAGGTTATTGTCATAGTTGACGAAGAAGAAGAGCAGGAAGAGAAAAGAGAAGAAGAAAACATTTTAATTGAAAAACAATCTGAGGAAGTTGAGAAAACAGAAGAGTTGATTGATGAAGGAGAAGAAGAAGGTGAATAAGTCGAACAGGAAGATGATGAAGAAGAAAAAGATGATGATGATGAAGAAGAAAAAGATGATGATGATGATGAAGAAAAAGATGATGAGAATGAAGGAGAAGATAAAAAGGATGAGAAAAAGGATGATGATAATAATGATGAGGATGATGATAAAGATGAAGGAGGAGACTTAGTAGCTAAGAAAGAAAAAGAAAATATTGAAGAAGAAAAGGAGGAAGAGCAGGAGAAACAGCAAGAGAAGGAAGAAAGAGAAAGGGAGCCGGAGCAAGAGCCAATACAAGAGGCTGCAGATAGGACTAGGGCGTCTGCCCGGTATACCAGCCTAGATACAGAGTTGGCTGAGAACTCCAGATCAGGGACCCCTGAAAAGACCCCATCTGGAGTACCGGCTACAGATAGGACCCTGCAGTCCAGTGGTTCAATTGCAGAAGGCTCAGGCGAGCACTCTCCACCAGCTCAGATCTCACATGCGGTGACTGAGCTGATAAGGCGAATAGTGAAGGATACCATTGGAGAGCTGCTGGCATCTCATGTCACTCCTGACCTCCAATCCATCAATGCAAAGATTGACACTTTGCTGCAGAGGGAAGTACCTCCGCCTCCTCCCCCGACCAACAACAGAATGCCATTTGGCATGTCTGACTGGATGTGCAGGATAGAGCAGCAGTTGACTACTTTAGTTGATGCTGACAAAAAGGGGGAAGATAGAATACAGGGGGAAGGAAGTACTCAAGGAAAAATAAGGGAAGAGCTAAGATCAAAGAAGAGGCAAGATATTCTCCAAATTGAAGGAGGACCATCAAGTCTGAAAAGAAAGGAGATATCTGCCCCCAGCCAACCTGAAGAGCAGTCTGGAGAAACAGTCTGTGGAGAAGAAGAGAAGAACAAGAGAGAAAGAAGGGCAAAGATTCGAATGGGAAGGCAAACAGTTGTGGTATGTTGAAGAATTCTTACCACCAGAATTCATGAACAATTGGGCGAATGCCAAGAAACAATTCACAGAACAGTTCTACCTCTTGGAGATTCTCCAAGATAAAGAATGCTCGCCCCAGCAGTCATTCATCAACTACATGGATGCTAGATGGCCTACTCTGTGGAATATCATTCTTAAATATGCAGCCAAATGGAATGCTTATCCTATGATTCCTCCATTCAGAGCAGTGGAAGTGCCGACCCGTTTGGATAATGAGCTTGACGAGCTAGACCTTCAAGAAGAAATTAGAAAGCTATGTGAAGAGCACAAGTTCTCTTCAAAAGAAGACCAAGACTTTTCTGCCCTAGTCATAAGGAGGAAATATGGTCTTGCACCCATCAAAAGTAGACCAATCGGTGCAAAACTATTTAGACCTCCCAAGCAAACTGTTCGCAGAGGAAGGGGCAGATAGTTTTTGGATGTGATTGTAATTTTTGTAATTGATTATTTTTTCTGTATTTATTTTATTCAAGCCATGTACTTGTAATCAACATAAAATTAATATATACAGTCATTTGAATGACAACTCCTAGTTGTCTCAAAACAAGACTGATTTTGAGTTTGTGTCTTGCACCTAAGTGCAAACCTGTACATTTGATTACTTGTTTAAAGTTTTGCCATCATCAAAATAGGGGGAATTTGTTAGGAATACTTGTTAGATTTTGATGATGTCATCAGTATAAATTCAAATGTTTATTACTTGGCAAAAATGTAAGGAAGAACCAAATGAGTATCTTCCATAGGCCAAATAATGTTAAGTATAAAAACTTGGCAAAATGTAAAGAAGAACCAAATGAGTATCTTCTATAGGCCAAAAATAAGTTAGGCTGATAAACGGCTAAGTACTAAAGATCAGCTGAGTTTATCAGAGAGGTACAGCCGAGTCAAGTCAGAGTAGTTCTGGGCAACAAAAATCATCAGGGATGTTTGACCAGACTGCAGTCAAGATACCTCAGACAAGTCATCTGATCAGACAAGTTCTAAACAGAGAACATCAGAGAGGTCCAGACTGCAGAGAAGTTAACTGCTCATCAGCCTAGTCGAGATCAGCCAAGTACTCCAAGTCCACGTCAGCATGCGTTGAAAAGTCAAGTATTACAGAAAGTCACATGCAACGTGAAGAGACAAATCGGAGAGATTCCCGCTAAAGATATGAATTAAAATAATTCATCCAGACCCACCTTGAAGATTTTAATCGTATTATATTCAAAAGATTCGCCGCATCACATGCAGAAGTGTTCACAACGGTCGAAAGATAGATTAAAATAATGGGAATCCAGCCTTGCAACGTTCAGAAAGAAAACAATGAAGTCTACCTCTCCAACGGACGGATTTGTTGAAAAGATTTGCAACGGCTATGAAGGAAAAGCTCAGAGATCGTGACCTATATATATCCGAAGATTTGAAGCTGAGCATACAATACAATAATTAACCGGTGCGAACATACTTTCAGAGCGATCAAAGCATTCAAGCTATCTAAAAGCGAAATACAGCATCGTGAAAAGAGCGGTTCTAAAAAGTTCATACTTGAAGAAGCTCTTAGTTGGAGAAGACAAAAACTCTTGTCTATAATCCTAAGTTCGGGGTACTTCACTGGTTGAAGTTAAGAGACCGTAAAGGCATCCAAGTATTGAGGATCAAGAGGTGCAAGGCAGTCAAGTGTGTTACAACAGCACGGATTTCCACTGGTTGGAATCTGTTGTAGTTTTGTTGAATCACTGTAATATTTATCACTGGTTGAGAATTGTAGTGAATTCATCTCCAACTGGTTTGGATAAAATTGGATTAGTAGAGGATTACCCCACCTCTGAGACCACTATAATTGCCTGCGTTCTTTACTGTTTTCTAGCACCATACTTTAACTACTGCATTCATCGTTAAGTGTTTCATTAGTTATTTTGTATTCGTCATCAGCTGACTTCCGCACGTATTAAAGAACAAACGACTCCAAGTCATTTGTTTATCTATCAGCTAAAGAAACTTACTCTTTGAGAAAAAGAGTTTAAGAGTTTCAATAAGTCTATTCATCCCCCCTCTAGACTTATTCCTGGACGACTTGTGACCTACAGTGTCTCAATTGGTACTTCTTTTATTTCTTCCAAGAAATTTTTCTACGTACGCCTCCTTCCTGAATGAACTCATCTTCCAGTTAGTGTGCTTGTAAAGCAACTATGATCCTATGATCTTCTTACATGTAGAATATATATCACATGGAATCCCCTGGATATCTTATGAAACGACCTTTCACAGACCTTGCTTTCTTGACATAAGCAGGACATCCCCATTAAGACTTAGTTTACTACCTCTCCACACTCATGTGAAGTCTTAGGAACAGATTTGGAAGGACATCTATTTAAGATATGTGCATAAGTAAGGAGTATGTGACCCCACAGATAAATCGGTAGATCAATATAGTTAAGCATGGAGCGAACCATGTCCAACAAAGTTCAGTTTCTTCTTTGGGATACACCATTTAATTATAGAGTAGTTGGAGGAGTAAATTGTGACACTATTCCGTGTTCTTTTAAGAACTCGTCAAACTCAGTAATCATGTACTCGTCACCTCGGTCCGATTGAAGAGTCTTGACACGGTTACATGTTGGTTTTCAACTAGGGCTTTAAATTCCTTGAATTTAGCGAAAGCTTCATATTTATGTTTCATTAAGTACACAAACTCATACCTAGTATGGTCATCAGTGAATGTAATGAAATACTGAAAACCATCTTGTGCCACTACAAAAGGGCCACAGACATCGGTATGGATCAATCCAAGTTTTTCAGCAGCTCTTCCAAAAGTCCCTGTAAAGGGTAACTTAGTCATTTTTTCTTGAAGGCAAGTCTTTCCCCATTTTATGGGAACTCGATCCAAATGGACCCGTAAGCCCATCTTTCCCCATTTTATGAACCTTAGTCTGACCAATATGACCAAGTCGAAGATGCCACTTAAGTGCTTGGTTTGTTTCATCCCTACCACACTTCCTAGTTATAGTGTTCACAATTGTATTATTCTTTAGATTCAAATGATATAAACCATTTAATAATATAGCAGTACCAACCAATTTATTTCTAAAATAAATTCGATATGACCCACCTCCTATAAAGAAGTAAAATCCCTTTTGGTCTATGACCGGAATTGATACAATATTTTTATGCCCCTTGAACAAGTACATCATCTAAAGTATGAATAAAACCATATTATAAATCCAACATAAGGGATCCAGTATTGGAAGCCTCGACACTATGTACACTTCCGATGATGACTATCACCTTCCCTGAATCCAGCTTCCTACTTCGTTCCAGATCCTAAATTATTGTACAAATGGGAGAACTCTCACCAGAATCAAGTTTCCAAGTAGTAGAATATACAGTTACAGAACAATTTGTTTCCAAAACCAGTAGTTCCGTACCTGAAGGCAGATTTCGGTCGAGTTTTGGACAGTACCTCCTCCAGCGGCCTAGCTCACCGCAGTTGAGGCGTGCATCTATTTTCTTGCCCCCTTGCTCTTTGAACCATTGGGGCTTTTCTCTTTCCCTTGTCGATCTTGGATTTTGGACCTAACTTCTTCTTGTTCTTTTTCTTCTTATTCTTGGACTACAAGTCCCAAAATAAATAACAAGTGAAGCTTATTTTCCCTTTGTCTTCATATGAGACTGGGCAGTCATTAGTTTGTTCATTAGCCTAACTAAGTTACACGCAATCTCAAAGCAGTTCAAGTTAATGACAAATTGGTAAAGGAGTCAGGAAGTGGCTGCAGGATAAGGTTAGTGTAAAGAGATGCATGCATATTGTTGTTACCCAAAATATTATCCGGAGATAGTATTGCTGGAATGATCGAGTAATAAACAAATGCGAGAACACTTCCGTGAGAAAATAGATAACACAAGATTTTTCGGGGTTGTTAATCCCAGACTTGAATGCTCTCGCGAGATGTTATTAATAAATATACTGTCGAGTACAAATATTAATGTTAGAATCTATTACAAGGAGTGTAAATACTTCTAGTTATCTAGGCTTTAGAGCGCGTAGATTGCCGGAAGAACCAGATAGATAAATCTGTGAGTTCTTGCTTGGGATATATGATGAATGTGTATGAATGTAACTATGAATGTATAAGTGGTTGTCAAAAGAGTCTTTGATTCTCTCTTTTGTGTGTATTTTGCACTGAATTCATAGTAAATTTGCCTCCCTTTGGCCATTGCAGTGAGTTCTCTATTTATAGGGGACAAGGTAGTTGGGACTCCCCAGGCGATCGCGGGCGACCGCCGTTTTCTATATTAAAATAAGATGGCCGATCGTCCCGTCACGTGGGCCTGTTCCCTTGAGGTGCGAGGTCGGCCGGTGGCACCGGGCGAACCAATGGGAAGCCAGCACGCGTCTTGAGTCGCTGTCCGGGGAGGACCCACTTTGTACCTTTCGGAGGCCTTGTCGGTAGATGTGGTAGGTGACAGGCTGGGGTCAATGGTCCTATTTGTCGGTATCCTTTGAAGATCTGCACGTGGGCCACCGTCCAAGATTCGGTCTTCGACGACTTTGACGGATGCTGGATCTATACGTGGCACGAGATGATCGCCTCTGGTTCGCTCATTAAAGACGATCGTCAGATATCAAAAGACGATCGCTGGGTACCAAAAGACGGTCGCCGTAATATGCCGAACTCTAGGCGTTTGTCCCGAGTATGTCTCCCAAGGTTGGCTTCTCTGATCGTGATGCCGATCGCCTATCGAGGCGTATTAATCGACCTCCAGCTCGCCTCGATGTTGAAAACACGGGGTGAGGTGGCACTGTTGGCGATCGCCAATGTTTAGCTGATCAGCCGATCTGAATTCAAATCTGGACGATCTCCTTTCGCGCTGGGAGCAGCGGGAAATGAAGGCGGGCTTTCTAAAAGTGGCAGGGACACACGTCGCGCCGCTGTTGGGGGAGTCCGACGGTTTGTCGGACTTGTCGGCTGGCATGCCCTCGAAAAGACGCGTACGCGGGATTCGAGGGCAGCATTTAATGCGTCCCCACGTGACGGTTGCGATCCATCCCTCGAGATTTCTCCTATTTGCATTTAGACCCTCGTCTCCATCTATAAAAGGGCCAGGGCTTCTTCTCCTTCACTTTTTACGCGTCCTTGCATCCATTGCCGAAATTCTGCAAAAATTTCTGGAGCTTCTTGTGCCGATCTCCTTATTTTCTCTAGGTAAGAAAAATTAATCTTCTCTCTCCCTTTACTTTCTAATATGTCGGGAGGATCCAAAACCTTCGAGACCGGAAGTTATTCCGCTGCCGCAGCGTCGCCTGAACGGGAGGAGATTCCCGTTGGAGTGGATATGGAGACGGCCGTTGAAGCTATTCGTGTGGGGATTGCACCTGCAGAACTCGAAGAACTTTTCAACGAGGCCGAAGTGGCGAGGACGACGGCGACGGCGGAGCAGGGGGGCTCGCCGGTGGATGAGGATGATTTGGTGCGGGCGGCCTGGGAACGAGAGAGTAGATTCGGCCCTGCCTATGTGGCTTTTGCTCAGATGATGGAAGCGATCACCGGACACTGTCCGGAATTCGACTTCGAAGCCTACTCCGCCGCTCACCCTTACGAACATGTGAAGCGGACGGTTTTTCAGGCCGCCGTCCCGTCTCCGTGGACTCTCGGAAAGATCCGGAGTACGGCGACCAAGAAAGACCTGAGCCGTTGGAGGGCCAAATATCACATCCCCTCTGACGTTTCCTTGCACGTGCCCTCGGAGAATGAACGTGCCGACCAACCGCCCGAGGATATGGTTGCCGTCAGCGAGATGATTATGGAGGCCGGTCTGCGATTTCCTCTGCCATTCGCTGTCTCCTACTTGCTGATCGCCTGGAATTTGGCGCCTCTTCAACTGACGCCGACGCTGCAGCTCGAGATCTGCACGTTGACACTGTTTGCGGTCACCGGTTGTTCCGCCTCCTTACTGCGCTGGAGATGAATTATCTGTTTAAACTGGCCGCGCAGAAAGAGTCGATCGGCGGCAATCATATCCAAGGCCGAATCGGGAGAGTGGTCCTCGGTGTGCCGAATAAGACCAGGGGTGACCTGGCTAAATGGTGCTGGGTCGGCGGGGCGTGGCGATCGGCATCGAGTGACAGGCCGAATGAGGAGTTGGAGATCCCCACCACTTTTCGGGAGAGGAATCCGAGTAAGGATTTTAACTCTCCCCTTGATTGAGCTTGTCTTGGACTGATCTAATTTTGTTTTCTTTTTGCAGGACCTCTCGTTCCAGCGATCGGCGACCTTCCATTCGATTTCTTGATCGTTTGGGAGCAGATCCATGCCTTGCCTAACTCCTTTATTGACGTTCGCTCGCTTGGTACCGAAGCTCATCGATTGGGGGCTCGATTGTTCTGCTTCCCCCGTCACTTGAAAGTTACAGGTATGAGCTTAAGTGGTGCTTCCTTGCTTTACGATCGTCTCCAGGAGGTCGTATCGTTTAAGTTGTTGTCTAACTTGTTTGTACCTCTTTTTTGACAGAGGTTCATTTTCCCCGATTTTCCGAGCCACCTCCAGAGATCGCCATGTCAAACCCGGGACTCATCGGTCGCCTTCACTTGGGTAAGCAGACTGGTCACGTTCCTGCGACGATGTCTCGCCCCGCTTCGGTGACGAGGCCTGCTGAGGTGCCGGTCACCGAACCGGTAGTTTAGGGAGAGGAACAGCTTCAACGCCGCAAGAGGCGGAGGTCGGAGGAGTCCCCGCCGATTACTGAGGCTGATGTATCCATCCTTGAGCCTCTGGTTGCTGCGGCTCCTATTTCTGCCATCCCGATGATGGGGCGATTAGGCCCTAGGCCCTCGGTGTCCGGCTCCCGGTCATCGGGAGTCCCGACGAAAAAGGTGGCGATCGCCGAGGTGGAAACTTCTCGGGGCAAGCCTTATTTTGGTCGCGATCCCGAGCTGGTCAATAGGTAAGAAAGGATCAAAATTTTCTGAGTTAGGCATTCCGAGCAAGGTATAGGCTAACTCCTTGGCTTCTTTGGTTTGTGCTGCAGGGTTCATCTTGCCGACCCGGACGTTGCTCCTATGGTGCTGGACTTTTTGTCGAGCAAGGCTCCGCAAACATCTCTCGACGTCCCCACTTACATCCAGCAGGCTATCTCCTCTCTGCCCAAGGCCTGGACGACCGATCTTGATGCGATCGCTCGTCGTCGATCTGGAGATGCCATGCAGGCGATCCTTGCCTGGTTCTCTAGACGGCGACGATGGCCGTCCAAGCCGCTAGGAATTTTGAGGGGCGACCCTCCACTGCTCGTCTCCATAGCGACCTCGAGGCCGCCCGAAACAAAAATATTGAGTTTGCCAACCGGATCCAGTCTATGGAGAAGGAGTATGAGGAGACGGCCAAAAGGGCTAAACAGGACGTTGACCGATTGAAGCAGGAGCTGGGCCGCTCTAAGGAGGCTACCGACCGGTCCCGTGATAAGGAGAAGGAAACCTGCCAGAAGTTCGCGGCTTCGCAGGAGGAGGCGGCCGGGCTGAAGGCGATGGTGGATCGGCTCAGCGGTGAGCTGGAGGCAGCGAAGAAGGAGCTGGAGAAGGCCAAGGGTGAGAATGCCGCCAAGGTGGTCGAGCTGGCGGAGGCTGAGAAGACGGCCGTGGATTTGAAGGGGCAGCTGAAGGCGATCGAGGCCGATCCCTACCTCAACGTTGCGCTCGTCGGCGAGTTCGCTTATTACTTGGCCTCTGCTGACGATGTTCGAGCCGCCAAAAAGGCAGGGATCGAGATCGGTCCCTTGATGGAGAGCTTCAAATCCTATGCCCTCGAGCATCCTCTACACCCGGAGTTCTCCTTGCCGATCCTTGACTTTGTCGACTTTGGGATCGACTTGAGTTGGTATACTGGTAAACTCATTCATCCCGAGGCCGATGGGGGGGCCCAAGCCGATCCGCATCCTGAGGGCGATGACCAGCCGGCGGGGCCTTGAGAGGCATTTTTGTTTTCCTCTGTAACTTGTACTTTTTTGTTTTCCTTTTGTAATGCCTTCGGGCCCCGTAATGTATGAAACTTGCGTTATGAATAAAATGTTCCTCTTTTCATACTGTCTCTTTATATACGATCGCCTTTGAATGTTTGCGTGCAATTTTTACAAGTACGTGTATGATTGCTTTCGACGTTTTGTTCATCCGACCGATCGTCTGAGTGTTGAAAGCATTGATATGTTTTGAATCGGAATTCTTACTTGTAATTTTCGTCGAAGGACTCCGATCGTCCTGCGTGTGTTTGAGCGAATCCGATCGTGCGTGGTTCCTTTTTGTTCGATCGTATTTGGGATTAGCTCGACCCATCTCTGCCCCCTTGTTTTTGTTTACATATTGTAAGTAAGGAAACAAAAACTAGTTTGTCTGGCGAGCTATCTTCAGTTTTGCCGATTCTGAAGAATCATGTACGGTTGGGGTGTTCGATGGACCGACCTCCCCATTCGTGTCTTTGTGTGCGAGGGATATTGTGTATCCTGCGACTCACTTTTTGTGAGGGTCCTCCGTTAGGCTACGCCTGCCTTGTGTTAAAACGAAAGGCGGGCGATCTTGGTCTGGAGGAGTCCTTGCGCGGAGTGTCGTCGGCTTATTCGACTCCACGTCCGCGGCTTGTCAGCTCTGCTTCCACCTCGGCCCGCCATGAAGATGGCGACCCTTGACGGTGTACGTTGAGACGGGGGTAGTGGCACGTCGCATTGTCTGGGTTCACCATGTTAGATGATGTACCTTGAGGACGTGCGATCGTGTCTACTGATTATTTTGGAGGGTCCTTCGGCTACGCCGGCCTCGTATTTAAACGAAGGGAGGACGATCTCAGCCCAAAGGAACCTTGCATGGGCGAAGCTGTCGGTTCCATCGACCTCCAGGACCATGGCTGCATTGATTTTACCTAGGATCGTCGTGATCAACGATCGTCGGCGGTATGCGATATGCCTGGTGGGGCGATCGCAAGAATAGATGGTATAGGAAAAAATCTCATTATATTCCTTGTACATCATTGAAATTGAGTACAAAATTATCACTGGTAGTATTTTTTCAGATGTACGGCGTTCCAGGGGTATTGATCCGGAGTACCGTCAGGATGTTCCAGTTCGTAGGCTCCTTTAGTTAGCCATCTGGATACTCAAGGTCCCTCCCAGTTCGGACCGAAAACGCCTGTGTGGGTTTGGATCTTCTTGAGGACGAGATCGCCCACTTGAAACCTTCTTTCTTTGACCTTTGAATTGAAGAACTTCTCGGCTCTCCTTTTGTGGATTGTGTTCTTCATTTCTGAGGTCAGCCGCCGTTCTTCGAGCATGTCTAGGTCGATTCGTCGGGCCACATCGTTGTCGGTTGTCATCTCCTGTTCGGTTCGATGGCTGAGGACGGCGATCTCTGAAGGAATCACCGCTTCTGTTCCGAAGGCAAGGGCGAATGGGGTTTCGCCGGTTGAATTGCGAGTCGTCGTTCGGTAGGACCACAAAACGTCTGGGAGCTCGCTCGCCCATCGTCCTTGCCTGGATTCGAGTCGAGCTTTAATCGTGTGTTTGAGGATCTTATTCACTGCCTCTACCTGCCCGTTCGTCTGAGGGTGATAGGGTGCTGAGAATAACCTTTTGATTCCCCACTTTTCACAGAATTGCATGACTTCTAGGCCGTCGAATTGTTTTCCATTGTCGGAGATGATGGCCTGGGGCAGACCGAATCGGCATATGACGTTTTTCCAGATAAACTTGATCACCTATTCCTGGCCGATCTTGTTTAGTGGCTCGGCCTCTTCCCACTTGGTGAAATAGTCGACCCCTACGATAGCAAATTTACAGCCCCCTGGAGCCGTCGGCAGGGGACCAATAAGGTCGATGCCCCATTGCGCAAATGGCCAAGGGCTGTACATGGAGGTGAGCTGTTCGGGGAGAGTTTGATGTTTGGGCCCATTATCGCACTGTGACACGATCGGCATAGGCGATCGCATCCTTCAAGTGATGGCGAGAAAAACCTTGCTGGTTGTCTTATGGATGAGAGCTCGCCGCCCGCATGGTTTCCGCAAATCCGTCATGGATCTTGGCTAAAGCGAGCCGACCTTCCTCGGTGTAATACACTTGAGGAGGAAGGCTGAAGGCTCGCTTGTAAAGTTGGTCGTCGATAGGGTATATCTCAGTCGCAATTTGGAGTTGGCGAGCTTTAACACGGTCGTCAGGGACCGTTCCGTCCTTTAAGTATTTGATGAACGGAGTCATCCAGTTCTCCTCGGCGATGGCAATCGTGGTAACCAGGCTTTTGTCGATCGCCGGCCTTGTTGACTTTGTGATTTGGATATTGGAGAAGTCGGCTGCCCCATCCGATGATGCTAGTTTGGAAAGGGCATCGGCCTGGGAGTTGTGCTCTCTCGGGACTTGTTCGATTAGCACTTCTTTAATTTTTGTGCACATTTCGGCGACCAGCTCTTGGTATTTGACCATCTGTTCGCCGCGCGCCTCATATTCTCCCTTGACTTGGTTCATGACCAAAAGGGAGTCCATGAAGATATGGAGGCGACGAACATCTAGGGCGAGGGCTAGATCGAGCCCGCCTACCAAAGCTTCGTATTCGGCTTCACTGTTGGTCGCACGAAAACCGAAACGCACAGCATTTGTGAAACTTTGTCCATCGGGGCTGATGAGGACAATCCCTGCCCCTGCTCGCGAATTGGTCGCCGAGCCATCCACATATAATTTCCAGGCGGGTCGGACGATCTGGGTCGGACTGTGAGGGAAAGTTAATTCCACCACGAAGTCCGCCAGAGCTTGGCCCTTGATCACCGTGCGAGGAGCGTATGTGATACCGTATTGGGCGATCTCCAGCGACCACTTGAGGAGTCGCCCGTTAGTGTCCGGCCGGTGTAGGACTTGCCTTAGAGGTAGAGTTGTTAGGACTTCCACTTGGTGATCGAAGAAGTAAGCCCTCAGCTTACGAACACTCATGACAAGGGCATAGGCGATCTTCTCCAATGGTGTATAGCGTGTCTCAGCGTCGTGGAGCGCCTGGCTAACATAGTTGATCGGCAAGTGGGCTTGTCCCTCTGCTCGCACCAGAACGGCACTCAGCGCGACCTCCGAGGCTGCTAGGTAAAGGAATAATTTTTCACCGGGATCGGCTTTGCCAGGATCTGGGGGTTAGATAGATATTCCTTTATCTTGGCAAACGCTATCTGGCTTTCCTTCGTCCATGCGAACTTCTTGTTCTTGATGGTTGCGAAGAAAGGCTTGCTTTTATCGCCGAGCCATGATATGAAACGGTTGAGGGCGGCTAGACAACCTGTGAGGCGTTGCACCTGCTTGATGTTTCGCGGTTCCTGCATGTCAAGGATCGCCTGTATCTTGGTGGGTTCGCCTCGATCCCCCTTCGGCTCACTATGTGCCCCAGGAACTTCCCGGAGCCCACCCCGGAGTTGCATTTCTTGGGGTTCAGCTTCATGTTAAACTTCTCAAGGATGGCGAACGTCTCGGCGAGATCGTTGAGGTGATCTTCCTTCTTGAGGCTTTTGACTACGATATCGTCAATGTAGACCTCCATGGTCTTGCCGATCTGATTAGCGAACATTCTGTTGACTAATCGCTGGTAGGTCGCCCTGCGTTTTTCAAGCCGAACGGCATTCGGACCCAAAAGTATATGTCTTTTTCCGTGTGGAAAGATGTGTGTTTTATGTCTTCCTCCGCCATTGGGATTTGATGATACCCGGCGTAGGCATCCATAAATGACATCATTTCGCAACCTGCCGTACTATCGACCAAGTGATCAATATGAGGCATCGGGAAGTGATCTTTTGGACATGCCGCATTGAGGTCGGTGAAGTCAATGCATAACCTCCAGGAGCCAGTTGGCTTTTTGACGAGCACCGCGTTGACGATCCACTGTGGTTCGTCTGTGGCTACTCCGATCAATTTGTTGTTGAGTAACTTCTGGACTTCTATGTCGAGCGCCGCGTATTTCTCGGGACCGAACTTCCTACGCTTCTGGTGAACAGGCTTCATTGCTCGGTCGATCTTTAGATAATGGCAAGCGTGTTCGGGACTTATGCCAACCATATCTTGATGCGACCAGGCAAAGACTCCGATGTTCCTACGTAGCAAGTTGATCAGATCTCCCTTTAATTCGTGGTCGATGCTTGCGCCGATCTGTACTTCCCGTTCTGGATGAACTGGATCCATCGTAATGCTTTCCAACTCTTCGACAGGGACGGTCGCCTCTCGTTTGGTGCGATCTCCGGACTCGGTCCTTGGATCGATGTCGAGACTTGGCTCGAAACCGATCCTTGGCTCGATGTCGTCCGTCAATTGATGAGAGATGGCGTCCCCTGAGTCGGGTTGGTACGATGTGCTCGGCTCGTCAATCTCCATGGGTTGATCGTCGATCGCTTCAATGTTACATATAGTATGGGAAGTATTGAAAGAAGTAACAACATAGAAGTAATTCAAACATCTTTTTGCCATTAGCTGATCTCCTTTTACAGTACCGACCGTCCCATCGGCAGTGGGAAATTTGATACAGTAAAAGAAAGATGAGGCGACCGCCTCAAAGGTTTCTAAAAAGGGGCGACCTAGGAACCCATTATAGATGCTGGGCCTATCTATGATTACAAAACTTAGGTTCCTAGTAATCCTAACCTTGGGATCATAAAAGCATACTAGCTCGACGGAGAGCTTAATCCTCCCGTAGGCTTGGACTGTGTTGTCGCCGAACCCTTGGAGCACGGTTTCGAAAGGCTTGATGAATTTGATTAAGTTGCCGAGTTGGTCTAGGGCGGATTTGAATATGATGTTGCAGAAACTCCCATTGTCGACCAGCACGCGATCGACCGTCTTCCCAAGGATACAAGCGGAGATCACTAGTGCATCCTCTTTGGGACATTGCACTCCCTCCCTGTCCTTGTTGGAGAAGGTGATGAGTGCGTCTTTAGAGATGGTCGGCTCCGGAGGTACCACGGTATAGACCCCGGCGAATGCCCTCAGCACGGCCTTTCGCTTCCTGTTTGACATGGTGGAAACTGGGGAAAGGCCCCCGAGGTTTCCATCTCCTGCTTGAAGCATGTTGATCCGACCGCCCGGGTTGATCGGAGGGATCGACTCATCAGAGTATTCCGTCTCATGCTCGATTCTGGCGACCGGATTGGGAGTTCTTTCGTTTGGTCGGCGCTCGCGCCCTCCGGCTCTCTCCGTCCTAGGTTCTGGATTGGTGATCAAATTGTCCAGTTTGCCTTCCTCAAACAGTCGCCAAAGCTGTCTGAGGAGGTCGCGGCATTGGCTGGTGTTGTGGCCGGGACTCTTATGATAGGCACAGAATTTGCTACGGTCTAGATGACCGTGGTCCCTTATCGGCTTTGGTTTGGAAAGCCACTCGCGACCCTTGATTGCGTTGAAGGTGTGGGCCGGAGATAAGTTGAGGTTGTGGAGGAGGTGGACCTCTACTTCCTCGAAGGCTTTGAACTCGCCAGGCGGCTTGGCGACCCCCTTTATGGGCTTGGCGACCGCCTTCTTCTGGACATGGGATGGTGCCTTTCCTTCTTCGGACGGTCCCTCGTCTAAGCGGAGTGAGAGCATCCTCTGCCTGGCCAGGAAACCGGCGGATTTGCCGCGGAAGACCGAGTAGGTCGGGGGGATATCCTTTGTGAGGTGCCTGAACATGGGCGAGCGTCCGTGGAATCCGCTCATGACTGAGTTGAGAGCGAGCTTGTCGCTGATGGGCTCGCCGGTGAGGACTATCTCGTCTACCCGGTCGATGTAATCTTCGTCTGACTCGTCCTTCCCCTGCTTGATTTTCATCATGCGGTGGGGGCCTTCAGGGCGAGCGACTTTTGTGGCGAAGTATGACGTGAAGTCGTTCGCCAGCTTCTCAAAGCTATTTATTGAGCGAGGTGGTAGTGAGATGTACCACCTGTGGGCGAGGTCGCCCAGAGTTAACGGGAACATTCGACACTTCGTCGCATCTGATGCTCCACATCCAGTCATGTAGATCCGGAATTTGCTCAAGTGGGTTTCCGGATCCGATCTCCCCTCATATAGAGGTGTTTGTGGGGGATTGATCGTTGGTTGGACTGGGGCGAGCTCGATCTGAGTCGTGAGTGGTTCGCTTGATCCAATGATCGATCTCCCGGCGCCTGCCCCATTTTCCAGGAGCGCCTTCATCTCGTCGAGCTGGCGTTGCATGGCGGCCATCGCCGTCGCCTGACTGCTCGCCGTTTGGCTCTCAGAGCGCGAACCAAGGCGATCGTGTACCGATCCCCTAGCCCCGTGGTGAATGACGAGCTCCCTACCAGTGGGTTCTTTCCTCGGGCGAGCAGGGGTTCGCTGACCGACCTGTCTCCTGGGAGTCGGATATGCCGAACTCCTAGTAAAGGATTCGGATACCGATGTCTCCCGGCTGGGGCCTGAGTGCCCGGGTCGCCATGAGGGATCGCTCCCCAGGCGGCTGAAGATGGAATCGTCCCACCTCACGAAAGCCTTCTCCTGTGGCTCGGGGCTTTCTATCGATTTCTCAACATAGATCCCCTTAAGCTTCCGCTTGCCTGCCCGGCGGATGGTCGATGGAGTGATGGTGGGCGAGTCGTAGGCCTTCCGTCGCTCCCTGAGGATGGCTATAGCCTCCTCAATCTGTTCCGCGGTCTGGAACTGATCGAGTGAGAGGCTAGAACCGTCCCTCGGGGGCGGGAGTGAGAGCCTAGCGTCGCCACGGTCGCCTTCCGCCGTGGGCTGGGATTCGGTCCGGGCCGGAATGAGGTTTCCGGCAGATCTTAGGGTGGCTCTCTTGGATGTTGTTACATATGTCATTTTTCTGAAGGCTTTTCTATTGAAGAACAGTGAGTGTTTCTTCAAGTATATGTCTGGAGAACAGTGAGTGTTCTTCAAGATGGTAGGAATAAAAATGAAGGTTTAGTGCGCCCTTCCTCTAGCGTCAATTGTTGTTACCCAAAATATTATCCGGAGATAGTACTGCTGGAATGATCGAGTAACAAACAAATGCGAGAACACTTCCGTGAGAAAATAGATAACACAATATTTGCCGGGGTTGTTAATCCCGGGCTTGAATGCTCTCGCGAGATGTTATTAATAAATATACTGTCGAGTACAAATATTAATGTTAGAATCTATTACAAGGAGTGCAAAGACTTCTAGTTATCTAGGCTTTAGAGCGCGTAGATTGCCGGAAGAACCAGATAGATAAATCTGTGAGTTCTTGCTTGGGATATATGATGAATGTGTATGAATGTCACTATGAATGTATAAGTGGTTGTCAAAAGAGTCTTTGATTCTCTCTTCTGTGTGTATTTTGCACTGAATTCGTAGTAAATTCGCCTCCCTTTGGCCATTGCAGTGAGTTCTCTATTTATAAGGGACAAGGTAGTTGGGACTCCCCAGGCGATCGCGGGCGACCGCCGTTTTCTATATTAAAATAAGATGGCCGATCGTCCCGTCACATGGGCCTGTTCCCTTGAGGTCCGAGGTCGCTGCTGGTGGCCAGCTGGGCGAACCAATGGGAAGCCAGCACGCGTCTTGAGTCGCTGTCCGGGGAGGACCCACTTTGTACCTTTCGGCGGCCTTGTCGGTAGGTGTGGTAGGTGACAGGCTGGGGTCAATGGTCCTATCTGTCGGTATCCTTTGAAGATCCGCACGTGGGCCACCGTCCAAGATTCGGTCTTCGACGACTTTAACGGATGCTGGATCCATACGTGGCACGAGATGATCGCCTCTGGTTCGCTCATTAAAGACGATCGTCAGATATCAAAAGACGATCGCTGGGTACCAAAAGACGGTCGCCGTAATATGCCGAACTCTAGGCGTTTGTCCAGAGTATGTCTCCCAAGGTTGGCTTCTCTGATCGTGATGCCGATCGCCTATCGAGGCGTATTAATCGCCGCACAACACATATGAAAATCAAGAGCTTCTAATCTCTCAATCATCTAGATCATCTTGAGTACATGGTCCCCAACTCTATCTCCTTCCTTCATCCTGGCGCCAAATAATGCTTTGATATCTCATATCTTGCAGTTCGACTATGCTCTCCATAGAGCTCAGCCACGTGCGCTAAGATGGCTCACGAAGACGTTATATTTTCATGGGCATGTTGAAGCTCATTAGTCATTGAGCCTAACATGTACTTGTGCACTCTTACATCGTCTTTACCCATTTCTCTTGGGTATCGACTTCTTCCTTATTGGCTCGGGTTCTTGCAGGAGCCATTGGGATACCCGCCTCTAAGACGTATCCAGCATTTCCATAGCAAGGAAAATCCTCAAGTTCCAAAGCCAGTCCACATAGTTCAGACCAGTCAAGGTGTTCTTTTCAAGCTGTATTGCGAGTGGGTTCATTGTCATTTTGAGAGATGTTTGTTAACTGCAGAGAATAATTTAAGATTTGTTAGTGATTGTTTAATTTTGATTCGAGTAAAGAATTTAAGGACTTTCTTTATTCATAGCTCGACTCCCACTATTTTATCGGTATTTACACACTACCATGTGAAATCCGGAAGTCATGGTTGACTTTATAGTGGTGATCGAGTTCTTTACAAAGTTTAATAGGGGCAACCCATTCGGTTTCAATTCTATCATTCTTTATAAAATGGTGTCTAACACCAACCCATCTGACAGATGATTCGATCTTCTTTTACCCCTAGTTCACTTGCCCTCAACCCATACGGTTCTTATGGCTAACTGAACTATCTAAGTTTAAACAGTCAACTCATATTAGTCTTACAATTGAATATCTCCCGACAATCCATACGTTTTCTAGGGGTTTTGATTTGTCACAACCAAAGGCATCGAATACACTCTAGGAATTTTTTAGCCTTCCCCAAAATATTACCCCGACATACTCGGAAGAGTAATATTTCAGTTTAGATTTCAAATTTCCATGAGTTTGACGGAGGGTAGGAAAACTCGTAACCTTTATAACTTAGTGTCTGTGAGTGGTAGTTTAACATGGTTATATGTTACACTTTGCATATTAATCCATTTATAAGCGCGGTTTGTCAGTTTGTTTATTTATCATACAATATAAAAACATACACAACCTTAATCTAACAACATACAGTTCATGGACCGATCCTAAGTACCGAGTCATCATCGACTCGATAAAAATACAAGTAATCTAATTACAAGTCTTGAATCTTAGTCTTAATGGTGGTTCGTCCTCGGCTCTTCATCATAGCTAATTTATTACATTAATAAAATTTACATCCTATATAAATTTACTAAAAAAATAAATTGGCTCAAAACGGTGATTACAACCCCATCGAATAAAGATTCAATAAACCAATTCCATGAACTACATCACCAAACAAATAATAATGCAACAATTACATTAAATTAATAGCAAAAATAATTAATCTAAATATTGATCCAATTATTAGAATTAATCTAATTAATTCACACAACCGTTAATAGTAATTTGTTCCGGAGGAAAATAAATATTTTATTAAATTAATTCCCTGAAAAATAAAATTACCATAATTATATTTTAGCTAAATTAAATCCAATTTAATTTGCGGGAAATTAATTAACCGAACAAAATATGAAAAATCGAGTCGAAAAATACAAGGTCCGGGCCAAGACTGCGACCCGACAGGGGCTGCCCAGCAAGCTGGTTGGCCGCTGCCTACTGCTCTCGGCAGGCAGCTTGCTGCCAGGTAGTCCCGGCAGCCTCCCGACAGCCCCGAGCTGCCGGATCCGGCCACTTTTCCGGCTCGTCTTTTGGTCTCGAATCCAAAAATAATATTTTTCTAATTTTTATATTACACACATAAATCAGTTTTTCAAAATAAAAAATAGATTTACATTATAACATAAAATCATGAAAAATAAATTTTTAGATGAACAATTAAACATTAACAATTAAAACAATTATGATTCTAAATCATAAAAAAAATGCAAATATCGAATATACGGTCACATAGTCCTCGCCCTGATACCACTGTTGGTATTCGGTGATTAACAACAAGTTACGTAGCAGAAAAACAACTGGTCTAACCGGATAAAAACTGAACCCTTAAAACGGACCGATCAAGCATCGTATATACGAATATATAAAATTAAAGCAATCATACCCTCATTGACCTTTGATAATTTCTTCGTGAAGGAAAAACCTGAGCCAAGATTTTCCCGGTCAACAACACGTACACGAATCTAATTCGTTCAAACTTGATGAATGATCAAACACCGAATATGCCTAGTGTCTATACGTTATCACGCGTTGGATATTGATCGGAAAAAATTAAATATTAATTCCTTCTCAAAGAACACAGGTAGGAATTAATATAGTATTTCTCTTCTCTTCTCTTCTTCCTTTTCTTTCTCTCTAAGATGAACAAGATTTGAAGAAAATAAGTTCACTCCTCCCTTTCTCTTTTGCTTCGGTCGTGGTGTCCCTTCATGTGTGTGTGTGTTTTTTTTATAACATTATTTAATAAGATATCAAGATCATGATATCTTTTGTCATTATGTTAAAACAACACCAAAATAAGATAAATCTAGACAAAAGGAAACCACATGGAATGTGGGGAGAGGAGATATGGGCGACCCACTTGGTTGGTGAGATAACGAGCCAAGGCATTTGATTCATGTACTGGATGTTCGCGTGTCTAGTCTGTTAAGTACACTTCATTTTATCTCAAATGTATTTCCAAGAAATAATAATATATAATACCGGATGTTGGCATGTCTCACGTTCGCACTTTAAGTAATTAATTTTATCAAATACAAAATTATAATAATATATTTCAAAAAGAAATAATTATTTGTGTATTAAATTAATCACCAGTAATTAATTTCAATTCACAAGACCGCTATGATTTATCAAATAAATCAAATTAGATATCAAATATTCAATACTGATGAAGAGATAATAAATATATATTTTATCCATTCGATATCCTTGTGCACGACTCCGTAGGTCCGTCTTAGTCAGCAATGGAGTAACCAATGAGTACGGTGACACTTAGCCAGTCTAGTGCTCCGCACCGTGTAATATCCGCATTTTTCCTTTTTTTGGTATTTTCTATTTTGGTGTATTTTTCGTTTTTAATGGCTCGCTTGTAATCGTATTGACATTTCGAGAATATTTAATACAAGACTTTTTATCATTCGAGCTTGTTTCGGACTTGTTTTGCTCAATTCGGCGTTTAATGTCATTTTCGTCGCTATTTGGTTCAATTCTCGCAATCGTTGTTTGGAACCGCTGTTTCGGGGTTCCCGTAAATCTATCTTATGCTATTATGCGTATTGTGGGCTTTTTCTTTGTGTTTCGATC
Organism: Orobanche coerulescens; assembly: GCA_033398695.1. Classification (NCBI taxonomy): domain Eukaryota; kingdom Viridiplantae; phylum Streptophyta; class Magnoliopsida; order Lamiales; family Orobanchaceae; genus Orobanche; species Orobanche coerulescens. The sequence continues at coordinate 18,748,196 of CM065816.1, forward strand.
ATGTATTGTGTATTTCAGACGTATTGGGGCTATTTTGTAATTTCCCAAAGTTATGGGGTAATTACGTTTGCTGTTGTTTCCCGAACCTTCGGGTAGTCGGAAACATGTTTTTTTAGCACTTAGATTCTTCGTCTCGAACTATATGTGTTTGTATTTTCATGTTTTGTTAATCGTCGCGTTTTTGTTTCCGGTTCGTTCTTGTCTGCTTGGAGCAACTTGTCGGCCCTGTTCTAGAAGAAACTTACGTACATTACCGGTGATGATTAACGTACGTTATGTGGGATATTTAACGTACGGTAACTGCATGTATTACGTACGTCATGGTGTTCAGAAAATCGAGCAGAGGGCTCTGTCGGCCCTTACGTACGCTACGAGCATGTTGTTACGTACGTTAGGGTGTCATCTTACGTACGTTAAGCCAGTGGATTACGTACGTCAAGTACTTCGGGGTTTTTGGGCAGTGAGTTGTGCTGAGCTCTAACGTACGCGTCGGGCATGGTGTTACGTACATTAACCTGTTAACGTACGTTAACCAGGCCACACTTACGTACGTTAGCCGCTGCGGGTATAAGTACCCGTGAGTTGACCGAGTTCGGTCATTTCCATCCATCTTTTCTCCTTCTCCATTTTTGAGCGATTCTTGGGCGAATTCCAGGAGATTCGAAGTCTTGTAACTTCAAGCTATCATCTTCCTTGAGTTCTTGGCGTATATTAACAACACCAACACTTGTTCTTCATCTTCGATCCGAGGTAAACTCTTAGATACCTATCTTTGGGTAAATTGGGGGTTTTCGAGTACTTGTCTGTTTTGCTTCGTGTTATTGATTAATTCATGTTGTGTATGATTAATCCTTGTTGTATCCCTTATTTCCCTACGAGTTCATAGTAAATTTCATGGTATTTGTGAATTCGAGAGGGTTCGGTTGTGACCCGCCCTCGTTGTTGTTTTTGTACGAATTTACATGAATCATAGGTGAGTTTTCGGGTGTATTCGCTTTCATACTCATGTAGAATTAGTTGTGATTTTACTCTTCGAATCGTTAGGTTCGAGGTTGCCAGTTCCTAGCAAACGTGGTTGATTTTCCCTTCATTTCGTCGCCAATTTCTCAAGGCATGTATTCTTGTGAAACCTTATGCTTAACATGGAATGGTAATGTATACGTGTGTGATTTGATCACTACGGGAGGGTCCGACGGGGCCTCAGAGGAATCTGTGATTTCGCTCTGATTCAAGAGCTTTTTTGGATAGCCAGTCCGGGAGGGTCCATAGAGGCCTCGGATGGGACCAGTGGTTTAGCCCCGGTGCTAGGTGAGTCATGTGCGTGATTTTAATTATGGACAGTCCGGGAGGGCCCATAGAGGCCTCGAATGGGACCAGTGGTTTAGCCCCGATTTGATTTTGAAACAATTTGATGCATGTACTATGAGATGTGTAAGCGAATGGTTTGCCTTGATTACTTGTACTAGCGTAATTGTTAACCTCTTTGAGGGACCCGTTTTGGAGAAATTCGTGTTATGGAATTTAGGTTACGTTCAGTCGGTCGAGCGGGCACTGGATTAGTACGAGGATGATGGCTAGGGTTGTTGACGTATACAAATGAGTTCCTTTATTTTAGTTGTCCATTTTAAATGTTTGGTTTCAAACTTGTAAACTGATAGTTAGTACTCGCGAGTACTTAGGCGTTTTAATTTGGAAGATGGATTGTATACTAAATTCTATTTGTGATTTTAGTGATGTCTGGTTTACCGGTTGTACCGGGCGTTTTATTTAATTTTATCTTGGTGATGTGTGTTTTCTCGCTAACCGAAACGGTTAGACGAGCGATATCAATTACGTAGCCTGGTGGGTCCCACATAGGGGTCCATGGCGCTGTAATATACCCTGAATATTTTGGGGGTGTTACATACCGTAACCCAACTAAGAACGAATAATCGGATCATTCCAAAACCATTACGTCTTCAATACTATATACGTATAAACCCTTCAATCATATGTCCCAATCAAGTATTAAGGTCACAGTAAAGTCAAACCCTATTGTAACTTGACTCTATGCATTTGTTAATGTAATATCCGCCTGAACTCTCGTCTTTACTGTTGTATTTTTTAGATAATTCGAGTATTGTCGTACCATATCCGTATATATTATTATGAGTATATTGTTGAGATATGTTAAATCGAATTGTTTATCTTTGTCGTTCACACTATAATTGATTGTTAGATATTGCTTGGAGAATTTCATTTTTTTACTATGTGTTGCCCTTAGCGTACGCTACTATGTTATCGTTACGCACGCTATGTATGTAACATTACGTACGTAACACTGCTACGTTAGCGTACGTAATGTGGTGTATCAGACAGCATCTCGCCTTTCGGCGGGTGGAGCCAGACCGATCGTGACAGCCTGGTCAACGACTATTACGTACGTAATGGCTCTGCGTTAGCGTACGTAATGTGCCTGGCCCTTACGTACATTAATTTGACAACGCACGTAATAGTATATGTGATTTGAGGCAGTTGGCTCTGGGGATTCATTGCGTACGTAATGCCCGTATGGTTACGTACGTAATATGCTTAACGTACGTTAAGCGTTAGCTATAGCGTACGTAATGCTTAATGCAGGTTATAAAGGCATGGGTTGCCTTTCATTTCTGCACGACCCTATCTCATTCTCTCTCTCTCAGAACCGATCCCCTGCCCTGCTAAATCACGTTTTACCCCTCCAATCTCGTGTTAGAGATACAATACTTGGATTATAGCTTGGTAACTAGAAGCTTGGAGTGTGTTCTTGGAGTTTTGGTGCTATTCTTCATCCCTTTCTTGAGGTTGGTTATCTTAACTCATGTTGTTTCATATGATTGATGATGTTAGTAAGGAGTAATTCTTGTAGTGTTAGAATAATCAAGTAGAACATTATGGTTATTAGATTTATGAACAAACTTAGTTTGGAACATGATAATATTGTTAGTGTCATCCCTTGAATGATTGATGAGGTTGTGGAATAACATGTTCATTATAAACCCTTAGTAAATCATGTTAAAACCAGGTGATTAGGGTTTATGAGTATGTTCTTAATGCTAGTAAGATCATATGATGTTATAGCCATACATTGGAGAGGGTTTAACAAACTCATTGGGAAGAATTTGATGAGTATCAAAGATTTGAATGATGCCTTTAGAGTTTCAAAAACCCTCAATGATATAATTATGTTTTGAGAAAATTTTTAAGGGATAATAATGGATTATGAACACAATTATAACCTTTATATATTCAAATTCATCGGATGTGTTGATAACTTAAGAAGGTGTTGAACATCATATTAATACATTGATAGTGTTCTTAGGATGATTATAACGATTATGGGTGATAATGATACTATAGAATTAGTGTCTGAATACATTTACAACGATCTTTGTAAAATAGAAGACGTAAATTTGGGTGAACCTAAATAACTTGGTAAAACCGGTTTTTAAAGATGAACTTAGTGTATCATAATTTGTTAATGAAGCTACGGGGATATTCGTTGGAATGGGATGAACTATTCGAGTAATATTTCGGGTATCGTTTCCTAGGAATTGATATCATTATTGCATGCATGTATTGTTGAATGAGTTATGTTTCATTCAAGGTTGCTCGTTTGAGTGAGTATTAGTAGTCGAGGATTCCGACCGTTCATTCGTTTAAAGAAGGGCTAAGTTATCTTGCTTGGTTATAATGATGGTTGAATTCTTGTGAATATTGTACGTTTCGTGGATAAGTAATTCTCTGTGAATCTACGATTCATGATATAATGTTGTTCTTGATCGTATATACCGTTTTGTGGTGGGATTGTATTCCCTAGTTGATAGCCTTTGATACCGTTGGTCTCTTTGAGCCTTGTTGTCACTTCGGTGAGTCTTTTGATTCTTAGATAAATGTGTAATTTGTTGAGTTTCGTTGTCATGTTGCATCGTGACATCTCTGGAGTTATATCTACGTGCCGACTGGTTATGTGTAGGATTTTTAGCTGGGCACATGATGGTCATGCGTGGATGTTTCCGCATTGGACCGTGAACACGAGACGTAGTTTGTGAGGCTAATTAGGTACATCGTCCCACATATATTCTGGATTCCGTATACAGGATGGACAACACGGACACATTTCTGGATCGGGCGTACTGTGAGGTCCGTCTTGAGCCATGTTGTTTGGACGTTCATATTCTGTTATGATTGGATATGTTAGATGGTGGGGACTGACTGTTTATACGCTCGAGGGGTATATTCAATAGTTGGTTGTTTCTTTGAGATCCGTATGTATATGAATTGTATAATGCCATGAGAATTACTATCATGTATAGCTGACCCTGTGGTTTGGGCGAAATACTTGTATTTTAAGGCGAGGAAAGGGCAAGGCGCAGGAAGAGCACGATGGCGGCGAAGGGTATTGAAGGGTGCTAGTTCGGGGGGCCCGAGTCTATTATTGGTCGGTTATGTCTTAACTGTGGAATTTCGCTTTTCTGTTTTAATTTGGACGAATGTATTATTATTGTTTTGGGTATATTTCATCTCCATATGGTTTATACGAATTTGGATTCTGTGTACGCTTGTATGAGTTGATGCATACGGTTTATACTCCTAATCGGAGTTATGATTAAGTTATTGTGGTTTGGTACCACGCCTATGTGATGTCTAAATTATGTTTTGATATCGCGTGGTGTGTAATATCCGCATTTTTCTTTTCCTGTATTTTCATTTTTGGTGTATTTCTCGGTCGTAGTGACCCTCGTGTACTTTTCAGTGTGTCCTTCCTGTCAACTGTTGAACTGTATTCTCGTTATTGTTGTGCGGATCCTCCGTTTCGGGGTTGCGGTGGATCCATTTCGTGTTATTGGTTCCCAAATATTGATTCCTATCGTTTTTATTCTCTTTCCGGATCATTTTTATCATTTCGGGACCCAAAGGGGGTGTGGGCCGCGGCACAAGGTGTGTGCGCCGCGGCACACAAATTTCTTCAGTTGTTGGTCGAACAAAGCAGATCATGTGCCGCGGCACACCCATCCGGCAGCCGCGCACAGCGAGCAGTGCCGCGCGGCACACCCGTCGTGCCGCGGCACACTCGTGTGGCATCCGCGACCAAAACCCGATCGCATCGGTGCCGCGGCACACGCAGCCGTGCCGCGGCACACCGCCAACCACAGGCGTAAATTTTGGCACTACGCGCACACAATGCGGTCAACCCCCTATAATTGTGTCGTTTTGAGCGTAATCTGCTCATTTCCTTCTTCTTCTTCCTGCGACGCGAGAGAGAGTGAGAGAGAGGGGGAGAGTTCCTCATCATTATCAATTGGGGGGTTGATTTTTATCATTTTTCTTCGGTGGTGAAGCCCGGACAATCATTCCAACGCGTGTTCTACGGATCTTAGTACTTGAATCTCCAAAGGTAATATCTCTAGAACCCTACTTTCGAATAATTTGGGGGTTTTGGTCTTTTCTTCCGATTCGTTCCGTTTTGTTGGTGGATTCATGATGAATACGATTAATATTGTTAGCATCTTTAGCTTTCCTACGGATTCATGGATATTTTGTGGATTTTTACGGAGTCGAGAGGGTTTGGTTGTGGTCCGCCCTCGTTGTTATTTTTGTGCGAATATACATGAATCGTAGGCGGGTTTTCGGGTGTATTCCATTTCCGTATTCGGCTAGAGTTGGTTGTAATTATGTTCTTCGAATCGTTAGGTTTGGTTCCGTTGATTCCTAGTGTTCGTCGGTGATTATCCTTTCCATTCGTTGCGTCATCAAAATATTCAAGGCAAGTATTTTTGGAAACCCTTATGCTTAACGTGAAATGGTAATGTATATTGTGTGTGCTTTACTCACCTCGGGAGGGTCCGATGGGGCCTCGAGGGAATCTATGGCTTCGTCCTGGATTCATGAGTTTGATTCGCTAGCCAGCTCGGGAGGGTCCTTAGAGGCCTCGAGTGGGATTCGTGGCTTCGTCCCGGTCCTAGGTGACGTGTGGTGCTTGATTTGTTTTGTGAATGTGGCCAGCTCGGGAGGGTCCTTAGAGGCCTCGAGTGGGATTCGTGGCTTCGTCCCGGTCCTAAGCAAATTAATTGTGACTGTTTGTTTCCAGAAAAGACATGTCTGGTTTTGGTTTTTGAAATGATATTGGTGCATGTACTATGAAATGTGTAAGCGATTGGTTTGCCTTGATTACTTGTACTAGCGTAATTGCTAACCCCTCTGGGCACCCGTTTTGGGGAAATTCTTGTTATGGATTTCAGGTTATGATTATCCGGACGAGCGGGCACCAGACAGACGAGGGCGTTGGCGTGGTCGTTGACATGTGCATTTGGGTCTTTCTATTTCTTTCGTCCATTTCGATTTGGTTGTTCTAATAATTATAAACTTATAGAGTGTACTCGCGAGTACTTAGGCTTTTCATTTCAAACTCCGTATTGTACTACTTTTAAATTGTTACATCGTTGGTTGATGATCATTTTGCCGGTTGCTCCGGGCGTAACTTTTATGTCGTATAATTAAATGTGTGTCCTCGCTAACCGGATGGTTAGTCGAGTGGAGTTTTCCTATTTGTAGCTCCAGTGGGTCCCATGTGGGGTCCACGGCTGTAATATACTCGAATATCTCGGGGTGTTACGAGAAAATGGTATCGGAGCTCTAGGTTTATGGATACCTAGGCTTGTTGGTTATTTGGGTCTAGTCGTGTTTTGTTTTGCACATTGTCACACCGCCAAAGATCCCAAGTACTTCCGGTGCTCGTAAGTTTTCTTATTCGGCTCTTTTGTTTCTTGCATTGTATTTCCACTTTTGAATCGTAGTTGCTTTTCCTCCCTTACTCATCATCGATATACTTCTGTTATCTCTCAACATCAGTATGGATGCCGGAGGAAACCGTGGTCGTGGTCGTGGTCGTGGACGCGGCCGAGGACGTGGGGCAGCCGGTGGGGCGGCCACGTCGCATTCTTCGGGAGCCGGCAGTACCGGTGACCGTCACAGTCATGCTTCTTCTCAGGAGCGCGCCGATCTTGGTATTGCGGCTGTTATGCAGCAAATGGTTAACCAGATGGCGGCTATAGCTCAGGTGGTCCAGAACCCCGATCAGGCCCATGCTAATCGGGGCGGAGCGGATCGCTGGCTTCAGGATGTCATCAAGATGCATCCTCCTCAGTTTTCGGGAGCTTCGGACCCAAACGGCTGGGAAGGGTGGATCAAGGAGATATCCAAAGTCTTCACTGCTACCAACTGCCCCGAGGATCGTAAGGTCCCTATTGCTCAATACTTCCTCACGGGAGATGCTACGGATTGGTGGGAGGCCGTTGGTCCCAAAGATCACGTTGCTTCATGGGCCGAATTTCAAGAATTGATGGAGACCGAATATTGTCCGTGGCCGGTCAGACAGGCTCGAGTGCATGCTTTCTATGATGCTAAACCACGGGATATCCCTGTATCTCAGGCCATTGCCGAATTTAACAAGGAGTTGGGTTATGTGAAGCCCCAAGTTGTCGAAGAGAGCGACAAAATTTTCCATTTTTCCAGGAGGATGAAACTGTCCATTCGGGACTATATGTTGTTAGGCGTATTTTTATACGCTTATTTATCATTATTTTGTAGTATTTTGGAGAGTGAAATTGTCTAAATGAGCCTTTAATGCCTTAATTTTGTATGATTGATAGGAAATTGAAGTCCGGAAGCTAAAACGAGGCAAAACGGCAAATCTGGACTCGAGCCGCGGCACAAGGAAGCGAGGCCGCGGCACAGAAGACACCCGGCCAAAGGCGAGTAAACTGTACTCTGTGCCGTGGCACAGTCCAGTGAGCCGCGGCACAGAATAAATTGAGGACGCCCGGGCATCCAGTGAAGGCTCTGTGCCGCGGCACAGTTTAGTGCGCCGCGGCACACTTGGCGGTTTTTGGTTGTCCGCGCGAATTAGGGCCGTTTGGCCGATTTCGACCTACGGATACGGATGCGATTTGGAGGATATGCTGAGCTATAAATAGGGTTTAAGACCCTAATTAATTATCTTTGGATCTTGAATCTTTTGGAGCTTAAGCTTGGAGACGGCAGAAGAAGAGGGAAGCAGAAGACTTCAAAGGCAGAGGGCGGAAGCTGAAGAACGGAGGAATCCGAGCTTCATCTGCGTTTGATTTTTATGCTTTCATTTATTTATTCTGTATTTTCAATTATTAGTATGTCAGGCTAAAGCCCTAATCTAGGGTTTTGATGAAACCTTTGTTTTGACGAATTGATTGAGATTATCCAATTAATTACCTTTTTGTTGAGTTTTCCCAATTGTGTTTAATGCTTGCAATTATCTGGCAATAGTTGTATTGATTTAATCATTCACTTCGAATCGGGAGAGGAGATTTGGTGAGGAACTATTGGTGAGGACCGTTTTATTCTGTGAGATAGGAATATACTCATAGGAACTACGTGGCCTTTGGGAGATTTTATGCTTTTCGCCTATTGACGAATTAATTCACCTAGGGATAGAGTGCGTTATTCGCCTTTAGATAAATCTATTGACCTCGGGAGAGGCGGTAGAATATATTAGCAATCTCCGCCTTCAATAAATTGGGAAAATTATTTATTACGGATAATCGAGAGTAAATTCGGATAAACTGAGGTGGATTCAGAACCCTAGACTTATTCATCATTTGATTTCTTTTATTCAAGCTATCGTTTTCTACTGTTTAGTCGCTTAGTAATTATTTTAGTTATTAATTGCAAAAACCCAAATTCGATTGTTCAAATAAAATTGGAATACACAAAAATCGGTAGTTAGAGATTCAGTCCTCGTGGGAACGATACTCTACTTATCACTTTATTACTTGTAAACGATGACGTGCACTTGCGTGTAAGAAATATCGCAACAAGTTTTTGGCGCCGTTGCCGGGGACAGAATTTTCTAATATCGATTTTAGTATTTCTAGTCTTAATTTGAACGTTTTATTTTTATTCTTTTGTATTTAATTTCGTTTATTTGTTTTTCCTTTCAGGACCTTTCGTGTAGTGCATGAGAAAACTCGGTAACGAAGGCCTACTACCTTTGGATACCGAGCTCGAGCGCACTCTAAGAAGGAACAAAAAGGAGAAAAGAGAGTTGCAGACGACGGTCAACATGGCCGAGAATATCGAAGTCCAAGGAGGAGATAACCATGTGCGGCAAGTTCAACCGGAACTAGCTCTTCGAGATTATGCCATACCGCGGATCAATGCTAATTTTTCGGGAATTCGGCGTCCCACTATCCAAGCCAATAATTTTGAGATCAAGCATGCTATTATTCAGATGGTGCAGGCGAGCCAATTCTGTGGACTGCCGAATGACGACCCGAATGCCCATATTGCTTCTTTCCTTGAGATATGCGACACGTTCAAGACCAATGGTGTCACCAACGATGCCATCCGATTGAGGCTTTTCCCTTTCTCTTTAAGGGATAAAGCGAAATTTTGGTTAAATTCCTTACCGTCGGGGTCGATTACAACATGGGAGGGGTTAGCGCAAGCCTTCCTTGCCAAATTCTTCCCACCTACTAAGACGGCGAGGTTGAGAAACGAAATAACCACCTTTGGTCAGTACGATATGGAATCGCTCCACGAGGCGTGGGAGCGATATAAAGATTTGTTATGAAGATGCCCTCATCACGGCCTTCCTGATTGGCTTCAGATTCAGACGTTCTATCTTGGTTTGAGTGCTTCTACACGCACTCTCGTGGATGCGGCCTCTGGTGGGGCCTTGATGGGAAAGATTATGGCCGAGGCACACTCGCTTTTGGAAGCTATGGCCGCAAACGCATACCAATGGCCATCGGAAAGATTGACACCGAAGAGAGTTATGGAAGTTTCAAGTAATGATCCGATTTCCACCTTGTCAGCTCAAGTCGCCGCTTTGACCCAACAGCTCCAGGCATTTTCGCACGCACCTTCCCCCGTTACCATTGAGACATGCAATTAGTGTAACGGATCACACCCGAGCGCGGAGTGTCAAGTTGGAAACCCGTTCGAGCAACATCAGATGGAGCAGGCTCAATTCGTGGGAAATGGAAATCGGCAGAATAACCCGTACTCCAACACTTATAATCCGGGGTGGCGCAATCAACAAAATTTTCCATGGAGAAATGGGCAAGCTTTGAAACCTCCACAAGCTCACTTCGCGCAGCCCCCACAGCAGCCCCCTCAACCACCAAAGGTATCTTTGGAAGATGTTCTTGCTCAATTGGCGGCTAACACAAGTCAATTCATGACCCGCACCGAGACGACCCTCCAAAATCATTCTACCTCCATCCGAAATCTAGAAACACAAATGGGGCAGATTGCTAATTTATTGTCTTCTCGGTCTCAAGGTGCATCGCCCCGCGCAGCCGAAGTGAAATCCAAGTAAAATGTGCAAGCGATCGAATTACGAAGCGGAAAGGAGTTGAAAGGGCAGCCTATTAATGACAAAGAGCAGCCGATCGAGCAGAACGAGAAGGAAAAGGATGAGGCGCCCAAGCCAAAGGAAGTATCGACTACTCAGCCCACTCCTCAAATTCCATTCCCACAGCGTTTCCAAAAGCAAAAACTGGACAAGCAGTTTTCAAAATTCCTCAACGTCTTCAAGAAATTGCACATAAACATTCCATTTGCCGACGCATTGGAACAAATGCCGAGTTATGTGAAATTCATGAAAGAAGTCTTGTCCAATAAAAGAAAGCTCGAGGAATATGAGACGGTCGCTTTAACGGAGGAGTGCAGCGCTATTTTACAAAAGAAGCTCCCACCAAAATTGAGAGATCCGGGAAGTTTCACCATCCCTTGCATCATCGGAAATTCATCTTTTGAAAGAGCCCTATGCGATCTTGGGGCCAGTATAAATCTTATGCCCCTTTCTATTTTTAAAAAGCTGGAGATTGGGGAAGCCAAGCCTACGACAGTCTCTTTACAATTGGCCGATAGATCCATCAAATATCCGAGGGGTGTGATAGAGGACGTTTTAGTCAAAGTTGATAAGTTCATATTTCCGGCCGATTTCATAGTACTTGACATGGAAGAAGACCAAGATATCCCAATTATCTTGGGAAGACCATTTTTGGCAACCGGCCGAACGTTGATTGATGTGGAAAAGGGGAAGCTGACTTTGCGTGTTCAAGAGGAGCAAGTAACATTCAATATCTTCCGATCCGTAAAATATCCAAGTGACGCTGAAAATTGTTTCCAAGTTGACGTCATTGACTCGTGCGTGAGTAGAACTTTTCGAGAAAATTATCCACCCGATCCATTGGAATCCGTTTTGATTGGGGCTATTTCCGAACCAAATGGAGAGCATGCAGCCTACGTACGACACATGGATGCTTGCCCGCCAATTTTTATTCGTAAACCATTCGAGGAGCTCGGAAGTTCACTAACTCGACCAACCCCATCGATTGAAAAACCTCCAAAGTTGGAACTCAAAAAGCTGCCACCTCATTTGAAATATGCATTCCTGGGGCCCGACAACTCCCTTCCAGTTATTCTTTCGGCCACTTTAGCGGGAGATCAAGAGGCAAAATTATTAAGAGTTTTGAGGGAGTACAAATCTGCTCTTGGATGGTCTATTGCGGATATTAAGGGGATCAGCCCATCGATTTGCATGCACAAGATTTTGATGGAAGAAGACTACAAACCATCCGTGGAGCATCAACGCCGGCTGAATCCTAACATGAAGGAGGTGGTAAAAGTCGAGGTTTTAAAACTCCTCGACGCAGGTATGATCTTTCCAATTTCTGATAGTAAGTGGGTAAGTCCGGTTCAAGTTGTGTCGAAAAAGGGTGGGATAACAGTTGTTCAAAACGATAATAATGAATTAATTCCCACTAGGATTGTCACGGGGTGGCGTATGTGCATAGATTATAGGAAATTAAATAAGGCCACTAGAAAAGATCATTTCCCCTTGCCTTTTATTGATCAGATGTTAGATAGATTAGCCGGACACGATTTCTATTGCTTTCTCGATGGTTACTCGGGGTATAATCAGATTTACATAGCCCCCGAGGACCAAGAGAAAACGATGTTTACATGTCCTTACGGCATTTTCGCTTATAGGCGCATGCCTTTTGGATTGTGTAATGCGCCGGCTACTTTCCAACGGTGTATGATGGCTATTTTTTCTGACATGGTAGAGCAGTGTATTGAGATTTTTATGGATGATTTTTCTGTTTTTGGAGATTCGTTTGACATTTGTTTGGAAAATTTGCAGAAAGTCTTGAGAAGATGCGAAGAGACCAATTTAGTCTTGAATTGGGAGAAGTGTCATTTTATGGTGCAGGAGGGCATTGTGCTTGGCCATCGAATATCCTCACATGGAATTGAAGTCGACCGAGCGAAAATTGAAACAATTGAGAAGATGCCTCCACCCACTTAGGCCAAGGGGATTAGAAGTTTTTTGGTACATGCCGGTTTCTATCGCCGATTTATTAAGGATTTTTCGAAGATCACGAAGCCGCTGTGCAATCTACTCATGAAGGATGTCCCATTTACTTTTGACGAGTCTTGTAAACAAAGTTTCGAATTGCTGAAGAAAGCTCTAAGCACGGCACCGGTGATAGTCGCTCCGGATTGGGACCTTCCGTTCGAGTTAATGTGTGATGCTAGCGACTTTGCCATTGGGGCTGTTTTGGGGCAAAGACTAGGGAAGGTGTTCCATGTTATATACTATGCGAGCCGAACACTCGATGACGCCCAAAGAAATTATGCCACAACGGAGAAGGAATTGTTGGCGGTTATCTTTGCATTCGATAAATTCCGGGCTTATCTATTGGGAACGAAAGTGATAGTGTGGACCGATCATTCAGCAATAAAATATCTTTTGGAGAAGAAAGATGCCAAACCAAGGTTGATTCGGTGGGTGCTACTCCTTCAAGAATTCAACTTGGAGATTCGAGACAAGAAAGGGACTGAAAATGTTATAGCCGATCACCTTTCACGATTAGAGAGTCCCCTCAAGAAGGAAGAAAGTCAGCCACAAATCATAGAAACCTTCCCCGACGAGAAGCTCTACAAGTTGGATTCAAAACACGCGCCTTGGTATGCTGATCTAGTGAACTACTTGGCAAGTAAAACAATTCCGAACGACCTCTCACGTCATCAAAAGAAGAAACTAATCTCGGATGCTAAGTACTATTTGTGGGACGATCCTTTTCTCTTCAAGCGATACCCCGATCAAATTATCCGTAGATGCATTCCGGATGAGGAAATCCACAGTGTGCTGAACCATTGCCATGCATCACCCTACGGTGGACATTTTAGTGGAAATAGAACAGCGGCGAAGGTCTTACAATCGGGATTCTATTGGTCGTCCTTATTCAAAGATGCTCACTCCTTCGTGTCCGCGTGTGATCGGTGTCAACGGACGGGAAACATCTCAAGACGACACGAAATGCCGCTGAACACCATACTTGAAGTCGAATTGTTCGATGTATGGGGGATCGACTTCATGGGTCCATTTCCCCCATCAAACAAGAATCTCTATATTTTGGTGGCCATAGATTATGTCTCAAAATGGGTTGAAGCGGTGGCACTACCTACGAATGGGTCCAATGTCGTAATCAAGTTTATTAAACAACATATCTTCACACGCTTTGGGACTCCACGTGCTATTATCAGTGATGGTGGGTCACACTTCGACAATAAATTTCTTGATGCGGTTTTGAGAAAATACGGAGTCACTTATCGTGTTGCTACATCATACCATCCCCAGACGAGCGGTCAGGTCGAGATATCAAATCGAGAGCTGAAGTGGATTCTAGAAAAGACGGTCAGCTCGTCTCGAAAAGATTGGTCATTTAAACTCGATGATGCACTTTGGGCGTACCGAACTGCGTATAAAACACCTATCGGAATGTCGCCCTACAGATTGGTCTATGGGAAAGGTTGCCATCTACCCGTAGAGATGGAACACCGTGCTTACTGGGCGATAAAGAAACTAAACTTTGATCTAAAATCCGCTGGTGAAAAGCGTTGTTTGCAGCTGAACGAGTTGGAAGAAATTCGCCACAACTCATACGAAAATGCGAAACTTTATAAGGAGCGGACAAAGATTTGGCATGATAAGCACATCACGCAGAGAGAATTTGTCCCGGGTCAAGAGGTGTTGCTATTTAACTCTCGCTTAAAGTTATTTCCCGGGAAATTACATTCACGATGGTCGGGACCGTTCACCGTAGTTCAAGTGTTTCCACATGGTGCAGTAGAAGTTCAAAGAGATGCCCGAAAATTCAAAGTTAATGGACAACGGTTGAAGGCATACTTGGGAAATCCAATAGACACGCAGAAAACGAGCGTCACCTTATCAACCGCCGGATGAATGCGAGAAAAGTCCGGCTGAAGACTATAAACTTAGCGCTCCTCGGGAGGCAACCCGAGTATTAGTTGTAGATTCTTTATTGTTTTCTTGCATTTTTAGAGTCTCTCTTTGTCGTCATTCTTCTTTGATCCGTCCTTCCCTCTCGTCTTGATATTTTCGTGTAAAAATTCTGTGCAGGAATCAGCAAAGGGGAGGAATTCAATGATGGGCCGCGGCACAACAAAAGTGAGCCACGGCACACACCAGCTGATGAAAAATGGCCGATCAAACTGTACCCTGTGCCGCGGCGCGATCTTACTGAGCCGCGGCACACTAGGTCACTGAGCCGCGGCACACTAAACCTGAGCCGCGGCACACCAAATGGCCAAGAAACACCCAGGAGACTGTACTTTGTGCCGCGGCACACGTATGATGAGCCGCGGCACACTAACACACTGAGCCGCGGCACACGAAAACTGAGCCGCGGCACCCGGCGATATTACAAAATGTCCCAGGCCCACTGTACTTTGGGCCGCGGCTCACTTTTATTGTGCCGCGGCCCCCGTCGCAAAATAAGAGCAACCAGGTAGGGCTCATTCAATCGATCGGCCTGCACAAGGTACCTTCTTCCCTCCCTTCCTTCCTTCCTTCACACAATGAGGTCAGTTGATACCATTCTATTAGTCTCCTTCTCAAATTCTCCAGGTAATTTTTGATTTCTAAATCATAAGTGATTCTTGATGTGAAAAGATTTGAGGTTATATATTGCTAGTTGTTCTTCACTGTTGTTTCTAAAATGGAGTTGGAATATGGGGAATGTGATATCGTGATGGAATTGATATTTATGAACGAATTGTTGATGATAGTTATTGTGATTCAGGGTTATTATCTGTGTTATTATTTTTGGGATTTGGAATTAACCATCAAAATTCTTGTTCTTCATTTTAACTTGTGCACACAAGGTGTTTGATAAATTGCAGCAATGGAAAATTGGTAAACTAGGCATTTTCAAAATTATATGCAATGAATCATGTTATCGAATTACATTATCCCAAACCCTTACATCATGTTAAACTTGAGAGCTCGTACTTAACTTCCTTTTTGATGATGCAAGCTCATTTATTCACACTACACATGATGTAGTCAAGAAGCGTGCAAGCTCACCGGATGATGCCGGCACCAGCTCCTGAGCGGACTGGAGGGGAGTACTTGACCTTTTACTTTTATTGCATATCATTTTTTGTCCATTGAGGTCAATGTACGTCCTAAGTTTGGGGGGGGGGGGGATTTACTTTCAGTTGCTACACTCATTGCTGTACTTTATTTTGTTGCACTTTTCATTGCTTTGCGTTATTTTTTTTCTTTTAGATAGCCTTGCTTGTCTTAGTTTTTCTCTATTCGTGAATTTGTCGTGCTTCTATTTGTGTGATACTGAGGTTACGACACTGTTTTTCTCTCTGAAGAAACGGTCGAGTTCTAGTCGCGTTGTAGTCAGTAATTTCGGTTTCTGCTTAGTATTCATTTAGGTCCGAAATTTTTTCGTAATTGTAGAGGTCTTGGCGGATAAGAGAGGATACATACTTGTTTTAAAATCACCGTCGATACATTTGGTTACATTTTCCGGATAGTGAGTCGTACTATTTCATTTGTCGTGTTGGCACTTAGATTGAGTTTAGAGTCGGTCAGTTTTTCCCAAAAGTCGAGATAATGTTGTTCTATGAAGGAAAGTCTAGTAACCGAGGGCATTCGCGTGACCCGCTGTTTACTCTCGCGTAAAACGACGACCCTGATTAGACTAGTGATTTAGATATTTCACATGTGCCAATGATAGGGAAGTCTAGTAACCGGGGGCATTCGCGTGACCCGCTGTTTACTCTCGCGTAAAACGGCGACCTTGATTCGGACATGCGGAAATTATATATTCGAGTTGTTTCTCCACTGTAGAAGGGAACTTAGTAACTAGAAGCATCCATGTGCCCCATGAGTGTCTTTTACGTCAAACGGTTTCCCAATACATGAGAATGGAAGTTCCACCCTAGGATTATCCCGATGAAACATCCCGAGATCCTAACCTAGTGGTCAACTCGAATCAAATTCTTGAGCATATATATAAGGGAATACTGTCCGAGGTTTATTTGTTATGAAACTCGTGAAAATTGTGCCACTAGACTGTGGAACGGGACGAACTAGCTTGTTTATTTTAGCCTTTCATATTGATGGTCGATTTGACTCACGTTTTGTTAATCTTTGAGCTGGATTTTCTTCATGAACGAGTGATTAGATCGAACTTGATTACTTTGCGGAATCATTATTCTCGAGTGCGCTTTTATGACACTCGTATTATTTAGAGAGAATTACAGGATAATATTGATTATGTTTAACACTATGAGTTGCACGATGATTCACGACATTCTTTTATCAATTTAATTCTTTTGCTTGAGGACAAGCAAAGGTTTAAGTTTGGGGGTATTTGTTAGGCGTATTTTTATACGCTTATTTATCATTATTTTGTAGTATTTTGGAGAGTGAAATTGTCTAAATGAGCCTTTAATGCCTTAATTTTGTATGATTGACAGAAATTGAAGTCCTAAGCTAAAACGAGGCAAAGCGGTAACGGCAAATCTGGACTCGAGCCGCAGCACAAGGAAGCGGGGCCGCGGCACAGAAGACACCCGGCCAAAGGCGAGTAAATCAGACTGTGCCGCGGCATGATCCTGTGAGCCGCGGCACAGAAGAAATTGAGGACGCCCAGGCATCCAGCTGAAGGCTCTGTGCCGCGGCACAGGTTTAGTGCGTCGCGGCACACTTGGCGGTTTTTGGTTGTCCGCGCGAATTAGGGCCGTTTCGAAGCCAGTTTTCGACCTACGGATACGGATGCGATTTGGAGGATATGCTGAGCTATAAATAGGGTTTAAGACCCTAATTAATTATCTTTGGATCTTGAATCTTTTGGAGCTTAAGCTTGGAGACGGCAGAAGAAGAGGGAAGCAGAAGACTTCAAAGGCAGAGGGCGGAAGCTGAAGAACGGAGGAATCCGAGCTTCATCTGCATTTGATTTTTATGTTTTCATTTATTTATTCTGTATTTTCAATTATTAGTATGTCAGGCTAAAGCCCTAATCTAGGGTTTTGATGAAACCTTTGTTTTGACGAATTGATTGAGATTATCCAATTAATTACCTTTTTGTTAAGTTTTCCCAATTGTGTTTAATGCTTGCAATTATCTGGCCAATAGTTGTATTGATTTAATCATTCACTTCGAATCGGGAGAGGAGATTTGGTGAGGAACTATTGGTGAGGACCGTTTTATTCTGTGAGATAGGAATATACTCATAGGAACTACGTGGCCTTTGGGAGATTTTATGCTTTTCGCCTATTGACGAATTAATTCACCTAGGGATAGAGTGCGTTATTCGCCTTTAGATAAATCTATTGACCTCGGGAGAGGCGGTAGAATATATTAGCAATCTCCGCCTTCAATAAATTGGGAAAATTATTTATTACGGATAATCGAGAGTAAATTCGGATAAACTGAGGTGGATTCAGAACCCTAGACTTATTCATCATTTGATTTCTTTTATTCAAGCTATCGTTTTATACTGTTTAGTCGCTTAGTAATTCTTTTAGTTATTAATTGCAAAAACCCAAATTCGATTGTTCAAATAAAATTGGAATACACAAAAATCGGTAGTTAGAGATTCAGTCCTCGTGGGAACGATACTCTACTTATCACTTTATTACTTGTAAACAATGACGTGCACTTGCGTGTAAGAAATATCGCAACATATGTCTGGGCTCGTCTGTACTACCTTGAAGGATTATCAGAGTCGAGCTCTTGCTTATGATATGTCGGTGACCGCTAGCGATTTGGCTCGTGAGAGCAAGAAGCAGAAGTCGGTCGGAAATTTTTCTGGTCCCAAGAGTGGAGGCCAGCAGAAATCTCAGGCTGCAAATATTTCTACGGGCGGTTCGGCTCGTTTCTCAGAGAACTTTTGGAGTGCTGCCGGAACCGTCGTCCGGGACCCCAGATGCTTTAACTGTGGCAAGCCAGGCCACGTGAACCGGGATTGTCCTCGTCCACCTTTGACTTGTCATACTTGTGGTCAGTCGGGCCACAAGGCTTCTTTTTGCAAGAAACTCAAACAGTTTCGCGGCGCCCGTTCTTCTCACCCAACACCTATGGAGCCAAGTGTGAACGAGGGCTCATTTGTTCCGCCGCCTCCACCAAGTGCCGGCCGAGGTAGGGGTCGGGGTTAGCCCGCTAGGGGAGGAGCTTCCAGTGTCGGCTCTGCCCAGCCGCGTATCTACGAGATGAGGAGGACCGATGATCCAGCAGCTACTGTGGCGACAGGTACCGTTCATATCCATTCCCATCCTGTCAGTGTGCTTTTTGATTCGGGTCCTACGCATTCATTCATTTCTCTAGAGTGTGTACGCCGTTTGAGTCTCGACTGCTTGTCACCTTGCGAGCCTTTCATCGTTAAACTTCCTAGCAGTGATAGAATTGTCGGTGATCGAGAAGTCCGGGACTGTTCTGTGATTATTTGTGAGAGGGCTTGGCTCTCTAATCTTATTGTCGTGGGTATTGAGGGTGAGGATTTGATTCTCGGGGATGATTGGCTCGAACGGCATGGTGCAATCATGAACTACCGCACGAGGATCATTACCATGTTAGCCGAGGACGGCATTGAACACTCTTTCGCGGAGCGAAAGAGAAACCAAAAGTTTGTTATTAACGCCTTGAAGGCGGTGGAACTCCTGCGAAAGGGGTGTACTGGTTATTGGTGCTACGCCTTGAAGGCGGAGAATGGTGGAGTCGAGCTTTCGTCGATTCCAGTCGTTAGTGAGTTTCCTGATGTATTTCCTGACGAGTTACCGGGATTGCCACCGGATCGTGAGGTTGAGTTTGTTATAGAATTAGAGCCGGGCGCGGCTCCGATTTCGAAGGCGCCGTATCGCATGGCACCTTCAGAGATGTCAGAGTTGAAGAAGCAGTTGAGTGAGCTTCTTGAGTCAGGGTATGTCCGACCGAGCGCCTCGCCTTGGGGTGCACCGGTCCTGTTTGTGCGAAAGATGGATGGTTCACTACGTTTGTGTATCGACTATCGCGAACTAAACAAAGTGACCATCAAGAACAAGTATCCTTTGCCGAGGATTGATGACTTGTTCGATCAGTTGCAGGGAGCTGCAGTATTCTCGAAGATCGATTTAAAATCGGGGTACTATCAGCTCCGGGTGAGGGAGTCCGACGTGCCGAAGACAGCTTTTCGTACGAGATACGGGCATTACGAGTTTGTAGTTATGCCTTTCGGGTTAACTAATGCTCCGGCGGTGTTCATGCAGTTGATGAACAAAGTCTTTATCGAGTATTTAGATAAGTGTGTCGTCGTCTTCATTGACGATATTCTTATTTATTCGAGGAACGAGGAAGAGCATGCCCATCATTTGCGGGTAGTGTTAGATATTTTGAGGACCGAGCAACTCTATGCAAAGTTCTCGAAATGTGAGTTCTGGCTGAAGGAAGTGATGTTTTTGGGTCACGTGATTTCAGCCGAGGGAGTTCGAGTGGATCCGCAGAAGGTTGAGGCAGTGTTAGATTGGGCACCGCCCACAAGTGTGAAAGAGATCCGTAGTTTCTTGGGCCGATACTACCGTAGGTTCGCCGAGGGTTTCTCAAAACTAGCTCGGCCACTTACACGATTACTCCGTAATCCGAGAAGTTCGCGGAATGACGAGAGGCGATCGATTTTGTGGAGTCAAGAAGCATTTGACTTCAGCCCGGTTTTGGCGTTGCCATGTGGCAACGAGGATTCGCCGTTTATAGCGATGCTTCGGGCCGTGGTCTTGGGTGCGTATTAATGCAAAGACGGCAAGACCATTGCCTATGCGTCGAGACGATTGAGGCCGTATGAGCTTAACTACCCCGCTCATGATTTGGAGTTAGCGGCGATGCTTTTGCGCTCAAGATTTGGCGTCACTATCTTTTCGGCTCTGCATGTCAGATTTTTACCGATCATAAAAGTCTGAAATATATATTTACTCAGCGGGAGTTGAATATGAGGCAGAGGAGGTGGTTAGATCTGATTAAGGATTATGACCTCGAAATCCTTTATCATCCGGGCAAGGCGAACGTCGTGGCCGACGCCTTGAGTCGGAAACCGATTGCTTTGCGAATGCTTGAGATCCTTACGTATCAGTCTGAGCTTCGGCGGGCTTTGATTGAGTTTGATGTTGAGGTTCTGTTGCCGGGAACTGTCGGGCAACTTTGTGCTTTGGAAATTTCGTCGTCTTTGATCGATGAGATTAAGCTGAAGCAATTAGAGGATCCGATGATTACTCAAATCCGAGGGAACGTTCTTAAGGGAAAGTCTCCTGGGTTTGTGATTCACGAAGATGGTGTTTTGAGATTTCGGAGTCGGCTTTGTGTGCCGAATGACTTAGAATTGAGGCGGAGTATTCTGCGCGAGGCCCATGCTACACCTTACTCCGTTCATCCTGGTTCGAGTAAGATGTACAAGGACCTAAGGAGGAATTTCTGGTGGAATGATATGAAAGAGGAGGTCGCATAGTTTGTAGCAAAATGTTTGACTTGTCAGCAGGTCAAAATTGAGCATCAGCGACCGGCTGGGTTATTGCAGCCACTTCCCATTCCGGAATGGAAATGGGAAGATATATCGATGGATTTCATTACGAGTTTGCCGAGATCGAGATCGGGAATGAATATGGTTTGGGTGATTGTCGATCGCCTGACCAAGTCGGCACATTTTCTGGGCATCAAGGACACTTGGGGCCCGGAGAAGTTGGCCCGTGTATTTATCGCACAGATTGTGAGGCTTCACGGTACTCCGAAGTCTATTGTTTCGGATCGTGATGGTCGTTTTGTATCACACTTTGGCGTGCAAAGCATAAGGCGTTGGGTACTGCTTGCGTTTGAGTACCTCTTTCCATCCTCGCCGATGGATACGGAACGCACTATCCAGACGTTCGAGGATATGTTGCGTGCGTGCGCTCTCGATTGGAGCCATGACTGGGAGGAGCATTTGCCATTGATCGAATTCACGTACAACAATAGTTGGCACGCGTCGATTCGGATGGCACCGTACGAGGCATTTTATGGGCGGCGATGTCGATCACCAATTTGTTGGAATGAGGCGTCCGATTTGGTCGGGACCGATCCGGATGTCGTTTCAGAGACGAGGCGGAAGATAGAATTAATTCGGGAACGGATGTTGACGGCCCAGAGTCGACAGAAGTCATATGCCGATGTCCGTCGTCGACCTTAAGAATTTGAGGTGGGAGACCACGTTTTGCTGAAGGTGTCGCCGACAAGAGGAGTTTTTCGCTTCGGAAAGAAAGGGAAGTTGAGTCCGAGATTTATTGGGCCCTTCGAGATTCTTGAGCGAGTCGGTGATTTGGCATATCGTTTGGCGCTACCTCCGGCCTTGAGCCGTGTTCATAGCGTTTTTCATGTTTCCCAGCTGAGGAAATATGTCCCGGATCCTAGTCACGTCATCGATTATGGCGAGATTGATATTGCTGAAGATATTACTTTTGAGGAGCGTCCTTTGAAGATTTTGGAGCATCGTGAGAAACGACTGAGACATAAGACCATCCCTTTGGTCAAAGTGCAGTGGTTGAGCCACGGTGTCGAGGAGGCAACTTGGGAAACCGAGGATAGCATGCGTGCTAGGTACCCTGAGTTGTTTGTTTCTTAAGTTTCGGGACGAAACTTATTTTTACAGGGGTAGAATGTAATATCCGCATTTTTCTTTTCCTGTATTTTCATTTTTGGTGTATTTCTCGGTCGTAGTGACCCTCGTGTACCTTTCAATGTGTCCTTCCTATCAACTGTTGAACTGTATTCTCGTTATTGTTGTGCGGATCCGCCGTTTCGGGGTTGCCGTGGATCCATTTCGTGTTATTGGTTCCCAAATATTGATTCCTATCGTTTTTATTCTCTTTCCGGATCATTTTTATCATTTTGGGACCCAAAGGGGGTGTGGTCCGCGGCACAAGGTGTGTGCGCCGCGGCACACAAATTTCTTCAATTGTTGGTCGAACAAACTGTACTGTGTGCCGCGGCACACCCATCCGGTGCCGCGGCACAAGGTGCCGCTGCCGCAGCACACCGTCGGTGCCGCGGCACACTCGTGTGGCATCCGCGACCAAAACCCGATCAGACCGGTGCCGCGGCACACGCAGCCGTGCCGCGCACACCGCCGAACCACAGGCGTAAATTTAGGCCTGTGCCGCGGCACACACAACCGTCAACACCCTATAATTGTGTCGTTTTGAGCGTAATCTGCTCATTTCCTTCTTCTTCTTCCTGCGACGCGAGAGAGAGTGAGAGAGAGGGGGAGAGTTCCTCATCATTATCAATTGGGGGGTTGATTTTTATCATTTTTCTTCGGTGGTGAAGCCCGGACAATCAATCCAACGCGTGTTCTACGGATCTTAGTACTTGAATCTCCAAAGGTAATATCTCTAGAACCCTACTTTCGAATAATTTGGGGGTTTTGGGATTTTCTTCCGATTCGTTCCGTTTTGTTGGTGGATTCATGATGAATACGATTAATATTGTTAGCATCTTTATCTTTCCTACGGATTCATGGATATTTTGTGGATTTTTACGGAGTCGAGAGGGTTTGGTTGTGGTCCGCCCTCGTTGTTATTTTTGTGCGAATATACATGAATCGTAGGCGGGCTTTCGGGTGTATTCCATTTCCGTATTCGGCTAGAGTTGGTTGTAATTATGTTCTTCGAATCGTTAGGTTTGGTTCCGTTGATTCCTAGTGTTCGTCGGTGATTATCCTTTCCGTTCTTTGCGTCATCAAAATATTCAAGGCAAGTATTTTTGGAAACCCTTATGCTTAACGTGAAATGGTAATGTATATTGTGTGTGCTTTACTCACCTCGGGAGGGTCCGACGGGGCCTCGAGGGAATCTATGGCTTCGTCCTGGATTCATGAGTTTGATTCGCTAGCCAGCTCGGGAGGGTCCTTAGAGGCCTCGAGTGGGATTCCTGGCTTCGTCTCGGTCCTAGGTGACGTGTGGTGCTTGATTTGTTTTGTGAATGTGGCCAGCTCGGGAGGGTCCTTAGAGGCCTCGAGTGGGATTTGTGGCTTCGTCCCGGTCCTTGGCAAATTAATTGTGACTGTTTGTTTCCGGAAAAGACATGTCTGGTTTTGGTTTTTGAAATGATATTGGTGCATGTACTATGAAATGTGTAAGCGATTGGTTTGCCTTGATTACTTGTACTAGCGTAATTGCTAACCCCTCTGGGACCCGTTTTGGGGAAATTCTTGTTATGGATTTCAGGTTATGATTAT
The DNA here is from genome assembly GCA_033398695.1 of Orobanche coerulescens. NCBI lineage: Eukaryota > Viridiplantae > Streptophyta > Magnoliopsida > Lamiales > Orobanchaceae > Orobanche > Orobanche coerulescens. The sequence continues at coordinate 18,771,817 of CM065816.1, forward strand.
CCGGACGAGCGGGCACCTGGACAGTACGAGGACGTTGGCCAGGGTCGTTGACATGTGCATTTGGGTCTTTCTATTTCTTTCGTCCATTTCGATTTGGTTGTTCTAATAATTATAAACTTATAGAGTGTACTCGCGAGTACTTAGGCTTTTCATTTCAAACTCCGTATTGTACTACTTTTAAATTGTTACATCGTTGGTTGATGATCATTTTGCTGGTTGCTCCGGGCGTAACTTTTATGTCGTATAATTAAACGTGTGTCCTCGCTAACCGGGATGGTTAGTCGAGTGGAGTTTTCCTGTTTGTAGCCTGGTGGGTCCCATGTGGGGGTCCACGGCGCTGTAATATACTCTGAATATCTCGGGATGTTACATGGTGGGTCCCGGTGTGGGGTCCACGACACTGTAATAGCCACCATTTTTCGGGGTGTTATAGTTAGTGCAAATCGAGATCACTGAGCTTTCATGTATCAAATGCAACTAGCTCTAAATGCTTTGGCTAAAGACTTATAATCTCATTTGCTATTAACCGCAAATGACATTTACCTGCTCACTTACAGGAGAAAGAATCCTATCTTAGTATTTAGTAGATACTGATACTTGCCTACTAAGTTGCATTTTGAGGTTTGTAACACCCCCAGAATCCGATCGGGAATGTTACATGCCGTAGACCCTTATCACAAGGATCTACCAGGATAAACTCCAAAAGACTACTCAATGATTGACCGACCGGGGTCAAATTAATTACAAAGTAGACCGACAAGGTCATTAACCAATTCAGAAACTAACGACATTCACATTTCAATGACAATAATAAACTTGAACACAGAAAAGAATGAAAACTCAATTTAATAAATGAAAACTACACCCATGCAAGGGTGAATACTCGACCGACAGAGACATACCGACCAAAATGAAACAAAAGAAAAGACTCTGACTCTGGTGTGATTAGTATCATTGTCCTCCATCTCCTTCCAAGCCAATCCTGTGACTGTTCTCGAGCTGCCAAAACCTGAGCGCATAACAGGCACCTACCCCCCGAAAACTCAGGGGTTAGCAAACTGGAATTTTGCTAGTGCAAGTACATAATATACAAGATATATGAATAATAACAACACAAAACTCAACAGCCGCGAAGCCTTAACACAAACCATACATTCCCATAGTCAACACAGAATAGCACTTGCATACACAAGGTGAAAGATAATCACATAGTCATATTCTCTTTACGGAACATAACACCAATGAAACTTTAAACGAGCCCAAGGAGTCAAAAAATCTAGTTTGAAAATCCATTTTATAAAAGGAAAAGTATTTTGATAAGATAGCTTGAAAACATTATTAATGACTCGGTCCGTCTTGGGGTTTTGAAAAATCGAATGGGAATACTTTTAGAAAGTAACTTCAAAATCTCTCGGGTCCTCGACCCAATATGTGGAAAACAATTTGCAAGAAAACCATTACGACGTTATTCGGGGTCCTCGACCCAATTTATAAAACACTATCACAAGTGAATCATTACAACATCTCGCGGGGTTCTCAGCCCAATCCAAATAATATCATCACGAGATCAAATCTCAACATCCTACGGGGTCCTCGACCCAGTACACAGAATAATCATCACAGTCCAATCAAAGGCACAGCCTCTCATTCGACAAATCCTGCTCAAGACCCCTGATTAATTAACCCTCGGAGATCTCGTCAAATATCCTTGGTTAATTAACCCTGATACCAACATTTAAAACAAGTTGAAACAAACTTTCCAGAAACCCGAATCGCGGTCTATATCAAGACCAACATTTTAAAGCGAGTTGGAAGAACTTTTGTAACACACCCGCACTAACTGCCTAACTTACACTATCTTTTATCATATTAGTACTTATAAATTATGGTAAAATTTCGACAGAGTTTCCCCTAAACTAGTACCTATCCCAAACCTGTGACATAAAACCAAAACAAGTACCATACAGAGACATCTAGTCTCAATCCGAATCAAACTCATGACATCAATATCCCCGTAGCTATAACTACAAGAGATTAGTAAACCACAAAACTTCGAGCTTCTCAAATTACTTATTTATTTTACATTACGATATTTAAACAACCTCACAGGTTAAACAAACATACTAAGTGAACTTAAAGTACCCCTCACACCATCAACGACACTCGAACACATGAGTACATTACTACAATACATATTTATAAAACAAGGTTCACAAGAACTAAAACATGTTAAGCCCATGGTTAAGCCCGACAGGTCGTCATCCATGTACGTCGACCCTCAAAGCAACGGTGGAACTCCAACTCATCCAATGAGGAACATACTCAAGCATCAGAATTACCTACAATGCATAAACTACGTGAGCTAAAGCCCAATAAGTAGAAATCATGCATGTTATGTATCATGTCTGATGCAACATATGACATATGATTATCAATGAGAATCTCTCAAAATCATTTTCTTATCCTTGGGCCCGTTGAACCACGTACTAAGCACCGGAATGAACTCAACATCATATCATATCATGAGGCATGCATCTACCATGCCAGACATATAAGGCATGCATCTACCACACCAAATATATCGTGAGAACACGCATCTACCATGTCTCACACATGATATAAGCACGCATCTACCGTGCTAAACATATCGTAAAAGCATGCATCTACCATGCCTCGGTGCTCTAGCAGCGGCCAACAAAACATTTTTCTTTTCTTTCTTTCCATGATCGTACCATACATGCAGACACTAGTGAGTATCCTGTTATGCATGCATGTGAAGATGCTAATGGATGCTATGATCATGTAAGGTGCAACCAAACACTTTAATCATAGCACAGATCAATCATCCAATACAATACACTCTCAAGATATCATCAAGTTTACAAACAATACTATGTTTATGCATTGTAGTTGCAGATGGATTTCTACTTACCTTGATCGGGTAATACCCTTACGTTTATACCAATAGGGGGTGGTTGGGATGATATATCTTCAGAACCTGTTTCAAGGAATGTGTTTCAAGGATTTACATACCACACGCAAGGTTTAACTCTCTTTATATCGAAAGGGTTTACCACTTCGCATAACTGGTGTTCTATGTACTTTATGTCAGTTTATCGATGTATACCAGCCCATTAACCAATCAATTTTGGACTTATAATTCCTTAATAAATCTATTAGTCTCTGTTTATAAGGTTCATTCAACTCTCACAACTTAAAATTTCAAGGTTTTATAACAAACACTTGATTAAGAGAGTTTATCAAAGTCTTGTCATAATCAGATTTTATTTTGCTTATAACCACTATAATATAAGTTGAATTTGCACCAATTTTTGATATAATATCCCTAAGATACTTAAGAATAAGTATACTAAAACTCCTGACCCTGAAACATACGGATCAAGTAACATATACTATTAATTCCAACAGGTGGCAGAATTGGTTCCTTTATTGCCTTAGTGAGTTTTAAGACTCATAAATCAATATTTAACACAAGGGTTTGTCATGGATGAATTCTTAACATCATTATAACATGTATAAGAACATATACAAGCTCTCACACCTTCGACATAGCTAAGAAACATAGCAAGAATAAGGAAGAAACAAAGGAAACTCACCTTGATTGTCAAAGGAATTGAGGTGTTGATGTTTTTGATGATTTCTTCTTGAATATTTGGTGATTTTTCGAAGTGTGAAGCTTATTGATAATGTTCAGACTGTAAATGAGGGTTGAGGGTCGGATTTATCCATCAACCAAGTGTCTTAAGTCGGTTATGAAGGTGAAATGTCCAAAATACCCTCGAATGACTACTAGAGACTAGGTTTGAAATAATTGATCGATTCAAGTAGTTATGATCCGGTTCTTGGAGTGTTTGAACCGGTTCCTAGTAGATATTGACCTCATTTAGGGTATGGATGGTCTTTAAAATGGTTTAGTAGAAGTTTAGGGTGTATTTTTATTGCTTAAACTCGATTACCCATGCGAACAATGTTGAAAATGCTAGTGAAGGACTTTATTGTCAAACTTTCTAAAACTTCACAAATGAGACACTGTAGGTAAGAATGGAAGAAATCATTTATAAAAATATAATTAATATGATAAACTAAAAGATAAATTCAATTCCTACCGCAGTTGGAACGAATGAGGTATAGACAGATCACGGATTTTACAACGCGTTATCGATACAATCATAAATTGTATCCTATTAGGTATTGACAAGAGTCAAAGGCACTTGACGCGTGTTAGTTTATTGAATGATGGTTATCCACTTGAATCTTCAATTTACAGTGACTCACTACACGCGCCGACTAAAATCTCGAGGTAAGCTAGTTAACCTTCGATAGACACGTCAGTGACACCTTTATAACTTCTAGGCTTACCACGAGTACTTAGAGTTTTATAAGATCTTTACATATATTTTATTTTCGTATTAGAAATACTATGAATAACATAACTTAGTCCCGTAACATATACCACGATTGTGTTTTAGACATGAGTTCAAATGTTTAGCACATTCCTATGTGTGAAATTAACTATAAGATCAACTGAACCATGAAACATCAAGTAATCCAAATAACACATAATTAACAAGTTATGCATGAATCATATTGACCAAGTAAGTAATGTTAGGCTCGGGTATCACATCCTCCCCTCCTTATAAAAGTTTCGTCCCCGAAATTTAACTTACCTGAAAAGATCAGGGTATTTAGCCCTCATTTCATCTTCTCTCTCCCAAGTGGCTTCTTCTACGAGTTGATTTCTCCACAACACTTTGACTAGTGGCACCTCTTTTTTTTCTGAGTTTCTTTACTTCTCTTAGTAAGATTTGTACCGGTATCTCCTTGTAACTCAAATCTGCCTCCATCTCAACTGGTTCATTCTTGAGAATGTGGGATGGATTCGCAATGTATTTTCTTAGTAGAGAAACGTGAAATACATTGTGTATCTGAGACATTGATGATGGCAACTCTAGTCGATAAGCCACTTCACCAACCCGCTCGAATAGGAAATGGCCCAATGTATCTTGGACTCGCTTTTCCTCTCTTACCAAATCTCATTATTCTCTTCATTGGAGAAACCTTCAGAATACACGATCACCCACGGCAAATTCCGGTTTCCTTCTCGGTATCTAAATAACTCTTTGTCTGCTTTGAGTCAGTTCTCATTCTTTCTCCGATTAGTGAAACTTTCGTCATTTCTTGAATCATATCAGACCTAAAACTCTTATTTCACCAACCTCATCCCAATGTACCGGTGATCGACACTTCCGCCATACAAAGCTTCATAAGGAGCCATTCCAATTGTACTGATAATCATATCTTGTAGGAGAATTCAATTAGGGGTAAATGTTTGATCCACTGGCCTTGAAAGTCCATAACACAGATCTCGAGCATATCTTCAAGAGTTTGTATAGTTCTTTCGATTGCCCATCCGATCGTGGATGATAAGCGATCTTTGAAAGACAAGTGGGTACCCAATGCTCTATGTGCTCTTCCAAAAGTCGATACAAATCGTGAATCTCTATCCGATACAATAGATAATGGAACCCCATGTAGCCTCACTATTTCCTGTATATAGAGTTGAGCATAACGATCAATGGAGTATGTCGTACAAACTGGGAGAAAGTGAGCAGATTTTGTCAATCTATCAACTATAACCCAGATAGAATTGTGTCCTTTAACCGTTATTGGTAAACCTATCACAAAATCCATCGTAATGTCCTCCCACTTCCATTTTGGAACAAATAAAGGTTTCAAGGTTCCTGCTGGTCTTTGATGCTCAGCTTTTACCTGTTGACATGTTAGGCATTGCTCCACATATTGTGCAATATTTTCTTTCATACCTGGCCACCAATAGTGTAGTTTCAAGTCTCTATACATTTTGGTTGCTCCTGGATGTACTGAATATGGTGTTGAGTGCGCCTCTAGTAATATTTCTTTGCGAACATCTTCAAAATTAGGCACACATAAACGATTTCTAAATCGAATAATACCATCTTCTGACAATTAGAAATCTGACGAGGTTCCTAATTTAATGTTCTTCTTTATTTTCTCTAACTCTTGATCCTTTTTCTGGCCTTGCTGAATTCTATCTACTAAAGTAGGTCGAAGGGTTAGTGCTGACATTTTTGCTTCTAGCCATCCATGTTGGATAATTTCCACATCCATATTCATCAAATCGTGTAATTAAGCCTGGATCAAGGTCATGGCCGCAATGGATTGTGCTGATTTTCTGCTTAGGGCATCTTCTACGACATTAGCTTTACCAGGGTGGTAGTTGATGACACAATCATAGTCTTTAACAAGTTCCAACCATCTCCGCTGTCTCATATTTAATTCTTTCTGAGTGAAGAAATATTTCAGGCTCTTGTGATCAGTATAAATTTCACAATGTTCTCCATATAGGTAATGCCTCCATATTTTAAGTGCAAACACCACTGCAGCAAGTTCTAAATCATGTGTCGGGTAGTTCTTTTCATACTCCTTCAGTTGTCTAGATGCATATGCTATTACTTTACCATTCTGCATTAATACACAAACCAGACCATTCTTTGAAGCATCACTGTAGACTTTAAAACCTCCAGTTCCCATTGGAATGGTCAAGATCGGTGCTGATGTCAGCCGCCTCTTCAATTCTTGAAAGCTTTGCTCGCATGATTCTGTCCACTTGAAGGGAACATTCTTTCTAGTCAGTTGTGTTAATGGAGAGGCAATCTTGGAGAATCCCTCTACGAATCGACGGTAATATCCAGCTAGACCAAGAACGCTGCGTACTTCTGTAGAATTTGTGGGTTGTGGCCAGTTATTGATTGCTTCAACTTTGCTTGGGTCTACTGAAATCCCTGCTCCGGATATAACATGCCCCAAGAATACCACTCGGTCTAACCAGAATTCACACTTTTTAAACTTAGCATATAATTGTTTCTGTTTTAAGACTTCTAAAACTTTCCTTAGATGCACTGTATGGTCTTCTTTGGTCTTCGAATATATGAGAATATCATCAATAAACACGATAACAAACTTATCCATGAAGTCTTTAAACACTCTATTCATTAAATCCATAAATGCTGCTGGGGCATTTGTTAGGCCAAACGGCATCACCAAAAACTCATAGTGTCCGTACTGCATCGAATGTCGTTTTTGGGATGTCCTCTTCCTTTATCTTCAATTGATGGTACCCTGATCGCAGATCAACTTTGGAAAAGATAGATGCGCCTTGAAGTTGATCAAACAAGTCATCAATTCGAGGTAAAGGATACTTGTTCTTGATCGTAACATTGTTGAGCTCTCGATAGTCTATACACATCCTCAAGGAACCATCCTTCTTACGAACAAACAATATTGGCGCTCCCCATGGTGAATAACTAGGCCTAATGAGGCCTTTGTCTAACAACTCTTGCAACTGGGTCTTTAATTCCTTTAATTCAGCTGGTGCCATTACGTATGGTGACTTTGATATTGGTGCCGTTCCCGATTGTAAGTTAATCACAAACTCTATTTCACGATCCGGTGGCGATCCAGATCATCAGAAACACTTCGGGTATTGTTTCACCACTGGTACTTCATTGACGTTCGAGAAATCTTGTTTTTCAATGCTCATTACACTAACTACATAGCCTTCACAACCACCGTTTAATAAACGTTGTGCCTTCATTGCTGAGATTATCGAAATCTTAAATTCTTACTAACCCGACAAAATAAAAAGGTTCTTCCCGGTGGTTGCGGTGTCACAATCTTTCTCAAACGATCAATAGTAGCATGATATTTTGATAACCAATCCATACCCAAGATTATGTCATAGTCATTCATGTCCAACACGATTAAATCAAAGATATAGTTCCCTATTTTCGATAGGAATACTACACGCTCGTATGATCTTATTTGTTTGTTTTGGATCTCCAGGGGGTAACTATATTATAACCTACCTCAATTGTTTCGGTACTCTACCCAAATTTCTCACATACTCGGTAGATGCAAATGAATGTGTAGCACCGGGATCAAATAATACCGATCTTTGAAATACCAAAGATAAGAAGGTTACCTGTGATAATAGACGGATTAGCTTCAGCATCTTCTCTGGTTATAGTGTAAACTCTAGCTGATACCCTTTCCTGCGCTTTAGCTTTTGTCTTGTTTGGGCAAACGTTCGCCATATGTCCAGGTTGTCCACATGAAAAGCATACTTTAGAACCCAATAAGCAAACTCCACTATGTTGTTTTCCACAATTAGGGCATGCCGGTAATGGTACAAAGGGTCTACCCTCTTCAGACTTCATGCGCTTACTTGGTCCTCCTTGTTCCTGCCCCTTTTTAGATGGAAAATCAGCCTCTGGATTCTGCGATTGAGGTGGCCTCTTCTTTTCATTCTTAAACCAGCGTTGGCCTTGTCGTTGGGCAAATTGCCGCCGAACCTCTTGTGCTTGTCGAATCCTCGGTTACGCCTGCTGCGACCAATGCTCTCTCGGCAATTATTGAATAAATCGTCCCTTGAATTCCTGCCATGCCGACATCTCTGTATAGCTCTGGTCTCAAGCCTTCAAGGAACCTCTCCACTTTCAAGCTTAAGCTAACCATATGCTCAAGAAACCTAGAAAGCATTTCGAACTTACAGATGTAGTCCGAAACCGTCATGCTTCCTTGTTTCAATCAGTATAAATTCGTTCATCTTCATTGCACGAACAGAGTCATAAAGTACTTATTTCTCAAGAGTTCCTTGAACTTAGCCCAAGTCATTGTTGCCACATTTTCAATAGCGCTTATCGTATCCCACCAATGACTGTCTGCCCAGTAACCTGAAGGATGCTCAATGTACCTTGTTCTCTTCAGAGACCTTACTATACTGGAACATGTTTTCTATAGTCCTTAGCCAATCTTCTCGCTTCGTAGGATCCACTGCGCTCTCAAATGTCGGTGGATTCAACTTCCTGAACCTTCCTCCATCTAATTCAACTTGTTCTACTCGAGGTGACGGTCGATTCCTGTCATCTCCCTGCTGTCCTCGCATGTCTCTTTGTTGGATGAGTTGTTGGATTTGTTGAGATTGCCTTTCTACTAGTTCAGTCAATCGACCAATGATCAGATCACGATCATAACTTGTGGATGTCATTTCTGGGTCTTGTGTTCTACCCCCATCACTGCCTTCATTTCTTGTTCTCGGCATTATTCTCTATTTATGACTGAGCCCTATATCATATGGTCAATATAATTCATGAAATATGAGTGCACACAAATAAAATAACACTTACTGGATTTGTTGTTCTCCACATGCTCTGAGCTCGTGTACATGGACATACTACAGTTCACAAACCGGGCCCCGATACCAACTGTAACACACCCGCACTAACTGCCTAACTTACACTATCTTTTATCATATTAGTACTTATAAATTATGGTAAAATTTCGACAGAGTTTCCCCTAAACTAGTACCTATCCCAAACCTGTGACATAAAACCAACACAAGTACCATACAGAGACATCTAGTCTCAATCCGAATCAAACTCATGACATCAATATCCCCGTAGCTATAACTACAAGAGATTAGTAAACCACAAAACTTCGAGCTTCTCAAATTACTTATTTATTTTACATTACGATATTTAAACAACCTCACAGGTTAAACAAACATACTAAGTGAACTTAAAGTACCCCTCACACCATCAACGACACTCGAACACATGAGTACATTACTACAATACATATTTATAAAACAAGGTTCAGAAACAAGAACTAAAACATGTTAAGCCCATGGTTAAGCCCGACAGGTCATCATCCATGTACGTCGACCCTCAGCAACAGTGGAACTCCAACTCATCCAGCGAGGGAACATACTCAAGCATCAGAATTACCTACAATGCATAAACTACGTGAGCTAAAGCCCAATAAGTGGAAATCATGCATGTTATGTATCATGTATGATGCAACATATGACATATGATTATCAATGAGAATCTCTCAAAATCATTTTCTTATCCTTGGGCCCGTTGAACCACGTACTAAGCACCGGAATGAACTCAACATCATATCATATCATGAGGCATGCATCTACCATGCCAGACATATAAGGCATGCATCTACCACACCAAATATATCGTGAGAACACGCATCTACCATGTCTCACACATGATATAAGCACGCATCTACCGTGTTAAACGTATCGTAAAAGCATGCATCTACCATGCCTCGGTGCTCTAGCAGCGGCCAACAAAACATTTTTCTTTTCTTTCTTTCCATGATCGTACCATGCATGCAGACACTAGTGAGTATCCTGTTATGCATGCATGTGAAGATGCTAATGGATGTTATGATCATGTAAGGTGCAACCAAACTCTTTAATCATAGCACAGATCAATCATCCAATACAATACACTCTCAAGATATCATCAAGTTTACAAACAATACTATGTTTATGCATTGTAGTTGCAGATGGATTTCTACTTACCTTGATCGGGTAATACCCTTACGTTTATACCAATAGGGGGTGGTTGGGATGATATATCTTCAGAACCTGTTTCAAGGAATGTGTTTCAAGGATTTACATACCACACGCAAGGTTTAACTCTCTTTATATCGAAAGGGTTTACCACTTCGCATAACCGGTGTTCTATGTACTTTATGTCGGTTTATCGATGTATACCAGCCCATTAACCAATCAATTTTGGACTTATAATTCCTTAATAAATCTATTAGTCTCTGTTTATAAGGTTCATTCAACTCTCACAACTTAAAATTTCAAGGTTTTATAACAAACACTTGATTAAGAGAGTTTATCAAAGTCTTGTCATAATCAGATTTTGTTTTGCTTATAACCACTATAATATAAGTTGAATTTGCACCAATTTTTGATATAATATCCCTAAGATACTTAAGAATAAGTATACTGAAACTCCTGACCCTGAAACATACGGATCAAGTAACATATACTATTAATTCCAAAAGGTGGCAGAATTGGTTCCTTTATTGCCTTAGTGAGTTTTAAGACTCATAAATCCATATTTAACACAAGGGTTTGCCATGGCTGAATTCTTGACATCATTATAACATGTATAAGAACATATACAAGCTCTCACACCTTCGACATAGCTAAGAAACATAGCAAGAATAAGGAAGAAACAAAGGAAACTCACCTTGATTGTCAAAGGAATTGAGGTGTTGATGTTTTTGATGATTTCTTCTTGAATATTTGGTGATTTTTCGAAGTGTGAAGCTTCTTGATAATTTTCAGACTGTAAATGAGGGTTGAGGGTCGGATTTATCCATCAGCCAAGTGTATTAAGTCGGTTATGAAGGTGAAATGTCCAAAATACCCTCGAATGACTACTAGAGACTAGGTTTGAAATAATTGATCGATTCAAGTATTTATGATCCGGTTCTTGGAGTGTTTGAACCGGTTCCTAGTAGATATTGACCTCATTTAGGGTATGGATGGTCTTTAAAATGGTTTAGTAGAAGTTTAGGGTGTATTTTTATTGCTTAAACTCGATTACTCATGCGAACAATGTTGAAAATGCTAGTGAAGGACTTTATTGTCAAACTTTCTAAAACTTCACAAATGAGACACTGTAGGTAAGAATGGAAGAAATCATTTATAAAAATATAATTAATATGATAAACTAAAAGATAAGTTCAATTCCTACCGCAGTTGGAACGAATGAGGTATAGACAGATCACAGTATTTTACAAACGTTATCAGATACAATCATAAATTGTATCCTATTAGGTATTGACAAGAGTCAAAGGCACTTGACGCGTGTTAGTTTATTGAATGATGGTTATCCACTTGAATCTTCAATTTACAGTGACTCACTACACGCGCCGACTAAAATCTCGAGGTAAGCTAGTTAACCTTCGATAGACACGTCAGTGACACCTTTATAACTTCTAGGCTTACCACGTGTACTTAGAGTTTTATAAGATCTTTACATATATTTTATTTTCGTATTAGAAATACTATGAATAACATAACTTAGTCCCGTAACATATACCACGATTGTGTTTTAGACATGAGTTCAAATGTTTAGCACATTCCTATGTGTGAAATTAACTATAAGATCAACTGAACCATGAAAGATCGAGTAATCCAAATAACACATAATTAACAAGTTATGCATGAATCATATTGACCAAGTGAGTAATGTTAGGCTCGGGTATCACAACTTTGAATTATGGAAACCATTTGGTAACGGGGTCTTAGCTATCACTCAAATATCCGTTACCAATAAGCCTCCCAGACGCATCCCTTGCACACCTGTGCACCGTCGTTCACTCCACTATGTTGGCCGCCCATTGAACATGTCACCGCGCCGGCGATCACTCCCGCAAGAGCCGCCCCTTGCACGCGCATTAGGTAAAACCGGTGTTCACCAACCATATGGATCCACACATTGTAGCGTACACCAGGCCGGAGTACACGCCCCGCCCTCAGAGGTTCCCAGATACGACGTTTCTCACAACAAGTATCCACATTGTTTCAAACATCAAGCACACAGACAAACGTTGCAATAATTATCAACTCAGTACACCAAGTCACACATATTATCCGTCAGTCCATAACCACACAACTAAACAATATCACGCACGTTATCAATCAAAACTCAATCACAATAAGCCTTCAAGCATAACCAACCAACACCGCACATATATCCCTATATTGCGACTCAACCGAATATATATATATATATATATATATATATATATATATATGTATGTATATATATATATATATATATATATATAACCTTACTATATTATATGAATAAGTATAGTTCATCCATCAATACAAGTTGAGTACGTCAACTAGTGTTAGCATTCATCTCTCGGGATTCACCGACATAGACATATATATCAATATACATATATACATACATATATTTAACATATAAATATATAAATCTATATTTCTATATATACACACACACACACACACACACACACACACACACACACACATATATATATATATATATATATATATACACACACATATATATATACATCCGTATAAATTCACACACTTCGACAACAATGATCTCACGTAGTTACAAATCGTATATCAAGGTATTTGCCTTGGTAATCGCTCGCGAATACTCCGAAAATACGGTTGATTGGAAAAATCTGGAACTCCAATGAAAACGACGATCGGAAAGGCTCAACACCGGATTATCGAGGGGAATGCGTCCCTAATATCCTATCATCAAATAAACAATTAATCACACGAGGAAAAACATCGCAAAATGACCAAGTATCCCTCTGCGGCATTTCCATGGACACCTTGAAGGCGTCAACTTGGAACTCATATAAACGACGAATCGGTAATGATAAAACCGTGGAAACATGATGAAATTGATAGAATACAACTTAATCTACAATTATCCATCAGTAATCTAAGTTCATATGGCTCGAACGGACGAAATCTACCAAGATCCCCAAATTTCCCAAAGTTTAGATTTTAGGAAAAACTAACCTTGATTCGGTCGATTGAAGGATGTTATGGAATGATAAATCAATGATATGAACTCAGGAACTTCATGGATTTTTTGTTCAACAACATGTATCCTCGCTCTCAAAATCTCTGGCCGCGGAAAAGAAAGAAGGGAAATGAAAAATGGGTGGAAACAGGGCTGCTCGGTCAAATATATAGGCAGGCTGCCCTAGCGTGCGCTAGCGTGCCGGCAGCGTGCGCTAGCAGGCCGGCCTTGGTCCAGTCCAGAGCCCCCTGGACCGATCCCTCTCGCCCAAGTAGCGCGCGCTGGCTTCCAAGTAACGCGCGCTACGCCTTCCGGTTAGCGCGCGCAGCGACCGGCCGTAGCGTGCGCTACCCGCCAACCCTCCGACGTCCAGAACCTCAGAGGCCTCACTGCCCGGCCCAGGTAGCGTGCACTGGCTGCCGAATAGCGTGCGCTATGCATGCCGGTTAGCGCGCGCAGTCTCCTGGTAGTAGCGTGCGCTATGCCGGTCCCTGTCGCACCCGTCCCGACTGGCGCCAGCGCAGTGCGGTCTCGCAGTTCTGCAAGCAAGACCGACACCAGTAGTGCCGGTTCCTGCCGCAACTATCTGTCCAGCGCCCGACTGTCGTGGCCTGATGACTCGATTCCCAAAAACGCACAGAACGAACACGACAAAACGCTCGCGGACAACAACATCGCTCCGAAATGAAAATGATATACAACAAATCACCATATATGGCCATAAACACAAAATCGATTGTCGAGAAGAATAATACCAACGCTCGAAAACCGAGAAATTTCCAGTCTAAAAAGAAAAATTTTGAATTAATCAGAATAAAAATTTCGGGTATTACATTCTACCCCCCTTAAAATAAGTTTCGTCCCGAAACTTAAAATAGAGAGCGGCGGAACAATCAAGGAAATAACTACTTTGCTCTGCCCCCAAAACGTCACGAGCAATGCACGAACGCGAGAATCCTTGAAATATAATGAACCAACTAAGCAAGCATCTGGTACGTGAGTCGAGGCGATAAAATATATATGAACATGAGAATTCGAGGTGGAGGAGTATGAATTTGGAGACAAAAGCTCCAAGAGTAAAGAAAATCACAAAACGGCTCAAACGTCCTGAAACCATGTTTCGAGCTCGAATAACCGCATCCAAGTTCATAATACATTTGGAAATGTTAATTGCACGTGTGAGAATAATAGTTTCGAACAAAATTTGCAAGAATTAAGTTCAGATATGGAAAGACCACAATAATCCACGGGATTTATCAAAACATCTCCGAGATTCGTTCGGAGGACGGTAGGCTAAGTAGAACAAGGTTGTTTAAAATCGTCGAGAGAATCACAATTGAATTACCAACAATAAAAGGCCACACAATACCGGAAATACTAAGAAAAGTATGGGTAATACACTCCCCCATACTAAAAAGACATTACGATCCCGAAACTTAGAACAACAAGAGATGGAAACGTAAAGCAATGAAACGAAAAACGATCGAAGTCACGATTGTTGGAACCAACAACGATTAAGACACAGTACAAGATCTGTAATATCCGCAATTTCGAATTTCGGTAATTTTCTTTTTCGGCGGAGGTCCGTTTTGATGACTCGCTCATGACCGTTTCATCATTTCGAGAATGATTAATTCTGCACTTTTTGTCATCCGAGTTCGTTTCGGTGTCGTTTTGTTGAGTTCCGTGTCCTTAATCGACTTTTTCACGTGGGAGTTCGACTTTGTAAAGTCACCATTAATTCTTGAAAACTCCAAAAATTCTGAATCTTTGCAACATTATAGAGCATCAAGTTAGCTTTCCAATGGTTCAAACGGTGAGTCAATCGGAGTCCAGACAAAGGAGTTATGGTCGAAATAGCCAAGACTACACGATGTGCCTTTTTCGTGTTGGAGTGGATTGTACCGTGTGCCGCGGCACACTTCAGCTGTGCCGCGCCACTAAGCTGATTCCTGGGCATTTTTTGTGGCCCTGGGCCGCGGCACACTTGTCCTGTGCCGCGGAAGACGGGCTTTTTCTGCGTTTTTGAGCAGATTTTCGAGGAGAAACATTCATTTTCTCCTCTCCTCTTCCTCCTACCCTTCTAGGCGATTTCAAGGGCGATTTTGGGCGATTTGAGTGCTCCCAAACTTGTAGAGATCATCCACCTCAAGTCTTGTTGTAGATTTTCGACCTCTACTTGAATCATTCATCCAAATCAAGGTATTTTGGCTTGAACCCTTGTTTTTGTAGATTTGGGGATTTTGCTTTTTGATTTTGATTCCAATCCATTTTTAATCAATTAATTGTTGTATAAACGTTGTTTTGAACTTGTTCTATGGATTGGATACTCGTATCTTTGGTTCGTTCAACCCGAGGGGTGATTTCTTTGTTCTTGAAGGGACTTGAACATTTAATGTTCGATTAAATGTTCGAATAAGTTCCCTTTGATAGTTTGTTGCGATTTCCGTTGTTTTCGGCCTTGATTCTCGTCGTAATCATGTTTTATTATTACTTACGGAGGATTATAGGTGCTCGATGATTCCAATGTTGAATTCCGTTGGTGATTGATGATTCATGTGGTGTTTTCCCGTAGTAATTTCGGTGCTATCGCGTTCTAGATAGTGTTCGGGAATTTGAGGGCTACCCGGCTGTATCCGTTCACTTTTCCATTGCTCGTGATATCGAGGCAAGTACCTTGCCCATAATTTTCTTATTTTGTGGATATGATGATCGGTGATCGTATTAGTGTGTTTGTTTGGTTGTTTGAAACGAAGTTTCAAAAGATTTCGGTTTGGCCTCGTTAAAGGCTTTCTTTCAAATGCGTGTGCGTTTTGTGAACGGCGTGTTTTGGGAATTGATTATGATTTGATTATTTTGAACGTTGAAGGATTTGATGATGATACTCCTATTGTTTAAAGTTATGGAATCGTGTATTCCGTATTTAATCTTGTTATTGTGTTTTGAAGAGTTTGATAATGGTGTCGAGTTAATGGCCATCTCTAGTGAGTATTCTTAATGAACTTACATTCTTAGCATATTAGTATTGCATGAGTAACGTGTATGTGTATATGCTCACTATGGGTTAGATCCGACGGGGTCTCGGTAGGGGTCCACGGAGGGGTGGATCCGCGAGCTTGCTTTTAACCACTACGGGTTAGATCCGACGCGGTCTCGGTAGGGATCCACGGAGGGGTGGGTCCGCGGTTAATTGTGGTGCATTTTGCAAATGTGATTTGATAATGGCATTTCCGGAAATGAGTGCTTTTGAAGGGTTTTCATGATTGCATGCATCGACTAAGTGTGTAAGAGGTAAGTTGTTCGTTTGGCTTACTTGGCTAGGATGGCACTAGAGTATTTTGTTGTTTGTGTTAAATCCTTTATTTGTGGATTTTGATGTTGGGAGACGAACCTTGTGGTCGTTCTTGTGTACTGTGAGTTGATGAGATTTGGGGCTAAAATCCCAATGGTCTTGTAAAAGTCATTTTACGGATTTGGGGCTAAAATCCCAACGGTTTGATAAAGGTCGTTTTTCGGAAAGTAAACCTTTGGGGCGGTGACCCCTTTCGTATTTTGGGTTTCTGAAAAGTAGGATTTGATAATCCTAAATCATTTTCTATTAAAACTCCCGATGGTATTTCAAATCATTTTATAGATTGTTTCCCTTGATATTTTGATCTTGAAATTTTGGGAAGTCTTTACTCAAACTCTCGCCTCGGGAAGTGTTCATCTTGTTGTATTTGAACCTTTGAGGATTCCGAATTATTATCGTTCGTGGAATGTGAATTGTATGGCTCGTATTTGCACTTTGTTCTTGCACTAGCAAAATAGTGGAGTTTTGCTAACCCCCGAGTATTCGGGGGGTGGATGTCTATTTTTGCATTCAGGTTTTGGAGCATAACACAGGGATGGCATGAAGGATGATGAAAGATGATCGATACTAATCACATGAGGAACCGTATATTGTTTATTGGTTTAGTTGTACTTTATTTTCCGCTGCTATACTTTTCCCATTGTACGGGTGTGTTTGTATTTTGACCCCTGCGTGGGCATGATTTGTATTTGAGTTGTATGTATTTATTGAAAGACGAAATCGGTCTACTGAGTCATTTTAGCCTTAAGGGCATGGTTGAGTTGTTATATGTTGTTACCAGCCTGGTAGATCCTTGAGGAAGGGTTCTACGGCGTGTAATACCCCTGAGCGGATTGGGGGTGTTACATAAATGGTATCGGAGCTTAGGTTGAGGAAACCTAGGCTGTCGGGTGAAGTCGTGTTGTTTGAGTCTTGTTTCATCGGATTTTATCTGATTGAGTCGTGTCGCGATGCGTCGTTTGAGTTTGTTGGTCGTGATTAGTATCGTGGGGTGATCATCATCTTCGTGCGACCTGTGGAAGTAAGTCTCCCTTCTTTGTGTTGTGCCTCGTGTGACACGAGCTATTTTATGATTATTTGTTAAGTGATGGAATCCTTATGTGGATTTTGATTTCACGATATGTATTTAATCGACTCTCGTATTTGATTTATACGAGGAGTGTCGTCGCTTGTGATGTCTTTTTATTGTTGTTTTTGTCCGTTGCTGATGATTTTCGAATCGATTTGCACGTTTTACAAGTTCTCTTGTGGAAGCTTTGTGCTTATACACGTTCGACTTGTTCACTAGCCAGTGCGGTAGGGTCTTTAGAGGCCTCGAACGGGGCCAGTGGTTTTGTTCTGAATGTGGTTATTTGACTCTAATATTTTGTTCTTATGAGGAGTAGTGTTCTTTGGATTGTGCATGTTGAACTGTATTTCTTTTATCCGCTGCGTGAGTTCTTTTGTAATGACTTTCGGTATTTTACCGACCGAGTTTTATTTCGATAACCGATTCCCTTAACCGAGTTTTTGGCATTATGGCCTTGATAGCTTTGGCGAAATTCTTATGACGGTATTTAGTATTTTGTAAATGGCTTTCGTGAGTTTTTGAAATATTACCGTCATCGGCCTTTTTGGCATTTTTGTAAATGGTTTTTAGCACAGTGAGTTCCTAGCGGGACCCACGGCGCTATAATATTTTGTGTAATTACCTAAAATTTTTGGGCATTCTAGCCCATTGAATTATCTTTGAAAACTTGAGTATCTTAGAAAATAAATTTCGAGACGTACTTTTAAAATGAATTATTTTCTCGCAGTACTTTCAAGGTGCCTTCTAGTGCCGAAATATGTTTCAAAATTACTCCAATTGAGGACCAAAATGTTTTGAGATATTTTCAATGTTTTAGAAACACTTTTATTTAGACCCGAGGGTCGAATATTCTGAAAACTTTTCACTAAAAGAAAGTGTCCTCATTTTTACCAAATGTGAAATGGTTCTCCAAAGTCTCGATAACAATGTTTCACGTTTGTATTTTTTGAAGGGTGATACTCAAGATCAACCGGTGTTCTTCTAAATTATTTTCAAAATGAGGTTTTCGTTTTTTTTTAAAAACCTATCCATTCCCGTTTGAGGGCTGGGTATGTATGTATGATGTTCGCGTTGTCATTATGATGTTTACTCCCGAGTATGATCGAATTGGCGGTGTGAGCGTTGAGTCGCTTTCCACACATTTGTTGTGCTAGCCCCCTGTGAGAGGTGGGATGTTGGTGTTGAATGTTGTCGTCTCGTGGTGATTTCTGCGTTGTCGCGCATGTGCGAGCTGTTAGAGCTTGGGTTGGTATGACCGTGTGCATCGGTGATGGTTCCGTTATGTGTCGGTTGTTTAATGTCTTGTTACCTTGCTCCCGTTTTTGTGAATTTCGTGGACGAGGTCGGAGGTAATGCCCGTACTATTTTGACTTCTATATTTTCTCTTTCTCCATTCTTTCGACTCGCTCGTATTCGTTGATACTTTCTGAACTTGTTCTGTATTTCGGTTTCATCGTCCGAACGAACTGTGATCTTGTTGTGGGTTGATCTGGTTATCGCTGTGATTTTTTTCGAGTTCGGTTCGATTCTTGTGAACCTTGTTCGGAAGTGACATCATCTAGTTCTATTAGTTCTTTTATTCGAAGTGGATCGGATTTGGGACTCTTGTGTTTTCGACTTTGTCGACTCATCATGTTCGTTGACATTTCTGAGCTTGTCCTGCCCCTTGCTTTTGTTGATCGAACGAGTGTGGTATTGTTTCGGAATAGCTCGTTTGTCGTTGTGACTTTTCAATTTCTATTCCCTTTTATGTGGATCTTATGTGAATGCATATGTTGTTGTTTTCACCGGATCATATATTGTCTCGAGTCGAGATGTGAACCTTGGAGTTGTTGTTTGAATTTTATTGTTCTTCGTGATTCGAACATGATTGTTCGCTTTTTGTTGTCTCGACCGTTGTGGTTCGGTCGTTTGTTTGTTCGGTTTTTGTCCTCGTTTCGTGATCGTTGAGCATTCAGGCTCCTTCCTAATTCCCTTAAGTTTGGGAAATTAGTCTCGTTTTCGATCTTCCAACCCTTGGGCGGTGGAATTCCGTATTTGTTCAGCGATTGGCTCGCGTTTTGATTGATGTACCGTTGGGTTGGTCAATCGTATTGATTTTCGTTCGTTGTGTTTTGTGATTGTTCGGATAATTGACTTGATTGTATTATCCATTTGATGACGCTTGTCACTTGTTGGTTTTATTATATCCTTAACGGCGACGTTGTGTTGATCGTCGTGGAGCGTGTTTTCACGCCGTATATTCCTTGCGTTGCTTGTAACGTTTCGCCGATGGGCATAAGTTACGCGTTTCCTTGCATATCTCGTTGAGTTTTCCTGGCGGGATATTGCTTCTCCCTACTTGTTTTAAGTTTCGGGACGAAACTTCTTTTAAGGAGGGTAGAATGTAATATCCGCAATTTCGAATTTCGGTAATTTTCTTTTTCGGCGGAAGTCCGTTTTGATGAGTCTCTCATGACCGTTTCGTCATTTCGAGAATGATAAATTCTGCACGTTTTGTCATCCGAGTTCGTTTCGGTGTCATTTTGTTGAGTTCCGTGTCCTTAATCGACTTTTTCTCGTGGGAGTTCGACTTTGTAAAGTCACCATTAATTCTTGGAAACTCCAAAAATTCTGAATCTTTGCAACATTATAGAGCATCAAGTTAGCTTTCCAATGGTTCAAATGGTGAGTCAATCGGAGTCCAGACGAAGGAGTTATGGTCGAAATAGCCAAGACTACACGATGTGCCTTTTTCGTGTTGGAGTGGACTGTACCGTGTGCCGCGGCACACTTCAGATGTGCCGCGGCACTAAGCTGATTCTGGCGTTTTGTGGCCCCAGCCGCGGCACACTTGTCTGTGCCGCGGCGCACACGGCTTTTTCGCGTTTTTGAGCAGATTTTCGAGAGAAACATTCATTTTCTCCTCTCCTCTTCCTCCTACCCTTCTAGGCGATTTCAAGGGCGATTTTGGGCGATTTGAGTGCTCCCAAACTTGTAGAGATCATCCACCTCAAGTCTTGTTGTAGATTTTCGACCTCTACTTGAATCATTCATCCAAATCAAGGTATTTTGGCTTGAACCCTTGTTTTTGTAGATTTGGGGATTTTGCTTTTTGATTTCGATTCCAATCCATTTTTAATCAATTAATTGTTGTATAAACGTTGTTTTGAACTTGTTCTACGGATTGGATACTCGTATCTTTGGTTCGTTCAACCCGAGGGGTGATTTCTTTGTTCTTGAAGGGTCTTGAACATTTAATGTTCGATTAAATGTTCGAATGAGTTCCCTTTGATAGTTTGTTGGGATTTCCATTGTTTTCGGCCTTGATTCTCGTCGTAATCATGTTTTATTATTCCTTACGTAGGATTATAGGTGCTCGATGATTCCGATGTTGAATTCCGTTGGTGATTGATGATTCATGTGGTGTTTTCCCGTAGTAATTTCGGTGCTATCGCGTTCTAGATAGTGTTCGGGAATTTGAGGGCTACCCGGCCGTATCCGTTCACTTTTCCATTGCTCGTGATATCGAGTCAAGTACCTTGCCCATACTTTTCTTATTTTGTGGATATGATGATCGGTGATCGTATTAGTGTGTTTGTTTGGTTGTTTGAAACGAAGTTTCAAAAGATTTCGGTTTGGCCTCGTTAAAGGCTTTCTTTCAAATGCGTGTGCGTTTTGTGAACGGCGTGTTTTGGGAATTGATTATGATTTGATTATTTTGAACGTTGAAGGATTTGATGATGATACTCCTATTGTTTAAAGTTATGGAATCGTGTATTCCGTATTTAATCTTGTTATTGTGTTTTGAAGAGTTTGATAATGGTGTCGAGTTAATGGCCATTTCTAGTGAGTATTCTTAATGAACTTACATTCTTAGAATATTAGTATTGCATGAGTAACGTGTGTGTGTGTATGCTCACTATGGGTTAGATCCGACGGGGTCTCGGTAGGGGTCCGCGGAGGGGTGGATCCGCGAGCTTGCTTTTAACCACTACGGGTTAGATCCGACGGGGTCTCGGTAGGGATCCACGGAGGGGTGGGTCCGCGGTTAATTGTGGTGCATTTTGCAAATGTGATTTGATAATGGCATTTCCGGAAATGAGTGCTTTTGAACGGTTTTCATGATTGCATGCATCGACTAAGTGTGTAAGAGGTAAGTTGTTCGTTTGCTTACTTGGCTAGGATGGCACTAGAGTATTTTGTTGTTTGTGTTAAATCCTTTATTTGTGGATTTTGATGTTGGGAGACGAACCTTGTGGTCGTTCTTGTGTACTGTGAGTTGATGAGATTTGGGGCTAAAATCCCAATGGTCTTGTAAAAGTCATTTTACGGATTTGGGGCTAAAATCCCAGCTTGATTTAGTAAAGGTCGTTTTTCGGAAAGTAAACCTTTGGGGCGGTGACCCCTTTCGTATTTTGAGTTTTTGAAAAGTAGGATTTGATAATCCTAAATCATTTTCTATTAAAACTCCCGATGGTATTTCAAATCATTTTATAGATTATTTCCCTTGATATTTTGATCTTGAAATTTTGGGAAGTCTTTACTCAAACTCTCGCCACGGGAAGTGTTCATCTTGTTGTATTTGAACCTTTGAGGATTCCGAATTATTATCGTTCGTGGAATGTGAATTGTATGGCTCGTATTTGCACTTTGTTCTTGCACTAGCAAAACAGTGGAGTTTTGCTAACCCCCGAGTATTCGGGGGGTGGATGTCTATTTTTGCATTCATGTTTTGGAGCATAACACAGGGACGGCACGAAGGATGATGAAAGATGATCGATACTAATCACATGAGGAACCGTATATTGTTTATTGGTTCAGTTGTACTTTATTTTCCGCTGCTATACTTTTCCCATTGTACGGGTGTGGTTGTATTTTGACCCCTGCGTGGGCATGATTTGTATTTGAGTTGTATGTATTTATTGAAATACCAAATCGGTCTACTGAGTCATTTTAGCCTTAAGGGCATGGTTGAGTTGTTATATGTTGTTACCAGCCTGGTAGATCCTTGAGGAAGGGTTCTACGGCGTGTAATATCCCTGAGCGGATTGGGGGTGTTACAAGATCTTCATTCTCCCATACTAGAATCTTCAGAAGGAAACATAGGGTTTCGGGATACTCTCCGGTCACTTGCTCTATTCTCCAATAGGGTAGCATTCTTTGCCAATTCGGAAACTGTCTCACAGTGTTTCTCCCGATGACCTTCACACCCACACCGGTAACAAGTCAAGAGTGGAAAGGGACAATTTGCACGATCATGTCCCTGACGATTGCAGTTGAAACACCTTCTCTTCTTACCAAGAGTCACCGATGCTGGCTTGGGATTCCCAGCGCTCACTCCCGATCGCGAAGACGACGCGTTCGAACAACGTGGGGGTTTGGGAGCCTTAGACTCTTCACCACCCAAAAATTTCCCAGAGGTCCTCGGTCTCTTCACTTCGCTCGTGGGCGCGACCACTTAGGAGATTTCATAGGATATCGTTTGATCTTGATACTCCTTCACCGTAGCATGAATCGTTGTCGTACGAACTAGCTCGCCGATTCTATTCCCATCATCACGTCTACGTCTGCCGAGGCTCGACATACTAATGCAGATAATACCGTTAACAATATTAATTTATCAGTCGTACAATATACCACAATTATCAACACGAGGTTTAGTTAGCATCCTTAGAATAACGGTAATATCATAAAGCACAAAGTTTTCTGAAGTCAGTTTCGAGTCCTTCGACGAGGACGATCATTATATGTATGCACTTAATGAAAACAACTTTTTGAAAAAAAGGGCTAGTCACGTTACGCCCAAAACTTGTAAATACTGTCTTTTATTTCGGAAGAGGAAGTTTATACAACGACTCTAAAAATTATTTTCGAGTAATGTATAAAAGAAAAATTGAAAATTGAATTGTAACTAATTTGAAATATTTCAAAAGTGTTGAGTCCCAAATACCACAATTTTGAAAATCTTTCCTCTTCTACCAAAATGTTTATTCGAAAGAATTTTCCACCGAGATACGTGACCATTTGACATGACGACATTAAATCATGGCTTTTCACAATGTTAGAAAATTTCAAAGCACCACTTTAAAATATTCGTGATATTACAGTGCCGTGGGCCCCGCGTCGGATCCCACCAGGCTAAAATTATTTTTTTAAAAACGTTCAAAACGCCAAAAAGACCGATGACGGTAATATTTTCAAATAGTCACAAAAGTCATTTATAAAATATCAAATACCGTCAAAACGTGCAAGACCAAAATATCAAAACTCGGTTTAGGGAATCAGTTTTAGGAAATAAAACTCAGTTTGCAAGATACCAAATGCCATTTCAAAATACTCACGCAGCGGATAAAATTAACACTCAAAGATTTACTCTAATGAAATGTAGAAACCGATAAATATGCTCGACTTCCGAAGCATACTACATAACCATTTTTACTCGGACCGTATACGCATGCTATATCCTAAAACAATAATATCACCAACAAGTTCCAATCCCTAGTTCACATTAAAGACATTAGCACAATATAATCAAATACGTATATAAAGGGACTTACGATCGGGAGACTTACCATCACGGATTGCCTGAAGATGATGTCGGAACCACGATACTTATCACAATTCTGATGCGCGCGACTTACCCCGGACATGGACTTGACCCAACGGCCTAGGTTTTTCGCAAACCTAAGCTCTGATACCATATCTGTAACACCCCCAGAATCCGACTGGGAATGTTACATGTCGTAGACCCTTATCACAAGGATCTACCAGGCTAAACTCCAAAAGACTACTCAATGATTGACCGACCGGGGTCAAATTAATTACAAAGCAGACCGACAAGGTCATTAACCAATTCAGAAACTAACGACATTCACATTTCAATGGCAATAATAAACTTGAACACAGAAAAGAATGAAAACTCAATTTAATAAATAAAAACTACACCCATGCAAGGGTGAATACTCGACCGACAGAGACATACCGACCAAAATGAAACAAAAGAAAAGACTCTGACTCTGGTGTGATTAGAATCGTTGTCCTCCATCTCATTCCAAGCCAATCCTGTGACTGCTCCCGAGCTGCCAAAACCTGAGCGCATAACAGGCACCCACCCCCCAAAAACTTGGGGGTTAGCAAACTGGAATTTTGCTAGTGCAAGTACATAATATACAAGATATACGAATAATAACAACACAAAACTCAACAGCCGCGGAGCCTTAACACAAACCAAACACAGAATAGCACTCGCATACACAAGGTGAAAGATAATCACATAGTCATATTCTCTTTACGGAACATAACACCAATGAAACTTTAAACGAGCCCAAGGAGTCAAAAGATCTAGTTTGAAAATCCATTTTATAAAAGGAAAAGTATTTTGATAAGATAGCTTGAAAACATTATTAATGACTCGGTCCGTCTTGGGGTTTTAAAAAATCGAATGGGAATACTTTTAGAAAGTAACTTCAAAAGCTCTCGGGTCCTCGACCCAACATGTGGAAAACAATTTGCAAGAAAACCATTACGACGTTATTCGGGGTCCTCGACCCAATTTATAAAACACTATCACAAGCGAATCATTACAACGTCTCACGGGGTTCTCAGCCCAATCCAAACAATATCATCAAGAGATCAAATATCAACATCCTACGGGGTCCTCGACCCAATACACAGAATAATCATCACAATCCAATCAAAGGCACAGCCTCTCATTCGACAAATCCTGCTCAAGACCCCTGATTAATCAACCCTCGGAGATCTCGTCAAATATCCTTGGTTAATTAACCCTGATACCAACATTTAAAACAAGTTCAAACAAACTTTCCAGAAACCCGAATCGCGGTCTATATCAAGACCAACATTTTAATGCGAGTTGGAAGAACTTTGAATTACGAAAACCATTTCGTAACGGGGTCTTAGATATCACTCAAATATCCGTTACCAATAAGCCTGCCAGACGCCTCCCTTGCACACCTGTGCACCGGCGTTCACTCCACTATGTTGGCCGCCCCTTGAACATGTCACCGCGCCAGCGATCACTCGCGCAAGAGCCGCCCCTTGCACGCGCATTAGGTAACACCGGTGTTCACCAACCATATGGAGCCGCACATTGCATCGTACACCATGCCAGAGTACACGCCCCGCCCTCAGAGGTTCCCGGATACGACGTTTCTCACAACAAGAATCCCCATTGTTTCAAACATCAAGCACACAGACAAACGTTACAAGAATTATCAACTC
Source organism: Orobanche coerulescens (assembly GCA_033398695.1). Taxonomy (NCBI): domain Eukaryota; kingdom Viridiplantae; phylum Streptophyta; class Magnoliopsida; order Lamiales; family Orobanchaceae; genus Orobanche; species Orobanche coerulescens. The sequence goes on from CM065816.1 coordinate 18,797,924, forward strand.
AATACACCAAGTCACACATATTATCCGTTAGTCCATAACCACACAGCTAAACAATATCACGCACGTTATCAATCAAAACTCAATCACAATAAGCCTTTAGGCATAACCAACCAACACCGCACATATATCCCTATATTGCGACTCAACCGAATATATATATATATATAACCTTACTATATTATATGAATAAGTATAGTTCATCCACCAATCCAAGTTGAGTACGTCAACTAGTGTTAGCATTCATCTCTCGGCATTCACCGATATAGACATATATATCAATATATACGTATATATATACATATATTTAACATATAAATATATATAAATCTATATATATATATAAACATATATATATATATACATATATACATCCGTATAAATTCATACACTTCGACAATAATGACTTCACGTAGTTACAAATCGTATATCAAGGTACTTGCCTTGGTAATCTCTCGCGAATACTCCGAAAATTCGGTTGATTGGAAAAATCCGGAACTCCAATCAAAACGACTATCGGAAAGGCTCAACACCAGATTATCGTAGGGAATTCGTCCCTAATATCCTATCATCAAATAAACAATTAATCACATGAGGAAAAACATCGCAAAATGACCAAGTTTCCCTCTGCGGCATTTCCACGGACACCTTGAAGGCGTCAACTTGGAACTCATATAAACGACGAATCGGTAATGATAGAACCGTGGAAACATGATGAAATTGATAGAATACAACTTAATCTATAATTATCCATCAGTAATCTAAGTTCATATGGCTCGAATGGATGAAATCTACCAAGATCCCCAAATTTCCCAAAGTTTAGATTTTAGGAAAAACTAACCTTGATTCGGTCGATTGAAGGATGTTATGGAATGATAAATCAATGATATGAACTCAGGAACTTCATGGATTTGTTGTTCAATAACATGTATCCTCGCTCTCAAAATCTCTGGCTGCGGAAAAGAAAGAAGGGAATGAAAAATGGGTGGAAACAGGGCTGCTCGGTCAAATATATAGGCAGGCTGCCCTAGCGTGCGCTAGCGTCACTACGCCATAGATGACCTACGGCAACGGATTTTGTTAGTGTTGCGCTCAAAAATATTGTAGTAGCTCTAAAAATTTTACCTGCTGCAACATTGCTTTTTTGATGTTGCTGTATATGTTTACAAAGTGTTGCCTTAGTAGCAAAGTGTTACATGCTATAACATTTTATGACACAGTGTTGCCGTAGATGTACTATTTAAAAAAAAACTTCACTTTTTATGTAAAATTAAAATTAAATAATCTTTTATATATTATATTAAAAATTATATTACATTTTATATTAAAAATTATAGTATATACATATTATTTTATGAATTATATTATATCAAATGTTGAATATATTGAATATTAATATATTTTGTTATATATTAATATTAAAATTATATTACATTATATATTAAAAATTATAATACATACATATTATTTTATGAATTATATTATATTAAATGTGCAATATATTGAATATTAATATATTTTGTTATATATTAATATTAAAAATTATATTACATTATATATTAAAAATTTTAATACATACATATTATTTTATGAATTATATTATATTAAATGTGCAATATATTGAATATTAATATATTTTGTTATATATTAATATTAAAAATTATATTACATTATATATTAAAAATTATAATACATACATATTATTTTATGAATTATATTATATCAAATGTGGAATATATTGAATATTAATATATTTTGTTATATATTAATATTAAAAATTATATTTCATTATATATTAAAAATTATAATACATACGTATTATTTTATGAATTATATTATATTAAATGTGCAATATATTGAATATTAATATATTTTGTTATATATTAATATTAAAAATTATATTACATTATATATTAAAAATTATAATACATACATATTATTTTATGAATTATATTATATTAAATGTGTAATATATTGAATATTAATATATTTTGTTATATATTGATATTAAAAATTATATTACATTATATATGAAAAATTATAATACATACATATTATTTTATGAATTATATTATATCAAATGTGGAATATATTGAATATTAATATATTTTGTTATATATTAATATTAAAAATTATATTACATTATATATTAAAAATTATAATACATACATATTATTTTATGAATTATATTATATTAAATGTGCAATATATTGAATATTAATATATTTTGTTATATATTAATATTAAAAATTATATTACTTTATATATTAAAAATTATAATACATACATATTATTTTATGAATTATATTATATCAAATGTGGAATATATTGAATATTAATATATTTTGTTATATATTAATATTAAAAATTATATTACATTTTATATTAAAAATTATAATATATACATATTATTTTATGAATTATATTATATCAAATGTGGAATATATTGAATATTAATATATTTTGTTATATATTAATAATAAAAAATATATTACATTATATATTAAAAATTATAATATATACATATTATTTTATGAATTATATTATATCAAATGTGTAATATATTGATTATTAATATATTTTGTTATATATTAATATTAAAAATTATATTACATTTTATATTAAAAATTATAATATATACATATTATTTTATGAATTATATTATATCAAATGTGGAATATATTGAATATTAATATATTTTGTTATATATTAATATTGAAAATTATATTACATTATATATTAAAAATTATAATACATACATATTATTTTATGAATTATATTATATTAAATGTGCAATATATTGAATATTAATATATTTTGTTATATATTAATATTAAAAATTATATTACATTATATATTAAAAATTATAATACATACATATTATTTTATGAATTATATTATATCAAATGTGGAATATATTGAATATTAATATATTTTGTTATATATTAATATTAAAAATTATATTACATTATATATTAAAAATTATAATATATACATATTCTTTTATGAATTATATTATATCAAATGTGGAATATATTGAATATTAATATATTTTGTTATATATTAATATTAAAAATTATATTACATTATATATTAAAATATTTTGTTAAATATTAATCTATTTTGAAAATAATTCTGAAAATATTAACAAACATATACATATAATATATATATATATATTATATATATATATATATATATATATATATATTTATATACATATATATATATATATATATGGTTTATTGTACACTTATATAATATAAATCAATATTAGAACAACAAATCACTTTGGCACACTGGTTTGATACCCACCTCCATCTCATTAAGGTCACAGGTTCAAATCCCGTGAGTAGCGGAAATGCACATTTATACATATTATGTGCGGGTGGCGTGGGGGCGGGTGGCGGGCGGGTTTGGGCGGGTGGGGCGGGTGTGGACTGGGTGGGAATATAATATATTTTTTTAAAAAAATAATATATTAAAAAAATAATTTCAATTTATTAAAAAAATTTATTTAAAAAAATAAATAAATTTAGTAGTGCCCCCTACTTTTACAGAAAATTGTCCTCTGCTGCAACACTTGTTTAGTGTTTCTGTAGACTATAGGTAACGATGCCTTGCAGTCTTATGGTAACAAAAGGAGTGGTGTTGCAGTAGGTGACATAAGTGTTGTTATAGGGACCTACGGCAGCGTTGAAAAGTGCAACACCAAAAAAGTGTTGCCGTTTTGATTTTCTTGTCTACTGTTGTTGCCCAAAATATTTATCCGAAGATTAATACTGCTGGAAGACGGACAACAAACAACAATTGCGGGAGCACTTCCGAGAGTAGATAAATAATACAAGATTTGCCGGGTTTGTTAGGCCCGGGCTTGAATGCTCTCGCGAGATATTATTAATACGAATATTCGTGGATACAAGTATTAATGAGAGAAATCTAAATACAATGAGTGTAAAAAGACTCTGTTAATCCGGCTCTTGAGCGAAGCTCGGTGTTCTTCGTCCCCGCCGGTAATCTGCTGGATGAGATAGGCCGGGAGAAGTAAGACCGAAAGATAGCTGTTGCCAAGAGTTGGATGTTAGCCAAGTGTAAGTATTTGCTTTTGGGTGGGAATATAATATATTTTTTTAAAAAAATAATATATTAAAAAAATAATTTCAATTTATTAAAAAAATTTATTTAAAAAATAAATAAATTTAGTAGTGCCCCCTACTTTTACAGAAAATTGTCCTCTGCTGCAACACTTGTTTAGTGTTTCTGTAGACTATAGGTAACGATGCCTTGCAGTCTTATGGTAACAAAAGGAGTGGTGTTGCAGTAGGTGACATAAGTGTTGTTATAGGGACCTACGGCAGCGTTGAAAAGTGCAACACCAAAAAAGTGTTGCCGTTTTGATTTTCTTGTCTACTGTTGTTGCCCAAAATATTTATCCGAAGATTAATACTGCTGGAAGACGGACAACAAACAACAATTGCGGGAGCACTTCCGAGAGTAGATAAATAATACAAGATTTGCCGGGTTTGTTAGGCCCGGGCTTGAATGCTCTCGCGAGATATTATTAATACGAATATTCGTGGATATAAGTATTAATGAGAGAAATCTAAATACAATGAGTGTAAAAAGACTCTGTTAATCCGGCTCTTGAGCGAAGCTCGGTGTTCTTCGTCCCGCCGTGTCTATTTGGATGAGATAGTAGGAGAAGTAAGACCGAAAGATAGTGTTGCCAAGAGTTGGATGTTAGCCAAGTGTAAGTATTTGCTTTTGGGTGGGAATATAATATATTTTTTTAAAAAAATAATATATTAAAAAAATAATTTCAATTTATTAAAAAAATTTATTTAAAAAAATAAATAAATTTAGTAGTGCCCCCTACTTTTACAGAAAATTGTCCTCTGCTGCAACACTTGTTTAGTGTTTCTGTAGACTATAGGTAACGATGCCTTGCAGTCTTATGGTAACAAAAGGAGTGGTGTTGCAGTAGGTGACATAAGTGTTGTTATAGGGACCTACGGCAGCGTTGAAAAGTGCAACACCAAAAAAGTGTTGCCGTTTTGATTTTCTTGTCTACTGTTGTTGCCCAAAATATTTATCCGAAGATTAATACTGCTGGAAGACGGACAACAAACAACAATTGCGGGAGCACTTCCGAGAGTAGATAAATAATACAAGATTTGCCGGGTTTGTTAGGCCCGGGCTTGAATGCTCTCGCGAGATATTATTAATACGAATATTCGTGGATACAAGTATTAATGAGAGAAATCTAAATACAATGAGTGTAAAAAGACTCTGTTAATCCGGCTCTTGAGCGAAGCTCGGTGTTCTTCGTCCCCGCCGGTAATCTGCTGGATGAGATAGGCCGGGAGAAGTAAGACCGAAAGATAGCTGTTGCCAAGAGTTGGATGTTAGCCAAGTGTAAGTATTTGCTTTTGTATGGTGTGCTTGAATCGCGATATTGCTGAGTGTTCAGACCCTGAAACCGAGTGCAGGCTGCCTCCTTTATATAGGAGTTGAGGTGCCCTCTCCTCTAGTGGGCGGTCGCCTTTCGACATTTAATGTAATGGGGCGATCGTCCTAAAGGTCACATGGGCTGCCTGCCAAAAGTCTAAAGCTACAGCTGGTGGCCAGCTGTGCGGTCCAATGAGGATCCGGACGCGTCAAGTCTTGTCACAGAGGTCCCACTTTGTTACTTTCGGCGGACTTTGTCGGGGTAGGTGACAGTGTGGTCACCGATCTTGTCCGTCGGCTCCTTTCGCAGTGCAGGCCTGTTGGTAGGTGAGGTAGGTGACAGGTTTGTCAGCGCCTTTTGTGGATCTGCACGTGGGGTCAGTTTTGAGACTTGGCCTTGGCCGACTGGATGGCCATCGGCCCAGATCGTCATGATGCGGTCGCCTCTAGCTGGACACCGAGGGTCGTTCTCGGCCAGTCACTGAAGGTCGGCAATGGTCGGTCGCCAAGGGTCGCTCGGCAAAGCGCTGAGAGTTGATCGTCCATAAGTCGGTCGCCAGAAGTCGGTCGCCAGGCGCCGAGCGATGATCGTATTGGATGTCGATCGCTCGACACCGGGACTTGTCACAGGACCTTGGGGCGATTCATGCTTGTCTTTCGGGCTAAAGCTAGGTCGCCTGGTCGCTGGTCGGCAGATCTGCCTTGTCTCCTCGGCGGTAAGTCGGTCGCTCGGCCTCGGAGGCGATCGCCAGTCGGAAGGTGTTAAATCTTGACACAACATCTACAGCAACGATTTTTTTGGTTCTTGCAACATTTTGTAGGAGTTGCCGTAGGCCATCTATGGCGTAGTGCGTGCCGGCAGCGTACGCTAGCGGGCCGGCCTTGGTCCAGTCCAGAGCCCCCTGGACCGATCCATCTCGCCCAGGTAGCGCACGCTGGCTGCCGAGTAGCGCGCGCTACGCCTTCCGGTTAGCGCGCGCAGCGACCGGCCGTAGCGTGCGCTACCTGCCAACCCTCCGGCGTCCAGAACCTCAGAGGCCTCACTGCCCGGCCCAGGTAGCGTGCGCTGGCTGCCAAATAGCGTGCGCTACGCATGCCTGTTAGCGCGCGCAGTCTCCCGGCAGTAGCGTGCGCTATGCCGGTCCCTGCCGCACCCGTCCGACCAGCGCCCAGCTGCAGTGCCGGTTCCTGCCGCAACTGTCCGGCCAGCGCCCAGCTGCAGTGCCGGTTCCTGCCGCAACTGTCCGGCCAGCGCCCGGCTGCCGTGGCCTGACGACTCGATTCCCAAAAACGCACGGAACGAACACGACGAAACGCTCGCGGACAACAACATCGCTCCGAAATGAAAATGATATACATCAAATCACCACATATGGCCATAAACACAAAATCGATTGTCGAGAAAAATAATACCAACGCCCGAAAACTGAGAAATTTCTGGTCTAAAAAGAAAATTTTCGAATTAATCAGAATAAAAATCTCGGGTATTACAAGGTTGACCCCACCAACTAGTGATTGGATCGAACTACTCTAATGACTAACTTAATGTCACAAGCAGATCTCCTATTGAAACCTCAACTCAAAGGTCCACGTATACCTATCACAACCTTTCGATTCAGTCGTTTGAGTGATATCCATGTGACCGAATCGAGGTGAGTCGTGTTCGAGTATACTAATCTCATCAGCATACTGATAACGTGTGCTCCCACTAATCTTTAGTGAAGACGGACAGTCTACATATCAAAGCACACATTATCCAAGCCTTGTCTAAACTTACTGCCCAGTTAAGTATTTATCGACTTGCGAACCAATTAAGTATTCGAGCCCTAAACACTTCCAGTACCTATCTCCTTATCTCTATAAGGAGTGGAAAGTTTGCTCTTGAATGCAAGAACTATTATTCTATATACCAAATCATGATGTCATTGATATATAATAATATAGTAATAATAAATGCCTTATTCAATAAATATTCATAATTACAATACAATGCTCTCACTTTCTTATCCTCTTAGTGGCATTCGAGGGCATATCCCTGACAAGTACATCTCTAAAGTTAAAACAAAACCAGATTCTAAATTCAAAAGAAGTGATCCTATATCGGTAGCCTCGATTGTAATATCCGCTGTTTTATAATCATGTTCATAACATTCATTTATACACATGATTAGTTACATTTTGGTAATTCATGGGATTAGTCAAGCCTAATCCATTCACGTTTAATTCACGTAGTTGAAGAAAAATGATGGAAGAAATGAAAATACGAGTCATGGAAGAATGACGAGAAAATGAATATAAAAAGGGGAGAAAATGATGTTAAAAGGGAAAAAATATAATATATATAATTTTCGGATCAAAGTTTTCGGCTTTATCCGTTTGTTTAGTTTTCTCCACATCTTCTCTTTTCTTCTTTTCGACTTCTTCGATATTCTTTTTCTCAACTTTTCTCCTCTTTTTATATCATTTTCTCCTCTTTCTATATCATTTTCTACCCTTTTTATATTCATTTTCTCGCCATTCTTCCATGACTCGTATTTTCATTTCTTCCATCATTTTTCTTCAACTTTCTCCCCATTTTTGTCATAATCAAAAAGTGGCATAAAAACCAATAAAGTTGAAAATTAAATATGACAAATATCGGGTAAAACTCCCCCTGAAAAATAGATTTTCTCATTAAAAAAATATAACTCCCCCTTTGTTAAATACCTATTTGATAAATATCAATTTCGATTTTTGAGGATCCAAGCAACTCTCGGTTTTCCTTTTGAAATATAGACGATATTTGGTATAGCGGTTCCTTTATGAATCCAAAATTTTTTAATTTTTATCGTTCGTCATGGGCTTTTGCAGTTCGAAATATGATGTCCAAGATTTAAACATTTTTCACAGTGGAGTATTTTAAATTTTAAGGATTCGTTTTTATTATTCGGTTTAAATCCTAACCCCTGTTTGTTTAATGAATATTTTTGAACTGAAAGTATTTGTTCAAATTTGTCATTTCCGCAAGAAAATTTATTTGTTAAAACTTTAAGTTCGTTTTGAACTTTTAAAAGATCACCCTTCAATTTATTTTTATTTTCAATGCATGTAGAATGATCGGTTTAAAAAACATACCCTTTTTCACCGGTTTTGGAAATTTCGATTTCCAATAATTTGTTTTTCGATTTGAGGGATTTTATTTCAATTAAGGCATTTTGATAATCCATATGTAAAAGTTCGAATGCTTTAAATAATTCGCCCGATGTACTAACCTGGCTTTCGACGTCGCTTTCATCGAATGAACTTCTTACCATGAGAGCGAGATTATTTGATTGAAATCTTCGTCCTTGTTTCATCACTCCATGTGGTGATTAATGCTTCCTTCTTTGAAGTTGAGCCCCGACAGTTTCTAGCAAAGTGGCACGGTTTACCACAATTTCGACAATTATTGTCGAATTTCTTCATTTCGCTCGTCTTGATGTCTTTCCTACTTCGGTCTAATAAGTTCTGAAACTTATTTATATTCTTGGCATAATATGCCGATTCTTCATCATCTTCGCCCAATGGAATTTCTTGCATTTTTGACATCTTAGCTTTCAAAGCTATCGTTCTTTCTTTCGGTTTCAGCTTGACACTTCGTGATTTTAAAACAATCTCATAATTAATTAGCAAACCCACAAGGGCGCTAAAATCAGGATTATTCAAATCCTTTGATTCCCATAATCGCCGTCACTGTTCTGTCCCATTCTCGAGGTAGTGATCGTAGGATTTTCTTTACTTTTTCACTACTTGAGAGGGGTTTCCCGAAACAAGCCAATCCATTTGAGATGACCGAAAATCGGTCGAGCATATTGATAATGGATTCTTCGTCTTTCATCATAAATAGCTCGTATTCATGAAGGAGCATATTTATTTTTGTCTCCTTGACTTGAGACGTTCCTTCGTTTGTTACTTCAAGCATTTTCCAATTTCTTTAGCACAATCGCGCGAAGATAACTCGTTGTATTCTTCCGTATTTAGAGCACATTATAATAATTGCGTTTCTTTGCAATTATAGTGATCTTTTTTCCAATCGATATCATCATATTCTTCGAAACTTTTAAGCGTACCGTTGGAATTTGTGGGAATATTCGGGCCAAGACATATAATCTTCAATAATTCGATGACGTAGGCTCGGATGAATATCGCCATCTTCTTTTTCCATGTCATGAAATTTGATCCGTCTAAGAAAAGTGGTCGGTTTAGAGCAAGACCTTCGATCGGGGCAAATTGGAGTGCCAGGGATCTTTCTCCTTGGATGTTAAGCAGCTTCTAGGAGATACCTCTCCGATATCAATTGTTGGTATATTCGGTATGTGCACTATTGTGCGGAAGCGTAAATAAAGTGCAGAAAGATAAATCGACACATGATTTATAGAGGTTCGAACAAACGTGCCTACGTCCTCTCTTCGTATCTTTTTCCTTAGGCTTAAGATCAACCTCTGCACCTCTCTTCTATCGGTCGAGGGATTACTGTTACAATCTCCTCCTCTATCGGTCCGAGATAAACCGTTCACACACTTGTCTTTTTGTCGGTCCAAGTTAAACCGTTTTTCTTTTCTATCGGACAAGGAATCAATCTATCAAGCTTTCGATGGGTACTAGACAAACCTCACTTGGATATAGATTGCGATTCTAATAATGCCGGATCCTTGATCCTAATAACACTGAATCCAATCTTATCTTTTCTTTTCCCTCTCGTGTAAGTTTTCATGTATAACACTCAAACACTTTTCAATATAAGCTCGATTACAACAACGATAATGTATATAACAATATCAGATCAATATATCAATTGCTTGGAGTTGTTGTATGGTTTGATGCCAAATGGTTTGGTATTTATAGGCTCAACTAGCCGTTACTGCCATCATTCTTTAGCGTGCGCTATTCCTTTTTATCAGCGTGCGCTATCGCCTTGTTACGTACGTTATGTGCATGGTTACGTATGTTACCTTCTATATTCTTCAGTTCAGTAGCTTCTGACTCTTTAGTTAGCGTGCGCTACCTGGTCTTCATTTGCAATGGTTTGATGCTCAAAGTCTTCTGTCCAACGGACACATTTTAAACTTAGCGTGCACTAAGCATTTATCTGTAGCGTGCGCTACCTGTTCAAATATTTCTTTTCAGATCTTTGACTCTTCTCGTGATTTCCGTGTTGACATTTTTCACAACGGATATATTCCTTCATTAGCCGCATTAGCCTTCAACTGTAGCATGCGCTAACTCAGTCATGTAGCGTGCGTGTGTTGCGTACGTTTTTCATCAGGTGACACTTCAGGTGAGTCTTGAGGTGATACTTCACACTCTCGTCTGTCTCCAGGTAGCTTTCGTTAGCGTGCGCTAATATGTGCACATTGCGTGCGCTAACATTGTTTCTTTACCCAGTTTGTGCGTCTTCGACTCTTTGTTGTTTTGTTGTTTGTTTTTCATTGTTGTAAACAATTTATCATCAAAACATAATATGTATGGAGTAGAATATTCCAACACACGTCAATTTCATGTCATGGAAATCACTCAATTTACTCTTATTAAAGTCATATATTTCGACGTATCACAAATTCTAGCCCAGGTCATTTTTGTTAATTATTTTCAAGTAGTCATTTGTTATTAATAATATTTAATAATAATAATGTTATGAAAATATTAATAGTAGTATGATCATTCTTACTATTTGTAGCATTTCTAATATCATTATTAATATTATTCTCCGTATTATTATTATTATTATTACAAAATAACTATTATTATTAATAATAATATAAATTATTACCACCAATATTTTTATTATTACTTTTATCATTATTATTATTATTATTATTATTATTATTATTATTTTAAAAAAACAAATTTTATTAGATGAATAACAGTTTATAAGAAATTAGTGGGCAGCCGAGATACTATTTGGGCCCCCACTCCTTTTGCAATAACAAAACCAACTCGAGCAAAGATATGAGCAGCAACACACCTCCTAGCATCCTGAGACACCGGAATCTTCTGAACCCGTTTGAGTAAAGCAACAGTATTATTATTTTTTATCGATATTATTATTATCAGTATTATTATTTTTTTAATCTGCAAATCTTTTCGGAAAAGTTCTTTTCTTCTGCAAATCTCAAATCTCAGTCCTAATTTCTTTGACAAACCAGCCCCATCAACCATAAAAACCCTATTCCAGTCCGAACCCTGGTTCATAAAACCTGTAATCTCTCAACCACCCACAACCGGAGCACCAGGAGCCAACTTCACTTCATCTGAAACCACCATATATTCAGGCAAGAACCCAGCCCGAACTCAGGAACCAAATCCACTTGACATGCTCGAATTGGGAACTTAAGTCCTGAATCAAAACTCGCCCCTTTAGCAACCTGGATTCAATCAGGAACCAAACTCGATTACATAGCCCAAACTTCCATCTCAAAAACTCAAACCAGTCATAGATTAAACTCCTACCCTGCCTCAAAAGCCCGGAATTCCCAGCCCTAAACCCATTGGCCTTACCTGTTCAATCGACCGAACCCAACATCGGCCAGAAAACTGCCACACCTGCACCTTCACGGCGCAGCGCGCTGAAGCCTCATCGCTGCTGTTTTATATGTTGGAAAAATAGAGGAAATAGGCTGTTTTGAGCCGCCCACTTGAGAGGCAATTTTGAGTGGTCTCGAGTATGGGTTAAAGTCGGGACTTGATTGGAATACGTAGTACTCCGTACGAGATTTCCAAAACATGTAAGAACACTCAAAATGATTGAGGTATGAATGAGATGTAATGTTCCAAAGTGAACCCTTTAGAAATGGGTTTGGGATGTTATCCCATATTGGAAAAAGAAGAGCAAAATTGTGAGTATATAAGGAGATGTGGACAAACTCTTGTTCAAAAGTGAGACATGAGTGGATGTGTGACTAGGCGCCCCTCGCGCGCGCCGCCGCCGCCGCCGTCCGTCCGTCCGGTACGGCTCGGCGCGGCTCGGTTTGGGTCAAAGGGCGATTTGGGCGAAATGTCTCGGAAGTTATCTTTTTACTGCAATTTTATTTGGCAAAATTCATTTTGTTAAACCACGTCAATCATAAAATTCGAATTTTCGGATTAGGATTAATATCAATTTGATTGTGATGATTATCGGATTAATATATTAGGATAATATCGAATTATTTGATAATTATCGGACTAATATATTAATAGATTAGGATAAGTGTTGAAGAGACCAATCCTAATTAGAGTTCCTCCAGCACATGTCTCTCTCATCTTCACCTATAAATACAGATGTGAGGGGTCCGATTTTATACATGAATTTCGTCCGTTTCTTTCCAGCAGATTTCCGAGTCCTTTTTTTTCGAAAATAAATTTCTTCTCATATTTTCGGTCGCGTCGGTGATAGTTTAGATTTTATTCTAGTTCGTTGCGGGTACGATGATCGATTTATCAATGCATCGAGATGTTGTTTTATCCTGGGAGGCAGAAGTTATACACTGTGGTGGAGGCGAATTTGCTTTAAGGAGACAGATTTTCTGGACTCAACATCGCCCACATTCGGATTTACCTCCTTTGATTAATGATATATATACATATATATTATTTAATGCTTTCGTTATTAACGAATCAGTCTCCTACTTTGTTCTCAAATTTGCGGCTCATGCAGTAGATTCAAAACATGGATCCGGCGGCGGTGATGATGGAAGAGATCGGAAGAAATGCACTTAAACTTCCTGCAAAGAAGATTGTTGGAAACGATGCAGAAAAGTAAGTTTTCCTCATCATTAATATTCACATGATTAAGTGTGCATGTTTCTTATTTAATTTGGAATGAGATATATAGAATGATTCATGCGTGGGATAATCGATGTTGCCAGTTTGTTTTCTTGGTAAATATACCAACATTATATTTTGGATTTTGCCGATCGCATGGTGCGTGTGAGGTTTATATGTCGGTGTGTGTGTGTATCATATTTGTGAGTGTGTATGCGAGGATTATTTTTCTTACAGTGGAAGAGAGAGAGAGAGAGAGAGAGAGAGAGAGAGAGAGAGAGAGAGAGAGAGAGAGAGAGAGAGAGAGAGAGAGAGAGAGAGAGAGAGAGAGAGAGAGAGAGAGAGAGAGAGAGAGAGAGAGAGAGAGAGAGAGAGAGAGAGAGAGGCAAGGAATCTAGAGAAGAATGAGGAATTCCGTCGACCGTGAGAAATAAAAAGGGGTTTTTATACCCGATATTTCTTAGGGTTATTCAGCTAAACCCCCATATTTCTAGATACTTCAATTTAGCCCCAGTCCTTTCCATCAATTTTTTATTTCATCCCCCTCCAGTTTTTATTGCTCCCATTTTTAGCCCTTAATTCTTAATTCCTGCAATTTTACCCTAGTCATCCTTCCAAATATACAATCAGGCTCTTTTTTTATTATTACTTTGACTTTTTCAATTAGTTATGTTTCAACTAAATATTTAATTTATTTATTTTATTTAGTACTGAATCGTTATTATTTATTCTTGTAGATAATAAAAAGGATTTTCGGGCGTAGGAATTTGTGAGTTGAGCTTTCTGCATTTCATCCTGTTCACGCGACATAAATCAGGTGGGAATTTTACGCTATCACTTTAACTACTTTTATTGGACTGTGTAGGTAATAACTATAATATCAGTTCATGTTATGCATGCTAGATTCATGTTATACGTGACAAAGAGTTGATCACAAAATATATACCACGTTATGCATGCTCGATTCATGTTATACGTATCAGATTCAGATTCAAATATTACAGCATTTTAATTCTATGCCTCCATGAGATTGTATATTATTGTGTAATTGTGTAATTTTCTACGAGCTAAAGGAAGATCATCCCCCACATTATTTTGTAAATCTAAGGTTAATTGGAATTGCGATGGACGAATTACGAGGCTACGAAGCATATGATGAATTTTTATTTTCTTGTTTTAAATTTTTCATGTATTGGAGAAACAATTTTGTTGACATATATTTGATTAAATATTCCTCTGCTAATTTATCCGATCATGTTTTGACACTTTGGCGTTTTAAATTCCTTGACATAAATTGCTTATTTAAGTTCAGTACCACTTGTGTGACGATTCGACTTTCCAGGCGAGTATAATTATTTTCCAAAAAGAAAATTTAATTATTCTTTTATTCCCCAAAACAAATGCTTGAAAAATCGGGGTGTTACATTGTGGTATTGGAGACGCCAGGTTTTTTTTTTTTACCTTCTTGTAGTCCCATTATTTATCATATGCCCTCAGCTGTCGCTACTTCCTCACTTCATTCCTGTTGAATTGGTACCGCCACTAGAAGGGGGATCGAATAGTGCAGAGTAGAGTTTTGAACTCTTTTTGTACGGAAGCAAATATTAGGAGTAAAAACGAAGTGGGGAAATAAAGAAACACAAGAAATTGTTCAAGAGGTTCGGCTATCCAAAAGACTACGTTTCCTACCTAGTGTTATCGACTATGACATTTCTCAAAAGTTGAATGCACTTTATAGTTTAGTGCGAACTCTTTACAATAGCACTTTTCAGGATTAGTGCCGAACTTACAGTTTCTTGATTTCTGGGGGTCAAGAATAACCTAAACTATAATCTCTCTTATTTTTCAGTGTACAAGACAACCTCACACAAATACAAAAGATATTGCGAGTATAGATACTCATCTTTTACGAAGTAATAGCTCGAAGTGATATAAGAATGTATATAAAAGATTGTTAGAACAATTCTTCTTATATCGGTATTATCTTTCAGAGTGTAAGAGAATGATATAATAGCTTGATATGCTCAGGGATTTCTTGTGTTATTCATCTCCGTAAAATTCTTCTATTTATAGCATTTTGGAGTCTCTTTCCCGTTGGAATAGTAGACCTTCTTAGCGTACGTTATGTAACATGTGTTGCATATGTAAGGTCATATAACATACGTTACTTGATTTTGTAGCGTACGTAATAGCAACTCCCGAAGTAGGCAGTAGCATTCATATATTTTCCCAGAAAACAAACAGTCAATAATCACAATTGTTAGGCGTATTTTTATACGCTTATTTATCATTATTTTGTATTCTTTTTGTGAGTAAATCTGCATAAATGAGCCTTTAATGCCCTATTATTTTATGTTTTGCAGGAAATTGGAGTCCGAAAGCCGAAACGATGAAAAATGGACGAAAACGGTGAATTTTGGCCTGGGGCCGCATCACAAGGCAAGCGGGCCGCAGCACACGCAGAGGACCAGCAGGCACCAGAGTAGACTGTACTCTGAGCCGCGGCACAGATCTAGTGAGCCGCGGCCCAGAGGAAAATTATAGTGCCCAGGTTTTTATCGGAGTGCCATGAGCCACGGCACAGATTAAGTGAGCCGCGGCACACAGGGCGTTTTTGGTGTGCTCCGCGCAGGTTTGGGCCGTTTTGAAGCCAGTTCTCGACCTAATCACAGGGACGCATTTTGGAGGCTGCCGAGAGCTATAAATAAGAGCTTAAGATCATAATTAGGGGGGATCTGGAGAGAGGATCGATCAATCTTGGAATCAGAGGAAGATCGCTGAAGCAGAAGACACCAAGAGCAGAGGGCGGAAGCCAGAAGAACGGAGGAATCCGAGTCTTCACCTGTGTTTTATTTCAATGCCTTCATTCATTAATTCTGTATTTTTATCTTTTAGCATGTCAGGCTAAAACCCTGTTCTAGGATTTTGATGAAACTTAAGTTTTGACGGATTTGCTTTTGATTATCTATATAATTCCCTTTTCTATTGAGTTTTCCCAATCAATTTTAATGCTTTCAATTGTCTGGCCAATAATTGGATTGTTTTAATTACGCAACTCGAATCGGGAGAGGAGAGTTGGTGAGGAACTATTGGTGAGAACCGTTTTATCTTGTGAGATAGGAATATACTCATAGGAACTACGTGGCCTTTTGAGGATTTTGTGCTTTTTGCCTATTGTCGAATTAATTCACCTAGGGATAGAGTGCGTTATTCGCCTTTAGAAAAATCTATTGACCTCGGGAGAGGCGGTAGAGTATTTTAGTAATCTTCGCCTTCAATAAATTGGGGAAATCATTAACTTCAGATAATCGAGAGTAAATTCGGATAAACCAAGGTGGATTCAGAATCCTAGACTTATTCATCATTTGATTTTCTTTCTTCAAGCGATCGTTTTTACTGTTAGTTCTTTTATTGGTTTTATTTAGTTATTAATTGCAACCCAAATTTCGGCTGTTCAAATAAAATTAGAGTACATAAAAATAGGTACTTAGTAATTCAGTCCTCGTGGGAACGATACTCACTCATCACTTTATTACTTGTCTACGATAACGTGCACTTGCGTTTAACGAAATATCGCAACAACAGTTGCATATAGCAAGGGCACATTTCCGAATCAGGCGTACTGTGACGTCCATCTTTATCCATAATGATTGGTCGTCCATACTCCATGTATGATTGGGTATATTCGACGGTTTGCGACTGGTTGTTCATACGCCCGAGGGGTATGTTCGACAGTCGGGTTTGTTTCTTTGAGATCCATTGTATGTGATGTAATATACGTAATTTTCCATTTTTAGCAGTTTCCATTTTTGGTGTATGTCTATTTTTATCGACTCTTTTGTAACTGTTTCGACATTGTGAATCTACTTTATTCTTGGAGTTTTTCCATTTGGACGAGTTTTGGTGATGTTTTCACGTGATTTCATTTTATGATATGTATTGTCGTATGAACGTTCGATTCTCGTAAAACTCGTTCGTTTTCGTTGTTTCTTGGTTTGTGCAAGTTCATATGCTTGAGTTGGTCATGTTGAGACTTTCAGTTTGTAAATCCGACATCGTTTCGTGATTTTCGGACACTTGGGCCATTTTTGTAATTTCCTAATAGTTTAGGGAATCTCATTTTCGTTGTCGCATTACGGACCCTCCGGTGGTCGGAATTATATTTTCTTTCAGCGCTTAGCTCCGTCGTCTTGTATACTTCGTGTTTATGTTTCTGGATTCTGCCTTGTCGTGCATCTCGAGAATTGTACCCTCGGCAGCAGCGTACTGCTGATGTGAGCAGTACTGCACTGCTGCGCAGGTAGCGCACGCTACTCCTTTCCCCTTGCGTGCGCTATCGATGTACAGTTAGCGTACGCTAACTAGTTGTTGTTAGCGTGCGCTATCGTGTAGCATTAGCGCGCGCTAAGCCTGTCTAGCGCATGCTAATGATGTCGGACAGTAACTTCGGCACTATTTGTGAGCCCCGTTAGTGCGCGCTACTTGTGTTAGTTAGTGTGCGCTAACTATACAGTTTATATAGATCAGCGGCAGTTCAGATTCAGCATTATTTTTCATTCTTTTTCTTTCATTCCCTTCCTACGGGCGATTTCGGATATTTCAGAGAAGATTGTAGAGAGTAATCAGTGGAGTTCCCTTCCAGTCCGATTCTTGTGTCTCAAGCATAACACATCATCATCTAAACCCATCTCTTTCACTCCGATTCAAGGTATTTTCGTCTAGAACCCTAAATTGTCAAATTTTGGGGTTTTTTCTGTGTTTAGCTTATTAGACTCGAATTATTCTAGTATGATGCGATATTCTTCATCGATTTTTGTTATTGGGTGATTTCCAATCCGTTTTCCTCGAATTAATCCGTGAATTATTGATACGGGGATATTTTGCGTAAACCCTCGCCCGTATCGATTGGTCGTTCATTATCGTAATTTATAATCGGGGTTATGGGTGTATTCCAATCGATTATTGTTGTCCGTTGGGACTGAACTATGTTGATCCTTCATTTAGGAACCGTCGTTTTCCACCCGGATCGTTTTTAGTCGTGTTTCACTTCCGTTTCTTCAAGAATGTCTCAAAGGCAAATACTTTACATTTGTTTACATGTTCTAGTATTTGAATTATGGCTGTATCGTGGTTGTTGTGGATGGATATGTGTATGTTCACCTAGGGACGGTCCGACGGGGCTTCTATGGATACGTATTGCCGTGTGTGTGCGTATCACGAACTGTGGTTAACCACCTAGGGACGTCCGACGGGGCTCTATGGGGTACGGTGGCCGTGAGTCTCGTACCAAGGTTAACTTTGAATTATGATTGTTGGAGATAATGTGTTTTGTGATTGTACACTGCAAATATTTCGGAATATAAAATGTTTTCTAAAATGATTTTTGGCGCATATATTCATCTGATTAGAATGTAGTTCAAATGGATTATACATGCACTAGCAGTTGTCGCTAACCCCTTAAATGGGGGAAATACTTTTTGTATTTCAGGTATCGATCGTGGGGACAAGCGAGCACTCGAGCCGTATGAGGATGATGGGCAAGCATGATACTGTCCAGTAGTCGATTATTGGTGTTTTGTTCTGTCGGTTATTGTTGATGTATTGTTTTGGGATTTCTGTATTATAAAATTGGTTTAAGTACTCGAGTACTTCGTGTTGAATTTGTTAATATTGTGTCCCCGTTTTGGGAAATGGATTTGATGTCAGGTTTTATTTGTCGGTTTGTAGTCTTTTATTTGAATTGTCATTTTATTGATGATTATTTGTCATTGTCGAATGTCTTGTTTGGTACGTTAGGCTGGTAGATTCCACAGTGTGGGGTCCACGGCATTGTAATATGCCCTAAATGTCTTGGGGGTGTTACATGTGATTTGTATGTCGTTTTGAGAATTTTATTCTCTCGTATATCTGTCACTGTGTTTCTTCGTTGGTCTTGTTTGGAGTTTATCATGTTGATGATATTCTCAGTTGTGTTTTGACCTTTGGTTGGTCGTATTGGAGTTTATCATGTTGATGATATTCTCGGTTAATATTTTGGTTGATCATGGTTATTGATCGTATGAGCGTTCGAACTTCGTGTCGATGTTTCGGGATTTTGCTGTCATTGATCTACAGATGTATTGTGTATATTTGGTTCTTATTAGGATTGGTATTTAATTGTGCAATCTGACAGACAGGATTTGGCACGGATGGATGACTTCACACTTATGAGTTATGATGATATTTTGAGGATTTTTGGTATTGTTCGGACATAGTATAGAGGTTTGGATTTGGTTTCATTTCGTCATTTGAGAATGCGAAATGTGGATTATGGTAAGGATTGATTTGATATGGATTGTTATGGGCTGGTGAGGTTATGACGGTAAGATTACGTTGCTAGTATTCTTACTATGCTATTACATTGGTATGCAATTATTTATGTGATGTGATTCGTTATCATTGTTGATTATTGTGGTTGATCCCGTCATGGGCTTTATTTTTAGGTACTCGGAGATCGATCTAGTAGTGATCGTGAAGAGATGAGCTTCACTGGTGATACTGGCTATAACATATATTTTGGGATTGAGTATTTCACTGATTGTTTTCCGCTGCAAATGTATTTTTAACTGTTTGTTATATCTGCTGCATGAGTATTTTTAAATGGCTTTTTGGTATTTTGAAACTCATGTTATTTTGGAAAATCGTTTTCTAAACTTTTTTTCAATATGTATAAGCGGTGGCTTAACGTACACTTTTGAATCTGTTGAGTTTTGACATTTTTGCCTTGTACTTCCAAATGAAATTTTATGACGATATTCGAAAATATACTTTGGAAAACATTTAAGTATTTGAAAGATATTACCGCCTTTGCCTTTTTGGCGTATTTGAAATGATTACAAAAATAATTTTTAGCCTTGTGAGTTCCGGCGCGGGGCTCACGGCGCTGTAATATCCCCGGATGTTTTTGGGGGTGTTACAACTATAATACAACCTACAATTAACTCCACCACCCCTGCCCACTCTTCACACTCCCCGTCCCCTTCATATTAGAGTATGCCCTCGAATGCCACTCCTAGGATCAAAGAGTTGGGGTATTTATATGTGATTATGAATTTATTAGTAAAAGGGAGTGATTTTTTCTTTATTTATTATATATTATTGGCGTTCATGATTTAGTAAATAAATAGAAATCATGTCCGTACTTTTGAGTAAAACATTCACTCCTTGTGAGATAAAGAGTCTTGTACTGGAAGTGTTTATAACTCAAAAACTTAACTTATACGCAAGTCGATGAAACTTAATTGGGCGTTAAGTTTTCATGAAGACTTGTATAACGCATGCTTGAACATATGCATGTCTTCGCTCAGGAGTAGTGGGAGCATACGGTATAGGTATACTAACTGGGTTAATATACTCGGAAACGACTCACCCCGATTCAGTCACATGGATTTAACTCTAGGATAGTCAATTACTGAATCGTAAGGTTATGACAGGTATGCATGAACCTTTGACTTGAGGGTTCAGTAGAAGTTGTGCTTGTTTCATTAGAGTAGTTCGATCTAATCACCTGTCGGTAGGGATCAACCTCGTAGTGAAACTTAATGAGTAAGTACAGTCTTTAATGAATACCAAGAAATGATTATTTGTCCTCTAAGCGAACAGGATAATGGCATATGTGGTTAGTGGCAAATGAGATCAAAAGTCTTTGGACAAAATGATTAACCTAGTTTGATACACGAGAGCTCTATAATCTTAATTTGCATAGTGATGAATCGATTGTTGATCAACTCATTCTGTTCTATCTAGTCGTGTTTTTGTTTGCTTTTTAGTATTTTTGTTCTCTTTTATGCGTGGTATGTTGTGTTTTTAATTTATAGGTAATCAAGCGAAGATTGTGGTGAAATATGCGCTTTCATAGCTAAAATTGGAGTTTATGACGATCAAAAGCTAAAACGGGGCCTAAAACGACAAAAGATTGAAGCAGTATCGGTCGAATCTTCTAAATTCCAGAATCACCACTCCGAATTGAGATGTATTCTCCTTTGATATAAATTCCTCGTGAAATTAGCTTTGAAACGGTATATCATATGATAAAATCCGAGGTGTATTGATGCAAGAACGAGGGATCAAGCCGAAAAAGACCAAAAACCGGAAGAAAACAACTCGGCCGTGCCATACAACACGGCCGGGTCTCGCTCCAGTGAAAATCACTATTTCCGGAAGAGTACAACACGGCCGTGTCATGGGACACGGCCGAGTTACGGTCCAGTCGGTTTTGCAAATCTAGCGCAGTACAACACGGCCGTGTCATGGGACACGGCCGAGTCTCAAGACAGAACACCTTTTCCTTTTCAGAGTAGTACGACACGAGCCGTGTCACTTTTCGGTTCATGTCACTTTCCTTGACATTTTTGCACAACTTTAAGCCTTTTCTTGATATTTTTGGCTATAAAAAAGGGAGGTGGAGACCATTTGGAGATATTCTTATCTTGTGGAGGATATTCTTGGGTGAAAAACACAAGATTGAGGGAGAAAACACCAAAAAGTGAGGAAAAAGTGAGATTGTTTTATCATCTTCCTTGTATGTTCTTGGAGTGAAAAATACATTTGTGAGATATAATAATTCCTTGTATCATTTTGTTGTGAGTTCTTGAAAGAAGATCATCAAACCTTCATCAGGAATTCGATTTCGGCATTTTCAAGGGAAGTTTCTACATGTTTTGCTCTTCAATTTCCATTATTGTTGTTGAAATAATCATGTGTGGCTAAACATTTCATATGGGTTTTTAGAATGAGCCACACACATGTTATCGATTATTAGTTTCTATTGATTTTCCGGGTAAAGTTTGGGATTGTTCCTCTTGTTCGTTCTTCGTATAAGAACTTTTGATTTAGATCATCAAACCTTTTTCATAGTTGTTATTATTATTCAAAACGAGGGTTTTTATCGGTCTTCGCCATCAAACGGTCCGGTAGAAATGATTGTAAATGTTCTCGAGCTTTTTCGCGCGATCTTTTAACGATTTACCTCATCAAATGTAGTCGGTTAATTGATTGTTAGTTAGAGATTCATCCCCATCAAAGGAGTGTCTCTCATTTTCGTCAAGAACAATCGTGATTTTTAGAATTACCGCCATCAAATGGATTTCTTTTAATCGTGAGCAATCGATAATTCCAAACCTTATTTATTTGAGTATCGGAACTAATAATTGATTACGTGTGTGTCGGTGACTCTAAATTCCCATATCAATCTCATTATTGTTATCTCTCATTTATCCGACTATCAAATTGGTGTTGTTATCGCTTAGATTATTTTCAATTTTATGCGTTAGTAATTGTATTCCTATCGAACCAATGATGTATTTTAATTTATTTTACTTTTGTTCATTCGACTATTTGCCGAACATTATCGAACTTTAAACCGTTTCCAATTCCTCGAGAGATCGACCTCGGAGTTACTTGCCTCTGCCTACAAAAGCGATTCGTACACTTGCGAGTATTTAATTTGAACCATCAAGTTTTTGGCGCCGTTGCCGGGGAATTGGCGTTTAATTTTTAATCTTGTTTTAATAATAGCTGAATTGTTATTCTTGATCAATTTTACTTCGATAAAATTCGCTCTTACTTCCTTTGTTTATGCTTGGTAGGAGATAGTTGGGTAACCCGATTCTTCCGCCGATAGACGAAGTTCAAAGGATTAGAGCACCAAAAATAATGGCCACATCATCAATGGCAAATGACGAGGTGAATCCGGACCTTGAAGAGCGACTTTTGATCCAAGAAGAAAACACTCGTCAACCGAGGGTTGAGAATGTTGCACAAAATATAGATGAGGAAGAAATTCGTCAACCAAGGTTTCCGAGATATGATAATGTTGGGCGCAATCAAGGGATACCCGAAGCTCAACAAGGGAGATACTTCTATCCGAGACAACCACCCGTTGGAATGCAATATGGAGCGAATTATTATCCCGGACCTCAATATGGGATGGAAGCAAACTATAACATGCCGCAACAATCTCCGGTCGAACATCTTATGAGGGACTATGCAAAGCCCGTGGTGAACACCGCCATTTCATGCATCCAATTAGCACCAGCCGCAAGGAACTACCACATAAGCGGATTTCACATCGAGCAATTGCCCTCATTTCACGGATTAGCACGAGAGGATCCGTTATCATTCATCCGAGACTTCTATGTGGCGATTGACAACTTCCCATTAAATGGGTTGAGCGAGGATCAACTAAGGATGAAGTGCTTCCCTTATACACTGAAGGATGTGGCGAAACAATGGTTGATGACTTTGGCGCCCGGCTCACTAAGAACATGGGATGAAGTTTACGATAAATTCATTACCAAGTACTTCTCCCATTCAAAGACTACGCAATTGAGAACTCAAATCTCAACTTTCGGACAACATGACGGAGAGGCATTTCACGAAGCATGGGACCGATTCAAAATGCTCCTCATTCAATGCCCACACCATCACTATCCGCTTCAACTACTTAATCAATTCTTCTATGACGGATTGACTCAATATTGCCAAGAAGCGGTAGATAATGCAGCCGGTGGTCCGTTTTGGGGTTTGACAGAGAGACAAGCGTATGATGTGTATGAAACATTGGGAGCCAATTCTCAACAAAAAAGTGTACGTGTTCGTAGGGGATCCGTGCACCAAGTAAGCGAGAAGGACGAAATGCAATCTAAAATCGATGAGTTGACAAATGAACTAAGACAACTCAAGACTCAAAATAAATTTTCTAGCTCACGAGTTTGCGATATTTGCGGAGCACCCGGACATGATGCCAATTCATGCCCTCATACTTTTCCGGGAGAACAAACCGAACAAGTTAATTGGGCTATGGGACAAAGCACGGGAAGGCCCGAGTGGGAAGAGAGGAGAAATAATTATGGCGTAAACGCAAGAAATGCACCTCTCCCAAATACTTATCATCCTGGACTAAGAAACCATCCGAATTTCTCATGGAGAAACAACAACCCGATGCCATACGACACAAGCGCCCAAGCTCAATACAATGGAGGAAATCGAGCCCAACAACCAACGCGAAGTGAACCACCTCCATAACAAAGGAACTCTCTTGAGGAGGGTATTGCGGCATTCATTAAGGAGAGCAAGGAAAACCGATAGGAGAACAATAAGAGGTTCGAATATTTAGAAGCTTCGATGAAGAAAATGGAGATTCAAATTGGGCAACTTGCTACCGAGGCACGTAGACAAGAAAGGGGTAAACTACCAAGTCAACCCGAGCAAGCTCAAGCCATTACCACTCTCCGAAGTGGTAAAGTGATTAATAAAGAAGTTAATTCCGAAGTAAAAGAAAGAGGCGATGAGAAAGAAGACGAGTCGGGAAATCAAGAGGAGAAAATAGACGAAGCAACCTCAACTTCCAAGCTTCCCAAATCCACTCAACCATATAAGCCACCAATTCCTTTCCCAAGCCGATTTAGAAAAGCAAAGCAAGATGAGCAATTTTCCGAAATCTACGACATGCTTTCGAAGGTTCATGTCAACTTACCTCTTTTGGATGTTGTGAAGAACATTCCTGCTTATACAAAATTTTTCAAAGAGTTGACCTCAAACAAAAGAAGATACAATGGGAATGAGAAAGTGGTGCTCTACGAGGTAGAAGCAAGGGGTCAAAAGAAAGGCGATCCCGAAAGTTTTATGATCGACATCACTATGGGGGATAAGAAAGTTGCTCATGGGATGTTAGATTTGGGGGCAAGTGTGAATCTCATGCCATACTCGACCTATTTGAGGCTTGGACTCGGGGGAATCATACCGACAAGAATGACTCTTCAAATGGCGGATAGCCCCAAGGGAGTCATTGAAGACCTATTAGTGCAAGTGGACAAGTTGGTGATTCCGGCCGATTTTGTTATCTTGGAGATGAGCGATTTCGGAACAAGTGAAAATGAAGGGACAATACTTCTAGTACGGCCATTCATGCGTACAACAAAAACAATCGTCGATGTTGATGAAGGAAAGGTCACCATGACCGTCTTGGGCGAAACCGTGGAAATCAACGTGTTCGGTTCATTTCCTATCCCTTCTCATATTTATGATGCCCATGATGTGAATTTTATTGATTGCATTGATTCCTTGGTTAATGATACATATTTTCATGATGATGTATGGGACACGTTGTATGATGCTCTAACCGTTGAGCATGATATGGGGCTGAATAATCTAGAAATTGAAGAATATGTTGCATTGTTAGATAATTCCGAAACAATTGATGAAGTTGACGGTTTTAAGATACCATTGGAATTAAAATTTGAGGAGCCCGTTGAAATCACCCCACCCCAACTTGAATTGAAAGAACTTCCGGCACATCTTAAATATGTTTTCTTAGGCAAAAGTGACACTTACCCTGTAATTGTCTCTTCCGAATTAACTACCTTGCAAGAAAACAAATTAGTAGAAGTTCTAACTAAGTTAAAGGAAGCGATTGGGTGGAGTATTTCCGATATCAAGAGAATAAGTCCTGTTAGGTACATGCATAAAATAATTCTTGAGGATAATGTTAAACCGGTTAGGCAACCTCAAAGGCGTTTGAATCCGAACATGCAGAAAGTTGTGAAAAAAGAAGTTTTGAAATTGCTAGATGTTGGAGTCATCTACCCGATATCCGACAGTAAGTGGGTGAGTCATGTGCATGTAGTGCCTAAGAAATCTGGAATAACGGTGGTTCGTAATGATAAAAATGAATTGGTGCCCACTAGAACGGTAATCGGTTGTCGTATGTGCATTGATTATCGGAAATTAAATGCTGTAACAAAAAAGGATCATTTTCCCCTTCCTTTCATTGATCAAATGTTGGAACGTTTAGCTGGGCATGATTATTACTGTTTTCTAGATGGTGTTTCAGGTTTCTATCAGATTCCCATTGCTCCGGAGGATCAAGAGAAGACCACTTTCACTTGCCCTTTTGGCACTTTTGCTTTTAGGAGGATGCCATTTGGTCTTTGCAATGCTCCCGCTACTTTTCAAAGGTGCATGCTATCCATATTCTCCGACTTGTTAGAAAAATCCATCGAGGTATTCATGGACGACTTTTCTGTGTTTGGAACCACTTTCGATGATTGTTTAAATAATTTGACTATTGTGCTAGAACGATGTATTGAGTGTAATCTTACACTTAGTTGGGAAAAGAGTCATTTTATGGTAAAACAAGGTCTTGTTCTAGGTCATGTGGTTTCCAATAAAGGAATGGATGTTGATAAGGCTAAAGTCGATTTAATTGTTAAATTACCTCCACCTTCATGTGTCAAAGAGGTTCGAAGCTTTTTAGGGCATGCCGGGTTTTATAGGCGTTTTATTAAAGATTTTTCGAAAATTGCGCGCCCTTTGAGTAACCTTTTGTGCAAAGATGCCAAATTTGATTTTACCGAGGAATGTTTAGTCGGTTTTAATGCTTTGAAAGAAAAGTTAACTTCCACACCTATTGTTGTTGCTCTCGATTGGTCTCTCCCGTTTGAAATTATGTGCGATGCGTCCGACTTTGCTATAGGCGCCGTTTTGGGGCAAAGAGTGAATAAATTTTTCCACGTGATTTACTATGCGAGCAAAACGCTCGATGAAGCTCAGGCTAATTACACCACCACCGAAAAAGAATTTTTAGCCGTTGTATTTTCTTTAGACAAATTTCGATCCTACTTGGTTGGCTCAAAAGTGATTGTGCATACGGATCACGCTGCATTGAAATATTTATTAAAAAAATCCGATGCAAAACCAAGATTAATTCGGTGGGTTCTTCTGCTGCAAGAATTTGATTTGGAATTCAAAGATAAAAAGGGGTCGAAAAACGTAGTTGCCGACCATCTATCTAGGCTAACCTAGGGAGATAATTTTAAGCTTGATAATCATTTGCCAATTGTTGAAACTTTCCCTGATGAGCAATTATTTGATGTAACAAGGACACCTTGGTATGCTGATATTGTCAATTACATTGTTAGTGGTGTTTTGCATCCCGACTTGACCTATAAAGGGAAGAAGAGATTTGTTTCCATGTGCAGGCATTACTTTTGGGACGAGCCCTACTTATTCAGGTTGGGGCCTGATCAGATATTCCGACGTTGCGTCCCGGAGGAAGAGCACGAGAGCATATTGTTATTTTGCCATGAGTTGCACTGTGGGGGACATTTTAGCACAAAGAAAATGGCTCACAAGGTCCTTCAATCGGGATTCTACTGGCCAACATTATTTAAAGATGCCTATTTCCATTGCAAGAGTTGCGATCGTTGTCAACAAACGGGGAATATAAGCAAAAGGAATGAGATGCCGTTGACAAACAATCTTGTTGTGCAACTTGTCGATGTTTGGGGAGTGGATTTTATGGATCCTTTTCTAATTTCCCATGGTTTTGAGTATATTCTAGTTGCTGTAGACTACGTCTCTAAGTGGGTGGAAGCAATTCCAACCCAAACTAACGATGCTAACGTGGTTTGCAATTTTTTTAGGGATGTGATTTTCTGCAGGTTCGGGACGCCTAGAGCTGTAATCAGCGACAGAGGCACGCATTTTTGCAATAAGCAACTTGCAGGCTTGCTTAAGAAGTACAATGTGATGCATAAGGTCGCAACGGCATACCATCCACAAACTTCCGGGAAAGTAGAAGTGAGCAATCGACAAATAAAGGCAGTACTCTAAAAGACGGTGAAACCGACAAGAAAGGACTGGGCATTAAAGTTGAATAACGCTTTATGGGCATACCGCACGACCTACAAAACTCCAATTGGAATGAGCCCGTATCGCCTAGTATTTGGGAAAGCATGTCACCTACCCGTTGAGTTGGAACACAAGGCGTATTGGGCAATCAAAGCGCTCAATTTAGATCAAGAAAAGGCGGGCGAGGAACGACTTTTACATTTAAATGAGCTCGATGAGATGCGATATGAGGCGTACGAAAACGCTAAACTCTACAAAGAACGGATGAAATGGTATCATGATAAGCGTATCGTTCATAAATCTCTCGAACCCGGGATGGATGTTCTGTTACATAACTCCCGTCTTAAGCTCATGCCCGGAAAATTGGTATCGCGATGGGGCGGACCATTCAAAGTCGTTAAAGTATGGCCGCACGGAGCAGTAGAACTTCTTGATCCGCGGAAGAATGAGCACTTTAAGGTAAATGGGCATAGAGTGAAGCCGTATTTCGGACGAATCGAAGAAATCAATGCGTTTGAGTGCATACAGGTGCACGACGTTGAAACTTGAACAAAACGGGAAGAAGTCGAGCTAATGACTATAAAAAAGCGCTACTTGGGAGGCAACCCAACGGTTTAATTAGATTTTTTGTCTTTTGTTTTTCGCATTTATTTTTCTTATTTGTTTTTACTCGATTCAAAACTGACCAGTTCAACTGTGGGTGTTAAAATTGCAGGAAACGAGTGCGTTTTCAGAAACTAATAATCTGGGCAGGTTGGACACGGCCGAGTTACCTTTGGCACGGCCGCGTCTCAAAACAGGAGGGTTTTTCTTATTCTGAATAGTAGGACACGGCCGAGTCTCAGGACACGGCCGAGTCTCAGGACACGGCCGAGTCTCAGGACACGGCCAAGTCTCAGGACACGGCCGAGTCTCAGGACAGTGAGAATTTGATTATCCCGAACAGCACGACACGACCGTGTCACAGGACACGGCCGGGTGTCAATACAGTGAATTTTGATTTTCGGGGATAGTATGACACGACCGTGTCATAGGACACGGCCGAGTCGGTCGACAGTGGGTTTTTGCTTATTTTGAACAGTTCGACACGACCGTGTCATATGCAACATGGCCGTGTCAGTCAGTCTTATATAAAAGGGAGCACGGCCGAAACGCCATTATCATCTTCTCCAGATTTTTATTGTTCTTTCCTCCGAACCCTAGCATCTATATTTCCAATTTTTCTCTTCGTTTTTAAAGAAATTTTGTGCAAAATCGAGGGGAGATACAAGAATCTACTACGTAATCGTCATTTTTCAACCAATTTCACTCTTCAAAGGAGCAAATCAGACGAATTGGGACCGGCTTTTAATTTTTTTTTTCTCTTCAATATCTCCGAAATCAAGGTATGTTTCTCAAGTTTTTGATGATTATTCTTGGTTATGAACATGCTATGATGATTTGAATTGCTAGTCCTTAATTATCTAGGGTTCTTGAATAAATTGAAGGTGATGAAATTTGGGGATTTTCGATAATTCTTCATGCTTGATGATTAAAATTTCTCGATTGGAAATTCATGTAATTAAGGGATGTTTTCCATGAAGAAGATGATGAATTTAAACGATAGATTTTGCTTGGGAGTTGTTTTGATCAAAAATGTTTATATTGGGGAATTTCATTGTTTGCTATAAGTTTGGGGGAGGAATACGTTATCAAGTCCTTAGATAATGATAGATTGAAATTTTTGCAGAAAATGGCACGAGGAAGAGGATGAGGAAATTCACAACGCGAAAGGGGTAGGAATGGCGGGGAACAAGTGCAGCCGGCAAGAATGGCTATTCAAAGGGTTGTGGAAACTCCGGAGTCTTATGGAGTCAATCTCCCTGAAACACAATATGAAAGGTGGGAAATGCTGGGTTAGAAAAAAATGCTCCCTACGAGGTGGCCCGATGACGAATGCATGAACACAATGGGGATAAGAGAGGACGTGATGAAATTCCTTGAAAGAGTGAACTGGGCGTGGATGATGACTCAACAATGGCCGACTTATAGGTGTATGACGATGGAGTTTCTCAGCACTCTCACTGTAAGAAGAGATCCGGTGACTCGAGAACCGACCGAAATGACATTCCAGATCAACAACAACGAAGAGAGACTGACTATCGTCCAGTTGGAGGAAATTTATCATGCAAGACACAACGGCCATTACCCGATAAACCGGTTCGCTTGTGAAACATATTGGAGAGCCATGGTGGAATACCCGGGGAGCGAGGCTCGATATTATATTGCAAGATCGGCTAAAGGATCAAACATTCGCATTCCCATACTCAGATATCTACACAAGGTGATTGCGAATACAATATATGGCCGAAAGGAAACCGAGCCCATTTCACTTCGGGAGTTATACATCCTGACTCACATGGTCGACAACTCTATTCCTGCAATCGGGGCTATGGTAGTGGAACATTTTGAGGATATCGCGACAAAGTCTAAGGGGGAGATATGGATAGGGGGTTTGATTACCCCTATCGCACTACACTTCGGTATTTCATTAGCTCAGATGACTCCCCTTCTTGGAAATAAGCTTCTCTCGATCTCCGTGATGAAGGTGATGAACATCCTGGACTATGAACAGCGCATAGTCTTCCTCCAGACAGACAACGACCACTTCCTCCTCCCGAATCCGCCTTTAACAACCATAAATAATATTCGGGATATGGGAAATCTTCAAATCGCTATGGAGGCACATCGATGAGCACGAATATCAGCTGGATTGGCTCCCCCGGGTCACAGCCCTCTCGACCGAAATGTTCGACCTCGGCGCATTATGGATGAAGATAGAGCCGAGAGGATGGAAGAGGAGGAGGCTTATGAAAGAGGCCCGGATGAAGAGGAAGAAGAAGAGAGCGAAGAAGAAGAAGAAGAAAGCACGAGAGATCAGCCCGAGACGTCAAGGCGGGCCGAAATTGGACGTGCCCCCTCGCGCCCAACATTAAGGGAGGAGTTCGTGGCCTACCGAGAGGAGGCTAGATGGGAGCGACGCGAGATAATGTCTCTTGTGAGACAAATGCACGAGTGGCATGTCCAACAAGACCACTTCCCTCCGCCCCGCCAGTAAAATCGGTCGTAAGTATTTCTTGACCAATGAAATTCTTTTGTTTAAATACTATACCCCCTTCGTTCGTATATTCTTTAATTCAAGTTTGGGGGGGATTGGTCAATAAATACTTCATTACTTTTGTTTTTAATTGTTTTCGGATACTATTTTGCTTGTTTGCTTATTTTTGGTTGTTTTGAGCATTTTGCACTTATTTGTGGTGTGTTTTTATTTGGTGTGTTTTTATTTTGCAAACTTGATAGAAACCTTGAAGTATGAATTTTTTTTGGAATGCCTCGGGATTTATTTCGTTGTTTTGATATACAAATCGAGGATAATTTGTTGATGAAAAATTGTTGATAATCGAAACGGGTGTGAAATTGAATAAGTAGTTTTAATATCTTGGAGGTATGAACAAACCTACTTGTGAGCTATCGAGCCTTCGTGCATTTTCTAAAATGCAAGTTTCATTGTCGAGTGTTTCATTCTTGATTTAAGACTCTATAACTTGCCTTGGTATCTTGTTTAAAACTACTGGTGTGTGTGCAAATTGAGTGAAAATGATTTTTGGCGCCTTTGATCCTAACCCTTCGATTTTGGCCAACCCAACATTTGATCATTCCTTAAATAAACCCAATTGAGGTCATTATCTATTTCATTTTTAAACCACATATCGAGCTTTCCATTACTATAATCCTTCGATCCATACTTAAGCGATTAGAAAATATTTTTGACGAGAATACTAAGATTGTGGTGACATTGGGTGACATACATATTGTTGGGAGTGTTGAATTGGTGAAAATAATTACTCCCCTATTTTTGGGAACTTAGTAACCGGGTGTATTCATGTGACCCATGTTTATATTCGCGTAAAACGGATCCCTTAGATATGTGTATGCTTGGAAGCAGTTGTGTATATTTTGATCCTAGTAACCGGGTGTATTCATGTGACCCATCGTTTACATTCGCGTAAAACGGATCCTAAAACAACCCAAGCCAAGAAAAAAAATCGGAGCAATAAGGAGGGTTTGACGCTGCATTTTTCACTTTCGATAGTGCTTGTTAGTGATTCATAATTAAGGGGATGAAAGAAGGAAACTTCAAAAAATCTTGAGCTTCTATAGCAAAAATGGTGATATAGTTCTAAAAATTGCTCAAGTCAAGTCACTTTAGCCATATTTATCCCACCTCGACCCAAGCCTACATTACAAGCTGAATAAAGCTCTTTTTTGATTCACGAAAAAATTACATGTACAAAACAGTGGTAGAGATAAAGACGATTGGCAAGCCTATGTGGTTCCTTATTTCATTGAATGAGTTCCGAGCGTATACTTATCCCTATCACTTTGAGAGTGTGTGAATATACTTGACCGGTGAGGTTTATATTGCCAAGTATTGACTATGATGATAAGGAAACACCCCGGAGATTTGAAAACTTTGTAGAACTCGACTTATTTTACTTGTGCGTATTGATGAAATTTTCGAAGAGGTCTTTTGAGGTATTTTGACAGTTGAGTTCCCCTTTGTGAGTGATTATTTTAAAATGCATTGCTCGGGACGATCAAAGTTCAAGTTTGGGGGGGTTTGATGAGTCGATTGTTGATCAACTCATTCTGTTCTATCTAGTCGTGTTTTTGTTTGCTTTTTAGTATTTTTGTTCTCTTTTATGCGTGGTATGTTGTGTTTTTAATTTATAGGTAATCAAGCGAAGATTGTGGTGAAATATGCGCTTTCATAGCTAAAATTGGAGTTTATGACGATCAAAAGCTAAAACGGGGCCTAAAACGACAAAAGATTGAAGCAGTATCGGTCGAATCTTCTAAATTCCAAAATCACCACTCGAATTGAGATGTATTCTCCTTTGATATAAATTCCTCGTGAAATTAGCTTCGAAACGGTATATCATATGCTAAAATTCGAGGTGTATTGATGCAAGAATGAGGGATCAAGCCGAAAAAGTCCAAAAACCGGAAGAAAACAACTCGGTCGTGCCATACAACACGGCCGGGTCTCGCTGCAGTGAAAATCACTATTTCCGGAAGAGTACAACATGGCCGTGTCATGGGACACGGCCGAGTCACGGTCTAGTCGGTTTTGCAAATCTAGCGCAGTACAACACGGTCGTGTCATGGGACACGGCCAAGTCTCAAGACAGAACACCTTTTCCTTTTCAGAGTAGTACGACACGGCCGTGTCCCAGGACACGGGCCGTGTCACTTTTCGGTTCATGTCACTTTCCTTGACATTTTTGCACAACTTTAAGCCTTTTCTTGATATTTTTGGCTATAAAAAAGGGAGGTGGAGACCATTTGGAGATATTCTTATCTTGTGGAAGATATTCTTGGGTGAAAAACACAAGATTGAGGGAGAAAACACCAAAAAGTGAGGAAAAAGTGAGATTGTTTCATCATCTTCCTTGTATGTTCTTGGAGTGAAAAATACATTTGTGAGATATAATAATTCCTTGTATCATTTTGTTGTGAGTTCTTGAAAGAAGATCATCAAACCTTCATCAGGAATTCGATTTCGGCATTTTCAAGGGAAGTTTCTACATATTTTGCTCTTCAATTTCCATTATTGTTGTTGAAATAATCATGTGTGGCTAAACATTTCATATGGGTTTTTAGATTGAGCCACACACATGTTATCGATTATTAGTTTCTATTGATTTTCCGGGTAAAGTTTGGGATTGTTCCTCTTGTTCGTTGTTTGTATAAGAACTTTTGATTTAGATCATCAAACCTTTTTCATAGTTGTTATTATTATTCAAAATGAGGGTTTTTATCGGTCTTCGCCATCAAACGGTCTGGTAGAAATGATTGTAAATATTCTCGAGTTTTTTCGCGCGATCTTTTAACGATTTACCTCATTAAAAGTAGTCGGTTAATTGATTGTTAGTTAGGGATTCATCCCCATCAAAGGAGTGTCTCTCATTTTCGTCAAGAACAATCGTGATTTTTAGAATTACCGCCATCAAACGGATTTCTTTTAATCGTGAGCAATCGATAATTCCAAACCTTATTTATTTGAGTATCGAAACTAATAATTGATTACGTGTGTGTCGGTGACTCTAAATTCCCATATCAATCTCATTATTGTTATCTCTCATTTATCCGACTATCAAATTGGTGTTGTTATCGCTTAGTTTATTTTAAATTTTATGCGTTAGTAATTGTATTCCTATCGAACCAATGATGTATTTTAATTTATTTTACTTTTGTTCATTCGACTATTTGCCGAACATTATCGAACTTTAAACCGTTTCCAATTCCTCGAGAGATCGACCTCGGAGTTACTTGCCGCTTCCTACAAAAGCGATTCGTACACTTGCGAGTATTTAATTTGAACTATCACATAGAGTCAAGTATAGACATGGTTTGACAGGGACATATGATTGAATGGTTTATACGTATACAGTATTTGTAACAGGTTTTGGAATGATTCCTATCATTCGTTCTCAGTTGGGTTACGGTGTGAGCCACGTACTGGCTAAGTGTTCCTTACACTCTTTGGTTCCTCTCATTACTGATTGAGATGAACCTACAGAGTCACACATATAGGATCAAGGATGGATTAAATTAAGTCTACTCTCTCTTAGTTAACATTGGATATTGGATGTCTAATTGAATTTAGTTTATTGGATAAATTAAATCGATCAAATAAATTAAATAATTATTGATTAATTAATTTAATTCAAATATAATTATTTCCTGGAGAAATTAATTATATGATATTTGATATAATTAATTAATTGAATTAATTAATTAGTATCAATATACTATGATGGATCAAGGTTTATCAATCAAACTAGATACACGGTCCGGAACAATGATTAGATGATTGGGTTATTTAAAAACACACTTGGCCCTATCTCCAACTCCCACATGCTTTGAAGACTTTCTGGATTACTAAACACCGCCCTAAATTACTAGTCACTGCCCTATAATATTACATTTTTGCCCTTACTTCATATTCAGCAGATTTGTAAAATTACCTTCTCACTACTTTTCTCTCTCGACCTACTCAAAAGAAGCCACCAGCCGCCGCTGTACAGCCGCCGTCCTCCGCCATGTCTGGAAAAGGAAAAGCTCCGGTAATTTTTTTTTTTGGGTTTCTGCTACTTTGGGCGTCGGGCACCGTGTCGGAGTGCACGATGGATGCGGCGGTCGAATTTTTTTCATAGGCGTCCGCTGAGGACGCCTGTCCATGGCACAGGCGTCCAGACCAGATGCCCCAGCCTTAGTATAGACGTCCTGGTCGGACGTCTGAACCATGGACAGGCGTCCAGATCAGACACCTATGTGCTGCAATAGGCGTCCTCATTGGACGCCCTAACCACGGTCCTGGCATCCAGACCAGACGCCCCTGTCTTGGTGCAGGCGTCCTGGCCGGATGTCCCAGCCCTTTTTTCGAAATAAAATAAAATTTTCAATTAATAATTAATAATGTGTATTGTTTGTATGATTATTATTCATTAATTGTATTGTTTGCTAAATGTAAATGAGAGGAGGAGTGGGCAAATCTATGCCTCTAGTCATTTGGCCAACTGATTTTTTTTCATTTGTAACATTTTGTATTTTTTTTGCTTTGCGTATGACCGTATTACCCAGCACTGTAATATTTTTTCATGTTGGTATTTTGTTGTTTTTTCTCTTCTGCATACATTGTAATAACAATCAACTATCACGATCAACAAAAATGAAAGTATTAATAATTAAGAAACATACAACAAATTAATTTTTACATCATACCGACTAATCTATTCCATTTTTCTGTCCTGCTCGTATACAAATTCTCCCAGCCACCAACACTACTATCATGGTATTTAAACCAGTTAGTCACTATGGACGGTACAGGAAAAATGGGCATTAAATCTAAACGAAGAAAATGTTTGTATGTATCCCCTAAATGACACTTGATCACTTAATTCTCTCATACGTGTCAATTCATTCGACAGTAATCGCAGACAATGATGGGAAACATGAAAACGCAAGTAGTTGAATGGAAAACCAGAGTACACCACGCCTGTATGACACCTAGACTGTTCAAGTGTGTATCTGATCTGCATAAGTTGTGATTCAATCTTCTGGTTCACTTTGGTCCAGACGGTATCGAGGGCTCCGGTGGAAGAGTTAAGCCATTACTTTAACTCGGCATGTGCACTCTCTACTCTACAAGTGGTTGTGTTTCCAAAATGAAGCACTTTATTCGTCTACGCAACAACGAACATCTCCTTGTATTTTAGCCATGTACCCTCAACGTAGGATATCACCTTAGGATTCCATCTCCATAAGTTGCACCACTTGATCGTATTCCTCTTCGGTCGCCGCTTCCATGATTTTCTTCCATTTCCCATTTTTAAACTTTTGGCCTGTTTCTTTATCTTTTCCACAAATTCTGTAGACTTGTCTTCAACATCCTTATTAATATACCATGTACAAAGCAAGTGGGCACTCTGTGGAAATATCTCTCCAATAGGATCCATCAATCCCAAATCGCGATCCGTAACAATAGCCATCGGGTGAACATAAAACCCAAGCAAAATTTTCAACTTCTCCAACACCCACGCATAGCTCGATTCGGTCTCATCTTTCATAATTGCATAGGCGATTAGGAAGTTCTTGTTACATGGAGTCATCCCGACTATCTCGAGGAATGGCATCTTATACTTATTCGTTTTGTAGGTAGAATCCATGCCAATGAACCATCTGTAGGTCCGGATTAAGTTGATTGATGTTGGATGTGCCATGAACACGTGGGTAACAACATTTGTATCCGGGACGGCCTGCGTCCAATGTACGTAGTTATTCGTCACAGCCAAATGGTGAAACTGACCAACGACATCTCTTTCTTCAAAATCATGCTTTCTCAAGTGGTCTCTATAGTTATAGATATGTCGTCTAGTCGGTTTGTCCTCGGGAAATTTATTCTGAATGGCCGTCAAGATAGCACACGGCTTGGCTTGAGCAGCACTCATCTCACGAACAACTTGTTTGGCCGCTTTACTCAGTCCACTCATTTGACGATGCCACTCCGAATATACAATAAATGAGTGATTGTGCATACCCTTACTCCCAGACATCAGTCTGATTATCCAACCACTCAAGTCATGCAATTGTTCGGCCTTTATCTGAAATGTACACTTGTATGCTTTCGTCTTTGTGTCCTTTCGAGCAGCGACATTCAAATCTCTTAATACCCCTCTGTACCGTTCACCACGGTTACATCTCAATAGCTTTGTCTTTCCTTTATTCTTGTATGATGAAATGATCAACTCGAAACCAATTTGAAGAGCAATTTTTTTCGCCCAACCAATCGCATCACAATCACTATCGAATATTTCATCATTGATGAAATAACCAATATAATCAATGTCGTCTTCCAATATAACCTGAAATTTTTAATTGACAGAATGTTATTAATAATACCAATAATATTATTATTAAAATTTAAAATCATGCAAAAAAAGCGACCAGGCGTCCAGAAATTGCGTCTGGACCATGGCAGAGGCGTCTGGCATGGACGCCTGGCCACGATACAGGCGTCTGAATCGGACGCCCAGACCATGGTACAGACATATGCATCGGACGCCAAGACCGTGGTCCAGGCGTCTGGTCTAGATGCCTAAACCAAGGACTGAGCGTCCGTTGCAGACGCCTGTACCATGGTCTATGCGGAATCTGTGGACGCCCGGGCCATGGGTCAGGCGGAATATTCAGACGCCTGCATCATTTTATCGGAAAAATTACCTCCAGATATGAATTCTCGCCCATTTTCGTGGTTGTCGATAATATTGACGATATATATTTGCTTGTGTGTTGGGTAGAATAAATGACAAAATGCTTCTAGATTTCAATTCGAAAAACTTGTGTGTTGGTAAAGAATAGCGTGTTGAGTAGAAATAATGAAAGATTGTCAAATGGGCAAAAAAAAGTAATTTTTAAGGGCGGTGTCTAGTAATTTAGGGCGGTATTTAGTAACACCCAAGACTTTCTAAGTCTTTATGATCGCCATGTGATTAATATAATATGGAGAAGATATATTGAAAAGGAGGTGAGGTGATTATATTTAATACACGCCACTACACTTTGAAAGATTTACGTGAGAAACTACAAGTGAAGGAAAGAAGAAAGTCTCTTACGTGATTATATTTGTTAAGGCTTACTCTATCTTCTATAGTCGTGTTCTTGGAGAACTAGAAGAGTAGAGTTTTATTCCAGATATTTTTATGACATGTTAATCGTAGAGACATTCGGTATTTTCGGAGATGGAATTTCCAAAAGCTTCACGGATTGAATTCGTGCTCGTCATTATCAGAATAAAGAAGTTGGATCTACGAGGGTATGATTTTGATTCTTTAATTATTCGTTTATATGATCCTTGATCGGTCCTCTTTAGGAGTTCGGATGAGCACGGTTTGTGTGATTTTATTTCT
Source organism: Orobanche coerulescens (assembly GCA_033398695.1). Classification (NCBI taxonomy): domain Eukaryota; kingdom Viridiplantae; phylum Streptophyta; class Magnoliopsida; order Lamiales; family Orobanchaceae; genus Orobanche; species Orobanche coerulescens. Next base: position 18,836,311 of record CM065816.1, read on the forward strand.
GCTGCATATTCGATTTATGATCTGAACTACAATAGGAGTATCGGAGCGAGGTCAATGCGATTGTATAGACGATATTATTGCATTTTTGAATACATGCATGTATGATTTTAATTGTTTGTCATAGTAATATTTTTTCGTGATTTTATATTATGATAAAAATCTGATTCTTATTGGAAAATGATTTATATTAATAATATGAAATTCAAAAATCATAAGATTTTTGAAATCTGCCCAAAAAAGTGCCGAGTGCCTTTGTTGGACGATGCAGCACGCGGCTGCCCAAATCCAGTTGAACCAGCCAGGTACCGAACCCATCTGAACCAGTAGGGTGTCGGATCCAGCTGGTACCGAACCAAGCTGAATTAGTTGGGTGATAGGAGCTGGAGAGTGCGACCCACCTGGGTGCCGGGCGTGGGCCAGTTAGTGTCGGGCACTGCCGAGCGCAGCCCAAACGGGCGCCGACAATGATTCGATAGGTACCCAGCTGATGTCTGGCAGCTTCCTAGCTATCGGGCACCAAGCCTTGTTTTTCAGTATATTTTCGAAAATTAATTTCTAATATTAAATTATGATTAATTTTATTAAATCATTAAATTTGGAATTTCTGGTGATGGAAAAATTTGAATAAAATATTTTTAGGGTTTACTACGTACAAATTAAATTGTCGACTAATGTTGAATGAATTGGATTAATTCAAACCACTACTTGTTGTAAGTTTGACATATTTATATGATAGGAATGTAGTTCATATACTTAGTTTTTGAATCATTACTATTCGATGGGGTTGTAAAGTCCGGTTTTGGGTCTAGTTATTTATTTTCCATCATGAAGATGGAGATTCAAGACTAGTTTTATTTCCTTATATTTTGTTGGGTCATTCGCTTGGCCCAATATTTAGGAAAAGTCCATGAAATACATGTTGGTAGCAACTAGGTTGTTATTTACTTTATTCATATTGTGTGAATATGAAACCGCGATTACAAATAAATTATTGTGCAAAGTGTAACGTTAATCACGAAATACTCCCACATAACAAACACTAAGTGTATCGTTAACCGCAAAATACTTCCACATAACAAACATTAAGTTGGCAGGCTTCAGATGTACTACCTTGAAGGAGTATCAGGATCGGGCTTTAGCCATTGAGATGGCTATTTCTGCATCAGGATCAGGTTCCAAAAATAAAAAAAAATTGAAGAAATCTGGTGGATTTTTAGGAAACAGGGGTAGTGGATTTCACAAATCTAAGGCTTCTCATTCTGCCGCCGATAAGTCAGTTAATCAGGCCAGTGATTCTCCGACTTTACGATCCGTACAACCTTCTATTACCGGTAAAGGGCAATGTTTAAATTGTAATCAGGCTAGCCATCTATTTCGGGAATGTCCATTTCCATCGACGACTCGTTTTACGTATGGGCAGAGCGGCCATCGAGCAGCTTATTGTGACGCGGCCGCCAGGGTTGCTAAATTTCAAAGTACAACACCAGCCCCAAGTGTCAATCAGTGAGCCCCAGCGGACATCGGGTTCGGGGTAGGGGTCGAGGCCAGTCGTATCATCAAGTGTGGGTTCGACACATCCTTGAGTTTATCAGATGAGGCATGCAGACGACATACAGGCTCGAATAGCTCCAGGTACCACAAATTCTTTCTCACCTTGTATCAGAATTATTTGATTCAGGAGCTACTCATTCGTTTATAGCTCTTGATTGTGTGAAACATCTGGGTCTTGATTATTTGAATAAGTGTGAACCATTTTCGATGGTACTCCTAGCGGAGAGCGTTTGGTTAGTAATCGAGAGGTTAAAGATTGTCTTGTGTATATTGGGAGTCAGAATTGGCCTTCAGATCTCATTATGGTGGATCTGAAGAAAGAGAATGTAATCCTCGGAGACGATTGGTTGAGTCATCATGGTGTTATTATGAACTATCATACACGCACTATTTCCATAGTAGCTGAAGATGGCACCGAGATATAATTATGGGTCGTAAATTGGGTAGTTCGAGTATTATGATCAAAGCCATCAAGGCGATGAAATTGTTGAACTGGGAATGTAATGATTACTGGTTTTACGTCATGAAAGTCAATGTGCTTGATCTATCATTGATCCCAATCATGAACAAATATCTTGATATATATGCGGACGATCTTCCGGGATTACCTCCACAGAGGGATGTAAAATTGTCCATTGATCTTGAGCCGAGTGCGACTCCTGTTTCCTGTGCACTATATCGCATGTAACCTTATGAAATGTTAGAGTTGAATAATCAGTTGGGTGAACTTCTTTACAAAGGGTATATACGGCCAAGTGCTTCGCTGTGGGGCGCACCGGTTCTTTTGCTAAGAAGAAGGACGGGACATTTCATATGTGCATTGATTATCGAGAATTGAATAAGATGACTATTAAGAACAAGTATCTATTACCTCGTATAGACGACTTGTTCGATCACTTCAGGGTGCCATAGTCTTCTCAAATATTGCCTTACGTTATTATCAGTTGAGGATTCGGGATTCAGATGTTCCGAAGACCGCCTTCCGTACTAGATGGTCACCATGAGTTTGTAGTTATGCCATTTGGGTTAAATACTCTTGCCGTTTTCATGCAACCGATGAACAAGATGTTTATTAATTATATCGATACATTCGTATTCATTTTCATTGATGACATTCTTGTCTATTTGCGAAATGAGGAAGAACATACTGAGCATCTCCCATTATATTGAACACTTTGAGAATGGAACAGCTTTATATGAAGTTCTCTAAGTGTGAGTTTTGGCTTAAGGAGGTAGCATTTCTTGGGCATGTAATTTCGGCTGAAAGGCTCCGAGTCGATCCCCAGAAAATAGCAGTGATTCTTGAATGGGAGCCACCTAAGATTGTGAAAGAAGTACGGAGTTTTATAGGACTTGCTGGGTACCACCGCAGGTTCATTGAGGGATTTCTAAGATTGCTCGACCACTTACTCAGTTACTCCAAAAAACCCAGAAGTTTGAGTGGAACGAGGATATGCAGAACAGTTTTGTTGCACTGAAGAAGAAATTAACTACCACACCGGTGTTAGCCCTACCTAAAGGTGTGGATGATTTTTTGGTATATAGTGATGCTTCGGGACACGGTCTTGGTTGTGTCTGTTGGGTTTTACATGTATCTAATACAAGAAATTTGAGCAAAAATGCAGCATAATAATAATTGAAAAACCTAAGATGAGGATCTTCATGCAGTAATTTAATTAATTTAATAAATAGTTCGTCGAATTACCTTAATTCGAAGACAGATCTTAATTCCGATCAGAAGCTAATGAAAACGCCTTTCTCTTTTGGTGATCCACACACGAACAATTTGCACATGCCGGATTGCTAGATCCTTATGAATAATATTGATAAACAGTACAAGAGATAGAAGGATTGTACTGTTGATCAAGATTAACTAAGGGAATGAGACAAAGATGGCCGAGCAGGACTCCTTGGACAGAAAAATTTCGGCCGATTGGTGAGGAAGTGGAGGGGTCGATTTTTTTTCTTGTTTCTATTGTGACAACTCCTTGTCCAAGACCCTTTATTTATACTAAGTAAACCCTAGAGTTAGAACTCTAGTATTTACTTAATTACTCCTTAACTTATTAAATAAGACAATATATACAATATCTTAACTTATATATTACTTATTATTTAACCCTCTAATAAATATAAATATTCAATATTATAGTTACCTTTCTATGTTGATATGATCAATTAATATAATACATAATATCCTGTTGTTGGTCATACGATATACAGTAAACAGCTTAGAATAGGGGTTAAATAAGCTGTACTTTTTCAAAGTTATTTACATAACGGAAGTCTGATGTTAAGTTGTTGTAAATACAGAAACTAAGTATTCTCATGTTTGCTATGTACAGGGTTTTGCAATATGCATACTTAAATCACGCGGGCATATATGAAAACAGTAAAAGGATAGAATGTAAATACACCCAGATTTAAGTGGTTCGAGGTAAACCCCTCTACGTCCACTGGTCCTCCACACAGGATTAAGATATTTATTAAACTCATGGCGTATACAACTATGTGACTTTATCTAAATGCGTCGTTGTATCATTCACACAGATTGATACAGCTGACAGTAGCTTGAGCCGTTCACAAAGATTAGCTTGGCTTCTTCGACTTGCTTCTTCTCACACTTCCGATCGGATATCCAATATCCATATTTTTCAACATTCATATCTTCAATATAAACCATATTTCCAAGAAATTAAAGATTTATATTTAGACATAAATTTACGAAAAATGAAACAACAATGAACGAATAAACATATACCAAGATTATGACAAAAATGATTCCAAATCATTCACCATACAATCAAGCATTCCAAATGCTAAAATAATCATATATACGGTATCATTGACCTAGCTCCGATATCACTGTTGGGATTCCGGAAACAAAATCAAGTATACAGCGGAAAAATAAAACTCAATATAAAGAATCCCAAACAGGATCGGTCAAGTAACGTATATACGAAAAATAAATTAACGAAGACAAAGGATCAAAGTCACATACCTTTGAAGCCTTTGATAATATCTTCGTAAGTTGATGATGTTTACATATCCGTGCACAAGCATGAAATCCCTTCGTCCCAAACACCGAAAGCACGATGTCTCTACTTCACACGCGTCGGAAGTTGCCCGGAAAAATCTACAGCAATCTGTTCTTGATGGAACGCGGCTAGAAATTACAATAGGAATTTTTCTCTCTATTTTTCTTATTTGTATTTTACCTCAAAGTTGATGAACAACTTGGAAGAAAATTTTTCTCTCCCCCTCTCTCTTTACCTCACGGCCCAAGCCTAAAAAATGAATGGTTGAGTGGTGTGATTATGTATTATCATTTTATCACATGAAAAGATCTCACCTTATGGCTTTATGTGTTGACTACAACGTGGTGGGATCACATGAAAGATAATGTTACAACATAATGAAACCACCAAGAAAGACAGGGGGAGGGGCGGCCCATGTGGAGATGGGAGGAAACTTGTTCTAACCCATTTTATTCTAACTGTGGGAAAGTGTAAAACATTTGTTACTCTTATTCTCCTATTTTATGTAGCCTCTAAAAGATAACCCAAAAATATATGATTACACCCACCATGCGATATATCGATTTTGTGCTTTCCTATTTTTTTTACGAATTGATATACCATATCCATATACTAGATATGACCTATCAGTTTGGGTCCACCTAAAATTCATACAGTTTTAATTGGATGAGACCCATATGAGGATTCTGAGAACTCCATCTTTCTACACTAGACTTTCAAAATACTTTTATGAGATATAAATATTCTGATTTGTGGATCCCAATTTTAAAGAACAAACTTCTTACTAGAAGACAAATAGCTTCGCTATTTTCATTAAAAAAGGGAGCGACACATATGTCAATATTTTTACTATTTTCTTTTTTGACAAAATTGCAAAAGAAAACAAAATCTATAATATTATATTTTTCAATTAAAATGATGTTATCGATTGACAACTGAGAAATTTGAATATTAAAAACAACATTTATTATAATAAAAAGAAAATATCAACTTGCCTTATTTTGTTATTTACTTTATACCAACTTTGATAGAACGGACTTACAAATTGGATCTTTTGATACTAATTTTTTATGACTATAGCGTTCCCATTCATCCTTAAATTGTGTCTACGGAGCCAATAGTGCACGATGAACGTATCTACTGGGATGTGTATCAAGAATATATTGGATATTATGATCTATAGATTCAGTACTAAATCTATCCTTCATAAATGCTATTTTATCTTCTCAATTTTTAGATACAAACCCCACAAATTTGCATCGTGTGTCACATGTCCACCGAACACATTTATAGCATCCACAATCTTTTTGCTCTCCGTTTCTTTGCAAAACTACTTTTACCTATATCTGGCATGCACTTAAATGAATTTGAAAATTTGCGAGATAATCGAACTTGTGCTTCGATCAACCATCAAATATCTTTTGGGAAGCCATTTTTCATTAGCACCCTTAATATTTCGGGTCGAGCTTGATAAATTCTTTTTATGATATTCACTGAAAGATATGGGTAATATTTACGAAGATTCGAAATTATTGAATTCATTATGATATTTAGACCCTCGGTATGGGTGAATTTTGTTAATACAATGATACTCGATTTATAGATTGGAATTATGCGTATGAGATTTGACTCCGCATTTGAATAGTTAATATCCTGAAACGTATGAACTACAGTTCTATATTTGGATAATGAACATAATATGACATGTGGGAGTGATGAATCCATGTTGATAATGATGTGCAATAATGGCACTGAAAGATGATGGTATATGTCGGTAAAAGATCTATATGGTGATATAAACACACCGTCTTTAAATATTTATTCTCGATTAATATCACTACTAGCCAATATTGGGAATGAATCTCTAATAAATTTGGAATAGATTAAGAGGGAATATGGGCCCACTTCCTCTACATGTGAACTACTAGATATTATAAATCCACTAGATAGTCACATGTGTATATGACTCGTAATCGGAAATTTACGACATGATTTGCTCACGGTTTGAGTATATATTCCAGATCATATAAAGCTACTAATATATCACAAATAAACTTGATTAGATTCTAGAAAGAATCAAGATATGCGCATACAAGTGGGATCTCAGCTGGCATACTATTTGGAGTCCTCCAGCCAATATCGAGAACATGATATATAAAATCCCATGACTGAAGATGAACACTGAGATACTGGCCTACGGGTTTGCTGCTCAAGAAATCTCTTAGCATGAGGGGAGTATTGGTAGTTGAAAATATGTTAAATGCATCACACTATATCCTCACAACTGAAATATGAACTTGGAGTTTAAACATGCATGATAGATTATTAATCTTTGGTACTAATTACAACTGCTTTGATAAATACATAATAATTCCGCGAATATAAATCAAAGAAAATGATAAAAGGGGGCATATACTTTTGAGAAGTATACAGACATAACTATAATGTGTACTTCCAATGGATGATTGATAATGAGATATCTCGATAAGTTCTGCCGCTATGGAGAAATAAATGTTGAAATGTGTCGACACAATATAGCGCTATGAATGAAATGAGGATATCAATTATTGGAAAGAGGATATCAATAAATAATATGAGGATATCCATTAAATGAGGATAACAATAAAATGAAGATATCAATGAATAAAATAAGGATATCCACGAAACAAATGAGGATGTTGAAATCCGTGATTGTGAAGTGTGGATATTGGAACTGAGGATATTGAAACCCATCGAAATTGAAATATATGCCCTTATAATAAAATTATAACAAATAGGTTTACTGAAAGTGACTTCTGGGGAGATTTTAAACATATTATCAGTGCGTGCAGTCACTCAAATAAGGTGTTGCGAAAGAAAATTATATGTTGTACTCTTTTCCTTGATTGAGGTTTTAATATCTCATTGGGTTTTCCTAGCAAGGTTTTTAATGAGACAGCTTAATCACAACTAATATGGAATCTCCAAAAGAGATTTGGAATATATTTCAAAGAATATGAGTTCGATATTACAAACTGCACTGAATATGATACTCGTACTAATCCTTGGAGGATTATTGTAATGCCTGGGGCATATTTGTGCATACACGTTGCACTCTTTTTCCCTTGACTGAGGTTTTGTCCCATTGGGTTTTCCTGGCAAGGTTTTCAATGAGGCAACAGGAATGGCGTATTAGTATGAATAATCTACTCTTTTCCCTTCATTAAGATTTTTTCCATTGGATTTTTCCTAATAAGATTTTAACGAGGCATATTTATGGCATAATGAGGAACACTACAAAGATCAAGGTTATTTCTCAAAGATTTTAAAAGTGAAAGAGTAGTTTTACTCTTTTTTCTTCGATCAAGTTTTTTCCCATTGGGTTTTCTTGACAAGGTTTATGAGGCAACACATGGATACTCCAACAACGAATGATATACATGACAGATTCACTCAATTTTTATCGGGGTTTTATTGAGACGACACAAGAATACTCATACAAGTACTATCGAGATAAGGGGGAGCAAATTTACGAGATTACAGATTGCTGAGTTTTTATCCCACATGATTTTCCCAACAACATTATGACATAACATGATATGATTGCCACAAGCTCCAATACAAACAGTTTGAAAATTTTTCTCCATTTGGGTTATTTTTCAAACTAGTTCAGCAAATATTTATGTAAATAGTCATTCAAGGGGGAGTGCTGAAATGCGTACTTCTCGAAGTGCGTAATAAGATAATATATTATAACATGTGAATGATTATTATGTCCCTGATGAAATTATGTAATTACGTTTGTGCCATCTGAAGTTTTCCTATAAATAGGGCTTCAATTCTTAATGAAAATTGATTCCAAGAGAATTATCTTCTCTATATTCTCTCTATTCTCTTTAGTTTCTTGCAGTTTTCTAACAATAAAGTATTTATTAACGTCCAAATAATATTTTTTAATAATAATATTATTTGCATCTCTCAGATTATGATTGTGGTTCGGCCGGATTAATCTGTTTTTGCATTTGTCAACTCCAGACACAGAGTATGTTTAATAATTTCATCAAAAACGATTAACATTAGGGCTGTCAGAAATCGGTTTCCATTTTTTTGCAGGAATCAAACTCGAACCGAATTGTGTATTTCAGATTCAGTTCCATATTTTTTTTCCATTCGGAACCGAACACAACCCGAATCGGAATTTTCGGTTTGGTTCCAACAATATTTCGATTTCATTTTTTCATGTCTATATAAATCTATTCATCTGTTTTAATCTAAATTTTTTTTTATTTTAAACAACAATAGTCTATTTAAAAGCAAAGTTTGACTCCAATTTAAATTTCTAAACAACAATAGTTCAATTAAAAACAAGATAGTGAAGATACAATATTGAATGTTTAGTTGATACAATCAAAAAATCAAACAAAATGAAGCAACAAAAAAGTAATGTGAACTTCAATAAATTAAGTAAGACGGTATACTTCTAGAATTTTTTTTATTTTTCTTTATAAATTAACTAATATTAATTAAAAAAGGTAAATAGGCAATTTCGAGTTTTATGAATTTTTTCACAGGAACCGAACCCGAACCGAATTTTTAAATTTGGGTTCGGTTCTAAAAAAATATACAATTTCAACACTCAAAAACCGAACCGAACCGAGAATTTCGGTTCGATTCCGATCGATTCCACGTGTTTCGGGTTGAAAATTCCCAACCCTATTTAACATGTTATCTCCTGAAGCAGGTCAACACTGCATGTGCGCGAATCACGTGGTCGTCGCACGTGGTACGAGATGGTTTGCTGCCGTTGAATCCCGGAGACGGGAGAAAACATCACTGATTCTTTCTCACTAAAAACTCAATTTCTCGTATAGTTGGATTTCCATCTAATATGGAGTAACATAATCTTTTTTCTGCTTTATTTTGGGGTATTTATAAGTTTATGTTCTGCTTGTGCTTTTGCCTCAGCATAATGTACTAAAAAATTGTTTTTTTTTTCATTTTTGTAAATTTATCAAATAATTATTTATATTTTATTTTTATTTTTTTAATTTATTTTTACCTAAATCTATAGAATTTCCAATTATTATATTCTTTTATAAATTTTTCTATTTTTTGTTCTTTTAACGTGATGCAGCATTTTTAATCAAACTTTATTATCACAAAATCATCTGGAATCAAATATGAAAACCATCGATCTGGGTCGGTAGTAGGGGTGGACTCGGTTCCATTCGGTTCGATTTTTGACCAAAACCGAGAATCGAACCAAATATTCGGTTTCGGTTTGGTTCGGTTCTTTTTGAAGTTCGGTTCGGTTAAGTTCGGTTTTATAAATATAGGGTTCGATTTCGATTTGGTTTGGTGTTTTTTCGGTTCTTCACAATATTATTCAAATATTATATGCAATAGAATAAGTTATATATAACAACAAGTCAACAAGAGTTATATATATGTTCAAGATAAAAGTTAGGTTGCATAGCAATTTACAAATATCTCAAAACATATAACAATCGTAAATCACAGTAGCTCATTCTCTCAACCTAAATTAATTTAATCACAAATTACATGAGCATATTATCGGTCCTCCTTGGACCCATGAGGGTCTTACAAAAGGAAAACGAATTATATAAAAATGGACTTCGGTCCATTTCGGTCCGGTTCAGTTCCGTCGACCCCGAACCGAGAACCGAACCAAATTAGTTCGGTTCGGTTCTGTTTTTTTGTTTTTCGGTTCGATCTTCTTCGGTTTCGGTTTTTCGATTCTTTTTTTGGGTTTTTTCGGTTTGGTTTTCGATTTTCGGTTTCAAAATGCCACTCCTAGTCGGTAGGGCGACTTGGGTCTATTTCCATATTTATGGGTTTGATTCCAAACTTTTCATTCTTAAGCCCTCGTACCATACAATGTATTTTCTGTCATTCATGCTACATTTACAATATCTAGTACATATATTTATTCACGCATGTAAACAAGAGGAAGTTAGTCTTGTTGAATTTTCAGTGGCAATGTAAACGGTCACAATCGATGCTTTATTTAAAAGCGTGTAACATAACCGTTACTAGATATACTTTCCTTAATTATTATTAGTAAAGTCGACAAAAACGGCGATATCAAATCGCACCCACATACGTGGTGTATGCAACAACCACTGTAACACCCCCAAAACCGTATGAGAATATTATACGCCGTATATCCTTCCCACAAGGATCTACCAAGCTACATCACAAAACGACCAAGTGTTTGCCCGACCGGGGCAAGCAATACAATGATACGGACCGTTAAGGTCAATTATAAACAACTACACGGACCGGTGAGGCCGTACGACTGACGTAAATAGAAAAATACAACTCTTTACAAAGAATGCCCACGCAGGGGTAAAGATACAAAATAGCGGAAGACGGAATACGACTCTGACGATACAACACAGCTCGGCTAAACTCCCAACTCTCGATTAGTATCGTAGCTCATCACTTCCTGTACCGATCCTGTGACTGCTCCCCGAACCCGCAAGCACCTGGATACAAAACAGGCATCCACCAAACAGCGTAGCCTAGAAAAACTCGACAATCCTGCGCTCTTTAACAGGCGGCGGACAATACTCGGCCTCCATGGAAATCTTGAATTCAGCCCAAGTAGTTGTACGATCACTAGGCGCTACAGCCTCCCACCAGTCTGCAGCTTCCTTGTCGAGCAGGTATTGAACAATGGGTACTCTTCTTTCATCGGGACAAGCTACAGCATCGAATGTTCTGTCCAATTGGAAGAGCCAGTTCTCCCAGCCTAACGAGTCCGAAGAACCTACGAAACGGGGCGGGTGCATTCTCATCACATCTCGTAATCACTTACTAGCTCTGTTATCCCCATCTGGGATCCCATACCGGTGTACAGTCTGATTCATATGTGCCAACTGGTCAACCACCCGACGAAGGATAGTGGCGGCGCCAATGTCAACATTACCTCTGGTTGATTACCCCCGATCACGCGATTGGTAATCTCTGTAACACCCCCAATCCACTCAGGGATATTACACGCCGTAGACCCTCTCCTCGAGGATCTACCAGGCTGGTAACAACATTTAACATCTCGACAATGCCTTCAAGGCAAAAATGACTCAGTAGACCGATTTGGTCTTTCAATAAATACATACAACTCGAATACAACTCATGCCCACGCAGGGGTCAAAATACAACCACACCCGTACAACGGGAAAAATATAGCAGCGGAAAATAAAGTACAACTATACCAATACGACATCAACGGGTCCTCGTGTGATTAGTATCGTTCATCTTTCATCATCCTTCATGCCGACCCTGTGCTCTGCTCCAAAACACGAATGCACATCAGACATCCACCCCGAATACTCTGGGTTAGCAAACTCCTTTGTTTGCTAGTGCAAGTATAAAATACGAAAACAAGCCATACATATCATACTCCACAAAAACAGAATAATCGCGAATATACTTCCCGAGAAAATTCACTTGATCAAACCATTCAAAACGTGAAAGGTAGGAAATAACCCAATGTCCATATTACAAAACATTTTACGATCTCGGGAGTTTAGAAAACATTTGGGATATAAGAATTCTAAAACCTTTCGAAAACATTTAGGGACACAGCCCAAAAGTCATTTTCCAAAATTCAAGTTCCGGTAACAATACGCAGGGTCCACAACCCATTTCACAAAACACGGGGTCCGTGACCCAAATCACAAATCACATGTTCCTAAGGATTATTCGTGTCCCGTGCTAACAAGCCACGAACCTCAGATGCTCCCGAAGAACAAACCCGAGTGAATAACCCAATAGGAAAAACATATCAAATCACATATCTCCACGACACGAATATCACAACCAAACCACAACCATAAGTTATCCCGGCATCGCAACAAGCCACGAACCTCGGAGTCCCCGCAAGACATACCCGATGATAACCCCACAAGTTATCCCGGCATCGGGCTAGCAAGCCCCGAACCTCGGAGTCCCCGCAAGACATACCCGTATTGGATAACCCTACGGTTTCGCCCGACCCATACTAGCAAGTATGGATCCCGGAGATTCAACAATCCTACCCGGAGGCACATCACATACAACAAGCACACAACAATAGTCGATTATCAAGACAAGCAACATTAAGCATCACAACCTCCTTTCAAAGGAGTAACGACTAACATCACATCATGTCGAATACCCACCGAACAAACATACAATTCAATACACAATCCTCGGCAAACAATTATGGTCTATTATATTCACTCAATGCGATTATAACGTCTCTCAACGTACGAAACTAACACACATATTCCGAGAACATATCCATTCACGAAGTATTCGAATTATCGTTGAAAGACAATATTTATCGAGGACATACCGATCCTTTTTAACGTTCATTAAACATTGGATTTCGCATAAAAATCATTTATCAATAATTATGCCGATGAAATATGAAATGTATGGGCAAGATACTTGCCTCAAAATCGGTACGCAAGTATTCCGACGAACACGGCTCAACCGGAAAGCTTCGAAACGCCCGATGCTATCGAAAAGGAAGACGACAACGAACGGAAGGGTTCAACTCGGTTTCTTCGTAAGAAACTCGACCCTGATTCGGTAGATCGGAGGATGTTATAGGACGGATGATTGATGATATGAACCTCCAAACTTCATGTATATGTTGTTAAACAACATGGCTTCAAGCTTAGAACACGCCCAGCTGCGGAAGAGGAGAAGAAGAAGGTGAAAAATGGCAAGAAAAACGTCTGCAGGGCCTTTTATAGGGGTTGATCGCCTGCCGGACACGGCCGTGCCGATCGGCACGGTCGTGTCGCTGGTAACCCGGCGAGGGACTCGGCCGTGTCTGCTTGACACGGTCGCGGCGCGGAGGGCCTTCCAAACGATGACCCGTTCGACAATGACTTCGGCATGACTCGACCGTGTCACGGAACATGGTCGGGCGTGTCGGCGATCGGTTATGGCTTATCCGGAAGAGTTCGGCACGGGCCGTGTCGGACGACACGGTCGGGTCTGAGACGAAACTTTCGGCATTTCCGGACGAGTGCAGCCGCGGCCGTGTCGGACGACACGGCCGAGTTCGGCCGTGATGATCGGCAATAACGAGCGGGTGAGCTAAAGCGACCATAACTCTCGTCAGGACTCCGATTGACTCACCGTTTGAACCATTGGAAAGCTAACTCGATGCTCTATAATATTGCAAAGATTTAGAATTTTTGGAGTTACCAAAAATTAATGGTGACTTTACAAAGTCGAACTCCCACGTGAAAAATTCGATTAAGGACACGGAACTCAACAAAAGCGATACCGAAAGAACTCGGACGACAAAAAGTGCGAATTAATCATTCTCGGAAATGACGAAGCGGTCGGGAGCGAGTCGTCAAGGCGAACTTCCGCTAAAAATAAAATTACGAAATTCAAATTGCGGATATTACATTCTACCCTCCTTAAAAGAAGTTTCGTCCCGAAACTTAAAACAAGTAGGGGGGAGCAATATACCCGCCAGGAAAACTCGACGAGATACACAAAAATAGAAAACTCGCGTCCAACGTCGAAACGCCGCAAGAAACGCAAAGAGACATACGGCGTGAAAACACGCTCCACGACGACCAACACAATGTCGCCGTTAGGGATACAATAAAACCAACAAATGACAAGCGTCATCAAACGGATAATATAGCCAAGTCAATTATCCGACAATCACAAAACACAACGAACGAAAGTCAGTATGATTGACCAACCCAACGGTACATCAATCGAAACGCGAGCCAATCGCTGAACTAATACTGAATTCCACCGCCCAAGGGTTGGAAGATCGAAAACGAGACTAATTTCCCAAACTTAAGGGAATTAGGAAGGATCCTGAATGCTCAATGATCACGAAACGAGGACAAAAACCGAACAAACAAACGACCGAACCACAACGGTCGAGACAACAAAAGCGAACAATCATGTTCGAATCACGAAGAACAATAAAATTCAAACAACAACTCCAAGGTTCACATCTCGACTCGAGACAATATATGATCCGGTGAAAACAACAACGTATGCATTCACATAAGATCCACATGAAAGGGAATAGAAATTGAAAAGTCACAACGACAAACGAGTTATTTCGAAACGCCACACTCGTTCGATCAATGAAAGCAAGGGATAGGGCAAGCTCAAAAATGTTAACGAACATAAGCGAGTCGACCAGTCGAAAATATAGAAGTTCAAAATCTAGTCCACTTGAATAAGAGAACTAGTAAAACCGGATGATGTCACTTCCGAACAAGGTTCACAAGAATCGAACCGAACTCGAAAAGTCACAACGATAACAGTTGACCCAAAACAAGATCACGGCTCGTTCGAGCAGCGAAACCGAAATCTGAGAACAAGTTCGAAAGTATCAACGAACACGAGCGAGTCGATAGACTCGAGAAAGAGAAAATGCAGGAGTCTAAAAACAACATGGGTACTACATTCGACCTCTTATAAAAGAAGGTCGCCCCCGCAACTCACAACAAATAAATCAAGGTGACGACACAACAAGCAATCGCGAAACATCCTTCAAAGGCCTCTCAAAGCCGATTCCGATGATCTTTGAAGCGCGAACTTGAAAGTCTCGGTAGCCACCCGCAAAATCAATTCGGTGTCCTCGAGTCCACACTTGAAATGTGTTACCGACGAGAAGGGCCAGTTACACGTGCATGCCCCGGCACATCACGGTTGAAACGCCTCAGCTCGGCATACCGAAAATACAGATGCTAGATACAATGGAACTAACACCGCAAAACAACATACCGGAGATGCCAACTCAGCATAACATATCAACGCATACAAAAATCACAACAACAACGGCATCGTTCGACGATTACAACGGCCCAAACGATAGCCAGCACACAACCATAAACATCATGAAACGATCACCAATGTGCATAAACGCATAAAAATCCAAGCTTTAACAGCTCACACAGGTGCGATAACACGCAAGCCACCACGAAATGGCAACAATAAAGATCGTCATCACACCTCCCACAATGGGCTAACAAAACATATGCGTGGCGAACGACTCAACGTTCACACCACCAATTCAATCACAATTCGGAGGGCTAACACCCTAACAACAATACCAACATCATACACACCTTCTCCGACCACAAGCACGAAATGATGGGTTTTAAAAACGAAAACCACCCTTTTGAAAATAGTTTGGAAACACTAGTTGATCTTGAGTATCACTTTACAAAAAGTAGTGCAAACATTGTTATCGAGACTTTGAAAATCGTCTTGCGTTTGAACAAAAATGAGGACACCTTCTCTTAGTGAAAGACTGTCAGAATATTCGACCCTCGGGTCTAAGTAAAAGTGTTTATAAAACATTGAAAATATCTCAAAACATTTTGGTCCCCGAGTTAGAAGAATTTTGAAATATATTGTGGCACCTTGGACGTACCACGAGAAAATAATTCATTTTAAAAGTACGCCTCGAAATTTATTTTCTAAGATACTCAAGTTTTTCAAGGATAATTCAATGGGCTAGAATGCCCAAAAATTTCAGGTAATTACGCGGAACATTATAACGCCGTGGGCCCCACGCCAGAAGCCACCAGGCTAAAAACCATTTACAAAAACGTCAAAAGTTGACGACGGTAATATTTCAAAAACTCACAGAAGCCATTTAGAAAATAATAAATACCGTCATAAGAATTTCGCCAAAACGATCAAGGCCGTAATGCCAAAAACTCGGTTAAGGAATCGGTTTTCGAAATAAAACTCAGTCGGTAAAATACCGAAATCCATTACGAAAGAACTCACGTAGCGGATAAAAGAAATACAGTTCGACATGTACAGTCCAGCAACAATACTCATCATACGAACGAAATATGAGAGTCAAATAGTCACGTATCAAGAAATCAAAATCCATAAGAGGATCCCGTCACTTAACAAATAATCATAAAAATAGCTCGTGTCACACGAGGCTCAACACAAAGAAGGGAGACTTACAGCCACAAGTCGCACGAATATGATGATCGCCCACGATACTAATCACGACCAACAAACTCAGACGACGCGTCGCGACACGACTCAGTCAGATAAAATCCGACGAGACAAAAACTCAATAGACACCATCGACCCGACACCTAGGTTTCCACAACCTAAGCTCTGATACCATTTCTGTAACACCCCCAATCCACTCAGGGATATTACACGCCGTAGACCCTCTCCTCGAGGATCTACCAGGCTGGTAACAACATTTAACATCTCGACAATGCCTTCAAGGCAAAAATGACTCGATGGACCGATTTGGTCTTTCAATAAATACATACAACTCGAATACAACTCATGCCCACGCAGGTCAAAATACAACCACACCCGCACAACGGAAAATTATAGCAGCGGAAAATAAAGTACAACTATACCAAAACGACATCAACGTGTCCTCGTGTGATTAGTATCGTTCATCTTTCATCATCCTTCATGCCGACCCTGTGCTCTGCTCCAAAACCTGAATGCAATACAGACATCCACCCCCCGAATACTCGGGGGTTAGCAAAACTCCACTGTTTTGCTAGTGTAAGTATAAAATATGAAAACAAGCCATACATATCATACTCCACAAAAACAGAATAATCGCGAATATACTTCCCGAGAAAATTCACTTGATCAAACCATTCAAAACGTGAAAGGTAGGAAATAACCCAATGTCCATATTACAAAACATTTTACGATCTCGGGAGTTTAGAAAACATTTGGGATATAAGAATTCTAAAACCTTTCGAAAACATTTAGGGACACAGCCCAAAAGTCATTTTCCAAAATTCAAGTTCCGGTAACAATACGCAGGGTCCACAACCCATTTCACAAAACACGGGGTCCGTGACCCAAATCACAAATCACATGTTCCTAAGGATTATTCGTGTCCCGTGCTAACAAGCCACGAACCTCAGATGCTCCCGAAGAACAAACCCGAGTGAATAACCCAATAGGAAAAACATATCAAATCACATGTCTCCACGACACGAATATCACAACCAAACCACAACCATAAGTTATCCCGGCATCGCGCTAACAAGCCACGAACCTCGGAGTCCCCGCAAGACATACCCGATGATAACCCCACAAGTTATCCGGCATCGGGCTAGCAAGCCCGAACCTCGGAGTCCCGCAAGACATACCCGTATTGGATAACCCTACGGTTTCGCCCGACCCATACTAGCAAGTATGGATCCGGAGATTCAACAATCCTACCCGGAGGCACATCACATACAACAAGCACACAACAATAGTCGATTATCAAGACAAGCAACATTAAGCATCACAACCTCCTTTCAAAGGAGTAACGACTAACATCACATCATGTCGAATACCCACCGAACAAACATACAATTCAATACACAATCCTCGGCAAACAATTATGGTCTATTATATTCACTCAATGCGATTATAACGTCTCTCAACGTACGAAACTAACACACATATTCCGAGAACATATCCATTCACGAAGTATTCGAATTATCGTTGAAAGACAATATTTATCGAGGACATACCGATCCTTTTTAACGTTCATTAAACATTGGATTTCGCATAAAAATCATTTATCAATAATTATGCCGATGAAATATGAAATGTATGGGCAAGATACTTGCCTCAAAATCGGTACGCAAGTATTCCGACGAACACGGCTCAACCGGAAAGCTTCGAAACGCCCGATGCTATCGAAAAGGAAGACGACAACGAACGGAAGGGTTCAACTCGGTTTCTTCGTAAGAAACTCGACCCTGATTCGGTAGATCGGAGGATGTTATAGGACGGATGATTGATGATATGAACCTCCAAACTTCATGTATATGTTGTTAAACAACATGGCTTCAAGCTTAGAACACGCCCAGCTGCGGAAGAGGAGAAGAAGAAGGTGAAAAATGGCAAGAAAAACGTCTGCAGGGCCTTTTATAGGGGTTGACTGCCCTGCCGGACACGGCCCGTGCCGATCAGCACGGTCGTGTCGCCGCTGCCGGCAGGGGACTCGGCCGTGTCCCCTTGACACGGCGCGGCGCGGAGGGCCTTCCGATGACCCGTCAAGCGGCGACTTCGGCATGACTCGACCGTGTCCTGGAACACGGTCGGGCGTGTCGGCAGTCGGTTCTAGCTTATCCGGAAGAGTTCGGCACGGTCCGTGTCGGACGACACGGTCGGGTCCTGAGACAGAAACTTTCGGCATTTCCGGACGAGTACGGCACGGGCCGTGTCGGACGACACGGCCGAGTTCGGCCGGCAGTGATCGGCCAATAACGAGCGGGTGAGCTAAAACGACCATAACTCTCTCGTCCGGACTCCGATTGACTCACCGTTTGAACCATTGGAAAGCTAACTCGATGCTCTATAATATTGAAAAGATTTAGAATTTTTGGAGTTACCAAAAATTAATGGTGACTTTACAAAGTCGAACTCCCACGTGAAAAATTCGATTAAGGACACGGAACTCAACAAAACGATACCGAAAAGAACTCGGACGACAAAAAGTGCAGAATTAATCATTCTTGGAAATGACGAAACGGTCAGGAGCGAGTCGTCAAGACGAACTTCCGCCGAAAAATAAAATTACCGAAATTCGAAATTGCGGATATTACAATCTCGACCATCTGTACTGAGTTGATTGGCGCTCGACAACGAGCGAGTCGCCCTCTCATGCTCCTGATTATGACCACTACCATGCCCACGTCCTCGGCCTCAACCTCTCGGCATACTGAACGGACAACCATCTAGAATAACATAACAAAACAACATCACATAATCAACACAGGACAACAAACGGCAGCACGATAAAACATTAACTCCAAGTCATTACACGAACTAACACCGCAATAACAGAACTTAAATTCAAAAGTAATTCGCACGGTCACATCAACAGAGTTGTTCGAATTTTGCCAAACAAACACGGTCAAAACCACATACATATCATTGGGATCAAACACTTGTAACATTCTTTAAAAATAAAAAAATTTTCGAGGTATTTGTTTAAATGATAATATTTTAAAATTCGTGAGTTTGAAGTTACTGAAATGAAATTTTTGAAAACATTTTTAACATCTCGTCATTTAACCAAAACCATGAACCCATTATCAAAACTATTTTGCTTGAAATTATTTACAAAAGAACACGTTGAAACTTCAATCTTCTCGATAAACGATATCATCAAAATGACCTTATCAATATATATATATATATCATTATCATCGTTAACGACATACAGGGTAACAACATGTTACCACGCCAACCATCATGAAGAATAACACACATGATAATCTGCAGCCATGCCCCTCGGCATCGACCCCCAAAGGTTTCGCTAAACTAATCTTGGGTGGAAAACCTCTTGTACTCGCACTCAACATTTCCACAGATTAACTACCACATCAGGATAATGTCGAAGAATAATACAATCAAATCATATTATGCAGTCACAACACTTATGTATACAACCAAAATGTTCTAGCAAGGATGGTAACAATCAACAACACGTCAACGATACCCATACAGGATAACTAACCGAGTGCGACATTACCGATAAAATAGTTAAAATTCACAGTTGTCATTGGCGGACCATACGACTATGTCTACTGAAATCAAATGATTGGTAGAGGGCGCGGATACAACTATAACAACAAGGTTACCACCGTGCCAGTCAAAAGCTTACGGTCGTAACAACATGTTGTTTACGGTCGTAACATCTATGAGCTTTCGGCCGTAATGGTCAACATCTTACGGCCGTAATCACTAGCTGCAGGACAACAGAATTGTCCCAGCAGCCCCAGCACGGCTGCGAAGGTTAAGGATCGACTCCTAACAATGTATTCCGACATATAGAAAACACTGCAACATTCTCCGAGGAGTATAACAACATAACAAACTTGTCGCAACGACTTACTCCCAACACATAAACACATAACATTTTGAATTCCGAAAACCAAGATCGTTTTGCAAAACAGAAATTTTCCCAAAATCCTTTCGATCATAACAAAAAATGACGGTAATATTTTGCAATGTCCGAAGTATTTTAAAACACATTTTCCAAATACCATCTGATGGTGCTATTTGAAAATACATGACCAACTTGTCAAAATTCGACCGATTTCAAAATTCACACAAACCGTTGTTTAACCGCACCATCAAAATATTTTCAAAAAAAATGATTTCCACAAAAATGCTCAAACCAGTAAAGTCCTTCATAAAAACGTTCTCAAACCTACCCGCAACGGGCATAATTACAACAATCTAAAAATAATCGAACTTAAAACCACGTGCCCAAATGGCAAATAGGATCACCAATTCAATCAAATGCATCTCGTGGGCATCAAGTTTAAACATACAACAAAACCATCTATCTGAGTTTCTCACAAACTCTACCGTCGATACCTTTTTCGAAACGATCAAGGTTCACAATTTTCACATCATACCACCCCACACGGTGGTTCAAGGTCAAAACATCAATACGTCCAGTTCTATACACATACAGTGTGTCACAAGTATCGAATACAATCTCCATTATACAATATCGTGCAATTAAAATTATGCACCACAATTAACTCACATAGATGAAATCATGAAACCCAAATACCTCGCATAAAAGAGGAGACTTACGTCCATAGGCCGCACGGAGATGACGGTCACCCACGATACTAATCTCATCCGACAACATATCCGACATGTTGTGATTACGCACAACTCAACTTGTCACCCGACAACTCGAATGACAAGACAACACATTACTCAACAAATCACGACTCGACTTGACCCGACAGCCTAGGTTACCGCAACAGTCTCTGATACCATAAATATAACACCTCCAAAACCGTATGGGAATATTACACGCCGTAGATCCTTTCCACAAGGATCTACCAGGCTAAACATCACAAAACAACCAAGTGTTTGCCCGACCGGGGCAAACAATACAATTATACGGACCGTTAAGGTCAATTATAAACAACTACACGGACCGGTGAGGTCGTACGACTGACGTAAACAGAGTAATACAACTCTTTACAAAGAATGCCCACGCAGGGGTAAAGATACAAAATAGCGAAAGGCGGAATACGACTCTGACGATACAACACAACTCGACTAAACTCCCAACTCTCGATTAGTATCGTAGCCCGTCACTTCCTGTGCCGATCCTGTGACTGCTCCCCGAACCCACAAGCACCTGGACACAAAACAGACATCCACCCCCCGATTACTCAGGGTTAGCAAAATTCCACTATTTTGCTAGTGCAAGTATAATACGATACGAAATGCAACAAGTAAATAGCAACCACAAATTTGATACGAAATCAACTATCCAAATGTTCCCGAGAAGTTTTAGAAATTTCGAACTCAAGCAAGGAAGTATTTGAAAAGAAGCTCATCATCTCGGGGATTTTTAAAATAGAAATTCTTTTGGAGCTCGAGCCCTAATTAACAAAAACTTTTTGAAAGCGTTAGAGCCTCAGCCCGATTTTCGTTTCAAAGCACACTAGTTAAGATATCATCATGGGTCCGTGACCCAACTTTAAAACACTAGCCAATCAATCACTGTTACACGATCACTATCCGTACACGTCATGTACCGAACTCCAGAGGCCTCGACGGACCCTACTCGTACCACACGCATTGTTCGTACACATCATGTACCAAACTCCAGAGGCCTTGACGGACCCTACTCGGACCACACACGTTGTTCGTACACATCATGTACTGAACTCCAGAGGCCTCGTCAGACCCTACCTGGACCACACGATCACTGTTCGTACACATCATGTACCTAACTCCAGAGGCCTCATCAGACCCTAGCTGGATCACACGCATTGTCACGACACAACTCATATAGATCAACTCAACACATCACCACGAGCAACACACATTATTATCAATATGTTAAACCATTCAACAATACAATGTAATATATCTTCAAGTATATAATCAACCGACACAAATATCATAATCATCACGGTCACCCAACCATGGCCAATCACGCACGACACGAACCATAGGATTCACACAACCAACACAATTCCAAGATGTTATCCAAATGAGGATATCATCACTACCATCAATCGTTCGTAATTATGAAATCACACGAAGTATATTCACGAAGATAAACCAAATCATCATAAATCTAACACAAAGTCTCTATTCACAAGACACAAATCGTATAGCAAGATACTTGCCTTGATAACCGATACCGAACACTCCGACGAACACGACTCAATCAGGAAACCTCGAACGCCTACAATCCTCCGGCACAAACAACAAAGATACGATTACAACTAGAATCAAGGCCATAAACAATGGAAATCCCACCAAACTATCGAGGGAAACTCATTGGGACATTTAATCGAACATTCAATGTTCGATAACTCCCAAGAACACTCGAATCACCAATCGAGTTGAACGAACTCGAAATACGGATATGCAACCCGTAGAACATGATTAATAGAACTCAATAACATCAACCGATTCATCAAAATCAGACGGGCAACGAAAATCAAGAAGTAAATCCCGAAAGTCAACCCTAGGAGATTTCAAGAATTTACCTCGATCCGACGAAAAACAAGGATTAGATGATGATATAATCGACAAGAGCCTTCCAAAATGCCTTGGAATTGATTAGGACCGACCTGGAACTCAAGTTCCCGAACCTCCCGTCCAACAGCCACAAGAAAAGGTGAAAAGAGGGTGAAATAAGGTCTGCCCGACGCCCAGGCCTATATATGACCGAGCGCGTTATGGCCGTGACCAACAGGGCATTACTGCCGTAACTCGGCCAATCAACTTACATACGTGCCGGTCATGCATTACGTACGCAACGGGCACCACCTTACGGCCATACTCGGTGCATCCTTACGGTCGTAACCGAGTTCCCAGGGCTACTGCCCGAAACCTGCTGGTGCATTACGGCCATAATCCGCCCATGCCTTGCGGATGTAACGCAACATTACGACCGTAATAGGGCAACCCTTACGGCCATAACCGAGTCCTCCCAAACCAGGATGTGTAGCGTCTTACGGCCATAATCGGCCATGCCTTACGGCCATAACTCGGCCTAGCCAACCCTCCGACTGCCCGGCTAAAGACTCGATGACGTCTCGATCACGCAAACGCACCGACTAAGATTCAAAATAATAATGAGCAATTTACGGAACATAACACCACAGGCGCGCATTTAATTAAAGAAATGCACGCGATGCAAGTCTCACTCGACGAACACTACACCGAATATATCATACCGTTCATGATAAAAAAAATGAATCCCACATAATCATGACGAAGCAAAATAACTGGCACCAGACGACAAATAATTCAGGGTAACTGAAATGAAAATCTCGGGTATTACAACCACAAGTATCGACTTTCAACAATTCATGACTCTCCAGGACCGTCACACAGTTTCCTTCGACACACAAAGATACCAACTTCTCTGGCGGTCCCATCCACCGCAAAGTAGCATGGGGGATAAGAACCCAAGAACCCATCTCCCAAAAAAAATTCTCGAAAAGAAATAATTGAAATAGGAACAAGTTTAGATAATTACCTCGATTATAAAATTAAGCACGTGATATGGGGCAATAGGTGGTGTGCTCCGATTTATCGATTGGTACTCGATGCGATGAAGTGATATCGAGGGCGCAATTTTGGAAGGTCCGGAAAGTTACAAATTAGATTGGTGTTAGGATCTTTATATCGAAACATTGAACTGGGTCGGATGGGCTGGGCTGGATTGGGTCGCGGCTTCGGGCAACCGGCGATTGGACTGGAGCTGGTCGGATCGGACGACGGGAGGCGGGGGTCGGCGCGGGCGATCTGGGCTTGATCGGGTGAGATGCGGGAGGTAGAGGCCGAGCAGGTCTCGGTGCGGACGATCTGGCCTGCAACTCCGCGGGGATGACTTGTCGCTGCGGTGGTGCCCGACAGAATACCAGACATATCTGATTGGCGGAGGAGAGTTAGGCAGGGGTAATCAGGACATGACTTTGGCGGTAGAGTGCTGCATGGGCCGAGTAGGTTCGATCGCGGTAGATGACTGGGCAGGGGACAGCGGTCGGGCAGACAGTGGGACTAGATCGGATAACGGCGGAGGTTTACGACAGTGGGTCCGGGTAGATCCGAACTTTCGAATTGAGACATGGCGGCGGCGGCGGGCGGACTGGTCTGATAAGCCGAGGCTGCAAGCCGGGGTTGATTGTCCGCGGTTGAGGGCGGTTGTGGATCAGTAGATCGGTGCAGATCGGCCACGACGGAGAGCGACGGCGCATGGCTGGGGTGGTGGCGGTGGGCGGGGGTCTGCAAGGGTTTAAGGCCGTTTTTTTTGGAATTCGTAAAAAATGTGGAGCTATGTGCTGATAACGTATTTCAGGAGATTGTGAGAAAGCGATAAAGGTAAATCAGTAAAGCAATCAATTGTATTGATAGATGGGCATTTATATAGGCTTTACAATGAAAGTTCTCCCACACATAGAATTCCTAGTTAAAGTAAGACACCTAATATGATCCTACTACCTCTAAAAGGATCTAGAATCATTTCATCTATATATCTTATTATAAACAGTGTTAGGCAAGACACATACAATGGAAGGATATAATCATAATTCTCGGAACAATTTCTATATTCTAATAACATTTCCTATTTTTCCTAAAATTATTAATCTGATATGTGTTTTTCTTTGATTAAAACTCCTCTTTTCTTTTTCTTCGTGAAAAGAGGTTTAGTGTGTTTTATAAATTTGCTTTTTTCTTTGATCCGTAAGAAAAAGATTTCCTATCAATATTACGATGTTAGTATCGCGTTGGTTATTTTTGTAAGAATTATAATTATCCGTAATAGGTATATAACTTTTTTCGGACCAACTGGCGATACTAAGTTACTAATATTGATTGTACATATTGTCCAGAAAAGTCGACACAAATTAAATGTGCTCTAATGGGTAGTTGAGCAGTACAGTTCTATTATGTGGCTCATCATGGACAAAAGTTTGAGACCTAATTTCACTTACTCTGCATTACATTGCAGTGATCCTTTGGAATCACAAAGGAGTTCGTTATACTAAAGTCCAATACTAACCACTCATGAGGTCACTTAACAACATTTGATACCACCAATTTTAATTACTACTACTCTGGATTTCTCCAATTTAATTATAGCATCGCCCACGAGGACAACGACTCGTATATTTAAATTATTTTCTATTTTCATGAAATATTTTATAATATTACCCACCTTAAAACACAGAGGGACTCATTGGCCCGCCATATTTGGAGCAGGGATCCGGCGCTCGAGTTTTTCATATTTAAATCATGCTAAAGATTATGAGTGTACTTATGTACTTGGTCAAATGAGTACAATAATACTCATGTGCTCGGTTCTGTACTCAAATAATATGAATATTATTTAATTCATGTTGTATGAGTTCTTGCACCAAAAAATAATATATAAAATGAGTACCCATATGCTTGGTTAAATGAGTACAATAGTTTCCATATAGTTATATGAGCACAACATTACTATTTTGCCGAGAAGTATGAGTATTATAGTATATTAGTACTGAAAAAAGGCTTAAGCATAAAATCCGACCCCTCTAGTTTGGAGACCGACTCAATAGCAATTGTACATAACAGATGCATATAAAAGCAAAGCAAAAGTTTTTTTGTACAAACCCCACTCGAATCTTGCCATTGGCCCGACCATCATATCGCCAACTCTAATAATAGGGTCGAAAGTGCTGAATGGGGATTCGATGCTTAAGTTTTCCGTGCTTAAGGATTATGAGTATAACAATATTCATATGCTCCGTCATGTGAGTACAATAGCACTCACGTGCTTGCAATATCAGTAATATTGTACTCATATAATATGAGTATTTGCACCAAAAAATATAATGTGAGAACTGAAGGAAACATTTAGCCGAGCAATATGAGTACACTTGTACTTATATAGTTACTTGTAAATAATCTGTGCCGTTATGGCACGAGGATGATGCCATAATTACATTAAAACTATCAAATTATCAGATTACTTTAGAAAAAAAAACTTTGTTGACCATCTGAGACAAAAAAATGTTGGTGGATGGAGGTTAGCCGGCGGTTGTAAAGAAATAAATTGCCCACAACGGCTGGTAGGCATCCGTAAAAAAATCTAAGCAATCGTTGGACTTGACCAGTCGTTGGAGGTCTGTCGACGGCCAGTAGGCGGACGAAAAAAAAAATGATATTTGAAGATCTGTCGCCGGCCCAAGCGGCGACAAAAAACGAAAAAAAATGATAGATTGACAGAGGCCCTGCCTGAGAATAGGCCGGTAAGTGGCCGCAAATAAATAAAAATAAAAACTATCCGATTATCAGAGGTCCGCCAACGACCCAACGAAGAACAAGACGACAGGCTGTCGTAACTAAAAGCAACTGTCTAGTCGTCGGAGGTCCACCGGAGTACCGTCGGGAATGAAAATTTAAATAGTTATCTCTTTAATTTAATATTTTAAGGCTCTTATTATTTTTGAATTTTTGATATGAAACTTAACACGAAGGGGTACAATAATCTTTTCAGGTGCACACTACGAAGACGATGATCAAAAAATATCTCATCCTTTATGTTATAGATTAGAGATAATCTGTGCCATAGTGTACAGAGTTGGTGCAATAATTAGTCTAAAGTAATTAAAATTACCAGATTATTTTGGTAGAAAAAAATATATTAATTCCTGGAGCTCTGCTAGTGGCGGCTCCGCCGGCGCGCAGCTGACAAGCGGCACACCACAATAACAAAAATGACTGTCGTATGAGGTCTGCCGGCGCGGACGCACCAAAAAAAGTAAAAAATGGCCGTCACCGAAGGTTTATCGGCCGCCGGCTGCACCCAAACACACACACACAAAAAAAAAAAGAAAAAAATGACGACGGTGGCATAATGGCATTGTCATAATGTCATTGTGGCGTTGTCATAATTACATTAAAATAATCAAATTACCAGATTACCTTGCTCGAAAAAAAACATGATAACTCCCAAAGGTTTGCGGCAGCATTCGTGCAGGCTGAAAGGAGCCAAACCAAAAAAACTGGTTGTCACTAAAGGTCTGCTCGTGGATGCACCCAGAAAAAAAAAAGAGTTGGCCGTCGTCGGAGGCCTGTCGGCGGCCCTGTTGGAAAATAGACTGGCAAACCAACTATATAAAAAAAAAATTGATCGGGCGGGGATCTGCCGTGGTGGCTTGGTAGCGGTAGATGGGCCGGTCAAAAAAAAGGGTCGGTGGATGAAGTCCCCCAGAAAAATGCTCCGGCTAGTGACCCACCATAATCTGCCGGGAGAACTCCGTCAGGGTAAAAAAAAATTATAAAGTTACTCGTTCTTTTATTCAATGATACTTTTGAAAATTTATTATTGATGAACATTTTATATTATTAAATTTCGCACAGAGGGAAAAAGGGTATAAATCTTTTTAGGTGCGGACAACGACCAAAACATACTATTATCCCTTATGATATAAATATGAATACATTAATGCTCATTGACCGAGCAATATAAATACTGAAATACATGTAAACATAATTTAAGTACTAAAAAGCTTAATCATATCATGAGACTCGTTTCCCTAACTATAGGCTTTTTTTTTTGAAAAATAAAACGTCCATTGTGGACGGGGGTTGAGGTGGGATCACCAACCTGTGAGATAAAAAAGAGATCGAGAAATACAAAACATCCGCTCCGAATTATGACCAAAAAAGGGCCATAATCCGAGTCCTAAAATCTAAAGTGCCTACGGCCCGCTAAAGAAATACAAAGCGCATCACTAAGACCGTGGGCTAATGTGCGGACCCGTAGACCAAAAAAACCACTTCCAAATTATGACAAAAAATAGGCCATAATCCGGATCCTAAAAACTAAAGTGCCTACGGCCCGCTAGAGAAGTACAAGGTGCACCACAGAAACCATGGGCTAATATGCGGACCTGTAGGCAATAAATCAATCACATACTAATAATAAAAAAAATACTTCCTAAATCTAAAAGACGGGTAACCAAGTTGATCCATCCATATAAGGGAGAGAAGAAACGGAGGAGCAGTATCATAAGTGTAAGTCTGAATGCCGAGGGACGACATGCCGAGCTCTAAAAGATAGTCAGCCGGCCTGTTGCCCTCCCGGAAAATATGAGTGACTCTAAACTGTATGTCTCGGAGAATGTGTCGGATCCTCATAAGGGTGTGACGAACCTGCCAAGAGCCCCGATGGCCAGATGAAAGCAGGGTCACCACAGCAGCAGCATCAAGCTCAATCCAAACATGTCTCGATCTCTGGGAAGCCAAAATCAGTCCTATCGCCAGCGCCTGGATCTCTGCGTCAAAGCTCGAAGAGGCCTGAAAAGAGGAATGTAAAGCAAGAAGTAGCTCTCTGCGATGATCTCTAATCAGACCCCCACCACCAGCAATCTGAGTATCTCTATCAAAAGAGCCATCCATGTTCAGCTTGATCCAAGGAGTCTCGGGTCGAAGCCAAACTACCGGGACAGGGCGATGTGTCTGGGCGGGGGAAGAAAAAGCTCGTTGAAAACGGTCGGGAGGCGAGCACCCCGCCCAAAAACTCCGAAGAAATAAGCCCCACAGCAGCTAACAATGAAATATGGCGCTCCACATGCACAATAACATGAGAAGCAAGACAAGTAACAGCCCTATGTTTTACACTATTCCTCTCCGTCCATATGAACCAAATGATCAGACAAGGAATAATGAAAGTCGTGTGCCTAAAGTGTGTGCCATGTGAGATAAAACTCAGGAGCTCAAATATATTATCTGTATGGGGTAAGGATAAATGTGTCCATATGCCAAAATACTCCCACATGTCACGAGCCACATCACTCTCCAAGAAAAGGTGGGCTAGGGTCTCGGTATGGTAGGTATGGGTAGGGGTATGGGTACAACATGAACATCTGGAAGACAAGGAAATGCCCCTCCTCTGTAAGACATCATCAGTCGGGATCCGTCGCAATAGTAGGCACCAAATGAACACCGATATCGTAGGTGTAAGTAAGGCAGTCCAAATGGCCCCGAAAATGAGATTAGCCTGATCCCTCGCCCTGATGTGAGACCAAGCTGACGACAATGAGAAAGCAACCGAAGATGTAAGAGTCCATCACATGCTATCCGAATCCTCCTAGGCAATGGGAGTCGCGAGAATCTCCTGTATGAACTGAGAGGTAAATCGCAGCTCCTCACCAACAATTGACTCTAGCCTACCCCTGTCCCAAGTCCCATCAACCCAAAGCTCATTAATCCTAAGGCGGGGTCTACCAGTAATCTGATAATAAGATGAAATAGTCTTATCCCAAATCCAAGTGTCGTCCCAAAAACAGACCTCCCCGCTGCCACTATGAAGAGTGCAACAAATGAACTCCTGAGCCTGAATACCCACGCGAAGGAGACGGCGCCAAGGGTGGCTGGCATGAGCTTTAAGAGCAGTACGCATAGGCATAAAAAGGTCAGCAAAGCAGTATTTGCGGAGCATAAACTGCGCCCACAAAGACGTGCCTGCGCGAAGGCGCCACCAGAGCTTAAAACTAAATAATCTCGCCATGTCCGAAAGGCTCCGAATCTCGAGGCCTCCCTCAGAGACAGGGCGATAGATCAGTCGCCAACTGACCCAATGCATCTTTCTCTTAGTACCAACAGCACCCCAGAAGTATCTCGCTATAATCTGCTCGAGCACTTGGATAACATACTGGGGTGGGTCCAACACCTGAAGAAGGTGCAGAGGAATCATGTAGAGAGTGCTCTTAATAAGAGCCAAGCGTCGCCCAAAAGCAAGGTGGCGATGGGACCAACCATAGATCCTATCCAACATCCGTTGCTTCACCCCAGCAAAGAGCTCTCGTCTCATAAAGCCTTTGTAATGGGGTTCACCAAGGTAGGTAATGGGGATATCACCCTGGCAGGAGCGAGAATAAAAGTGCTCTTCTGGATACTAACCATCTGGCCGGAGGCCATGGAGTAGTGATCCAGGAGACGCATAAGGTCAACGAGCCCATCATCCACAGACCGTGTGAATATAATGATGTCATCGGCATAGGAGAGGTGCGAGATGGGGAAAGGCCGACCGGCGGTCCTATACCTCATCAAAGGATGGTCGCGAATGAATCGATCCAAGCAACGCGATAAGTAGTCAGCGGCAAGCACGAAGAGCGACGGTGAAATAGGGTCGTCCTGACATAAACCCCGACTAGAGGCAAAATAGCCGGTCGGACTGCCGTTCACGAGAATGGAGAACGTGCAACTCTCGACACAGTGACGGATGACCAAGATCCATCTATACGGGAAACCTATCCTCACCAGGACCTCACGTAAAAAATGCCAGTGAACCCTATCATATGCCTTAGCCGTATCTTGCTTCAGCGCAAGGTTCGGGACACCATGAATTTCTGAGATGTGGAGATCATGAATCAGTTCTTGGGCCAAAAGGATATTATCAGTAATAACCCACCCCTGAACGAATCCACTCTGGTTTGGAGAGATAATAAAAGGGAAGACAGAAGCAAGCCGAGCGTTAAGAATTTTCGAGATAATCTTATTGGCCAGATTACACAGACTAATAGGCTGGTATTCTGACCAACCGCTCAGAACAGGCTTCTTCGGGATCAAGATGACCGTGGTCGTCGTGAAAGCCGGAAGCATGGGATGACCATCAAAAAACTCGAGCACAGCCCCCTCTACGTCAGAAGATACAATCTCCCAACAATGCTGAAAAAATAAAAAGGAAAACCCGTCTGGACCAGAAGCGCTGTGAGGATCAATATCAAAAAACGTAGCACAAATCTCCTAGGGAGATGAGGCAACACATAAACCATCAGTATCAAAAGAAGGGGGGATAGAGGGGAAACAAGTGTCATCCGGGGGAGTGAGAACATCACCATCAGATGTAAGCAGAGTCCTAAAGAAATTCACAGCGGATGATCGGATATCCGATTCAACAGAGTGTCGTACCATCATCCTCTATGCTGTGAATATGAGACTGGCAATGCTTCTGCTTCGCAAAACCCTGAAAGAAACGGGTGTTGAGCTCGCCCTCAGAAACCCAACAAACTGCAGCTTTCTGTTTCCAAAAATCTTCCTCCATAGAGAGGCGAAGTTGGTACTCAGCACGAAAACGATGCATAGCGGTTCTATTCTCCGGCGAAGGATCCAAATCATATCGCCGCTCGGCCTCATCAGCGGCCCTCAAGGCCTCATCCAACTTCGCATGAAGATTTTCAAAAACAGATCAGTTCCACTATTTCAGTCTACGCTTAACCCTAAAGAGATTACAAATGCCAGATAATCCAGTCTGGGTGAGCCAGACCTCCCTAACAGTGTCCAGAAATCTGTGATGCTGGATCCACATACTCTGGAAGCGGAATGACGACTTGGGACAAGTCAAATAAAAACGACTCTGAATAAGGAGGGGCGCGTGGTCGGAACGAAGTCGAGGCAGGTGATGTAATATCCTGAATTTCTACTATGGTTGTTTAATGTTGTTTTATCCGAGTCATACTGCACAGTGTGGAATTTGTACAGTATGAATAAAATAACTAAAGGACTAAGATATCTATATTGGTACAATTGTTGTATTTGGCCGACATTTATATTTGAGGATATCGTGTATCAGATTGTCTAAATTTTAATATCAGGTTTATCATATGAGAATGTTGTTGGAACAATTATGTATATTCAGTAAGTCGTGTAAATGTATTCGATATGTCGAGACGACAGGCAGGAACAGTTGTAAATGGCTAAGTACAGAGCCCTTAACATACGTTAAGTTTATGAGATAACGTACGCTAAGATGCTACGTGTTACGTACGTTATGTATAACGCATTACGTACGTAACGAGAGAAATCAGACAGAGGAATCAATACCTGTCATGTGGAGCCCAGGTATCGGATGGCATGCCAAAAGATAAGTCAACTATGTATTACGTACGCTATGCAAAGCTTTTACGCACGTAATATGAGCATATACTATATCAAGTCAACATACGTATTACGTACGATGTGGGACAAGTGTTACGTACGTTATGCAAGATACGAACTGAGGCAGTGAGCGCTGGATGACTGTTACGTACGCTATGTTGGACATGTAGCGTAAGCTAGGGAGCATTACGTACATTAATGATGGTTTATAACATATGTAACAGGCTGTGCAGATTATAAAATAAGGATTGTTCTTTCATTTCTTCACGAGAAGAAACCGATGTTTTCCTCCCAACTTCATCCCTCTGCATATGTAAAGTGAGAATAAGCATTTTATAACTTAGTTATGAGCTTGGAAACATGGATTTAGGCTTGGATATGAAGATATTGATGATTCTTGAAGAGTTTGATTGTGCTATTCATGTTCTTGAGGTATGTTGACCAACTCTACACCTTGAATTCGGATTTTTGATGCTGTTGTTGAGGAATAATTGGTATGAAGATGATTATGGTGGTGGTGTTGTGATTCTTGAGGTTATGTGAATTGTATGTTGTAGAATACGATGATATATGTCTTCGATTATGTTATTTGTTATAATCATGATTATGGAATCATGGTATTCTTGGTGTTCTTGGTATTCTTGGTATATATATTGAAACACCCCCAGAGACGATCGGGAATATTACAGCGCCGTGGGCCCCGAGATGGAACCCACAAGTGTAACACCCCCAAGTTATTCAGGGTATATTACAGCGCTGTGAGCCCCGCCGTGGGACCCACAAGGCTAAACATACGCGGAACTATACACTTGACCGATAAGGTCTACATACAATAGAAAGAAAGACGATACAAATGGTATTCAAAAACCATAACCAATGAAACCATATACATCACTGCACAAATCAATACCTCGGAAACACAGGCCGGAACATCAAGGAAACTGAAATACAATACTCGAGTATTTAAAAATCCATTCCAGTACAACAACCTGAATGGAGGAATCCAAGAAAATAACCGGAGACAAAACACAGTATCACACTTGCCCATCATCTTCATGCCGACCCGGCACCCACCTGTCCGCTCTCCTGGAACCTGAAATACATGAAACGTATTTCCCTCATAAAGGGGTTAGCCGTCGAATAGCTAGTGCAAGTATAACAATATGAAACATAATACTCCTCGACAATAAAGTAAATGTAATCCGTCAATTCATCAATATCCGTCAATTCATCAATTTAACACTAGTATTCCGGAATGACTAAAATCTCAAGACGTATGTGAATGCCGTAGAAATGGTTCGTTCATATCATACGTCGTTACATGTAGGAATGCCGTCAAAACGGTTCGTTCATTACATGCCAACATTATTTCATATGAATGCCGTAGAAACGGTTCGTTCATATCAACCATAGAATCGCACCAGAGGCTACGAAACCCTCAGAGGACCATAGGCCCGTCCCGGAGTGGCTAGAAATAATCATACCATCAATATTTCATACTTTCAAAGTCGAGAATGTACAATCATAAATGTATACTTGCCTTAATAATCGTTACCGAAGATCCCGAAGAACACGGTTCGACCGGGAGCTTGAACCACGAAGAAGACAACGAACGGAAGGGTTCCGACTTGAGTTCTTCACAAGGATTTCGTCCCTAAGTCATATCAATGATAAATCAACAATCGTACGATGAATAATAATCGTACAACGCACAAAAAACCCCCTCTTAGACCTTTTGTCGGACACCTTCAAGGCGTCGACTAATAACTCAACCGAAACGACGAATCAATACACTCCAACCGTGGAATAACGATGGAAATGATAGAATACACCTAAATCATCATCAATCCATCACTAATCTAAATTACTACGGATTAAAAGGATGAAGTCAAACAAAATCCCCAATTTCAATACAAAATTCAAGTGTTCTTGAAAAATCTTTCAATAATCCGATGAATACTCCAACAAGTCCATAATCATGCGTATATCACTTCATACCCCATGATTTTAACATCCAAAACATCATTACCCAATACAAAATCGAAATCCAAGATGTTGAAGAAATTACCTCTTGAAGATTCAAGCACTATGATTCGAAGAGCACGCGATAGAACGATGATCCGGGCTTCACAATCGAAAATAGATGAAGGAAGTCACCCACTCAAGTGATAGATGAAGAAACTTCCCTCTCTCAAGCCTTCTCTCCCGTGTGAAGGTGAGAAATGAAAAAGTATCGGTTGAATCGCACAAAAAAAACGCAGATATAGGGTAAACTGTCATGTGTGCCGCGGCTCAGTAGAGGTGTGCCGCGGAACAGGCCCAAAATTTGCTCCCAGGGCTCGGCAGTGTGCCGCGGCTCAGCCCAGGTGTGCCGCGGCACCGGGTACAGGCGGTTTTGGCCGAATCTGGAAAATGAGAGTGACTTGGCTATTTCGACCATAACTCCCTCGTATGGACTCCGATTGACTCACCGTTTGAACCATTGGAAAGATAACTCGATGCTTTATAATATTTCAAAGATTCAGAATTTTTGGAGTTTCCAAGAATTTACGGTGATTTAACAAAGTCGAACTCATACGTGGAAAAGTCGCTAAAGAACACGGAATTCAACGAGCGATACAAAGCGAACTCGGATGACAAAAGTGTAGAATTAATCATTCTCGGGATGACGAAACGGTCCCAAGCAAGTTGTCAAAAACGGACTTCCGCCAAAAATAGAAAATTTCCGGGAAACAAAATTACGGGTATTACATTCTACCCTCCTTAAAAGAAGTTTCGTCCCGAAACTTAAAACAGGCAGGGAGAAGAAATATTTCGCCAGGAAAAACTCAACGAGATACACAAGAGCCGAAACTTACGCCCAAACGGCGAATCATCAATATAGAACACAACAATACATTACCCGAAGGTAAACCAAACCAATGCCGAAAAAGATACGAATTCACAATGCCCGAAGGCTCCAACGGAAATACCGATACATCACAATGGCCTGAAAGCCGAACAGCCCAAAGCTGTAAATCATCACAAAATAGATCTCAAAGAAAACAACCTCACTGTCGGACATACCCCTCGGCGTATGAACAACCAGTCGCAAATCGTCGGACATATCCAATACAACATGGACTACGAACGATCAATCAATAAAGCTCAAGAGGGACATCACAGTACGCCCGATCCGGAAATATGTCCGTGCACATGTCCACCCCGTATACGGATCCAGAATATACGTGTGACAATGTACTTAATTAGCCTCAAGAACTACGTCTCGTGTGCACGGTCCAATGCGGAAACATCCACGCATGACCATCGAGTGCCTGGCTAAAAATCCTACACATAACCAATCGGCACGCACACATGATTCCAGATATGCCATGATACAACATGACAACGAAACTCAAGGGATAAAACATCCAATACGGATCATACGACTCACCAAGTGAACGATGACACACGAATAATGAAAGATCGACACGACCAACGATATTCAAAACAACCATCCTGGAATCAGAATTCCCTAAGGACCGATTAACACGGCAATAATCACAACACCACAATTCGGGAAATCCTCAACTCTCAACGATCACAAAATTACCGAGTTCACAAGAATAATAGTGTCTTTGCCTTGAGTCGGCCAACACGGCAATAATAATTCAACGGATGGAACTATCCTCGACAGTCCCAATTCAATGCTTCGATTACCGTAGAATGGCCAATCGATAACAACGATACAACGGATGAGAGTATCTTCGACAACGGATGGGAATTATCTTCGATAATCCCAATTCAATACCTCGATTACCTTAGAACGGTCAATCGATAATCAATGATACGATAGAATAGATGTCCCGGTGTCTTAAACCGACCACCGAAACGGAGATGACAAAAGGATATATCAAACGTCCCCAATCGGTTAACGCAACATCATAGCAACAGTTCCAATTCGACGACAAAGATTCAACGATGTCTCAGAACGACATTAATCGCGAACAATAATAATCGATACATCGATACCGCGAACCGGCTATCGATAGCAACTTTACCAACAAGTATCGTAATGCCTCGAACCGGCCTTTTCCAAACAACAGTAACATTTGGCATAATTTGCCGACGGGCGTCTTATCAAATGATCCCCTGATATCAATACAATCATAAAGAGGTCGAGTCTCGAAATGATACACACATTCGTACACCTACACGATAACATTAATCTCATTGATTAGTACAAGTATAAAACTTGCCTCGATATCAAT
Organism: Orobanche coerulescens; assembly: GCA_033398695.1. Lineage (NCBI taxonomy): Eukaryota > Viridiplantae > Streptophyta > Magnoliopsida > Lamiales > Orobanchaceae > Orobanche > Orobanche coerulescens. Next base: position 18,873,074 of record CM065816.1, read on the forward strand.
ACATCGAACTGTTACCAATTCAGTTGATTTCGTCTTACGAGTTCCTCAGTCCCGACCAAGTTAATCTACGAACCCTTCAACCTTAACCGCAACACAACAGTCATAATCTATGATCAAACATCATATCTTACTGTAAAACGAAGGATTGATAATCAACCGGTTCGATGACGACCAATATCAATACCACCAAACCACGAGCTCAATCGTTTTACCATATCTCGACTAATGACAGTCTGAACAATCCAACTCAGACACTTACAAATCCTGTCCACAATACGAGTCGAAATATGATGATCATATCAGCAACCAATTCGGACCAATAATAAGGGTCTAAATGTTCCAAACTCAATTCTTAAATACGAATTGACAAGGTTCCCTTCTCGTAAATCCATCGTTAAAATTTACTTATGACCGTTATCAATTCGAATCATCCGACTGGTTCAAAACAATAGATAATCATATTAAAAAGGTTATCAAACAATCCAATCATTCGATTTGAATATTTGCTCCATACGTATGGGCTTCCAAATTCAGAGATGAATAATAGTCTCATCAAACTCATAATCACATTCGTATTCCTATACGAATATTATTTCCAACACATAGTTTAGCTCTAGATATGAATATTCCATATTCATTTTCAAAACATCAACACATCTAAAAAAAAAAATTTCATCACCTCGTATAATTCAAGAGTTCTTCAAGAACATGAAATATCCGAAATCACGTTCAGAACAACATATCCGAGGTATATATCTCCATGTTACCATTTTCTTCATCATGTCATTCATACAATCTCAAGAATCGCAACAAAACCCATATCACCATATGAAGAAGATCTCAATGATCATATCAACATCCGAAATCTCTTATTACAATTCCAATAAATCTCGTATAACATTATCACATGATACCATAATTGTAACACCCCAGATCCTCCTGGGAATATTACACGCCGTAAACCCTTCTCACAAGGATTTACCAGGCTAAGCACAATTTCCACGTCATTTCAAAAATGCCAAAAAGACCGATGACGGTAATATTTTTCAAATACTAAAAAAATCATTTTCCAAATACCGTCAAAACGATCAAGGTTAAAATGCCAAAAACTCAGTTTAGGGAATCGGTTTTACAAAATAAAATTTGATTGGCAAAATACCAAAATCCATTTCAAAAATACTCACGCAATGGATAAAAGTACAGTCAATTTATGCATTTTCATTGAAATAAGACGAACATCAAAATACACGATTCCCAACATACTCCCTCCCAAGTAGTAATCCAAAAAGAAAAAAATGAGCCACTATCAAAGGGATACGAGGATTACCTTGTATGGACGAACCATGAAGAAAGAATAATTGAACTCCATTCCAAGAATCATTAAATCATCATAGTCATCATATGGCCTCAAGAACATCAAGATCTCTATGATTCCATAATCATAATCAACATATTCAAAGCATATCATTATCTTCCTTCAACATAAACCTCAAAGAATATGGATAACACAAGAAATCACTTCAAGAATCAACAATAGTTCCATAACCAAGCTCTAATTCCATGATTCCAAGCTCACAATCATGTTAAAAGTGTTTAGAACACTCTTAAAAGTGAATAGGGACGAGTTTTGGAGAGAAATATCTCAAAGGATCGTGAGAGAAATGAAAGGCAACACTTCAATATATAAATTGCACTCTCATTACGTACGTAAGTGTCCTTTCTTAACGTACGTAACAACTTTAACGTATGTAATCCAATATCCATAACGTACGTAACCAACTCACTGTCTCATTCCGTGCAGTCCATTACGTACGTAACCCATACCATATAACGTACGTAATATACCAGTTGACTTGCTACGGTACAATGGTTGTGTTACGTACGTAACACGTCCTGTATAACGTACGTAACACGTATGTTGACTCACCTGTCAGCATCCTCCGCCGAAAGTTGCCGAAACAGGGTCCCACCTGCCGACCAGGACTCGGTTATGTCCGATGCCTTCGTTACGTACGTAATACCTTAGCCTTAACGTACGTAACCATGCCAATCTTATGTACATAGTCTCACCTTATTAACGTACGTAATAATTCCATACTTAGCCAATTTCAACAATTCCTGTCCAAAGTCATGACATAGCAAATACGAGCATACGGCAAAATCAATACATATACTCAATTCAATAACATTGTCATACGTTCACAACGTCCTCGAGCATAATTAAACATCCACGATATCCAATATATAAACGAAAAAAAATATATCCGAAAAATCGGGGTATTACACTCTACCCCCCTTAAAAATAAGTTTCGTCCTCGAAACTTACAATCACTCGTACAAACAACATTTCAACGGGAATTCAATTTCACCAAGAATTATCGAATAATTCGAACAACATACTTACAAGTCTGCGAAGTCGAAGATCTCCCGTGATACTAGCATGCGACTCCTAAACAAAGTCTCAACATAATATCGATACACACCATTATCGCCATTAGCAACTTACCAAAATCTCAAGGAAGAGTTCACGTCCGTGACCACGACCACGATTCTTCCTACTTTCAGCCAACATTCTGAAAGGCACACACGTGCGTAAGTATAATCCGAATCGCACATTCTCGAAGTGACCAATTCCCAAGAATACCAAGCTATAAACGAAACGATTAAGAAAAATACGAGAAGAGTGAGAGGACTTACAAGTACCGGTCGCCTTGTGATGATGGCGAGTAGTGATCTGTGGGCAAATGCCGACTCAATCGACCCAAAAGACCGGCGGCTAGGTATCCATAAACCTAAGCTCCGATACCATATTCTGTAACACCCCCAAGTTATTCAGGGTATATTACAGCGCCGTGAGCCCCGTCGTGGGACCCACAAGGCTAAACATACGCGGAACTATACACTTGACCGATAAGGTCTACATACAATAGAAAGAAAGACGATACAAATGGTATTCAAAAACCATAACCAATGAAACCATATACATCACTGCACAAATCAATACCTCGGCAACACAGGCCGGAACATCAAGGAAACTGAAATACAATACTCGAGTATTTAAAAATCCATTCCAGTACAACAACCTGAATGGAGGAATCCAAGAAAATAACCGGAGACAAAACACAGTATCACACTTGCCCATCATCTTCATGCCGACCCGGCACCCACCTGTCCGCTCTCCTGGAACCTGAAATACATGAAACGTATTTCCCCCATAAAGGGGTTAGCCGTCGAATAGCTAGTGCAAGTATAACAATATGAAACATAATACTCCTCGACAATAAAGTAAATGTAATCCGTCAATTCATCAATATCCGACAATTCATCAATTTAAGACTAGTATTCCGGAATGACTAAAATCTCAAGACGTATGTGAATGCCGTAGAAATGGTTCGTTCATATCATACGCCGTTACATGTAGGAATGCCGTCAAAACGGTTCGTTCATTACATGCCAACATTATTTCATATGAATGCCGTAGAAACGGTTCGTTCATATCAACCATGGAATCGCACCAGAGGCTACGAAACCCTCAGAGGACCATAGGCCCGTCCCGGAGTGGCTAGAAATAATCATACCATCAATATTTCATACTTTCAAAGTCGAGAATGTACAATCATAAATGTATACTTGCCTTAATAATCGTTACCGAAGATCCCGAAGAACACGGTTCGACCGGGAGCGTGAACCATGAAGAAGACAACGAACGGAAGGGTTCCGACTTGAGTTCTTCACAAGGATTTCGTCCCTAAGTCATATAAATGATAAATCAACAATCGTACGATGAATAATAATCGTACAACGCACAAAAACCCCCCTCTTAGACCTTTTGTCGGACACCTTCAAGGCGTCGACTAATAACTCAACCGAAACGACGAATCAATACACTCCAACCGTGGAATAACGATGGAAATGATAGAATACACCTAAATCATCATCAATCCATCACTAATCTAAATTACTACAGATTAAAAGGATGAAGTCAAACAAAATCCCCAATTTCCAATACAAAATTCGAAGTGTTCTTGAAAAATCTTTCAATAATCCGATGAATACTCCAACAAGTCCATAATCATGCGTATATCACTTCATACCCCATGATTTTAACATCCAAAACATCATTACCCAATACAAAATCGAAATCCAAGATGTTGAAGAAATTATCTCTTGAAGATTCAAGCACTATGATTCGAAGAGCACGCGATAGAACGATGATCCGGGCTTCACAATCGAAAATAGATGAAGGAAGTCACCCACTCAAGTGATAGATGAAGAAACTTCCCTCTCTCAAGCCTTCTCTCCCGTGTGAAGGTGAGAAATGAAAAAGTATCGGTTGAATCGCACAAAAAAACGCAGATATAGGGTAAACTGTCATGTGTGCCGCGGCTCAGTAGAGGTGTGCCGCGGCACAGGCCCAAAATTTGCTCCCAGGGCTCGGCAGTGTGCCGCGGCTCAGCCCAGGTGTGCCGCGGCACCGGGTACAGGCGGTTTTGGCCGAATCTGGAAAATGAGAGTGACTTGGCTATTTCGACCATAACTCCCTCGTCTGGACTCCGATTGACTCACCGTTTGAACCATTGGAAAGCTAACTCGATGCTTTATAATATTGCAAAGATTCAGAATTTTTGGAGTTTCCAAGAATTTACGGTGATTTAACAAAGTCGAACTCATACGTGGAAAAGTCGCTAAAGAACACGGAATTCAACGAGCGATGCGAAACGAACTCGGATGACAAAAAGTGTAGAATTAATCATTCTCGGGATGACGAAACGGTCCCAAGCAAGTTGTCAAAAACGGACTTCCGCCAAAAATAGAAAATTTCCGGGAAACAAAATTACGGGTATTACAACAAGGCTGAAGGATATTTTCGCAAACGTTAACAAACGCCCAAGAGGCTAACAACGGTACATCCTTTAAAAACATTCGAAAACTTTACAAAACCCGTTTAACAAAACCGTCGTAAAAATCTCATTTGAAACCACAAGGCCCCGAAATGCCAAAACTCAACAGTTTAAAAACATATGTTAAGCTATCACTTACACGCACCGACAAAACAAATTTAGAAAACGATTGCCAAAGTAACCTAAGTTACCAGATACCAAAAGGCCATTTAAAAATACTCACGCAACGGATAAAGATAAACAATTAAAATACTCTAGCAACGGAATACAACAACTGATCAGAAACTCAATACACAAATACATGTCCTAGCCAGTATCCTCCGGGAAGCTCATCTCTTCACGACCGCTACAAGCTTGATAATCCAAGAACCTAAAAATAAAGCCCACGACGGGGTCAGCCATAATATCCAACAATGATAACCATCACATCACGTCAATAATTACATATCAATGGAAATATTAAGTAAGAATACGACCAATGTGATCTTACTGTCTTAACTTTACGAAAATCCACGATTCGTATCCTTAACAACACAATAAGAAAATACCGAAATATCTGTACGGTATCTCACGAATACCCAAGGTTCTCAAAACATTATCATAACTCGCGATACGGAAATTATACCAACTCTGGCCAATTCAATCCATCGGATAACGTCGACAATTCCAATACGATAATCGATTGTCCATCAAAGACAAGTATCAAGAAAATACGGAACATACCTCAAGATACGAAATACCATTACCATCACGTCAGTCTAATCCGAGATCAGATCAATACAACATACGGACATGGTCCTAACACAAGACCTACAAATGCAAACTCATATGACAACGTCAATATGATCACAACAAAAACGACAATGTATACTTATGGCAAGCCCATAATATACATATGCACAACAACAACACATGGTGATCCAATGATCCAGCGCACACAGCTATAGATTCCCATGATGATCCCGTCGGACCAATGCATGGTGGCATTACCTGTCCAGCGATCCAGCGCACACAGCTATAGATTCCCATGATGATCCCGTCGGACCAGCGCATGGCGGACATACGACAACAATGCACGACTGCACAAGACAATAGTACACAATGAACGACAATAAAGATACACGAATGTATCACAACATGATCGACACAAATGACAAAAATGATTAAAATACTTGTTTCGAGTCTTTCGAGAGCAATCTCGATATCTAAACCATCACCAACCATTATTCTGAATATTCACCGATCCAAAACATCATGGACGGTAGATAATTCACGTTTTCGTCAATACCATGATGTATCCTCGATAACAAGTATACCAACGACAATTGTAAATCATATACATTATAATTTAAATTCCCAAAACTCGAATACAACCTATAATCCCAATTCTCCTGTGATTACGATTTATAAACATTGCTATACGAATTATAAACGAATGAAACTGAAACCATTCATTAAATATTATAAACTGAGGAAGTAATAACTTACCTCGATACCGATGAAGCCGTTACCAATTCCATTGCCGTCATCTACAAGTCCCTTGGCCCTGATCAATGCAATTCACGAACATTCTCGAACACGACCGCAAAGCATGGTTCTAATCACCAATCAATAATCTCAACCTATTACAATAATCGATTGACAATAAGTTCGACAACAATCAACAATCGATAAAACCAATTCACAAACCCAATGGCTCAACAATATCTCGGTTAACCACAAGTCTGATCAAACCAACTTAAACGATAACGAATTCATAACCGAAACGGAATATACTACCCCGCCTGATGACTTAACGCACGTTAATTTCTTAACGTAGCGTGCGCTAAGTTTCTCCCGTTAGCGTGCGCTAGCCAGTAGACTTAGCTTGCGCTAATGACATGCAGTTGCATGTATTTCGGATACCGATCAACATATGGCGATTATCAAGAACACTAAGTGATTCTGAACCATGTTCAAAGCTATCAAAACAACAAAGTCCGATATCCTTTAACATACAAACAATCATTCAACTTATAATCCAAGTCCTATATCCATATATCATCTTCCTCAATATCAACATCATGAAACATTAAGAACATAACAACACTTCCATAATCTATTATTACAGGGAGTAATTATCAACAATAACATCAACATTTGAAACTGAGGAGAAGAATTAACCAACTAATCTCAAGAAGACGAATCAATACGATTCAAACCATACGAATCACATTAATATCATCATACTCCGGTAATCCATCTCATAATCATGCTTATCAACTTGTTTATGTAAAAATCATCAACTCAAGAACATCAACATTCAATCCAAAACGAAATCCAAAGATGAAGAGTGATTACCTTTTTGAATGAATGGATTGATTCCCAAGGTTGAATCCATTTCCAAGAATCGCCAATGATTTGAAGAACAAAGCTTTAATCCATGATTTCCATCTTTAATCTTGTTAAAGATGATCATCCCTCAGTGTTTAGGAACTCCAAATGTCCTCCCAAGGTTCTCTCTATCGGTTGCAAGAAGAGAATGGACGAAATGAGGAATGACAGCCAACTATTCATATATATACACTGTACATTATTAACGTACGCTAACCTCTTCATTTAACGTACGTTACCAGTTTAGCGTGCGCTAACATTCTTTGTTAGCGTGCGCTATCGAAGTCCAGAGGCTACTGCCTTACTGCATGAAATGATTTACGTACGCAATGCCCATGCAATAGCGTACGTAAAGGCCTGTATTTAGCGTACGCAAACCTTCCATCATAGCATGCGCTACTCATAGTTGACTTGCTACAGTCTGCACCTACCCCCGTGTCCCCACATGCCGAAAGTAACCTGACAAAGCCAAGATTCCTTTGGTCTGATCTGATTAGCGTGCGCTATAAATGTACATTAGCTTGCGCTAACCCTTCACAACAAACATCCGTTGACCTTGTTGTCACATGCGCCGAAAGTGACTGGGTCCACACGTAGATTCCTTCTGATCTGGTCTGTACTAGCATGCGTTATCTTTTGCCTCTCTAGCGTGCGCTAAACCAGAACGATAGCGTGCGCTAGGCATGTATACTAGCGTGCGCTAATAATGTTACACTTAGCCATTTTCAGTGACTCTTGTCCAACGTCTGAACATACAGAATACGAACATACGGCATACTGAATACATACTCCTTCCAATAATATTCTAATACGATACACAATATCCTCAACTGCAATTGTCGACCAAGTACAGTAATTATACCAATACAGATGTCTTAGTGTAGGTCACAAGTCGTTCAGGAATAAGTCTAGAGGGGGGGTGAATAGACTTATTGAAACTCTTCAACTCTTTTTCACAAGGAGTAAGTTTCTTCAGCTGATAGATATGCAAATGACTTAGAGTCGTTTGTTCTCAATACGTGCGGAAGTCAGCTGATGACGAATACAAAACAACTAATGAAACACTTAACAATGAATACAGCAGTTAAAGTATGATGCTATAAAAAAGTAAAATACGCAGGCAGTTATAGTGGTCTCAGAGGTGGGGTAATCCTCTACTAATTCACTTTTCTCCAAACCAGTTGGAGATGAATTCACTATAATTGTCAACCAGTGATAAATATTACAGTGATTCAACTAAATTACAACAGCTTCCAACCAGTGGAAATCCTTGCCGTTGTAACACCCTTGACTGCCTTGCACCTCTTGATCCGCGATCCTTGGATGCCTTTACAGTCTCGAACTTCAACCAGTGAAGTACCCCGAACTCAGGATTAAAGACATGAATTTTTATCTTCTCCAACTAAGAGCTTCTTCAAGTATGGACTTTTGAGAACTGCTCTTTTCACGATGCTATAGTTTGCTTTTATATTGCTTTGAATGCTTTGGTTGCTTGAGAGTATGTTCGCACCGGTAGTTACTCAACTTCAAATCTTCGGATATATATAGGTGTTGATCCTTTGAGCATTCTTCATAGCCGTTGCAAATCCTGTAACAAATCAGTCCGTTGGAGAGAGACTTCTTTGTTTATTCTTTTCTGAACGTTGCAAGGCTGGATTCCCATATTTTAATCCATCGATCGACCATTGTGAAGACTTTGCATGTGAGGCGCCAAATCTTTTGAATATAGTAAGATAAAGTCTTCAGTGGTAGGCCTGGATGAATTATTTAATTTATATCATTGCGGGAATCTCTCCAATATGTCTCTTCACGTTGCATGCGACTTTCCGTAATATTTGACTTTCAACGCATGCTGACGTGGACTTGGAGTACTTGGCTGATCTCAAGTTGGCTGATGTACAGTCATCTTTTCTGCAGTCTGGGACTTCTCTGATGGCAGCTAATTGGGACTCGCCTGACCTGATGACTGGTCTGAAGTCACTTGACTGCAGTCTGGTCAAACATCTCTGATGGTTTTTGTTGACCAGAACTTCTCTGACTTGACTCGGCTGTACCTCTCTGATGAACTCAGCTGTACTTTTGTACTTAGCCGATTTAAGCCTAACTTATTTTGGCCTATAGAAGATACTCATTTGGTTCTTCTTTACATTTTGCCAAGTATTAAACTTAACATAATTTTGGCCTATGGAAGATACTCATTTGGTTCTTCCTTGCATTTTTGCCAAGTAATAAGTATTTGAATTATATTAATGACATCATCAAAATCTAACAAGTATTCCTAACAAATTCCCCCTATTTTGATGATGACAAAACTTAAGCAAATATTCAAATGAACAAGTCTGCACTTGAGTGCAAGACACAAACTAAAGTCAGTCTAGTTTTGAGACAACTGGAAATTTTCATTCAAAAGACTGTTATAAAATTTCTGTATTGATTACAAATACATGTCCAAAAACATTTATAGAAAATTTTACAAGTACAAAAATGAATATAAATCATCTGCCTCTGCCTCTGCCTCTTCGGATAGGCTGCTTAGCCGGTCCGAATGGTTTAGCTCCAATTGGTCTTATCTTGACAGGAACAAGACCATACTTTCTTCTTACAACAAGGGCTGCAAAATCTTGCTCTTCTTGTGAGGAGAATTTATTCTCAACACATAATTTCTTGATCTTCCTTTGGAGAGATAGTTCATTCAATTCATTTTTCGCCAAAGTGGGAGGTTCTTTTGCCCTGAAGGGAGGGATCATGGGATAAGCATTGCATGCCTCTACATATTTTAGAAGGATGGCCCAGAGTTGTGGATATGCTTCCTCCATGAAATTGATGAAAATCTGTTGCGGGGAGGAGCTACTATCCTGGAGTAATTCCCAGATATAGTAGTCTCTGATGAACCTTTTCCTTGCAGATCCCCACATAATTAAAGCTTCAGTAGGAACAAACTCTTCAACAAACCACAACTCCCTGCCTTCCCATTCTAGAGTTGGCTCGAATCCTCCTGTGATCCTCCTTCTTTTACCTGCAGGCTGATCATCAGCCTGTTCTGATTCAGCTTCTCCCTTCCTCTTAGCTGAAGATGTCCCAGCAGTGATCAATGGGATATCTTGCTTCTTCTTAAACCTCAGCTCTTGAACTTCCCTTATTTCTCCTTGCTTGTTGCCTTCCCCCTGAATCCTTTCTTCCCCCTTTTTTCCAGCATCAACCAAGGTGGTCAACTGCTGCTCCATTCGATGCATCCAGTCAGACATGCCAAAAGGCATTCAGTTGTTTGTAGGAGGAGGAGGTTGAGGGATTTCCTGCTGCAGCAAGGTATCGATTTTTGCATTGATAGATTGGAGATCAAGGGTGATCTGAGATGCAAGCAGCTCTCCAATAGTGTCCTTAACAATTTGTCTGATCAGCTCTGTCATCGCAGGTGAGATCTGTGATGTTGGTGGAGAGTACTTGTCTGAGCTTTCTGCGAACGATCCACTTGTCTGCAGACTCCTATCTTCACCTGGCATTCCAGATGGTTCTGTTCAGGTGTCCCCGATCTGGACTCTTCAGCCATGTCTGCATCTAGGCTGGTATACCGGTCAGGTGCCCCCGTCTTGTCTGCAGCCTCCTTTTCTGGCTCTTTCTCCGGCTCCTTCTCTTTTTCTTCTTCTTCTTCTTTTTCTAACTCTTTCTCTCCTTCTTCCTCCTTTTCTTCCTCTTCAACATTCTGTTCCTCTTTCTCAGTCTCTTGTTCTCCTCCTTCATCCTTATCATCACCATCATTATTAGCATCCTTATCATCCTTATCATCTTTTTTATCTTTTTCATCATCTTCCTTTTCTTCTCCATTGTCCTGTTCAACTTCTTCTCCTTCTTCTTCCTCTTCGTCTACTAATTCCACTATTTTTTCAACTTCTTCTTCTCTAGTTTCTTTTTCAACTAAAATGTTTTCTTCTTCCCTTTCTTCCTGTCTCTCTTCTTCATCATCAATGACAATAACCTCTTCTTCTTCTACTTCTCCATTCACTTCTTCTATTCTTATTTCCTTTTCTTCTTCCTCCTCATCTTCTTCTTTCCCAAAATATCCGTCAAAAATGCTATACATAATGGATTGGATAAATTGGTCTATGTTGGTTTTGAAATTGGACATGAACCAATTCTCCTGAAGAATCAAAACTGTGTCTGACACGTTGCAAAAATGTGTCAGCACATCCTCTGTGGCTTGGGGATATCCCCAACCACTGGTTTCAACATAGGCTTGAAGTTCAGTAAAAGACAGTGATTTAAAAACTTTCCATTCTTCAAAAATATGGACGAAAGAATGTTTTAGAGCTTGTGGTTTAACCAACTGTAATTGCTCTAGGGATAAGTTGAAAATATTGTTGTCAAGTAGGTGAAAAGTATAATTTCCCTCAGGGATGGAAATAATTAAACCTTCTTCCTCTTCTTCTGAGACGTACTGGGGGTTGAGAAGAGGGATGATCTGGGTCTCCAGGCTGCCCGGAGCAGGCTGGTCCTCCAGGTGAATAGGTGACCTGGCTGCAGGACTGGGAAATTGTTCTGGCTGCTCCTCTTGGCTAAACTGCAATCGCCTGGGCCTTTTTGGTGAAGGTTCTGGTGAAGAATACATGAAGGATGGCTCACTAGGGGCTGGTCCCTCTCTTGAAACGAACAGCAATGGGCGTATTGTCTGACTCCGAATCCGACTTGGCTGAAGGTTGGTTGTCGTCTGCAGGTTGGTCCGACTCGTCTGGTGACGGCCTGTAGTAGGTCCTTGAATCAGACAATTCTTTTATCATCTGGGTTGCTCTTCTATTGCTTCCCAGTTTCCTCAATGTCTCTTGGTCTAGGTGACCAAGTTTCTTGTTGATGTGGAAGGGGTCAGTACTTCCCTTCGCCACACCCAGCTTCTCCAAGATCTAAATTAGCTGTGTTCCAAACGCCAGCTTGGATCTGAACTTCTTCTCATCAACAAGCCATTCGGCCTTGTTGACCTCGCGAACAAACTGCCTAAAAATGTAGTCTGACCAATCAATCTGCTCGTCCTGAATTAGTGCTCCCAGCACCATGAATTTGGCCGACGACAGTTGGTCGTAACTGCCGGCCATGCCCATTATGATTTTGTTGGTGATGTCCAACACATATCGATATACCTTTTTGATTTCGCTCCTCTTGGCGGTGAGCTTTAGCTTCGCCGGCTGGTCGACCGCCTTAATCTTCAGCCATGTTTCGGCTGCTGTCTGCTTGAGGGCCTCGACCGCTATGCCACGATGCTTCATACCAAAAACTTTACGAATCGTCTCCGGCGATATGTCAACTTGTACTCCGCCGACAGTGCTCCTAATTCCTGCTTCAATCACACGGGCTTCGCGGTAAAATGCGATAACATCCTCCTTGTACAGGTGTTTCGGAGTGATATCCAAAAATGGGTAGATCCCATTTAGCTTCATCGAACGAATGAGGTCAAGAACATCGTAGTTTTCTATATTTGATTCCAAGAGACCTTGAAAATCAACGATCAGAGAAAAGATGATCTGGTCCTTGACAGCCTTCATGTTTATGCCTTCAAAGTAAGCTTCCAGTTCTGCAAATATATGAGATTTCTTAGTGTATTTAGAGTTCAAAGGATTTTTCTGCTCTGTAAATTAGGGTTTTTGAAAGACTGGTAAAGGTAAAGTGAAAGGTTTTTCCGTCCTTAAAAAGAAAGTGAAACGACGTTGGAATTAAATAATTATTTATTTTAAATCGGTGGTCCGCCTTTTGAGATTCCTTTTTAAAATTCAAATTTTAATCCGTGGTCCAGGTTTTGAGTTTAAAAATGGACGGTTGGATTTTAATTGGTCACAGTGGAGGTCGATTTAACCTGTGATTGCCACGTGTATTTAAAGCATATAATATTGTGCCACTTGTGAACCAAAAAAATAATATGATATTATTATATATATATAGCAGATAATAATATAATATTCAGAAGTCGGTTAAGGTTAGAAAACTTAGCTGGTTGACCGTTTGACTGCTCTGCATCAGGTGAGTTGACTCCTTTGACTTCTCGCCTGTGATATGATCAGCTAGATTTCTTTGTCTGTCTTTTGTCTTCTTGTCTGCATCAGGTAGGGTCTGATTCCTATACTCAGCTAGGTCCGTCCTTCCTCTGATCTGCTTCAGCTTGCTTTTTCTTCTGTACTAGATTCTCAATCTAGTAGACCAAGTTCTCTGCTCAGCTCCAAAAATCTTTCTTCTGGCAAAGGTTTGGTAAAGATATCAGCAATTTGATAGTCTGTGCTGACTCTTTCAACTCTGACTCTCTTGTTAAGCACGTGGTCTCTAATGAAGTGATGCTTAACATCAATATGCTTGGTCCTTGAATGCATAACCGGGTTGTTGGTTATTGCAATAGCACTATTGTTGTCACACCAGATAGGAACTTCATTGGCAATGATATTGTAGTCCCTCAGTTGTTGTCTGATCCATAAGATCTTGGCACAACAACTACCTGCAGCTAGATATTCTGACTCTGTGGTGGAGATAGAGTTAGAAACCTGCTTCTTGCTAAACCAGGATATCAGTTTGGTTCCTAGGAATTGGCACGTTCCACTAGTGCTTTTCTTATTAATTTTGCATCCTGCGAAATCTGCATCTGAATATCCTGATAGCTCGAAGTTATCGTCCTTAGGATACCATAGTCCAACATTGACTGTAGACTTAAGGTATTTAATTATTCTCTTGGCTGCATCATGGTGCGACTGCTTAGGCTTGGATTGAAATCTCGTGCATACTCCTACGGCATAAGATATGTCAGGTCTGCTTGCAGTGAGGTATAGCAATGATCCAATAAGTCCTCTGTAGTGGGTTGAATCCACTGATATGCCTCCCTCATCTGCATCTAGGTGAGTACTTGTGCTCATAGGAATTCTTGATGGTTTGACTGATTCCATTCCAAATCTCTTGATTAGATCTCGGGTATACTTGGCTTAATTGATGAAAATTCCATTTTCCATTTGCTTAACTTGTAATCCGAGAAAGTAGTTAAGCTTTCCCATCATACTCATCTCAAACTCTCCTTGCATGAGGTTTGAGAATTTCTCACACAGCTCTGGGTTGGTTGAGCCAAATATAATGTCATTCACATATATCTAAACTATCAATATATGGCCTTCGTGTTCCACTCTGAATAAGGTCTTGTCCACCTTCCCTTTGCAGAAACCATTCTTCTCAAGAAATACAGATAAGGTTTCATACCATGCTCTTGGTGCTTGCGTAAGTCCATAGAGAGCTTTCAGCATCTTGTAGACTTTGTCTCCTTTGACAAATCCTGGATGTTGCTCCACATAGACTTCTTCTTCTAGGATGCCATTTAGAAACACACTCTTTACATCCATCTGGTAGACTTCAAAATCCTTGAATGCAGCATATGCGAGGAATAGTCTGATGGCTTCTAATCTTGCAACAGGTGCATAGGTTTCATCAAAATCTATTCCTTCACACTGTGCATATCCTTTGGCAACAAGTCTGGCTTTATTCCTAACAACAGCTCTATCTCCGTCGCTCTTGTTTTTGTACACCCATTTGGTGCCAATAACCTTCTTGTGATCTGATCTGTCTGTTAGTGTCCAAACATTGTTCCTTTCCATCTGTTCCAGCTCCTCTTGCATGGAATTGATCCATGAATAATCTCCCAAGGATTGTTCTGTTGTCTTGGGTTCTATCTGAGACATGAAGCACGAGAACATAGCCATTCCTACGGGTAGAGTAGACTGTCTTGTCTTAACTCCATCAGTCAGCTTCCCAATGATTTGCTGGATTGGATGGTCTTTGAGCCACTTGGGAATATCATCTTCTTCAGGGTCTGTTCCCCCTGTAGATATGCTCTGGTGGATTTCCTCTTTTTCTGCATCAGCTTGGATCTGGTCTCCTTGGTCTGCAACTGGATCAGCTACCGTCTTGTCATCTGCAGGTTGGATCTGATCTGCAGATGAGTTTTTATCAGCTACAGATGGGTCTTCATCAGCGGCAACTAGATCATGTAGGTTTGGTGTTCCTGTCTGATCTATAGTTGGGTCTTCAGCATCTACAGTTGCGTCTTCAGGATGGTCTGCAGATGAGTCTACCATTCCAGTGTCATGTACAATGACGTCTTCGAGGGTTGCTGATTTGAGCTGATTCTCAATTACCTCAACTTGCTTTCTGTACTCAACAGTAGATTCGTCAAATACAACATGGGGTGTTTTTTCCGCAACTAAGGTTCTTTTGTTAAAGACTCTATATGCCTTGCTTCTTTGTGAGTATCCCATAAAGAGACCATCATCAGTTTTAGCATCAAAGGCATTTAGTTGTGTTTTACCGTTGTTGTGGATGAAACACTTACAACCAAAAACATGAAAGTAAGCAACAATAGGAGTTCTGTTATTTCAAACCTCATAAGGAGTTTTGCCATGTCTCCCTACTATCATACTTCTATTCTGAGTATGGCAAGCTGTGTTGACAGCTTCAGCCCAGAACCTTTTGGGTAGGTCCGCTTCTACAATCATGGACCTGACTGCTTCCTTCAGGGTTCTGTTTCTTCTTTCAGCAACACCATTCTGCTGGGGGGTCCTGGCTGCAGAGAGCTCATGCTGGATTCCATTCTGGTCGCTGTAATCAGTGATCGCCTTGTTGAGAAATTCTCCTCCTCTATCTGATCTGATCTTGATGATGGAGAGGGATTTCTCATTCTGAATCCTTCTCAGCAGCTCAGGTAGCTTGGTCAAGGTTTCGCTTTTCTTGTACAGGAAGATGATCCAAGTGTACCTTGAATAGTCATCTACTACTACTAGTGCATGCTTTCTGCCGCTTAGAGTCCTTGGCTCGATAGGACCAAATAGATCCATATGGAGTAGATCTAAGATCCTTGTGGTGAGAGTTGTAGGCTGGACTGGCTTGAATGATGCTCTCGTCTGCTTCCCTTTCTGACACGCATCACAGAGAGCTTCCTTCTTGAATGCTTCATCTGGAAGTCCTCTGACCAGCTTCTGAGAACTAATCCTGTTGATGGCTTTGAAGTTCAGGTGACATAATCTTTTGTGCCACAGCCATCCGTTCTCAGCTATTGTCTTAGATAGAAAACAGGTGTTGGGAGTTCATGTGTTCCAATCTATCATATAGACATTTCTCCTTTTGAATCCTTGTAGCTTCACCTCTCCAGATAGGATATCTATCACCATACATTTCCAAATGGTGAAGACTACTAGATTCTTCTCATCGCAAAACTGGCTTATGCTCAGGAGATTATATTTGAGCCCTTTGACATAGTGAACTTTAGATATAATGATGTTTCCTCGGTGCAGCTCTCCAAAGTCCTTTGTTTGTCCTCTAGAGCTATCTCCAATGGTTACGTCTGGACCTCTTTCTTTGGTGTATTTAGACAGCATCTTCTTGTTCCCGGTCATGTGCCTCGAGCATCCATAATCTACAAACCATTCTTCACCTCCAAAGTTTGAGTTTGTGGAGATGTGGTAGTAGTCCTTCCACATTTTCTGCAATCATACAAGCAGAGATTTAGATACCCAGATCTGTGTGGGTCCTCTCGGGTTAGCTGGTTTCCTGGAGAATTGATTTCTCCTTGGATTGTGAAAGTTGTTATTATTATAACCCTTGTAAGGTGTGTGAGGTCTAGGTCTGTATCTTCTGTTGGGATTGTATACCGGATATTCCTCAAAATACTGGTAGTGTGGGCCATTTCTAAACCTTGGCTGAGACCATTTATTAAATCTTTGAGGTCTCCACACTTGTTCATTTTGAAAATTAGGATAACCTTGAGGTTTCCATCTGCCCCTCCCATTTTGAAATCTGTTTTTGGGGAGTTGTTGATAAAAGTGGGCATGTTGTCTGGCCGCCGTCGCTTGGCCAATGCCTAGTCGCTTGTCTAGGTGGCTGCCTTGTGAACCCTGGCTGCAGCCTAGACTTGTGACTTGGCTGTTGCCTGTTTTTAAATATCGGTTTGTATATAGGCTCAGCAGTCGAGACAATTGTTTCTCCCTTGATGAAAGTGGTTTTAGAACTAGAGAGAGTGTGAGGATCATATCCAAGGCCTGATCTGGAATATAGTGGCCTTTTATTAGTACACAATTCGTCCAGAGTTAAAGACGCTTTCAGGGAGGTTATTTCCTGTGCCTGAGTCTTATTTACCCGAGTCAGTTTAGTAAATTCGACCTTCACATGAGGAAGTGCAGCTGATTTTTCTCTAATTAAAACAGTTAGTCAATTTATCTCAGCTGTAGTGACATCAGCCTGGTTTTTCAAATTGACTGCAGCCTGGTTTTCAAAATTAGATTTTACTTTATTTAATTCTAGGCTGAGTTTTTCAAAATCATTTTTCAGCTGCCTATTCTCATCTTGCAGCTGAGTCTTCTCGGCTGATACAGATAGGTGTGCAGTTTTTAGTGTCTCAAAATCTTTAAGTAGCTGATTTACAGATTCGTGCAGATCCATATCTTGTGACATGGCTGAACTATTATTTGAAACAGAGGGTTTTGAAGTTACCTCTTCATCAGCTAGGTTGGCCATCAGGCAGTCATACTCTTCATCATCATCATAGAAGAATCTGCTGCTTGATTCTACATGCTCTTGATCTTCTCCGATGAAGGCCTTCCTTCTGTCTTTTTTTCTGCTCACCTCCTTCTTGCTCTCGTTCTTCTTAAGATCAGGACAGTCGATTTGAATGTGTCCTGTCTTATGACAGTTGTAGCACTCCACCTTCCAGCTTCCGGCTTTCTGGTTCCTTCTGGGATTCTCCTTATAGTTCTTCTTGTATTTGGAGTAGTTTTTCCGAAAGTTGCTGAACCTCTACATTATGAACGACATCTCTTCCTCAAAATCTAATGGATTTGGAGGCTTTACATCAGATAAGCTCTTGGCGGGGGACTCGGCTGCAAAGGCTATTCCCTTCTCTGCAGGATTGGTTGGGGATGAACTTGGGAGCTCGAACTCATAAGCCTTCAGATCGGAGAATAGCTCTTGGATCTTTATTTTATTAAGATCCTTGGATTCTCTCATGACCGCTGCCTTCATACTCCATTCAGGATTGAGAGATCTTAGAACCTTCAGCGCCATTTCCCTGTCGCCATAAGATTTGCCGAGGGAGTTGATCTCATTGATGATCTCAGTGAACCTTGTGTCCACTTGGTCTATTGATTCGCCATTCTTCATTTTGAAGTTGTCAAATTTTTTAGTAGCAATTGACAACTTGTTCTCTTTGATTAGCTCCGTTCCCTCACACATTAAGGCTAATGTGTCTCAGATTTCCTTGCCATTCTTGCAATTCTTGATCTTGACCATGGTGGATTTGTCAAGAGTTTGATACAGCACGTCTCTGGCCCGGTTGTCAAGGTTGGCCAGCTTTGTTTCTTCGAGAGTCAGCTCTGTCCTCTTCTTTGGGATCTTCTCTGGCTTCCCTGCCGCGATCTCCTCGGGAGTGTTGTCCTTCTCAAAGGTGAATGGACCGTCATCTATGATGCACCACATGTCATCATGGATTGAAGATAAGTGTGCCTGCATCCTTATCTTCCAAAGATCATACTCATCAACTGAAAACACAGGTAGGCTAGAATGCATGTGTTCCATTATATAATAAGAGTAAAAAATATATCTCTGATATAGATCTGGTTGGTGAAATAAATGAACCAACCTCTTTGATACCACTTGTAGGTCACAAGTCGTCCAGGAATAAGTCTAGAGGGGGGGGGTGAATAGACATGTTGAAACTCTTCAACTCTTTTTCACAAGGAGTAAGTTTCTTCAGCTGATAGATATGCAAATGACTTAGAGTCGTTTGTTCTCAATACTTGTGGAAGTCAGCTGATGACGAATACAAAACAACTAATGAAACACTTAACAATCAATGCATCAGTTAAAGTATGATGCTATAAAACAGTAAAATACGCAGGCAGTTATAGTGGTCTCAGAGGTGGGGTAATCCTTTACTAATCCACTTTTCTCCAAACCAGTTGGAGATGAATTCACTATAATTGTCAACCAGTGATAAATATTACAGTGATTCAACCAAATTACAACAGCTTCCAACCAGTGGAAATCCTTGTCGTTGTAACACCCTTGACTGCCTTGCACCTCTTGATCCGCGATCCTTGGATGCCTTTATAGTCTCGAACTTCAACCAGTGAAGTACCCCGAACTCAGTATTAAAGACATGAATTTTTGTCTTCTCCAACTAAGAGCTTCTTCAAGTATGGACTTTTGAGAACTGCTCTTTTCACGATGCTATAGTTTGCTTTTAGATTGCTTTGAATGCTTTGGTTGCTTGAGAGTATGTTCGCACCGGTAGTTGCTCAACTTCAAATCTTCGGATATATATAGGTGTTGATCCTTTGAGCATTCTTCATAGCCGTTGCAAATCCTGTAACAAATCAGTCCGTTGGAGAGAGACTTCTTTGTTTATTCTTTTCTGAACGTTGCAAGGCTGGATTCCCATATTTTAATCCATCGATCGACCATTGTGAAGACTTTGCATGTGAGGCGCCGAATCTTTTGAATATAGTAAGATAAAGTCTTCTGTGGTAGGCCTGGATGAATTATTTAATTCATATCCTTGCGGGAATCTCTCCAATATGTCTCTTCACGTTGCATGTGACTTTCCGTAATATTTGAATTTTCAACGCATGCTGACGTGGACTTGGAGTACTTGGCTGATCTCAAGTTGGCTGATGTACAGTCATCTTCTCTGCAGTCTGGGACTTCTCTGATGGCAGCTAATAGGGACTCACCTAATCAGATGACTTGTCTGAAGTCACTTGACTGCAGTCTGGTCAAACATCTCTGATGGTTTTTGTTGACCAGAACTTCTCTGACTTAACTCGGCTGTACCTCTCTGATGAACTCAGTTGTACTTTTGCACTTAGCCGATTTAAGCCTAACTTATTTTGGCCTATAGAAGATACTCATTTGGTTCTTCTTTACATTTTGACAAGTATTAAACTTAACATAATTTTGGCCTATGGAAGATACTCATTTGGTTCTTCCTTACATTTTTGCCAAGTAATAAGTATTTGAATTATATTAATGACATCATCAAAATCTAACAAGTATTCCTAACACTTAGTCCTTCATTTATTTTATCTATACTGTACAGATTCTACGTTGTACAATATAACTCGGATAAAATAATATTAAACCACAGTAGTAGAAATTCCGGATATTACATACTACACCACTTAAAATAAGTTTCGTCCTCGAAACTTGCAAGCCGTTATAGAAAAACCAACAAACCGCTCAACCAAAATATTCCGAAACCGTTCAACCAAAATATTCCGAAACCATCACAACAACGATCAATCATCATCATTAACGAATAACCAAAACAATACACTTATATATGCGCCAAGTCGAAGATCTCCTGAGGTACTAGCAAGTGACTTCACTGTAAAGTCTCAATACGTTTACAATAACAATTCCATGAGTCTCAACAAAATATATCATCTACGGATGAAATAATCTATCCGTGTCAAATTATGTCTGCCTGATTACACAATCAAGTCCCAATCTGCTAAAAACCAATAATGCACGATACATCTGTGAAACAACTTCTCAATACAATGGCAACGAATCCCGAAACATCGACAGACAATCTGAACGCTCAGATGATCACCAGCAATAATCAACTAATAAATTAACCGAGAATATCATCGACATGATAAACTCTAATACGACCAATCCAAAAGTCAAAACACAGCCGAGAATATCATCATCATGATAAACTCCAATATTACCAACGAACAATCAACGAAAATTGAGAATATCTTCACACGGTAAACTCCAACATGATCAACACAGAACCACATAAACCGATATATGAGCGAATAAAGTTCACAAAACGACACACCAATCACATACAATGAATCTCAATAAACATACCTGACTGGTGAACATACTCCTCGGCATACGAACAACCAATCACAAACCGACGAACATATTCAATCATATGTGGAGTGGGAATGACCACTCAATATCCAAAGCAACCAGCATGGGGTCACCATCCCCAAATTTACACTTACAAAGAAATCATTCAAAGATCACTATGGTAAAATCGCGCTACTACCGTACCAATAGAATCACATAGCACATATGTCCCGATTTCACAAAATCCCAAGTTTTCAAAATAATATTATGTGCATGAATCTACAACATGCAACATATTTCTCTTATCCGATAATTCAATCGATCATCCCTGGATAACCAAACTACTATACTGAAGTTCGAATCTCTTTTCCTCGTACCATACTGATGTCTTATCCAGTTCGTGAGTCACACTCAGAACTTCACCATGATATGCATTATGCACTAAATGCGTATGTATATCGATCATATTTTCAAAACCAGTTTGAAATTATATAGTCTCGTCAAGAAGACAAATTTTCAAAAGTTCTTTCAAAAATTTCAAAGCTCAAAACATAAATCTTGGTAAGACCACTGAATCAATTTTCGAAAAATTAAACTGGCTTGCTAATGCCAAGTATTCGATAACAGTTTCCTTCGAATCCAGACAATTTCGAAGTTTAAAAAAAAAACTATGCAAGTACTGGACTACATCCATACTACTGTATACCAATTCGGTTCGTCCCCAATATCCATTGATATTCCATCAGAAAGTCACACGATAGAGTTCCAAAATTTCATTATATAAATTCCGACTAAAAACTCCTTTTCCACATATGACTCACAACGTCAACCATTTTTCATCCTGGATCACCTCAATTATGCTATGACAATGCATTGAAACAAATCAACACATCGAAAGACTTCCCGAGAGGTTTCATTTGAACCAATAAATCAAAACCCTGAAAGGTAGTGATAAAGTAGATAAATAATTGATAAAGTGTTTTACAAATCTCGGGAGTTTTAAGGAAAACAGAAAAGCCTTTTGAAACATTAGGGTCTCAGCTCGTATCTCGTTCTGCATTACAAGAAGTTTAAAAGTAGAAAACCCTTTTTCGGACCCCCAAGTCCTGAGTTATAAAACCATTTCAAAATCGATTGGGTCTCGGCCCAAAAATCATTTTCCGTAACAAATCCATAAAACATTCATTTTGAAAAGTATCGTTTTCAAATGCTCAAAAACAGTTCATATATCTCAAAATGAATTATCATGACTACATGTTCTTCTGAACAATCCACAATATTTTTCCCAAATGCACAACTCCGTTCCAAAACTTAATCGACATATTGATTTCCAAAATTATAACTTCTCAAGATCGTCAATCCTGTCCCAACTCTGTCACCTTATAGTGTAATGCATAATATTCTGCTGAATCTCAAAGCATATCAACTTAGAACGGCAATAAATCTCGATGAAATTCAAAAATCCAAATACTTACAGATCGTGAAGCCGACGATTCCCGTGATACTGGCACATGTCTCGACTCTAGAAAATACTCAACACATATTTTCAAGACACACGTTTTTCAAACACAGTTCAACTCGAGAACGTAGCATAGCTCTATCTGAAGAACCACGTTAACACCATTTAGAAAAGTTTACAACAACCCAGTACCACACTGGTAAATCACATAATGCACAAGCCCGAGTGAACAACAAAAACCCACGGCTCTACTATTTGTCAATCGACAACTCAAATGACACGACAAAAGCACGACCCAACTCGACCCGACTGCCTAGGTTTTCTCAACCTAAGCTCCGATACCATATTCTGTAACACCCCCAAAGCCGACCGGGAATATTACAGCGTCGTGGGCCCCGAGAAGGAACCCACAAGGCTGAAGAATATTTTCGCAAACGTTAACAAATGCCCAAGAGGCTAACGACGGTACATCCTTTAAAAACATTCGAAAACTTTACAAAACCCGTTTAACAAAACCGTCGTAAAAATCTCATTTGAAACCACAAGGCCCGAAATGCCAAAACTCAACAGTTTAAAAACATACGTTAAGCTATCACTTACACGCACCGACAGAACAAATTTAGAAAATGATTGCCAAAGTAACCTAAGTTACCAGATACCAAAGGCCATTAAAAAATACTCACGCAGCGAATAAAGATAAACAATTAAAATACTCTAGCAACGGAATACAACAACTGATTAGAAACTCAATACACAAATACATGTCCTAGCCAGTATCCTCCGGGAAGCTCATCTCTTCACGAACGCTACAAGCTTGATAATCCAAGAACCTAAAAAGAAAGCCCACGACGGGGTCAGCCATAATATCCAACAATGATAACCATCACATCACGTCAATAATTACATATCAATGGAAATACTAAGTAAGAATACGACCAATGTGGTCTTACCGTCGTAACTTTACGAAAATCCACGATTCGTATCCTTAACAACACAATAAGATAATACCGAAATATCTGTACGGTATCTCAACAATACAAAAGGTTCTCAAAACATTATCATAACTCGCGATACGGAAATTATACCAACTATGGCCAATTCAATCCATCGGATAACGTCGACAATTCCAATACGATAATCGATTATCCATCAAAGACAAGTATCAAGGAAATACGGAACATACCTCAAGATACGAAATACCATTACCATCACGTCAGTCTAATCCGAGATCAGATCAATACAACATACGGACATGGTCCTAACACAAGACCTACAAATGCAAACTCATATGACAACGTCAATATGATCACAACAAAAACGACAATGTATACTTATGGCAAACCCATAATATACATATGCACAACAACAACACATGATAATCTAACGATCCAGCGCACACAGCTATAGATTCCCATGATGATCCCGTCGGACCAACGCATGGTGGCATTACCTGTCCAGCGATCTAGCGTACACAGCTATAGATTCCCATGATAATCCCGTCGGACCAACGCATGGTGGACATACGACAACAATGCACGACTGCACAAGACAATAGTACACAATGCACGACAACAAAGATACACGAATGTATCACAATATGATCGACACAAATGATTAAAATACTTGCTCCGAGTCTTTTGAGAGCAATCTCAGTATCTAAACCATCACCAACCATTATTCTGAATATTCACCGATCCAGAAAATCACGGACGGTAGATAATTCACGTTTTCGTCAATACCATGATGTATCCTCGATAAAAAGTATACCAACGACAATTGTAAATCATATACATTATGATTTAAATTCCCAAAACTCGAATACAACCTATAATCTTAATTCTCCTGTGATTACGATTTATAAACATTGCTATACGAATTATAAACGAATGAAACTGAAACCATTCATTAAATATTATAAACTGAGCAAGTAATAACTTACCTCGATACCGATGAAGCCGTTACCAATTCCATTTCCGTCATCTACAAGTCCCTTGGCCCTGATCAATGCAATTCACGAACATTCTCGAACACGACCGCAAAGCATGGTTCTAATCACCAATCAATAATCTCAACCTATTACAATAATCGATAGACAACAAGTTCGACAACAATCAACAATCGATAAAACCAATTCACAAACCCAATGGCTCAACAATATCTCGGTTAACCACAAGTCTGATCAAACCAACTTAAACGATCACGAATTAATAACCGAAACAGAATATACTACCCTGCCTGATGACTTAGCACACGTTAATTTATTAACGTAGCGTGCGCTAAGTTGCTCCCGTTAGCGTGTGCTAGCCAGTAGGCTTAGTGTGCGCTAATGACATGCAGTTGCATGTATTTCGGATACCGATCAACATATGGCGATTATCAAGAACACTAAGTGATTCTGAACCATGTTCAAAGCTATCAAAACAACGAAGTCCGATATCCTTTAACATACAAACAATCATTCAACTTATAATCCAAGTCATATATCCATATATCATCTTCCTCAATATCAACATCATGAAACATTAAGAATGTAACAACACTTCCATAATCTATCATTAGAGGGAGTAATTATCAACAATAACATCAACATTTGAAACTGAGGAGAAGAATTAACCAACTAATCTCAAGAAGACGAATCAATACGATTCAAACCATACGAATCACACTAATATCATCATACTCCGGTAATCCATCTCTTAGTCATGCTTATCAACTTGTTTATGTAATAATCATGAACTCAAGAATATCAACATTCAATCCAAAACAAAATCCAAAGATGAAGAGTGATTACATTTTTTAATGAATGGATTGATTCCCAAGGTTGAATCCATTTCCAAGAATCGCCAATGATTTGAAGAACAAAGCTTTAATCCATGATTTCCATCGTTAATCTTGTTAAAGAGGATCATCCCTCAGTGTTTAAGAACTCCAAATGTCCTTCCAAGGTTCTCTCTATCGGTTGCAAGAGGAGAATGGACGAAATGAGGAATGACAGCCAACTACTCATATATATACACTGCACATTATTAACGTACGCTAACCTCTTCATTTAACGTATGTTACCAGTTTAGCGTGCGCTAACATTCTTTGTTAGCGTGCGCTATCGAAGTCCAGAGGCTACTGCCTTACTGCATGAAATGATTTACGTACGCAATGCCCATGCAATAGCGTACGTAAAGGCCTGTATTTAGCGTATGCAAACCTTCAATCGTAGCGTGCGCTACTCATAGTTGACTTGCTACAGTCTGCACCTACCCCCGTGTCCCTACATGCCAAAAGTAACCTGACAAAGCCAAGATTCCTTTGGTCCGATCTGATTAGCGTGCGCTATAAATGTACATTAGCGTGCGCTAACCCTTCACATCCATTGACCTTATCGGCACATACGCCGAAAGTGACCGGGTCCACACGTAGATTCCTTCTGATCTGGTCTGTACTAGCGTGCATTATCTTTTGCCTCTAGCATGCGTTAAACCAGAACGATAGCGTGCGTTAGGCATGTATATTAGTGTGCGCTAATAATGTTACACTTAGCAATTTTCAGCTACTCTTGTCCAACGTCTCAACATATAGAATACGAACATACGGCATACAGAATACATACTCCATCCAATAATATTTTCATACGATACACAATATCCTCAACTGCAATTGTCGACCAAGTACAGTAATTATATCAATACAGATGTCTTAGTCCTTCATTTATTTTATCCATACTGTACAGATTCCACGTTGTACAACATAACTCGGATAAAATAATATTAAACCACAGTAGTAGAAATTCCGTATATTACATATATCACATCAAAGAGGAATATGTGATAGGATACATAATGGTTTTTAAGTATAATCATGGATTTGATGATTGAAACCAATGCTATGTTGATTGTAGTGGTAGAATTCGTATGTTCTTGACGAAATATGAATCATGATAACAAGTTTGAACCCGGAAAGATTATGGTTAATCTTAGAACAAGATTATCAATGGTATTGAACTATTTGGATAGTTCGGATTGTCTATTATGCTGATAATGTTATTTTACTGCGAATTTACAATTATGAACAAGGAGGAATATTGTTAATTCATATAGGAGGTTGAATTCGAAATAGAGTGTGTTATGTAATCCTTGTTATTAGGATGAGTTGATCGTTGATATGATTATCGGATTATGGAAACGTATTGTGGTTAAGGATTCGTGATTGATTGATTCGGGTTGTTCGGATTTGTGTTTAAATCTGGATATTGTGGAACCTTTAGGTTTATCGATCGGTTATATTGATTGTTAATTATGATCATCGAGCCACGGTTTGTGTTGTGGATATGAGTTCGTATTTTTTGAGTTGGAATATTTAGTTTTGTATATGATCGAAGTATCGTTGAACCGTTGAGTTTGATTGGTTAGTTGTGTCGGTTCTTGATTGTTATCGGATTATTGTTAATTTATTATTGTAATAGGTTGTGATAATTGATCTTTGATAAGAATCGTGCCTTACAGTCGAGTTCGAGGATGTTCGGGAATTGCACTGGTTCGGGCCGAGGAACTCGTAGACGAAGGCAAGGAATTGGTAGCGGCTTCACTATCATCGTATCAGTCCGTGGTATTTTTGGATCGCGGAATTTTGAGGTTATTTGTTAGTGATGGTTTTGACATCGAGACTGCTCTCGAAGAACTCGAGGCAAGTACTCTAACCATTTTTGTCGTTTAGTGTCGATCATGTTGTGATACATTCGTATATTGTTGTTGTTGTGCATTGTATATTGTTGTTTTGTGCAGTTATGCATTGTTGTCATATGTCCACCATGCGTTGGTCCGACAGGATCATCATGGGAATCTATAGTTGTGTGCGCTGGATCGTTGGACATGTATTTCTACCATGCGTTGGTCCGACGAGATCATCATGGGAATCTATGTTGTGTGCGCTGGATCGTTGGATTACCATGTGTTGTTGTTGTGCATATGTATATTATTGGTTATCCACCTCGTGTTGATCTAGCAGGGTCATCTTGGGATCTATGTTGTGTGCGCTGGATCTTCGGATTTTCATTGAGTATACATTGTTGTTATTGTTATAGGCATATTGATGTCGTCATGTGAGTATGCATTTGTAGGTCTTGTGTTAGGACTGTGCCCGTATGTTGTATTGGTCTGATCTTGGATTAGACTGACGTGATTCATCGTGGCATTGCGTATCTTGAGGTATGTTCGTATTTCCTTTGGTATTTGTCTTGATGGACAATCGATTTTCGTGTTGAGATTTGATTATGATATCCGATGGATTGAATTGGTCAGAGTTAGTATATTTCGTATAAGTGAATTATGATGTTTTGAGAACCTTGGGTATTGCTTGAGGTACAGTACAAATGATCGGGTATGAGTTTATTGTGTCGTTGAGGATACGAGATGTGAATTTTGGTAAGTAATACTTTGGTAAGGATTATCACGAGTTGGAAAAGTTATGGCGGTAAGATTACATTGGTCGTACTCTTACTTAGTATTTTCATTGGTATGTAATTATTAACGTGATGTGATCGTTATCATTGTTGAGTATAATGGCTGACCCCGTCGTGGGCTTTCTTTTTAGGTTCTTGGGATATCGAGCTTGTAGTGTTCGTGAAGAGATGAGCTTCCCGGAGGATACTGGCTATGGCGTGTGTTTGTGAATCGAGTACTTCGACTAGTTGTTGTATTCCGCTGCTAGAGTATTCCTAATTGTTTGTCTTTTCCACTGCGTGAGTATTTTTAAATGGTCGTTTGGTTTTTGGCAACTTAAGTTATTTTGTAAAATCGTTTTCTAATCTATTTTGTCGGTACGTGTAAGCGATGGCATAACGTGTGTTTTTAAACTGTTGAGTTTTGGCATTTTGGTCTTGTACTTTCAAATGAGGTTTTTCCGACAGTTTTGATAAATGGATTTTATAAAGCCTTCGAATATTTTTAAAGATGTTACCGTCATCGCCGCTTAGGTATACTTGATATGTTTGTAAAAATGTTGTTTAGCCTTGTGGGTTTCGTATCGGGGCCCATGGCGCTGTAATATTCCTGAATGGCTCTGGGGGTGCTACAGAATATGGTATCATAGCTTAGGTTGAGAAAACCTAGGCAGTCGGGTCGAGTCGAGTCGTGTTTTGTCGCGTCATTCGAGTTGCGATTGACAAATATTAGAGCCCTGTATTTTTGTTGTTCACTCGGGCTTGTGTGTTATGTGATTTACCGGTGTGGTACTGTGGTTGTTGTAAACTTTTTCAAATGGTAATAACGTGTTTCTTCGGGAAGAGATGTGTTCTGTTCTCTAGTTGAACCAGTCTTGCAAAATGCATGTTTTGAAATATCTGTATCGAGTATTTTCTTGAATTGAGACATGTGCCAGTGTCACGGGGAATCGTTGGCTTCACGATCTGTAAGTATTTGGATTTTTGAGTTGCATTGAGGATAATTGCAGTTATAAGTTGATGTACCTTGAGAAACTTTCGGAAAGATATTATGTGTTACTGTATGAGGTAGCAGAATATAATAGTAGGGACAGA
Source organism: Orobanche coerulescens (assembly GCA_033398695.1). NCBI lineage: Eukaryota > Viridiplantae > Streptophyta > Magnoliopsida > Lamiales > Orobanchaceae > Orobanche > Orobanche coerulescens. The sequence continues at coordinate 18,902,193 of CM065816.1, forward strand.
GCCAATGATCTTGAGGAACTATGATTAGGGAAGATCAGTATGTCGGTTAAACTTGGGAAAATGGAGTTGTGTATTTGGGAGAATGTTGTGAATTGTTGAGAGGAACATGTAGTCATGTTAGTTCATTTTGAGATATATGAAAATGTTTTTGAACATCTGAATATGATACTTTTCAAAATGAATGTTTTACGAATGTTTTACGGAAAATGATTTTGGGCCGAGACCCAATCAATTTTGAAATAGTTTTATAACTCAGGACTTGGGGTCCAAAATGGGTTTTTACTAAATAAACTTCTTGTAATGTGGAACGGGATATGGGCTGAGACCCTAATGTTTCAAAAAGGATTTTCTATTTCCTAAAACTCCCGAGATTTGTAAAATACTTTACCAATCATTTATCTATTTTATTACTGCCTTTCGGGATTTTGATTTATTTGTTCAAATGAAACTTCTCGGGTAGTCTTTCGTTGTGTTTGATTTGTTGATTATTCAATATTTTGTCATAGCATAGTTGAGGTGATCCAGGATGGGATAATGGTCGACGTTGCGAGTCATATGTGGAAAATGAGTTTTTATCGAAGTCTCTATAATAAGATTTTGGATTCTATTATGTGGTTTTCCGACCGAATGTCAGTAGAATTGGTGACGAGCCGAATTGGTATACAGGAGTATGGATGTGGTCAATCATTTGCATAATTTCATTTTATTTAATCATGTGTATTCGAAAAGAATTGTCATCGAGAGCTTGACGCAAACGAGCCGGTTTAACTTTTCGAAAATTGATTTCGTGGTCTTACGAAAATTTATGTTTTGAGTTTTGAAATTCTTGAAAGAACTTTCGAAAATTGGTTTTGTTGGCAAGATTATATGATTTCAAAACAGGTTTTGAAAATGTGATTGATATACATACAAATTTAATGCATAGTGCATCTCATGGAGAAGTTCTGAGTGAGACTCACAAACTGGATAATACATCGGTATGGTACGATGAAAAGAGATTTAAATTCAGTATGGTAGTTTGGTTATCCAGGGATGACCGGTTGGTTGATCAGATAAGATAAATATGGCACGTGATGTAGATTCGGTACAGAATATGATTTTGGGACTTCGGGTTTTGTGAACCGGGGCATATGTGCCATGTGGCTCTATTGGTGTGGTAGTAGCATGAATTTGCAATAGCCATTTTTGAATTTTGAGCCATATTGATTGGAGTATGATTGGGTATGTTCGACAGGTTGCGACTGGTTGTTCATACGCCCAAGGGGTATGTTCCTCAGTCGATTGTGTTTGTTTGAGATCCTTGTGATTTGTGTAACATTTTGAGAATTTTTATTCTCTCGTATATCTGTCATTGTGATTCTTTGTTGATCGTGTTGGAACTTATCATGTGATGGTATTCTCGGTTATTGTTGACCGTTCGTTGATCGTATTAGAATTTATCATGTTGATGATATTCTCAGTTGAAGTATTGGTTAATCATTGTTATTGATCGTATGAGCATTCGGACTTTGTGTCAATGCTTCGGGATTAGTTGACATTGTTTTGGGCAGTTATTTCACAGATGTATCGTGTGTTATGGGTTTTTATCAGGATTGAGACTTGATTGTGCGATCATGCAGACATGCTTGACACGGATGGATTATTCCGTAATTGAGATATAATGTTGCATTTTGTTAAAATTTGTGGAAATTGTGACCGTAAGCGTATTGAGCCGTTGAAGGAGAATCATTTGCTAGTAAACACGGGAGATAATCGACTTCATATACTTGTAAGTATACTGTTTTGGTTATTCATTAATGATGATGATTGATCGGTTTCGTGATAATTCTGGATATTATGGTTGACCTTTTGATTGTGACCGGATTGCAAGTTTCAAGGACGAAACTTATTTTAAGTGGTGTAGTATGTATTGTCCTGAATTTCTACTATGGTTGTTTAATGTTATTTTATCCAAATCATACTGCACAGTGTGGAATCTGTACATTGTGGATAAAATAATTAAAGGACTGAGACATCTGTATTGGTATAATTGTTGTATTTGGTCGACAGTTATATTTGAGGATATCGTGTATCAGATTGTCTTAATTTTAATATCAGGTTTATCGTATGAGAATGTCATTGGAACAATTATGTATATTCATTATGTCGTGTAAATGTATTCGGTATGTCGAGACGACAGGAAGGAGCAGTTGTAAATGGCTAAGTACAGAGCCCTTAACGTATGTTAAGTTTATGAGATAACGTACGCTAAGATGCTACGTGTTACGTACGTTATGTATAACGCATTACGTACGTAATGAGAGGAATCAGACAGAGGAATCAATACCTGCCATGTGGAGCCCAGGTAACGGCTGGCGTGCCAAAAGATAAGTCAACTATGTATTACGTACGCTATGCAAAGCTTATTACGTACGTAATATGAGCATATACTGTAGCAAGTCAACGTACGTATTACGTACGCTATGGTACAAGTGTTACGTACGTTATGCAAGATACGAACTGAGGCAGTGAGCTTTGGATGACTGTTACGTACGCTATGTTGGACATGTAGCGTAAGCTAGGGAGCATTACGTACGTTAATTATGGTTTATAACGTACGTAACGGGCTGTGCAAATTATAAAATAAGGATTGTTCTTTCATTTCTTCACGAGAAGAAACCGATGTTTTCCTCCCAACTTCGTCCCTCTGCATATGTAAAGTGAGAATAAGCATCTTCTAACTTGTTATGAGCTTGGAAACATGGATTTGAGGCTTGGATATAAAGATATTGATGATTCTTGAAGAGTTTGATTGTGCTATTCATGTTCTTGAGGTATATTGACCAACTCTACACCTTGAATTCAGATTTTTGATGTTGTTGTTGAGGAATAATTCGTATGAAGATGATTATGGTGTTCTTGTTGTGATTCTTGAGGTTATGTGAATTGTATGTAGAAGAATACGATGATATTTGTCTTCGATTATGTTATTTGTTATAATCATGATTATGGAATCATGGTATTCTTGGTGTTCTTGGTATTCTTGGTATATATATCACATCAAAGAGGAATATGTGATAGGATACATAATGGTTTTTAAGTATAATCATGGATTTGATGATTGAAACCAATGCTATGTTGGTTGTAGTGGTAGAATTTGTATGTTCTTGACGAAATATGAATCATGATAACAAGTTTGAATCCGGAAATATTATGGTTAATCTTAGAACAAGATTATCAATGGTATTGAACTATTTGGATAGTTCGGATTGCCTATTATGCTGATAATATTATTTTACTGCGAATTTACAATTATGAACAAGGAGGAATATTGTTAATTCATATAGGAGGTTGAATTCGGAATAGAGTATGTTATGTAATCCTTGTTATTAGGATGAGTTGATCGTTGATATGATTATCGGATTATGGAAACGTATTGTGGTTGTGGATTCGTGATTGATTGATTCGGGTTGTTCAGATTTGTGTTTAAATTGGGATATTGTGGAACCGTTAGGTTTATCGATCGGTTATATTGATTGTTAATTATGATCATCGAGCCACGGTTTGTGTTGTGGATATGAGTTCGTATTTGTTGAGTTGGATTATTTAGTTTTGTATATGATCGAAGTATCGTTGAACCGTTGAGTTTGATTGGTTAGTTGTGTCGGTTCTTGATTGTTATCGGATTATTGTTAATTTATTATTGCAATAGGTTGTGATAATTGATCGTTGATAAGAATCGTGCCTTACGGTCGACTTTGAGGATGTTCGGGAATTGCATTGGTCAGGGCTGAGGAACTTGTAGACGAAGTCAAGGAATTGGTAGCGGCTTCACTAGTATCGGTATCGAGGTAAGTTATTACTTGCTCAGTTTATAATATTTAATGAATGGTTTCCGTTTCATTCGTTTATAATTCGTATAGCAATGATTATAATCGTGAACACTGGAGATTTGGGATTGTACATTGTTTTCGGATTTTGGGAATTTAATCATAATGTATATGATTTACGTTTTTTACTGGTATACTTGGGTATCGAGGATACATTATGATAAATGCGAGGATATGCGTTATCTACAGTCCGTAGTATTTTTGAATCGCCGAATTTTGAGGTTATTTGTTAGTGATGGTTTTGACATCGAGATTGCTCTCGAAGGACTCGAGGCAAGTACTCTAACCATTTTTGTCATTTAGTGTCGATCATGTTGTGATACATTCATGTATTATTGTTGTCGTGCATTGTGTATTGTTGTTTTGTGCAGTTGTGCATTGTTGTCATATGTCCACCATGCGTTGGTCCGATAGTATCATCATGGGAATCTATAGCTGTGTGCGCTGGATTGTTGGATAGGTATTTCCACCATGCGTTGGTCCGACGGGATCATCATGGGAATCTATGTTGTTTGTGCTGGATCGTTGGATTACCATGTGTTGTTGTTGTGCATATGTATATTATTGGTTATCCACCTCGTGTTGCTCTAGTAGGGTCATCTTGGGATCTATGCGGTGTGCGCTGGATCATCAGATTTCCATTGAGTATATAGTGTTGTTATTGTTGTGTGCATATTGATGTCGTCATGTGAGTATGCATTTGTAGGTCTTGTGTTAGGACAGTGTCCGTATGTTGTATTGGTCTGATCTCAGATTAGACTGACGTGATTCATCGTGGCATTGCGTATCTTGAGGTATGTTCCGTATTTTCTTTGGTATTTGTCTTTGATGGACAATCGATTTTTGTGCTGAGATTTGATAATGATATCTGATGGATTGAATTGGTTAGAGTTGGTATATTTCATATCAGTGAGTTGTGATGTTTTTAGAACCTTGGGTATTGCTTGAGGTACAGTACAGATGATCGGGTATGAGTTTATTGTGTCGTTGAGGATACGAGATGTGAATTTTGGTAAGTAATATTTTGGTAAGGATTATCACCAGTTGGTAAAGTTATGGCGGTAAGATTACATTGGTCATATTCTTACTTAGTATTTTCATTGGTAATTATTGACGTGATGTGATCGTTATCATTCTTGAGTATTATGGCTGACCCCGTCGTGGGATTTATTTTTAGGTTCTTGCGATATCGAGCTTGTAGCGGTCGTGAAGAGATGAGCTTCCCGGAGGATACTGGTTATGGCGTGTGTTTGTGAATCGAGTACTTTGAGTAGTTGTTGTATTCCGCTGCTAGAGTTTTTTTAATTGTTTGTTTTTTCCGCTGCGTGAGTATTTTTGAATGGCCATTTGGTTTTTGGCAACTTAAGTTATTTTGGAAAATTGTTTTCTAAACTATTTTGTCGGTATGTGTAAGCGATGGTTTAACGTATGTTTTTAAACTGTTGAGTTTTGGCATTTTGGTCTTGTGCTTTCAAATGAGGTTTTTCCGACAGTTTTGATAAATGGATTTTATAAAGCCTTCGAATATTTTTAAAGATGTTACCATCATCGCCGCTTAGGCATACTTGAAATGTTTGTAAAAATGTATTTTAGCCTTGTGGGTTCCGTCTCGGGGCCCACGGCGCTGTAATATTCCTGGATTGATCTGGGGGTGTTACAAGTGAGTGAAAGTAGAAACTGCGAACACGTTAGACCATGCTTCATTAAATAAAGCACGGTCTAGCCTTTTCCTCAAACCATTACACTCCCAAGTGAAAATATCGCCTTCACAGCCCGCATCAGTCAACTCACAGTCAGCAATAGCCTGTGCGAAGTCAAATATCTCAGGTGTGCGGTATGTGGAACTACCCTCGTGTTCATGCGAATGCAAGAATATGTTGAAGTCACCACTGACAAGCCATGGAAACCCCTCTACTTCCAAAGCAATCTCACGGGGGGTGTCCCAAAGGGCGTAACGGCAAGCACGCACGGTGATGGAGAAGAACCAGATCTTATTGGACCGATTAAAAAATCCTGACGAAAAACCTAGAGAACGAATATAAAAATAAAAGTTAGCATTGGACCCCATAGGTTCAAAAATGCTAATAAAATAAAATCTATGAGAGCGGTGGAGATGTCGAATACGCTTTTGTGCTCCGGTGTTAGCCAGACCACGAGCGTTCCATGCCAAAATGGTGATCGACATAACTAACCAACTGACTCAAACGAAGAACTAGGGTGCTGACAGGAGTGCCCCTGTCTCCGAGGTGAGACCTACCGAGCAGATGTTCCCCCTTTCGAGGGCGATTTAGATCGCACCTTGATAGGGGAAGAGGATCTACGGGAAGTTGTCCTTCCTCGTGTGGAAGTCGAGGAGTCAGAGGCAGCTTTACCCCTGGTCGTGACTCCAGGGGCAGCAGAAGAAGGCAGCAATCATCTCTTAACAGGGGGCTTAGGTGCCTTCAGGAGGGGCACCATAGCCGACAAAGAGAGACTGGACTCAGAAATCTCAAGCTGTGTGCGTTTAAGAGCGCACTCAGTTTGAGAGAGAGGGGGATAAGATGGGGGAAAAGAAATGGGGGGAGTGGGAGGCTCATAGACTACCATGGCCAAGGTATCAGTCTCCACTATGATCGACTCATCGGGGCAACCCTCACTGGCATGGCGCGGGGGGGAAGACTCAAGGAGTCTAGAGGGTAAAGAAACAGTGGACGACTCCGTGTCGTCATCAATGACAAGCTCCTCATCAATGATGTGGCCACTATCATCGCTACCCAAAACACTCTCCTTATCGCCCATACTAATAATGTCATCAGTCCCCACTAAATCTTCCTCCTATCTAAAAGAGGAGGCCAAATATGCAAAATAGGAATGCTGGCCACTGGCAACCATACCCTTGGGGATAGAACCCGTCTCTTTAGGCCCTTTTTTGGTCACTACTTGCCAAATGGCAGTCTCCTTGCCTTTAGAGGCCTTAGGAGCTGTCGACAAAATAGGAGCCCTAGGGGCTTTTGGAGGGGCTGGCTGCGCCTTCTGCTGTTTAGGGGGAGCAGCAGAAGGCTTCTTACGCTGGGGCGACGGAGGCCGTTCTTTGTTGCCAGCTAGAAAATGATGATTTTCTTCTACACCAAGTTATCATCTTCTCCATTGTTATCATCTTCTCCATTGTTGCCAGCTAGGCTTCCCTAACTATAGGCTTGCTAGTTCTTTCTTTAAAAAAAAAAAAACATAAACAGTTACTTACTTGATTTCGTTATATATCTGACAAAATTCATCAAGACAAATACATGTCATATATTTTGATAATGGAAACTAAGAAAAATCTTTTAAATACATAGAATAGAACCAAGCATTTTCCAGACTTTCTATCATCTAGTCTCAGCTATAATTTCATAGAATAAAAATCCTTCCTATTCTACCATCAAACCAGGAAAAATAGACCAATGTTAGGTCGGGATCAAAAAAACATGTGTACACTAATTTACCATTTCATATTTTACTTATTAAATCGTTAATTATCACGTAGTGATAATGTTGCCCTCTGTAGCTCGCCTACCCTCGTTGAAATTAAGGGTATTTTGAAATGGAGGGGGATAGCGTCGCAAGGCCTGACGGCTTTAATGCTAAATTTTTCCAAGTCTGCTGGGATTTTATCCATCATGATGTTTTTGATGCTGTCTTAGATTTTTTTGGGGGTTCGGACCTCTCTCAGGCTTATTGATCTGCATCTTTAACTCTTATCCCCAAAATCCCCTCTCCCAATACTTGGAAGGATTTTAGACCGATTAGTTTATGTAATACAACGTGCAAAATCATTTCTAAAATTCTTAGTAAGCGGTTACCTCGATTAATTAACCCAGCCCAATCGGGTTTTATTAAGGATCGGCTTATTACGGATAATGTTCTCACGGCCTTAGAAGTGACCCATGACATCTCTAGGTCTAAGTCCAATACCATCATTAAACTTGACATGGAAAAAGCCTATAATAGAATTAATTGGAACTTTCTCTTTAAAGTCCTTACACATTTCGGCTTTTCTGTTCATTTTATTCAATTTATTAAGAAGTGTGTGTACAATGCTCGGTTTTCTATCATCATCAACGGGGCCACGGTCGGGTATTTTAAGAGCGAGAGGGGTCTTCGTCAAGGTGATCCTATATCGCCCCTCCTTTTTGTTTTGGCTGAAGATTACTTGTCTAGATGTATTGATTACACTTTTAAAAATAACCCGGGCATGTTTTTGTCTTACGGAAGAACATTCAAATCACGCATCTTGCTTATGCCGATGACATCTTAATTTTTGTTAATGCCTCGAGGTCGAATCTTCAAATTCTTAATTGTTGTCTTCACCACTTTGAGGAGGTTTCAGAGAAAAAAATTAACACCACTGAGAGCAATTTCATAATGCACAATCCCTCCCCTTATTACTTGGATCTTGTTAATAATGTTTTAGGGTTTTCGTTTGTGTCCCTACCCATAACCTACCTGGGGGTACCGTTGTGGAAGGGGAACCCTACTTTCAATATGTTTAATAATATCGTCTTTAAAATCCAAAACAAGATTTGTATGTGGAATCATCATGTCCTTTCTTTAGGCGGTAGAATTGAGTTGATCAAATCAGTTCTTAATTCCATTATCTTTTATAGCCTCCAAGTGATCAAACCACCGGCTAATGTCATTCTATTTTTCGAAGCACTTTTCAACAAATTTTTTGTAGGGCTCGAATGAGCATAAGAAAAAAATGCATTGGGCCGTGTGGAAAAGACTTTGTTACCCCACTTTCGAGGGAGGTATTGGATGTCGTGATCTTAATGATTTAATCAAGGCGGCGGAATATAAAATGTGGTGGAGATTTCGGACTAGTAAAAATATATGGTCCAACCTCCTTACATCCAAGTATTGTAAGAGATTACACCCCTTGGTTGTCAAAGTCAATCCTTTTGACTCCCCGACTTGGAAAAGGCTTTGCGAAATTCATGTTGTTGTGGATAATTTCATTGTGTGGGGTAGTGGTAATGCTAATGCCTAGTTTTGGCATGAAGTGAACTTGGTTGGTTACCAAGGAGTGGTGGGTCGACACTGGAGCAACCAGATATATCTGTGCCAACAAGACCATTTTCTCCACCTTGGAAGAGACAGATGCTGGTGAAAAGTTGTTCATGAGAAATTCTGCAACTTCAACTATTCTAGGTGAAGGCACGATGATTCTGAAAATGATTTCGGGAAAAGAAATGGATCTTAAGTGTGTTTTGTATGTGTCTGATATTCGCAAGAATCTTGTTTGTGGTTCCTTGTTGAATAATCATGGCTTTAGATAAGTTTTTGAGCCGGATGCAGTTGTTTTGTCTAAGAGTGGTATGTTTGTAGGCAAGGGTTATGAGAGTGAAGTACTATCTAAGCTCAATGTCATGATTGTGAAATAAGATATTAATGAAATAAAGAATTCTTCTGCTTACTTGCTTGAGTCTCCTAATTTATACCATGTTGGATTAGAAAACGTTAATTTTAATACAATACAAAGACTAATTGCATTGGAACACATACCAAATTTTAAAATTGATTTAAACCACAAGTGTGAAACTTGTGCAAAGGCAATATTAACTCGATCATCATTCCGACACGTGGAAAGAAGTACCAAACCTTTAGAGATAATACATAGTGACCTATGTGATTTAAAATTTGTTCAAACTAGAGGTGGAAACAAATATTCTATTACTTTCGTGGATGATAGTACTAAATATGGCTATGTATATTTGCTTAAAATCAAAGATAAAGCTATTAGGAAATTCATTCTTTATAAAACATAAGTTGAGAATAAAGTTAGAGCAAAGATAAAGATGATGGGAGGTGATCGTGGAGGTGAATATGTTGAACCATTCAGTGATAATTGTCCCAACATGGCATTATTCATGATATCACTACTACATATGCACCACAATCTAATGGAGTGATGGAACGTAAGAATCACACTCTAAAAGAAATGATGAATGCGATGTTGCTAAACTCAGGGCTTGTAACACCCCCAGAATCTCACCGGGAATATTACAAGCCGCAGACCCTCTCCATGAAGATCTGTCAGGCTAGACACCGAAACAACATAATACATGACATGCCGACGTAACAAAATAGCAAACCAATAGACCGATTTGGTCTTACATCATTATCATACAACTCTAATATACATAACTCTGTCTGGACTCATACCCCTGCAAGGGTAAAATACACTCACAAACAAAAATACGACAGTGGAGAAAATCATACAACGAACTCAGACTGACTGCGCCCAAAACTGGCCCTCATATGATTAGTATCATTGTCTTCCATCATCCTTCGCACTGATCCGGTGTTTTGCTCTCAAAAACTGCATGTACCTGGACGCAGAACAGACATCCACCCCCCGAATATTCGGGGGTTAGAAAAACTTCACTGTTTTGCTAGTACAAGTATAAAATGCAAATACAAGCCATACATAACACATTCTGAGAATACAATAACTTGATTCTGAAAGACTTCCCGAGATATTTTATTTAGTTAAAATAGTTCAAGTCAAGAAAATTGAAATGAAAACAAGTGACCACTTTGAAAACAATTCCAAATTTCGGGAGTTCTATTTGGAAAATATTTGGGATTGAATAACTCTCAACTTATCGAAAACCACATAGGGTCACAACCCAAAGTTGATTTTCCAAAATATAGGTCCGATCACAAAACACGGGGTCCACGACCCAACCATCCACACCAATTCACTTCCAAGGACACATTACACACATCACATCACTCTTATGCCATTTTAGCCAAATACCAAGATTTACGTTTGTTACTAGTATACTTGGGTATCGAGGATACATTGTGGTAAATGCGAGGATATGTGTTATCTACAGTCCGTGGTATTTTTGAATCGCCGAATTTTTAGGTTATTTGTTAGTGATGGTTTTGACATCGAGATTTCTCTCGAAGGACTCGAGTCAAGTACTCTAACCATTTTTGTCATTTAGTGTCGATCATGTTGTGATACATTCGTGTATTGTTTTTGTCGTGCATTGTGTATTGTTGTTTTGTGCAGTTGTGCATTGTTGTCATATATCCACCATGTGTTGGTCCGACAGGATCATCATGGGAATCTGTAGTTGTGTGCGCTGGATCGTTGGACAGGTATTTCCACCATGCGTTGGTCCGACGGGATCATCATGGGAATCTATGTTGTGTGCACTGGATCGTTGGATTACCATGTGTTGTTGTTGTGCATATGTATATTATTGGTTATCCACCTCGTGTATGTTGTGTGCGCTGGATCATCGGATTTCCATTGACTATACATTGTTGTTATTGTTGTGGGCATATTGACGTCGTCATGTGAGTATGCATTTGTAGGTCTTGTGTTAGGACCGTGTCCGTATGTTGTATTGGTTTGATCTCGGATTAGACTGACGTGATTCATCGTGGCATTGCGTATCTTGAGGTATGTTCCGTATTTCCTTTGGTATTTGTCTTTGATGGACAATCGATTTTCGTGTTGAGATTTGATAATGATATCTGATGGATTGAATTGGTCAGAGTTGGTATATTTCGTATCAGTGAGTTATGATGTTTTGAGAACCTTGGGTATTGCTTGAGGTACAGTACATATGATCGGGTATGAGTTTATTGCGTCATTGAGGATACGAGATGTGAATTTTGGTAAGTAATACTTTGGTAAGGATTATCACGAGTTGGTAAAGTTATGGCGGTAAGATTACATTGGTCGTATTCTTGCTTAGTATTTTCATTGGTATGTAATTATTGACGTGATGTGATCGTTATCATTGTTGAGTATTATGGCTGACCCCATCGTGGGATTTCTTTTTAGGTTCTTGGGATATCGAGCTTGTAGCGGTCGTGAAGAGATGAGCTTCTGGAGGATACTGGCTATGGCGTGTGTTTGTGAATCGAGTACTTTGACTAGTTGTTGTATTCCGCTGCTAGAGTATTTCTAATTGTTTGTTTTTTCCGCTGCGTGAGTATTTTTGAATGGCCGTTTGGTTTTTGGCAACTTAAATTATTTTGGAAAATCATTTTCTAAACTATTTTGTCGGTACGTGTAAGCGATGGCTTAACGTATGTTTATAAACTGTTGAGTTTTGGCGTTTTGGTCTTGTACTTTCAAATGAGGTTTTTACGACAGTTTTGATAAATGGATTTTATAAAGCCTTCGAATATTTTTAAAGATATTACCGTCATCGCCGCTTAGGCATACTTGAAATATTTGTAAAAATATCTTTTAGCCTTGTGGGTTCCGTCTCGGGGTCCACGGTGCTGTAATATTTCTGGATTGATCTGGGGGTGTTACAAGTGAGTGACAGTAGAAACTGCCAACACGTTAGACCATGCTTCATTAAATAAAGCACGGTCTAGCCTTTCCCTCAAACTATTATGCTCCCAAGTGAAAATATCGACCTCACAGCCCGCATCAGTCAACTCACAGTCAGCAATTGCCTGTGCGAAGTCAAGGATCTCAGGTGTGCGGTATGTGGAACTACCCTCGCGTTCATGCGATTTCAAGAATATGTTGAAGTCACCACTGACAAGCCATGGCAACCCCTCTACTTCCAAAGCAATCTCACGGGGGTTGTCCCAAAAGGCGTAACGGCCAGCAAGCACGGTGCTGGCATAGACAAAAGTAATATAAATAGACTAGGGGAGAAGGGGAAAATAAATAGAAAGATGAAGGACTTGATCGGTATCCAACAAAACTTAGTGCTGAAAACCAGAAGAGAAGAAGAACCAGATCTTATTGGACCGATTAAAAAATCCTGACGAAAAACCTAGAGAACGAATATAAAAATCAAAGTTAGCATTGGAACCCATAGGTTCCAAAATGCCAATAAAACAAAATCTATGAGAGCGGTGGAGATGTCGAATACGCTTTTGTACTCCAGTGTTAGCCAGACCACGAGCATTCCATGCCAAATTGGTGATCGACATAACTAATCAACCGACTCAAACGAAGACCTAGGGCGCTAATAGGAGCGCCCCTGTCTCCGAGGTGAGACCTGCTGAGCGGATGTTCCCCCTTTCGAGGGCGATGTAGATCGCACCTTGATAGGGGAAGAGGATCTATGGGAAGTTGTCCTTCCTCGTGTGGAAGTCGGGGAGTCAGAGGTAGCTTTACCCTTGGTCATGACTCCAGAGGCAGCATAAGAAGGCAGCAATCGTCTCTTAACAGGGGGCTTAGGTGCCTTCGGGAAGGGCACCATAGCCGACAAATAGAGACTAGACTCAGAAATCTCAAGCTGTGTGCATTTAAGAGCGCACTCAGTTTGAGAGAGAGAGAGGGATGAGAGGGGGGAAAATAAATGGGGGGAGTGGGAGGCTCATAGACTACCATGGCCAAGGTATCAGGCTCCACGATGATCGGCTCATCGGGGCGACCCTCACTAGCATGGCGCGGGGGGGGGGGAATACTCAAGGAGTCTAGACGATAAAGAAACAGTGGACGACTCCATGTCGTCATTAATGACTAGCTCCTCATCAATCATGTGGCCACTATCATCGCTACCCAAAACACTCTCCTTATCGCCCACACTAATAATGTCATCAGTCCCCACTAAATCTTCCTCCTCTCTAGAAGAGGAGGCCAAAGATGCAAAATAGGAATGCTGGCCAGTGGCAACCGTACCCTTGGGGATAAAACACGTCTCTTTAGGCCCTTTTTTGGTCACTATGTGCAAATGGCAGTCTCCTTGCCTTTAGAGGCCTTAGGAGCTGTCGGTAAAATAGGAGCCTTAAGGGCTTTTGGAGGGGCCGTCTGCACCTTCTGCTGTTTAGGGGGAGCAGCATAAGGCTTCTTATGCTGGGGTGATGGAGGCCGTGTAATACCCGGTTGTAATTCAGTAATTATCATTCAGTAGTTGTCACTGTCGGATTATTTCACTCATTAATAATCTTTCATCATTCATGACTCATTCATTTGTATTCATCATTGGCGTATTTTTAGTCGTGTATCATTTACCGATCGTCATTCATCTCCGTTTGAGAATCGAGATGAGAGTATTGTCATAATCATCGTGATTGGTAGTCTTGTGTTGGAAGTATCATCTATCTTATGTTATTGGACTTAATTATATTCATACAAGTATGGTATGTCGGATCATTCAGCGATGTGTCGAGTAGACGGATTTGTCGTTTCTTTGGCATCCAACAGCGAGTTACGGCCGTAACATGCTTGCATTACGGTCGTAACATCCGTTCGTTGTTTTCAGGACATGTCGTACGAGGAGGACATACGACCGTAGGGGTTGCGGCATACGGCCGTAAGTTGAGGCAGGTACGGCCGTAAGACCGAGCAGGGTGTCCGATCAGTTTTCGACGAAGGCTTCATACGCCCGTAAGATTTTGCCGAGTATGGCCGTATGTGTCGAATTACGCCTGTAAGGCAGGTGCAGTTACGGCCGTAAGTCTATCGGCAGACTTTCGACGAAACCGAGTTACGCCCGTAGGTGTGGCTGGTCACGGCCGTAAGGCCGTTGACTTGGAGATGTTACGGCCGTAAGTAGGCCGAGTTACGGCCGTAACAGTCGGCAATACTTAAGTACCTGGACGGGTTTCTTGTACTCATTTCACCCCTTCTTCACTTGAATTCCGAGAGAGAAGTCCTTGGGAGAGATTTTCTTCATCACATCACTTGGGTAAGAGTGTTCTAAGCATATATCTTGGATTGGGGAGCTTGGATAGTCGATTTAACACGATTTCATCGGATCAAAGTGTTTGGATCTTCAAAGGTAAATTCTTCAACATCTTGGATTTCGATTTTGTGTTGAGATATTATGTTTTGGATGTTATAATCATGTTGTATGAAGATATATACATATGATTATGAGTTTGTATGATTATTCATTGGATTATTCAAGGATTGTTCAAGAACACTTTGAATATTGATTTGGATTTGGGGGTCTTTTACTAGAGGTTGTTGAAATCTCGAATTGGATATTCATATTGGATTACTGATTGTATTGAAGATGTTTTTATTGGATTGTATCACTCCTTGGAAGTTGGTATCGATATAATCGCGGTTGATTGTAAACAATCGAAGATTGGTTACAACATGTTTATTATAATGCCCCAATGAACTAGGATTATTCATATCGACGTTTTGAGTAAGTCATAATCGTACTTGATACGTATATTAAACGGATTGTGGGTAATTGTGTTATTCAAGGTTGTTCGAGCAACCGACATCTCATTGTAGGACGTTTGTTCGAGGAAGGACATTCTTCACCGGTATTGTGTAAGTTAATTCTTACTCGGTTAAAAGGATATTCATTCCTTTCGTTGTTGTTCATTCATAATCATAACTCATTCATAATGTATTAACCATATTGAGACTTGTAATTGTCGAATAATCACTTCATTCACGAGGAACGGCGGTTCCAATCATTTCATTGAGCTATCATTCGCTTCACTATTATTTCATATCGGTGAGTCATTCTTGACTTTGTCGGATTGTTATTCATTAATATTCATCTTGTTCATTCTCGTTCATATAACCTTCTGGGTTCGTATTGCGTGGCCGGGTGGGAATGTGTGGAATTTTTAGTCGGGCACATGATAGTCATGTGTTCGGGTTCACCGACACAATGGACTGTGCACACGGTAATGTATCTCCGTGATACTAATTAGGTACAAGGTCGGGTGTGTCTGGACACTCGTCTTGTACACATGCACATACCATTACGGGCGTACTATGATGCCCCTATTCAGCTTAATTTCATAATTATGATATATCATGATTGTGTTTATTCAACTCTTGAGGATTGTTGTTCTATGTAACTGACCCCGTTGGGGGATGTTGTTTCAGGTCATGGCAAGGCTAAAGCACGGGAAGAAAACATTGAAGGCGAGGAGTCCCAGTGATACTAGTAGGGGGGCCCAGTCCTTTTCAGTCATTCGTGTTTTCTTCATTTTATTTCCGCTGCAGATTTCCGTTTGAATACTCATTTATTCCGTGTTGTATATTTTATCTTCATATAAAATATACATGTATTTTGTATTATCTTGGGTGTGTTGTACTTAAAACTCCTCATCGGAGTAATTGATGATATAATGTGGTTCGGTACTACAATTATATTATTTAAGTCATTAATTTTTATTTGCTTGGTGGGTCCCAGTCGGGGGTCCACGGCACTGTAATAGCCGCCTAGTTTGGGTTGTTACAGAGTTGGTATCGGAGAGTGGTTTTGAATACTACCTTCTGAGTCATGTCTCATTTGAAATCATCGTTCATCAGACTAGTATCATTGGACTTTCGCATCACGTGTGACCTGTGCAAGAGCCGAGCCCCTCAGACCAAAGAACAGTAAGATTTCTGATGCCATGGTATAATTTCTGGCAATAAGAATCACGCATTCATCATTCAACAGTCAACAATCCTCAATCATCATTTTCATTTTTGATCATGTCGATCATGTTAACTCATTAATCACTCAGTTCATTTCATTGCTCAGTTGTTGATCTTAAGGACCGTATCATTAATATTGTTAACTTGTTCGAGATAATCATTTCAAGAATTTCATCAGATAATCATGTCACCTCAGTTAATCATTCATGTAATCCCTATGTTAGAGCGCGTATGCTCATTTTCATCATTTCATGACGTAATCATAAGGCGATATTTATACGAGACCTATAATTATCATATGGCCTTCCTATTTCAGTATAGAAAGAGCTGTCAGAGGACGCAGAGAGAGAGGCCGAGGTGCGGCCCGAAACCCAGAAAATGATCATTCACATTCAGGAAGTCGTACCCGGGACACAGATCAATTAGAGGGTGTTCGGGTTGATCCACTCGCTTTTATACAGGGCATGATGGCCCAGATGCAATTGCTTAATCACCAATGCGCTACTCTGACCGAATTAATCGAGAAAGCTTTTACTAATGAGCTTACTGCTAAGGAAATTGCTCAGCAACAACCTACATCTGCTGGCAAGAAGTCAAAGAATCGTAAGCAGTCTGAAGGCAGTCAGGCAACCTTAAAGAAGCCTCGTGCGGGCTCTACTTTCTCTGAGCAACCTCCTGTGGCGCCCAGACCCGCCAAATATCAGTCCCGAGCGGCCAGTTCGGCTATCACCTGTTTCAATTGTGGAGCACCGGGTCATTTCAGCACTAGGTGTTTGAGGCAGACTATCACCTATTTCAACTGTGGGATTGCCGGGCATAAGGTCCGTTTCTGTCGAAGAGACTCCAAGCATACTCCGGCGAAATCTCAGGTCCCAAAGCAACCAGTTGTTTAAAATCAGGCTACTCAGTCAGTGTCGTTTAAGACGACGGGAGCAACCAAAGACGGAGCCCATACTTATCAGACGGGAACATCCGTTTCGAGAGCCGGCAAGCCTCGAATTTATGAGATGAAGAGGGCCGACGATCTGGAGGCCCGAATGATTTCAGGTACACTCAAAATTCTTTCTCAACCTGTGTGTACCCTTTTGATACTGGTGCATCGCATTCATTCATTTCCGAGTCATGCTTGAGTAGATTTCATCTGGATAGTGCTACTAGTTGGGAACCTTATATCACTGGTCTACCTGGCGGTAGAAGAATTATCGGGGATCATGAGATTAAGAACTGTCCGATCCAGCTTAATGGCCGTGTATGGCTAGCAGACCTAATCATGGTGGATTTACCGAGAGACGATGTTATCTGGGGTATTGATTGGATGGATCGTCACGAGGCCATCATTAGTGTTCGCAAGCGTATGGCCACTATCATTTCAGACGATGGAGTCGAATGTGTATTTCAGGGAGGTAATCCCAGCTGTTCCGATAAAGTCATTAATTTGATGAAAGCAGTGAAATTACTCAGTCACGGGTGTGTTGGTTATGGGTGCTATATGACCAGGACCGAGAAATCATCAATAATGTTGGCGGATATTCCGGTAGTGAGAGAATATGTCGATGTAATTCCAGACGAGTTACCTGGTTTACCTCCACAGAGAGATGTGAAATTCACGATTGAGTTGGATCCTGGTACGTCCCCAATATCGAAGGCACCATATTGGATGGCCCCAACCGAAATACAGGAACTGAAGAATCAATTGGAGGATTTGACCGAGAAAGGTTATATCCGACTGAGTGCGTCCCCATGGGTGACGATCAAGAATAAATATCCTCTACCCTGTATTGACGATCTCTTAGATCAACTTCAGAGAGCTTCAGTAATTTCCAAGATCGATTTAAGATCTGGATATCATCAGTTGTGAATTCGAGAGTCGGATATCGCAAGGACGGCGTTTCGAAAATGCTATGACCATTATGAGTTTGTGGTTATGCAGTTTGGGTTAACTAATGCACCTGTGGTGTTCATGGAGTTAATGAATTGAGTTTTCATCGACTATTTAGATCAGTTCGTGGTTGTCTTCATAGACGATATTTTGATTTATTCCCGTGACCGAGAGGAGCACGAAGTTCACCTTCATCAGGTCCTCGACGTTTTGAGACGAGAGCAACTCTATGGAAAGTTTTCCAAATATGAGTTCTGGATGTCCGGGGTGACGTTTCTCGAACATGTAATTTCATCAGACGGTGTACGTGTCGACCCTCAGAAGATGGAGGCGATCCGAGTTTGGCAACCTCCGAAGAATGTTAAGGAAATCCTGTCGTTTAATTTCAGCACATGTCCTTTCCTTACCGCAAGGGACGGAAGGATTCGTGGTTTATAGTGACGCGTCCGGACACGGTCTCGGATGTGTACTAATGCAGAATGGGAAGGTTATTGCCTATGCTTCACGGCAACTGAGACCTTACGAGGTCTACTATCCGACCCACGACCTAGAGCTAGCGGCCGTGGTATTCGCGTTGAAGATTTGGCGTCATTATCTTTATGGAGTCACCTGTCAGATTTTCACCGACCATAAGAGTTTGAAGTATATATTTACTGAGAAGGAGTTAAATATGCGACAGAGGTGGTGGTTGGAACTAATCAAAGATTATGATATTGAGATCCTGTACCACCCGGGCAAGGCGAACGTGGTCGCCGATGCCTTTAGTCGTAAGGCCATTCAGGAGCAAATGCTTGCTCGTTTAACAGTTCAGAAGGAGCTTCAGCAGGAATTCCTTCGACCCGAGATCGAGGTCTGGTTACAGCGAGTGCAAGGGCAACTTTGCATGTTGGAGATTTCATCACCACTTGAGGAGATAATCAGAGTGAATCAGGGTTCAGACCCATTTTTGTTGCGCATCCGAGAGGATGTGGCTCAGGGGAAAGCCCCTGGATTTGTGGTCTACGAGGATGGACTTTTGCGATTTAAAAATTGTTTATGCGTACTGGCGAATGACGAATTGAAAAACTCGATTTTGAGAGAAGCTCATGCTACCCCTTATTCCATTCATCCGGGGTCCAGTAAGATGTACAAGGACTTGAAACAAAATGACTGGTGGAGTAATATGAAGCGAGAAGTCGCAGAATTTGTTTCAAGATGTTTAACCTGTCAACAAGTCAAGATAGAACATCAGCGACCGGCGGGTATGCTGAAACCGCTCCCTATTCCAGAATGGAATTGGGAAGATATTTCATTGGACTTCATCACGAGTTTGCCGACGAGTCGTCTTGGCATGAATATAATTTGGGTAATTGTGGACCGTTTAACTAAGTCAGCTCATTTCCTTGAGATTAAGGATACATGGGGTTCCGAGAGACTTGCCCAGTTGTTCATCAAAGAGATAGTGAGACTGCACGGTACTCCTATGAGTATTGTTTCTGATTGTGATGGGCGATTCATGTCACATTTTTAGAAATCAGTTCATCGTGCCATGGGAACTCAGCCTAATTTCAGCACAGCTTTTCATCCTCAGTCCGACGGACAATCAGAGAGGACTATTCAGATATTGGAGGACATGTTGAGGGCATGCGTCCTCGATTGGAAAGACGATTGGGAAGCCCAACTGCCGTTGATTGAGTTCACGTACAATAACAGTTGGCATGCTTTGATTAAGATGGCACCTTACGAGGCCTTGTACGGTCGTCGTTGTCGATCTCCTTTGTGTTGGGATGACTTATCAGAATCAATCAGCACCGATCCCGATATGCTTATAGCCGCCCGCGAGAAGGTAGCTTTAATCAGGAGTCGTTTGTTAACCGCTCAGAGTCGACAGAAATCATATGCAGATAATCGTCGTCGACCATTAGAGTTTGAGGCAGGTGACCACATTTTGGTCAAGGTGTCCCCGAGTCAAGGTATCTTCCGTTTCGGGAAGCGGGGAAAGTTGAGTCCGAGATTCATTGGACCGTTTGAGATTTTGGATCGAGTAGGCAGTCTGGCTTATCGATTGGCTTTACCTCCGGCGTCGAGCCGAATTCATATTGTGTTTTACGCCTCTCAGCTGAGGAAGTATGTCGCCGACTCGAGCCACATACTTCAGTTCGATGAAATTGAGATCGCAGATGATCATTTATATGAGGAGCATCCTATACGAGTTTTAGAGTGGCGAATCAAACAGTTAAGGAACGAGACGATTCCTTTGGTTAAATTCAGTGGTCTAGACACGGAGTCGAATAGGCTACTTGGGAAACCGAGGATAGTATGCGGGAGAGTTATCCCGGGTTGTTTGACTCTTAGTTTCGGGGACGAAACTCTTTTTAAGGGGGGAGTATGTAATACCCGGTTGTAATTCAGTAATTATCCTTCAGTAATTATCATTCAGTAGTTGTCACTGTCGGATTATTTCACTCATTAATAATCTTTCATCATTCATGACTCATTCATTTGTATTCATCGTTGCGTATTTTTAGCCGTGTATCATTTACCGATTGTCATTCATCTCCGTTTGAGAATCGAGACGAGAGTATTGTCATAATCATCGTGATTGGTAGTCTTGTGTTGGAAGTATCATCTATCTTATGTTATTGGACTTAATTATATTCATACAAGTATGGTATGTCGGATCATTCAGCGATGTGTGTAGAGTAGACGGATTTGTCATTTCGTTGGCGTCCAGCAGCGAGTTACGACTGTAACATGCTTGCATTACGGACGTAACATCCGTTCGTTGTTTTCAGGACGAGGAGGACATATGGCCGTAGGGGTTGCGGCATACGGCCGTAAGTTGAGGCAGGTACGGCCGTAAGACCGAGCAGGGTGTCCGGTCAGTTTTCGATGAAGGCTTCATACGCCCGTAAGATTTTGCCGAGTACGGCCGTATGTGTCGAGTTACGCCCGTAAGGCAGGTGCGGTTACGGCCGTAAGTCTGTCGGCAGACTTTCGACGAAACCGAGTTACGCCCGTACGATGTGGCTGGTCACGGACGTAAGGCCGTTGACTTGGAGATGTTACGGTCGTAAGTAGGCCGAGTTACGGCCGTAACAGTCGGCAGTACTTAAGTACCTGGACGGGTTTCTTGTACTCATTTAACCCCTTCTTCACTTGATTTCCGAAAGAGAAGTCCTTGGGAGAGATTTTCTTCATCACATCACTTGGGTAAGAGTGTTCTAAGCATATATCTTGGATTGGGAAGCTTGGATAGTCGATTTAACACGATTTCACCGGATCAAAGTGTTTGGATCTTCAAAGGTAAATTCTTCAACATCTTGGATTTCGATTTTGTGTTGAGATATGTTGTTTTGGATGTTATAATGTTGTATGAAGAGATATACATATGATTATGAGTTTGTATGATTATTCATTGGATTATTGAAGGATTGTTCAAGAACACTTTCAATATTGATTTGGATTTGGGGGTTTTTGATTAGAGGTTGTTGAAATCTCGAATTGGATATTCATATTGGATTATTGATTGAATTGAAGATGTTTTTATTGGATTGTATCACTCCTTGGAAGTTGGTATCGATATAATCGCGGTTGATTGTAAACAATCAAAGATTGGTTACAACGTGTTTGTTATAGACCTGGAACTTTTCGGTTCTAGGGAGAAAAATACAGGAACCGGAACCGAACCGCATAATTTTTTCGCTGTTCGGTTTTGCCAGTTTTTTTTATCCGAACCGCACAGGAACCGAACCGAACAGAAACCGAACCGGAACTGATTTTGTATGGTTCGGATGAAATATATTATATTATATTTTATTTTATTAAAAATATATTATATTATATTATATTATATTAGTTATATTTAATAAGAATATATTATATTATATTATATTCAGAGGGTCAATTTCCCGGTTCGGTGCGGTTCCGACGGTTCTTTGCGGTTCAGATCGGTTCTTCTTTAAAACGGACAGGAACCGCGAACCGAACCGAACCGAATACTAACAGTATGAACCGATCCGAAAAAAAAATTGTTGCTAGGAACTGAACCGAACCGTCGGTTCCGATGCGATTCGGATCGGTTCCGCGGTTTCCGGTTTCAAAAGTCCGAGCCCTAGTTTGTTATAATGCCCCAATGAACTTGGATTATTCATATCGACGTTTTGAGTGAGTCATAATCTTACTTGATACGTATATTGAACGGATTGTGGGTAATTGTGTTATTCAAGGTTGTTCGAACGACCGACATCTCATTGTAGGACGTTTGTTCGAGGAAGGACATTCTTCACGGGTGTTGTGTAAGTTAATTCTTACTCGGTTAAAAGGATATTCATTCCTTTCGGTGTTGTTCATTCATAATCATAACTCATTCATAATGTATTAACCATATTGAGACTTGTAATTGTCGAATAATCACTTCATTCACGAGGAACGACGGTTCCAATCATTTCATTGAGCTATCATTCACTTCACTATTATTTCATCTCGGTGAGTCATTCTTGACTTTGTCGGATTATTATTCATTAATATTCATCATGGTCATTCTCGTTCATATGACCTTCTGGGTTCGTATTGCGCGGTCGGGTGGTGATCTGTGGAATTTTTAGTCGGGCACATGATAGTCATGTGTTCGGGTTCACCGACATAATGGACTGTGCACACGGTAATGTATCTCTGTGAGACTAATTAGGTACAAGGGCGGGTTTGTCCGGACACTCGTCTTATACACGTGCACATACCATTACGGGCGTACTACGATGCCCCTCTTCAGCTTAATTTCATAATTAAGATATATCATGATTGTGTTTATTCAACTCTTGAGGATTGTTGTTCTATGTAACTGACCCCGTTGGAAGATGTTGTTTCAGGTCATGGCAAGGCTAAAGCACGGGAAGAAAACGTTGACGGCGAGGAGTCCCAGTGATACTAGTAGGGGGCCCCAGTCCTTTTCAGTCATTCGTGTTTCTTCATTTTATTTCCGCTGCAGATTTCCATTTGAATACTCATTTATTCCGTGTTGTATATTTTATCTTCATATAAAATATACATGTATTCTGTATTATCTTGGGTGTGTTGTACTTTAAACTCCTCATCGGAGTAATTGATGATATAATGTGGTTCGGTAATACAATTATATTATTTAAGTCATTAATTTTCATTCGCCTGATGAGTCGGGAGTCCACGGCACTGTAATAACCGCCTAGGTTGGGGTGTTACATGCCGTTCTTTGTTGCCATCTAGAAAATGATGATTTTCTTCTACACCAAGTTATCATCTTCTCCATTGTTATCATCTTCTTCATTCTTGCCAGCTAGGCTTCCCTAGCTATAGGCTTGATAGTTCTTTCTTTAAAAAAAAAAAAAACATAAACAGTTAGTTACTTGATTTCGTTATATATCTAACAAAATTCATCAAGACAAATACATGTCATATATTTTGATAATGGAAACTAAGAAAAATCGTTTAAATACATAGAATAAAACCAAGCATTTTCCAAACTTTCTATCATCTAGTCTCAGCTATAATTTCATAGAACAAAAATCCTTCCTATTCTACCATCAAATTAGGACAAATAGACCAATGTTAGGTCGGGATCAAAAAAACATATGTACACTGATTTACCATTTCATATTTTACTTATTAAATTGTTAATTATCACGTAGTGATCATGTTGCCCTCTGTAGCCCGTCTACCCTCGTTGATATTAAGGGTATTTTGAAATGGAGGGGGATAGGGTCGTGGGGCCTGACGGCATTAATGCTAAATTTTTCCAGGTCTGCTGGGATTTTATCCATCATGATGTTTTTGAGGCTGTCTTAGATTTTTTGGGGGGTTCGGACCTCTCTCAGGCTTATTGCTCTACATCTTTAACTCTTATCCCCAAAATCTCCTCTCCCAATACTTGGAAGGATTTTAGACCGATTAGTTTATGTAATACAACGTACAAAATCATTTCTAAAATTCTTAGTAAGCGGTTGAGCAAAATTTTACCTCGATTAATTAACCCAGCCCAATCGGGTTTTATTAAGGATCGGCTTATTACGGATAATATTCTCGCGGCCTTAGAAGTGACCCATGACATCTCTAGGTCTAAGCCCAATACCATCATTAAACTTGAGATGGATAAAGTCTATGATAGAATTAATTGGGACTTTCTCTTTAAAGTCCTTACCCATTTCGGCTTTTCTGTTTGTTTTATTCAATTTATTAAGAAGTGTGTGTACAATGCTCGGTTTTCTATCATCATCAACGGGTCCGCGGTCGGGTATTTTAAAAGCGAGAGGGGTCTTCGTCAAGGTGATCCTATATCGCCCCTCCTTTTTGTTTTGGTTGAAGATTACTTGTCTAGATGTATTGATTACACTTTTAAAAATAACCCGGGCATGTTTGTCTTACGGAAGAATATTCAAATCACGCACCTTGCTTATGCCGATGACATCTTACTTTTTGTTAATGCCTCGAGGTCGAATCTTCAAATTCTTAATCGTTGTCTTCACCACTTTGAGAAGGTTTCAGGGCAAAAAGTTAACACCACTAAGAGCAATTTCATAATGCACAATCCCTCCCCTTATTACTTGGATCTTGTTAATAATATTTTAGGGTTTTCGTTTGTGTCCCTACCCATAACCTGCCTGGGGGTACCATTGTGGAACGGGGAACCCTACTTTTAATATGTTTAATAATATCGTCCTTCAAATCCAAAACAAGATTTGTACGTGGAATCATCATGTCCTTTCTTTAGGCGGTAGAATTGAGTTGATCAAATCGGTTCTTAATTCCATTGTCTTTTATAGCCTCCAAGTGATCGAACCACCGGCTAATGTCATTCTATTTTTCGAAAGACTTTTCAACAAATTTTTGTGGGCTTCGAATGAGCATAAGAAAAAAATGCATTGGGCCGTGTGGAAAAGACTTTGTTACCCCACTTCCGAGGGAGGTATTGGATGTCGTGATCTTAATGATTTAATCATGGCGGCGGAATATAAAATGTGGTGGAGATTTCGGACTAGTAATAATATATGGTTCAACCTCCTTACATCCAAGTATTGTAAGAGATTACACCCTTGGTTGTCAAAGTTAATCCTTTTGACTCCCCGACTTGGAAAAGGCTTTGCGAAATTCGTGTTGTTGTGGATAATTTCATTGTGTGGGGTACTGGTAATGCTAATGCCTCATTTTGGCATGATACTTGGTGTGAGTATAGTCCACTTTCTCTTTTATACCCCACAAAATCGAAAGTTTGTATAAAAAATTTTTGGTCTAATTTAGAGTGGGACAGACCTAAGCTATTGGAGGTCCTCCCGCATACCTATTGTGATTTTATTTGTGCTCTCCATACGAATGTCGCCCAATCTCAACCTTGTTGGAAACTCTCACCGCACGGGGGTTTTTCTTTCAAGAGTGCTTGGGAAAAAGTTAGGCAGAGGCATCCCATTCACCCTTGTTTGATTAAATGTTGGAATTTTGCTCTCACCCCGACTATCTCGGTTTTTATGGTCAGAGTTTTTCATAAATGGATCCCCACCCCTGATTGCTTAATTCATAGAGAGATAGTGGCCGAAAACCTTTGTTTCTGTTGCAACGGGAAGGAGTCGATTCCCCATCTATTTGTTAATGGGCCCGTGGTCGCGGGGGTTTGGGACTCCTTTTACTCCTTCTTTGGTTTTTTCGAAACGAAATACGAGTGATCTTAGTCTCATCTTCCCTTTTTGGTTTAATTAAGCTAAAGGTATAATCCACGTCTTTCACATCATCCCTGTTCTTATTATGTGACTTCTTTGTTGTTGCAAAAATGATAAAAGGGTCAATAATATTCCTTTTACGGCCGACCGTGTTTTCTCCCGGGTCTGGAATTACATCAAAACAATCAAGGTTGAAGGGAAAAAAAGTTACGTCTTTTGGAAAGGAGCCGACACCATTCTTTCTAAGCTTCATATCAAGATCAACAAGAATATTCGCCGGAAAGTATGTTTTATCCGTTGGTTAAAGCCGTCCCCCAGATGGGTCAAACTTAACACCGATGAGGCTGCCAAAGGTAATCCAGAGCCCGCGGCCGCTGGGGGAATTGTTAGAAACCACCTTGGGGCTCCTATTTTTCGTTTTTGGGAGCTTGTTGGCCAGCACACCAACACTTTTGCTGAGCTTTGTGGTATTTGGAGAGGCCTTGATTTATGTCTCGACAAGGGCCTCAACAATATTTGGGTCGAAGCGGACTCGGCCATCTGCCTCAAACTTATCCATAGGACTTCTACATCTCATTGGCTGCTCCAAAATATTATCGCAAAATCCACAAGACTATTTCCATGATTTCGGTACGCTTCTCTCATATTTATAGGGAAGGGAACGCGGTGGCCGACTTTTTGGCGAATCAGGGATGCATCCATAGGGATTATTTTTGTTCTGGTAGCCATGATCTCACTGGGAGGATTCGTGGGCTCATCCGTCTTGATAAAATTTCGTTTCCGTATATTAGAAGTAAAAGATCTTTTGTTTCCTAAATACTTTTCGGCCGGTATGGCAGGTTTTGTTTTTTAGCGTGTTGAGAACTTAGCTCACCTACTTTTGGGCGTGTAGAGGGACTCGTCCCCCCTCAATATTTTGGTTCGTCTAATTTATGTTGGGTTTTTTTCTTTAAAAAAAAGTATAAATATAAAAAATAGTGTAAAAATTATTATCATCTACACCAAGTTATCATCTTCTCCATTGTTCCTCAACAAAATCATCATTTTCTACTCCATTGTTGTTTTCCATTCCACCTAGTTGTATTGCGTGTTAGGAAATGGAAATCCTAACCCAGTTTTTTGGCGGGTTAAACGGTTCGGCCTGTTGAGTCCTGGCCCGTTTAACACCTTCCTAGAAGGAGGATACTCCAAATTTAATTGGTATGGTTTGATGTAATTACTATTAATATTATAATAAAATTTGATTAGAAATTAAAATATTTCACAACACTAGTTAATGCTATTATAATAAAATTTGATAAGAAATTAATATATTTTAAAACAGTAGTTAATGTTAATGCAGTTAAGGGTAAATTTATAAATTGTTACTTTCAACATGTGAATAAGCTTTATTTATTATAAATAAATTAATTATTGTAGAATAAACTATTAATAAATTAATAGTATGTGACTTTTAATTTAACATAAAGTCAAATTTTCCTAGCATGGTGATAGAAAATGTCTTAAATTATGACATAGAGTATAGTGAGAGTATATTTGAAAATTGTTTAAAAAACATACATGAATAAATGTGGTCCATTATATTGATTTCTCTTTTTTTTGGGTGATTGTTATATTGATTCACCTGTTGTTTTTTTATAATAAAAATTAGGGGAGTAGCATTCTGTCTAAGGCCCTGTTTACTTTTTACTTAATGGGCTGAGTACTTAATGAGCTGAATCGCTCAGATTTTTTTGATGTTTATTTTTTACTGAATGAGCTGAAATGTGTCTTTTTGGTTCAGCTATGAAAATGGTGTGGTTACCATTCAGCTCACAAAATTACATCTCTTGCCCTTCTCTCTCTCTCCCGTTCATCTCTCCCGTTCTTTTCTCCCATCCCTTCTCTCTCTCTCCAGTTCCTTTCTCCCATCCCTTCTCTCTCTCCCCTTTCTCCCATCCCTTCTCTCTCTCTCTCCAGTTCCTTCCTCACATCCCTTCTCTCTCTCCCCCCTTTCTCCCATCCCTTCTCTCTCTCCCGTTCCTTTCTCCCATCCCTTCTCTCTCTCTCCAGTTCCTTTCTCCCGTCGCCCGCCTCGCGTCGCCCGCCTCGCCCGCCTCGCCCGCCTCCCGTCGCCCGCCTCGCCTGCCTCCTGTCGCCCGCCTCGCGTCGCCCGCCTTCCGTCGCCTTTCTCACCGCCGCCGTCGCCATTTTTCTGTGTTGAGAAATGCAAAAGTTGCAGGAACTTATGAAATGATTTCTGAATTATTTCTCCAGATTCTTCTGATTATTTCACCAGATTTGTTTTAACTGCTCTTTTTGATTTTTCTGTGTTAGAACTTATGATGTTTTGATGTATATTTTTTTTTTCATTTCTTCAAGATAAATATCAGTTACCTTTTTTTTGTTGTTTTGATGATTTCATCCTGTTTTACTTTATGATAGAGGTAAAGGGCAGTTGATTTCATCTTGTTTCTGAGGGATAAAATGGTCATTTCTGTCATTCAGATAGTTCATTCAGACAAGAAAGAAACAACAACATATTTTTCCAAATCAGACAGATTAATCCAATCAGACAACTTAACACATTCAGATATTAATGGAAAAAAAGTAAACAGGCCCTAAGTCGACCAAGTTAACATCATTAATTATTACTTTGTTCTAACTAATTCGACGGAATAACTAAATATGTTAGGTTTAAAATTTTTGTTGTGATCTGTATAAACGTATGATTTTGTATGTCTGTAACTTTTATTTGTTAAAGTCCGAAGTTTCGTCTCAAAATTAATCAACAGTAAAAGAAATAGCCCACGATTTTTATATTCTAAAAAATCAAGACATGTAATTCCGATATCAAATTAATACTTCAACATATTTTAGTGTAGACTCTTTTGTCGGGGTGGCGATGTTAGGTATGGTCCATCCCATGTGGGTGGCCAACTTGGTCAATTGGGCCTACATTATGGAATGAAAAAATTGCAGGAGGGGGCATTTTCAAAGTTAGGCAGCCAAATTAGAAAAAAAAAAAAAAAAAAAAAAAGCAAAACATTGGTGCACGTAATCTCATTTTTCCAACAAGGCGGCTTCATTGAATGGAGAATTTTTCAGCCCAACATGCTCTATAAATAGAGCTCATTTCGCAGAGGAGAAGGTAGTGCAAGAAACAAATTGCAGAAAAGAAAAATAGAGAGTATTGAGAGAAGAAATAGAGAGAAAAATATAGAGTATTTTTCTATCTCCCTCAAAGAGTGTTTCCTATTTTTCTTAGTCATTCCAAGTTAAATACTTGAGATATTTCTGTATTCCGAGAGATATCCTCTTGAGAGATTGTGTATCCCCTAATTTATTTAGCGAGAATTCTATAATCCTACTATAGTCATAGTGGAAGTTTTTCGGACTAAGGTCCTCCCGTGGTTTTTCCCGATTTGGGTTTTCCACGTAAAATTGTTGTCTTCATTATTTTTAATATCCCATTTTTTAATTCCAGATAGTGGGAAAATATTTATCCTAATTCTGCTGTGCAAGTGTCATTTATTTTGATACTATTTTCTAAAAAAGTGTAATTTTTCCCAACAAGTGGTATCGGAGCCATTTGGTTGAGAAGACGGATTAAAAATGAAGGAATCGTCGTCCCTTGGCGGCATGTTCAAATTGAACGGATCAAATTACTCAATTTGGAAACCAAACATGTTGGATCTTCTCTACTGTAAGGATCTCTATTTACCCTTACATGGTGATGATGCCAAACCGAAAGATACAAGTGATGTTGAATGGAAGATCATGCATAGAAAAACTGTTGGCTACATCCGGCGTTTCATTGAACACAGTATTTTTCATGATTTTTCTAACGAGGAAAAAGCCGATGTTCTTTGGAAGAAAATCGAGTCTATGTTTGAGAGAAAAAATGCCTTAAACAAAGCTTCAATAATCCGAAGAATTGTTCGATTGCGATATGCAGAAGGTGCCAATATGACGGAGCACCTAAATGCATATCAAGGTCTTATCAATCAATCCATCAATATGAAAATTTCCATTGATGATGAAGTTGTAGCTTTATTGCTACTGAGTTCGTTGCTGGATGGTTGGGACACTCTTGTGGTGTCAATTAGCAACTCCGCTCCAGACGGAGCTCTGACCTTGCAAATGGTCAAAGATTGTCTTCTTAATGAAGAATCCAGAAGGAAGGAGCAAGATCGTTCTTTTGAGACAAAGGTAATGGTTGCTGAAAATATCGATTGAGGGGGAAGCAAAAATAAAAGCTCTAAATTTACAAGAGATAAATCCAGGGAGAAGTCTAAGTCTAGAAGAGACTTCAAATGCCATTATTGTGGTGGTTTGAACCACTATGAGAAAGACTGTAGAAAGAAGAAAAGGAAACAAAATCACGGAAATAATGGAAATACACATCAAGACATGACAGCAGTTGCAGCTGATGGCGATATCATCATGGTCTGTGATGATACTCTTATGAGTATGTCATGCCAACAAATCGACTGGATCGTAGATTCGGGTGCATCTTATCACATTACACCATATCGTGATATGTTTGTATCCTACACTGGTGGAAGCTTTGGCAAAGTCAGAATGGCCAATCATAGTGTGACTGAAGTGGCTGGTAGAGGAAACATTATTCTGCTTACTGATACCGGATGTAAGCTTATCTTAAAAGATGTACGACATGTTCCTGATATCAGACTCAATATTATTTCCGTTGGCAAGCTCGACGATGATGGTTACATCAATCACTTCGGCGAAGGAAAATGGAAACTCATCAGAGGCTCCCTTATTGCAACAAGAGGTATAAAAGAAAATTCTCTCTACTTAATGCATGCGAATCTGTCAAATGGAGAGGTGAATACAGTCGTCAAAAATTCCTCCATTGAGTTATGGCATAACAGGCTCAGACATTTGAGCCAGAAAGGTTTAGAAACTTTGGCAAGAATGAACCTCCTCCCTGAAGTAAAAGGCATCCACTTAGAAACATGTGTTGATTGTTTGGCCGGAAAACAATACAGAGTTGCACTCAAAAGCTTCTCTCCCTCAAGAAGATATCAGCCTATTGATTTGGTGCACACAGACGTGTGTTATATGAAAGACAGGACTCTTGGTGGTGCATTGTACTTCGTCACTTTCATTGACGATTTTTCGAGAAAAGTGTGGTGCTTTGCTTTGAAAACAAAAGACCAAACATTAGAGGTCTTTAAGCAATTTCAAACAAAAGTTGAGAGAGAAACGGGAAGGACATTAAAGTGTGTTCAGGCACACAATGGTGGTGAATACCAAGACCCATTTGAACAACACTGTAAGAACCATGGTATCAAGCTTGAGAAAAGCGTCCCAAAGACCCCTCAGCATAATGGCGTTGCCGAAAGGATGAACGGGACAATTTGTGAAAGAATTATATGTATGTTATCCCATTCAAAATTGCCAAAATCATTTTGGGGTGAAGCTATGAGGACTGCAGTTGACTTAATCAACTCCTCTGGGTGGTGATGTTCCAGATAGAGTGTGGTTAGGGAAAGATGTTTCTTACAAACACTTAAGAGTGTTTGGTTGTAGAGCTTTCGTACATATTCCAAAAGACGAAAGATCCAAGCTTGATGATAAAACCAAACCATGCATCTTCATAGGATATGGCCATGAAGAGTTTGGTTACAGACTATGGGATCCAGTTAACAAGAAGGTTATCAGAAGCAGGGATGTTGTATTCCTGGAAGATCAAGTTCTTGATGAAGTCAAAGAAAAACCTGAATCTAATTCAGAAGTTCCTGTGAACTTAGATCCAGCTCCTTCACCGATGGTTCAGAATTACGGGGGAGATACCCAACCAGAGAATGATGATACGGTTGATGATGAAGCAGGTGACAATCAAAATCCACCTGTTCAAGATGATGTCCCTCCAGTTAGAAGGTCAACTCGAGAAAGACAACCTTCTACCAGATATAGCCCACATGAGTATGTAATGCTCACTGATGAAGGAGAGCCACAATGTTTTAGAGAGGCCATGGAAAATGACCAAAACAAAAAATGGTCAGAAGCTATGGAAGAAGAAATGCAATCCTTGGAAGATAATCACACCTACGACCTAGTTGAGTTGCCAGTCGGAAAGAGATCACTGAAAAACAAATGGGTCTACAAGTTGAAGACTGGAGAACATAGCTCACAACCAAGGTACAAAGCGAGGCTGGTTGTGAAGGGTTTCAGTCAAAAGAAGGGTGTCGACTTTGAAGAGATTTTCTCACCAGTGGTGAAGATGTCCTCAATTAGAGTTGTTCTCGCAATTGCTGCCAGTTTAGATCTGGAGATTGAACAACTTGATGTGAAGACTGTAACACCCCCATATTGAACCGGGAATATTACATGCCGCAGCCCCTCTCCGTGAGGATCCAGCAGGCTAGACATCAAAACAACACATTACATACATACCGACGAATCAAAATAACGAACCAATAGACCGATTTGGTCTTTCGTCACTGACTTACAAATCAAAATACATAAACTCATCCAGACTCATACCCACGCAAGGGTAAAATACTTGCAACAACAAACAATAGGACAGCGGAAAAGACAATACAATGGACTTCGACTAACTTAACCCAAAACTGGCCTTCGTGTGATTAGTATCATTCGTCTTCCATCATCCCTCGTACCGATCCTGTGACTTGCTCCCGAAAACCTGCATGTACCTGGACACAATACAGATATCCACCCACCGATTACTCGGGGGTTAGCAAAACTCCAATATTTCGCTAGTGCAAGTATAAAGTGCAAAAACGAGCCATACACAACACATTCCGAGAATACAACGAAAGACTTCTCGAGATATTTTTAGTTAAAAATAGTTCACGTCTTGAAAGTAGAAACGAAGCCAGTAACCACTTTCAAAGCATTTCCAAATCTCGGGAGTTTTGAAAACATTAGAAATTGAAAAGTTCTTAATTCCTCGAAAGCCATTTAGGGTCACAGCCCCAAAGTTCATTTTCCAAAATGTAAATCCGTTAACAAAACACGGGGTCCACGACCCAACCATTCCGGTCACAAAACACGGGGTCCACGACCCGATCATCCACTTCAGTTCACTTATAAGGACACATTACACATAACACATTATTCCTATGCCATTCTAGCCAAGCACCAAGACTCGATATATAATGTCTCTCGACCCCGAGCACAAAGCATTGTGATACTCCGGACAATATCACAATTAACGAAAATATCAACATCATCCTCAAGATGAAAACTACGCCTGGTAACCCGCGACCGTACCCCTTAGTATCGGCCCCCAGACGCCCCGTCGAACGCTCCGGGTGGGAAACCACTTCCGCGGCCGTACCCCTTAGTATCGACCTCCAGACATCCCGTCGGACACTCCGGGTGGAATTTCAACCACACACGCACCCAAGTCCACTTCCGTGGCCGTACCCCTTAGTATCGACCCCCAGACGTCCCGTCGAACGCTCCGGGTGGAAGGAACAACACACACACACGTTCCAAAATCACAGTTGCAAACCACAAAGCCTCGAAGGTCAATCATAGTATATATATAGTCGAGGTACCTTACTAGAATGGCCAATTCATCCAACATATACTCACGACCAAGTAACGATATGATTCATGCTAGAATTTCAACGATGCAGCTAGTATCAATAACATAGTAACGAGGGAAAATACCTATCCAACCATGCCGAACGACACAATGACACAGGATCATCAATAGGCATATGTTCCATACATATCTCAAGGAAAGGTTAAGCTATAAATCTACAACGTCATAATCACACAAAACGATAGCCCACACATACTTAGACAACCATATTTAACAACAAAATCATACGAGTCATCTTTTAAGGAAGTATTGAAAAGCATATCAATTCCTTTGAAAGTTAATTATAGACATTCATAAATCACGTATCGAAAATTACCAACTAATATATCCACAAAACACGTAATGTATGGGCAAGATACTTGCCTCGAAATCAATTTGTGAATACTCCGACGAAAGCGGCTCGGCGAAAGCATTTGAAAATAGTCCCAAAACGGCCCGCATTTAAGCGACCCAGCATTTAAAATAGCCCCGAAACTGCCCCAAAAACCGACCACCTTCACGAAAAATCAATAACAACACAATCACCACGAGAATAACACCGCTACGAATCAACAACACTAAACGAAATCTCAATCGACACTAAGAAACTACAAGGGTTCAAGGGTTCGTTCCAAGAAAGCCAAAATCATGTTCCGGGTGAGATAAAGTTGATAAACGAGTTACTAATCCATAGATTACAACCAATACAACAAGGATTACATGA
Organism: Orobanche coerulescens; assembly: GCA_033398695.1. Classification (NCBI taxonomy): domain Eukaryota; kingdom Viridiplantae; phylum Streptophyta; class Magnoliopsida; order Lamiales; family Orobanchaceae; genus Orobanche; species Orobanche coerulescens. The sequence goes on from CM065816.1 coordinate 18,936,242, forward strand.
CCAATTCATCATAATCGGCCCAGAATTGAAATCAAAAGAAAAACCCCAAAATATCTCAAGAACATAAATCAACCCGATAAAAACATGAAAACGAAACTCCAAATTGGGGGTTAAGATAAACAAGACTAGATAACACCAAGGGAATCAACAATTTCGGATTGGAATCATGAAATCACGATAAACCCCAAATTATCCCGAAAGTAGGGTTTTAAGAAGAAAATACCTCAATTAAAATGGCGAAAGATGTTGGGATGTTGTTAAATCCGTACTAGGAACTCAAAGATATTTATGGGTGATGATATCAGGCCAAAATCCATGCTTATACGCCCTCAAGATCGTCTAGATCGCCGGAAGGAAGAAAGGGGAGGAAGAAATGACGAAAGTTGACCTCTGCAGTCTTATATATATTGTCAACAGTTAGCGCACGCTAAGGTATGTGTAGCGTGCGCTAACGGCTGTAAAATGCAGTCCAGAACCCTCTGCCAGATCCGTTAGCGCGCACTAATATATGTATTTAGCGTGCGCTAATTACACACTGTGTAGTCTTTGCTATTTCCGCCATAACTCCTTCGTCCGGACTCCGATTGACTCGCCGTTTGAACCATTGGAAAGCTAATTTGATGCTCTATCACATTGTAAAGTTTCAGAATTTTTAGACTTTATAAGCGCCGGTGGTGATCTTACAAAGTCGACCAAATACACAAAAATGATACTCCTCGACAAAACAATAATTATTCAACATGCAACGAAACACTAACGGACAACACCAACGATCCAAATCGAAAACGAACACATAACAAAGCAAGACATACTATTAGCTCGACTTACGCAACAATAAGTCGCACCCGACGAACACCACAACATGGTACATCGTGCCGTACCCAACATAGGGGAAAATCTCAAGAAATCGCCAACAGAACAAAATGAACGGCGCAATCGACAAAAATTCAAAAATAACCGGAACCGAGAATCTCGGGTATTACATTCTACCCTCCTTAAAAGAAGTTTCGTCCCGAAACTTAAAACATGAAACAATCCAGGCAGAGCAACTCTAGATGACACATGATTCTGATAACTTGAAGATCGGGAAAGACGATACGAAGGCAACCACCCCAAAACTTTGGGAAATTACAAAATGGCCCAAACACCTGAAACATCACGATAAGAAAACGTATAACCAAACCGAACTTCACAAAACGTCTAACAAGGTTAAACAGACTTACGGGGAAATACGAACAACAATTTCGAACGGAATTCGCAAGAATCGATCTCAAATGCGGAAAGGTCGCCAAAAAGCACGGAACTCAGCAAAACGACACCGAAACGAACTCGAATGTTAACAAGTGTAGAATGAAACATTCACATAAGGACGAAACAGTCACAGACGATCCGTTAAAACGGACTCCTGCCAAAAAAAGAAATTTACCGAAAATTAAAAATTGCGGATATTACAAAGACCGCATTTCTACATGGAGATTTAGACAAAGAAATCTACATGGACCAACCAGAAGGTTTCAAAATTAAAGGAAAAGAGAACCTTGTATGTAGATTAAAGAAGAGCTTGTATGGCTTGAAGCAAGCTCCTAGACAGTGGTACATGCAGTTTGAGTCCTTCATGACTAACCATGGCTACAACAGAACCACCTCAGATCATTGTGTTTTCATCAAAAAGTTCACAGGAGGTGAATTTATCATACGGTTACTCTACGTTGATGATATGCTGGTTGTAGGCCATGATGCCAGCAAGATTGGTAAACTGAAAAAAGAGCTAAGTAAGTCTTTTGCGATGAAAGACTTAGGCGCAGCCAAGCAAATCCTTGGAATGAAGATATTCAGGGATAGGAAAAACAAGAAGCTCTGGTTATCTCAAGAACAATACATTGAGAAAGTTCTTTAAATATTCAATATGAACAAGTCGAAGCCAGTCAGCACTCCACTTGCAGGGCACATGAAACAGTTCGGCACAGTGCCCCACAAGTGAGACAGAGAAGAAGGAGATGCAAAAGATACCATATGCTTCTGTAGTAGGTAGTCTAATGTATTCTATGGTATGCACTAGACCAGACATAGCTCATGCAGTTGGTGTTGTTAGTCGTTTTCTTTCCAATCCAGTAAAAGAACACTCGGAAGCAGTGAAATGGATATTACGATATCTTAGAGGCACTTCGAGATCTTGTCTGGAGTTTGGTGAAAACCATGTCCTACTAGAAGGGTATACAATGCAGATATGGCTGGTGATATTGATTCCAGGAAATCCACATCAGGGTACCTGATGAGACTTGCAGGGGGAGCTATCTCGTGGCAATCGAAACTTCAAAAATGTGTGGCATTATCCACAACAGAAGTCGAGTACATAGCTGTAACGGAAGCGTGCAAAGAAGTGTTGTGGTTAAAGAAATTTCTACTGGAGTTGGGCTTGAAGCAAGAGAAGTACGTGCTTTACTGTGATAGTCAAAGCGCGATTCACCTGAGTAAGAATTCGAGTTTTCACTCAAGATCGAAGCATATTGATGTGAGGTATCATTGGATTCGAGATGTGCTTGATGAAAAGCTTATGGAACTTGACGAAGTTCATACAGATGAGAATGGTGCGGATATGCTTACCAAGTCCTTACCCCGAGATAAGTTTGAGATATGCAAACGCAAAGCAAGCTTGGTCGAAACCCCACATGAGGTGGAGGGGGAGAATTGTTAGGTATGGTCCATTCCATGTGGGGTGGCCAACTTGGTCAATTGGGCCTACATTATGGAATGAAAAATTTGCAGGAGGGGGCATTTTCAAAGTTAGGCAGCCAAATTAGAAAAAAAAAAAAAAAAAAAAGAAGCAAAACATTGGTGCACGTAATCTCATTTTTCCAACAAGGCGGCTTCATTGAATGGAGAATTTTTCAGCCCAACATGCTCTATATATAGAGCTCATTTCGCAAAGGAGAAGGCAGTGCAAAAAACAAAGTGCAGAAAAGAAAAATAGAGAGTATTGAGAGAAGAAAAAGAGAGAAAAATATAGAGTATTTTTCTATCTCCCTCAAAGAGTGTTTCCTATTTTTCTTAGTCATTCCAAGTTATATACTTGAGATATTTCTGTATTCCGAGAGATATCCTCTTGAGAGATTGTGTATCCCCTAATTTATTTAGGGAGAATTCTGTAATCCTACTATAGTCATAGTGGAAGTTTTTCGGACTAAGGTCCTCCCGTGGTTTTCCCGATTTGGGTTTTCCACGTAAAATTCTTGTCTTCATTATTTTTAATATCCCATTATTTAATTCCAGATAGTGAGAAAATATTTATCCTAATTCTGCTGTGCAAGTGTCATTTATTTTGACACTATTTTCTAAAGAAGTGTAATTTTTCACAACAGGCGATTCATTCATAATTTCTATAAACTCGATGCCTCAACATATTTACTCGTTGTAATTTTTAGTTGCATATTTTCATGGAAGAAAATTCTATGGTGCAGAAGAAAAGGAGAAAAAAGGTGAATGAAGTGCGCAACGCAAGTGGAATTAGGCTCTGTTCTTTTGGACTGAATGGATCTGGCTCAAGTGAATTGAATCAGGCCAATGGATCTCGAATCGAATCAATTGGCCCAGATTGAATGAATAGGCCGAATCGAATCGAATCAAATATATATTAAGGGTAAATAATAATAATAATAATAATAATAATAATAATAATGGTAAATAATAATAATAATAATAGTAATTAACAACAACGATAATAGTAATATTATTAGTAATAATAACAATAATAATAATTAAGATTAATAATAATAAGAAGAAGAAGAAGAAGAACTTTGAATTGACCGAATCAATCAATTGACCTAAATCGATTGAATGAATAGGCACTGAATCGAATCGAATCAAAATCAAAAATAAGTTCAAAAGAACAGGGCCTTACACATTAACTAACAGATCTCATGATTCTCATGCTAAAGTCATTCAGTGATTAGGTTATGTTAAAATGTAAAATAATATTCATATTGCTCAGTTAACAAATATTGTTGTACTCGTATAATTAAATAAGTTTTATTATATTTATTTGATCGAAGTACTTATATAATGGAGTATATATCATTGGGCGTTGGATACTGGATCCGGCAACGCTATTACTGGATCCGCTATTGCTTAATCACCCTTTATTTTTCACAAAACAAAAGTTTAACATTTAGGGCCTGTTTGGTAGGTTGGTTTTGTCAGGTTAGTAAAAATAATTTGGAATTTTCTACTCGTTTGATACCTTAGTTTTTTAACAAGTCAAATCTTAATGGCCCGTTTTAAATGTTGGGCCCGAGCTTAAAAGTACTGTTCCACTTACTGTTCCAGATGTTTTTGGTTATTGATATAATAAAAAAAAGATCTGCTAGGAAAAGAATGCGTGTTTCAGAGTCTCGCCCATACGGCATGATTGAGAGGTTCCCTGCTCAGGTTCAGCACCTACATAGGATGGTTCATGTAACTGATTCTGATTGCCTCAATAATCTTAGAATGGATCGAAACGCATTTGGCAGATTGTGTAGATTACTGAGAGACGTAGGAGGCGTGAGTGATGGGAGATACGTAACCGTAGAAGAACAATTAGCAATATTCCTAGGGATCCTTGCCCACCACAAAAAGAATTGTGTGGTGAAGTTCAATTTCTGGAGGTCGGGCCAGACAATTTCCCATTATATTCATGTAATTTTGCATGCAATAATAAAGTGCCATAGATTGTTCTTGGTTAAGCCAACTCCTGTTCCTGACGATTGTGCTGATCCTAGGTGGAAATGGTTTAAGGTAATAACTCACCATTATGTTGTGAATTATTATAATGTACAGAACATATATTTATTTCACAATTTGGGTTCTTGTAGGGTTGTCTAGGCGCATTGGATGGCACATATATTAATGTGCAAGTACAAAACACAGACAAGCCAAGGTATAGAACTAGAAAAGGTCAAATATGTACAAATACCCTTGCAGTTTGCGATAGAAATCTACGTTTTGTGTACGTGTTGCCTGGATGGGAGGGATCGGCAGCTGATGGGAGGGTGTTGCGGGATGCTGTGATTCGTGAAAATGGATTGAAGATCCCAAGGGGTAAACTTTTGTGGAGCTCTTTATAATAGCCACAAAATTACATTTTTCAATTTTAATGTATTTATAAAGCGCCTAATAAGATCATTGTTATATTTTCATCATATAATTCTTAGGCACATACTACCTTTGTGATAATGGGTATGCAAATAGCGAAGGCTTTCTAACCCCGTATAAAGGAGTGAGGTATCATCTCAAAGAGTGGGGCCCAGAGTCCGCAAGACCTCAATCTCCAGACGAGATGTTCAACATGCGTCATACTAAAGCCCGGAATGTTATTGAACGTGCATTCGGGATTATGAAGATGCGCTGGGGAATTCTTAGGAGCGCATCTTACTACCCTGTGAAAGTTCAAAATAGATTGATAATGGCATGCTTTTTGATTCACAATTTTATTCGGAATGAGATGGCCCATGACCCGATAGAGGACTTGGTTGATGAAGATGGTGATGAAGGTGCAAATGAGGACCACGACCAAGAAGATGACTACGTTGATGCGGTTGAGAACACTGCCGAGTGGACTCAATTTAGGGATGCTTTAGCGCACGATATGTGGCAAAATTGATAATGTGATATTGAAACTTGTTAAAACCGAATGTGTGTGTGTTTTATCATCATGTACTTCTCCTGTTAAGACCGAATTGTATTGGGATTGCTATATATGCTCCTGTAATTCTATGCATTATTACCATATGATTTTGATGTGTGATTGTTATCACTCATTTTGCCATTATTCTACATGTAGCAGGAACTTCTTGAAAAATGAGCTGTATTCCTGATTGTTGGTGTGGGACGGGTAAAATGATAGTTAGATGTGCAAGGAAGGATGCGAAACACCCCGGTCGTTATTACTACAAATGTCCAGGCGATAAGGTCCATGAAGACGATTTTTTTTGGTGTGATGACTACCACTTGAGCGATCCAACCGGATATATTCCAGACTATGTTCGTGCTCAAACTTACCCCCTGAGGTCCACTCAAACCTCCCCTCATTTATCACGCAGCCAAGTTAATAGGCATGCTGAATTTACAAATGATGCCCAATCAGAGAGAATTCAGGGCGAGAGTGCGCATGCAAAGGAAAGAGTCGAACTGAAGAGTGAACTATTTCTGCTAATTGAGCGTGCATTCATGACAATTGTTCTTGTACTTTTTGGTATCGTTCTAGGTCGGTTAATGTGAACCAAGTTTATCATCATATACTTTTGTTGCCATTTCGCTTCGTAGTTCTGTTGTGTATCGTCGTCAATGTTATGGAATGGTTTTTTTTTTGTTTGGCTTTTCTGCTAAATTCTGAATATTATTAGGGCCGAATTTTTTTCTGTTCTGAATATTTTTTTGTCTTGCCCAGTATGGCTTTTTGTTCTGCTAAATGCTTTTTGTTCTGATTTTTTTTTTGTTCTGAATTTTTTTTTGTTCTGAATATTCTTTTGTCTTGCCATTATTCTGAATAATGTGAATGATATATATATATTATGTCTTGCCCAGTATGGCTTTTGCTGGGCGGAATATTTTAAGTTCAAGATTTCACCAACTAGGAAGTTATAAGACTAGAATTGCATTACATTGAGAAACTTATGGACCAAACTAGCAAATATTCAAAAGTTGCGAAACACCAAAATTGCTAGAATCTACTAGCAGTTAACCAACATCACAATTTAGCCAAAAACAAGAAATTCTTTGTGTTTCAATATATAAAACACTACACCGAAAGCAAACAAACAAGACTAATTTTCATATAATTAAACCCAACAAATCTAGGATGCATCACTACTTCCTCAACGAGGTGAGGATCCGCATCACATAGGCCTCTCTTGCATCTTCAGGAAGTCCCATGAAAACGTCCAGCTTCTCGATCTCTTTCGCTAGAAGATCACAGACATCAAACCTATCTTCCAACGAGAGCCCTTCAATAGAACCTAGGAGATCAAATGCCTCCTTTCTTTTGATGCTCACGTCAAAATCGTATCCAATGCGCTTGGCCAAGTCTCGAAGCCTTGCATCAGTTTTGTCTCCAATCTCTCGCAGTACTTCACGGACACCACGCATCTCATCACCTGCCTTCCGTTTCTTCCCCTTACGCTTTTCAGGTTGATTATTCTTCTGGGTAGGGGAGACACTATCAGGAGTGCCCTCATGTGCAGATTGTGTATCCATGTAAATATCATGATCTCCATGTGTGCCCATTGGAAAAGTGTCTGCCTCAAGTGTATCAATGATGTCATTCCAAGCTTCCAATATATCTTCAGCTGCTTCACCGGTCGCTCTATCCTTGCCGAAGATGATAGTCCAGTCATCGTAGTAAGGCCATGATTTGTAACGCATCAATCGTGCATTGTTATCAACCTAACCAGAAATTGGCAAATAAAAGAAGAACAAAATAAATAGAAAGCTACAAGATGTAAGCTATAAAAAATCTTAAAACATACTCTACGCAAGCTATAACAATTTACACTTGAGTTTAATGATTCTCATGCAACATACGATTGTGATTAGGATATCTACAAACAAGCCCTCGTCTCTAAATTGAAACAACTTGTCTTCTCCAAAAAAAAAAAAAACTTCGTTAGAGTCGAAATTTCTACTGTCCCATTTCAACTCGGCGCATTTCAAAAAAAAAACGAACAAACATATACAGAATTCACTCGGGTCCGAAAAAAAACGTGACAGTATACGAACAAACATATACGAACATATACGAACAAACATATACGAACATATACGAACATATACGAACAAACATATACGAACAAACATATACGAAAAAAAAAACGAACAAACATATACGAACATATACGAACAAACATATACAAACATATCCCATTTAGCTTAGGCAATGTGACAGTATAAATTCACTCGGCTCCGAAAAAACGAAAAAAAAAAATACAAAACTTCATAGACAGCTTCAAGATATATTCAGAATTACCTTCACAATTTGTTCCCACTGGTCATCCTCGACTTCGATCATGTGACGCCCATTTGAGTTGAAACCCACGCCACTACGACTCAGGATTCCACTGAGGGAATAATAGTTTTTTTTCCAAGAGCAGAGGCGTGAGTTGATGTGTGGAACTCCCTTCAAATCAGTCGTCGGAAACACCTTCTTTAGAGCTTCTTCTAGCTTGTTCAAGTACCCAGCCTTAAACCCATTGTCTGACTTCCATCCCTGCGCGATTAGTTCCTTCAGTGCGCCGATAAGAGTTGTTTCTTCCTCTAAAGACCAGCTTCTTCGACCAATACCCGTCTTCTTCATCCGTTGGCTTGCTCCGCTGCTCCCACTGTCGTGAAGGGAGCTCATCCTCAGATCTTTGTTTTGCGACTATACCTCACACTGTCGGCGAAATTTCTCAGCTCCGCCGGCTAAATTTCTCAGCTTCCTCGGCGAAATTTCTCAGCTCCGTCGTGAAAGGAACGATTTTTAACTTTGTGAGGGAATGTGAGGGCTAAGCGGCGATGAAAGGGGATGGATTAGGGCTACATTAGTTTAGTGAGGATAAGAGGGTAATTTTAAACAAGTGTGTTATAAATAAAATAGGCTACCAAATGGGATTTTATAAAGTGGCTGGATGTTTTAAATAGGCTACCAAACAACCTGTTAGAATCGTAACTCCTCATATCCTGACATACCTATGCTATTTTTATCCTAACCTGACATAACCCAACCAACCTACCAAACGAGCCCTTAACGTCTTGGATAACTCCACATCCACAACTTTAGTTATTATCGGCCACAATCCAACAATACAAATTTAAAAATTTAAGAACCAAGAAATAAAACAAACTAGCAACTAGCTCACTGACATTATTTATTATTAAGTAGTGAATAACTCAATTTCACGGTGACGATTCTATAATTAAATTAAAATAATTAATTTACTAGATCATATTGTAAGAAAAATTATATATCGACCTCGGAGACAACAAAAAATATTGGCAGTCGGAGGTCTGTCAGTGATCGTAAAATAAAAGAATCTCCCGGTCATCGTAGTTCTGTCGAAGGTCGATAGGCTCCCTCCCGGAGAATAGGCAGGCAAGCGGCAGCACAAAAAATTACTATCGTCGGAGGTCGACTGACAGCGGTTCCGCCGACCCCTATGCAGACAGCTGCACAAAAAAAAGGATAAATTAATCGGCCGGCAGAGGTCTATCCCGATGGGCGGCTCCTCCGACACGCGCCAAAAAAAGAGAGAAAAAACTGGCCGGCCAACATGAGATTATTTGTCTATTTAATTAATCTAATCTTTTAAGGGTTCTTTTGGAAGTTTGTAAATATTTTATAATTTTTGATATTATTAATTTTAATATAGATGGAGGGATAAAATGGTCTTTTCAAATACATACTACGACGAACATGGCTAAAAATGACCAATATCCTTTATATTATAAATATTGCTGATTTCATCAATGTCAAATATAAATTTGATTATATATAAGATCCAAAATACTGGCAACTGGCCAATAATTTTTTTTTTTATCTTTTGTAAGAATCAATATTTGCGCACTTGCCTTATTCGTCTGTCTCACGGAAGTTTGCACACCCATAAATAGTAAAAAAATTTACTTTTAACACCCAGTCTATACACAATTATTTATATAATTGCCATTACTTTTTCAATTCAATTAACACACTTTTACTTCACTTACACATGGGTTACCTTTTATATCCGCCTTTTAAATTGATCAACTCTTCAAAAAGTGTATTTTCTTAATCTCCGTGCCCAGTCAGCTGTGCAGACTACTGTGGGATGGAATTGACTAAATTGCCCATATTTATTAATGCACTTGTTCCCTCTTTGGACGGTTGAAAATCGTCTAAGGAGTACTACTTAAACAATACTAATTTGGTTCATTAAATTCCACTCAATTCTATGGTTCTGTAGATCTTTATATTATAAAATCATGAGTCAACATCACTTAGATGCAATTGCTGAAATCAATAATTCACGAGTTTACTAAACATATTATATTTTAAAATGTTAATCATAAATAATTTTCTAATTATATAACAATAAATTAATAAAAAAAGTATTGAAAAATCTTTAAACAAATGAATTCAAGGATATAATGTTATATTTACCATATCTAAAAAAGAAATATATGAATAAAGTCCAATAATAAAAAAGTTAAACAATTTGTGTACCGCTCCTTAAGAGGCTAGTTATTTTATTGTTCCATAAATTATATAATACGAGACTTTATACAACCCGTGCATTGCACGGGCTGATTATTGAATAATTATGTTTGTGCATATGCAGCATATGCTGGTTGATTATTATTGATTATTTATTTACGCGTGTAGTAAAATTTTAATTATATATGAGATCTTTTTATAAATGTAAAAAAGGGAAATTACATGTTTGTGTTGTAAATTTTTTAATAAAGTTACAATTAGGCCCCTGCTCTTTCATAGTTATCTTTGTTTAGTCCTTGTTGGTTTATTTTTTTAAAGGAAATGAGGTAATTTACCTACTTTGTAAAGCAGGTAAGTTAACCCCATATAAAAATATAAGGTTTAAGCATTTTTTTTTAAATTTAAGCATCTTCATATTTCGTATCATAAACTGAAAATACCTCGTTAGAGCCCGTAAAAACAATTGAACACAAATCTTCATCGGACTCAGTATCATAAATAGGATCATCCAAAAAATGAATTTCACTAATAACATGTTCCTCATCAAATATAGGTCGCCCATCATAACCAAAAATTTCGACATAATCTTCAGACTCATCAGAAAAAATTGGCCCATTATCATTAACATCTTCAAAATAATTCACTGGTACAACAACTTGAAGCCCAAGTTGTTCTAGTTCCCAATTAATTAACTCAAGTGAAGGTCCATTCACTTCACTCAAATTCGTAGGCCCACACTGGCTACTAGGGGTGGCATTTCGGAACCGAAAATCCAAAACCGAACCGAAAAACCCGAAAAAATAACCGAAAAATCGAAACCGAAGAAGACCGAACCGAAAAACAAAAAAACAGAACCGAACCGAACTAATTTGGTTCGGTTCTCGGTTCGGGGTAGAGCGGAACCGAACCGGACCGAAATGGACCGAAGTCAAATTTCAACATACTAAAATGACCTTGTTTTTGTGATTTTGGTGTGTTTCGAATTTTAGTATAATTCGTTTTCCTTTTGTAAGACCCTCATGGGTCCAAGAAGGACCGATAATATGCTCATGAATTTGTGATTCAATTAATTTAGGTTGAGAGAATGAGCTACTGTGATTTATGATTGTTATATATTTTGAGATATTTGGAAATTGCTATGCAACTCTAGCTTTTATCTTGAACATATATATATAACTCTTGTTGGCTTGTTGTTATATATAACTTATTCTATTGCATATAATATTTGAATTTATATTGTGAAGAACCGAAAAAACATCAAACCAAATTGAAACCGAACCGAATATTTATAAAACCGAACTTAACCGAACCGAACTTCAAAAAGAACCGAACCAAACTGAAACCGAATATTTGGTTCGACTCTTGGTTTCGGTCAAAAACCGAACCGAATGGAACCGAGTCCACCCCTACTGGCTACATTCATCATCAAGAATAAGGGGAAGCAACTCAACATTATTAAAATTATCAATAGAAGGCCCAAATAAGAATTGCTCACCAAAAGGAAAAGGCTCATTCTCTTGGGTTAGGGCATTAGCGCCCGAATTTCCGAAACTGCTTCCCGGGGCTGCCGCAGTAAGATGCAGAGCACCGCTGTTTTTCCTCAAGGCGTCGGACGAAGTAGTCCGGTGATCGAATGCGTCGCGGGGTGCGTCACGACGGGAAGCGACGAAGCGGTGTGGCCGCTGATCGGGTAGTGGGGCGGCGCCAAGGGGCTGTAATTTCCTCCGAGAAACAAAATAGTACGAACGCCGTTCAATGGGCGAGGCGGCGGCGCTGATTTTCTGCACTTTTTGGTGTAGATGTGTGTTTGTGGGGATGAATTTTCGTGTGAAATGTTTTGTAAACTTTTGCCATGCGATGATTTTCGGTTTAAGGCGATGAGATATGTATTTTTTTAGGCAACTCCACGGTGACGCACGTCCGCGGAGGTGCTTCGCCCGATGCGACTCGCGATCTGTGGGAACGCTTCGAACTCCAAAATTTCCTCACAGTACAAAGCCAATCAAGGCAATCTTGTGGCTCTTGGAGTCACTCACAATTTGTGAAAAGCCAATGTGTCGACACCTCATTTATGCAGCATACATTTAATAATAGGAATGTAATTGCAGCTGGCTTATTTAATAACAATGTAATTGTATCTTCTTTTGTATTCTTTGAGGTTACAAAAGTGAAGCCCTTTCATGTTCTATAACCGTATAAATATTCAAGGTTGTAGATGTTAATGCGTGGGATTTATATATGATGGGTGTTGCATAAACTATATTGTACCGTACCACCCATTTATGCACGTTACACTTGCACATTAAATTAAAGGATTTAGTTTTTAGATAGTATAGATAGATACATGGTCCCTTAATTATGTTTTTTGATTAAGAACCGAAAAGTTTTTCAATTTAAATGGCTCCTTGCCCTATATTTAATTGAGTTATTATATTATGCACCTTAATTCATGGTACAATATGAAGTCGGGAGTAATAAACAAAGCATGAGCGGTTTATGTCACTTACTCATCAATCTCAATCTCAAAAATATATAAACCACGGGTCATTTGTGCATAATGGACCCGATCAAATATAAATTGCCTTATTTATTTGAGTAAATTAATCCACATTCAATGAAATAATATTTTTTTTTTATAACTAGGTGATCCCAGTTTAGCCGGACTAATCCTAGTCCCTCAATGAACCCACTCCTAACCCATTGAGATAATTTATTTTTGAATTTTTCTTCAAGTCGAATTCTGTTGCTGCGTTAATTTTTCAGAAGTTCGATAATCGTTCTTAATTTAATCTTGTGAAGGAACTTCCTTCGGGGCCATCGATTGAGAAGTTGAATCTCATATTAATAATAATGGCTACTATGTACTATTTGTTTGTGTTTGGAGTTTGTTTATACAAAAATTATTTGTAGTATTCTTATTCACAACATAAAATTTAAAAGACAGTATTCTGAGACACAAACTTAAATACGTACAAACAACTCACGTATTACAAATTAGTATTAGAAATCTACAAAAGAAGCCATTGGTACATCTGAATATGGTCTGTAATATGGACGAGGAGAGTGTTAGGAAGGAGTTCAGAAAAAAATATGTATATTATCCATGTAATCTTACTTATATATCGTAGGGTAACTATTCGGAATACATAAACGATTACACAACAACGTAGTAAACAAATTACAAATAAATTCCGGAGATAAACGAATTACACAACGAACTTGGGGACAACAGATTACACGAAATAATAAGGGAAAAACGAATTAACCCGAAAACACTGAACACAAAGAACAAGTAGTAAAAGTGCCAGAAACCAAACCGAAACAGATCACAAAGATCTGAAACAACGAAAGGTAGACGGAGGTGTGAATCGACCGGAACTCGGCCTCGGCTCAGTCCTCCACTATCCAGTACCCACGTCCAAGGCTCCGTGTGTATCCGCGGCCAGCAACCCAGACGAACAAATCCAAACCCCGGCTGGTTTCAAGAATTCCCGAATACAAACCCCCCCCAAATCGGCCTCAAGCAACTTTGCACTCAGAAAGTATTTTTCACTCAGAAAAATTTTCACAAAGAGACACAAATCAATTTTTCCTCACTTAGAAAATTAGGTTTTTAGTTTTCGTGTATATATATCATGCCCAGATCGCCGGCAATAAATAGGCAAAACGCCAACCGGGAGAAGCCACAGATTTTCGGAGGATCGAATCCAATCATATCATTGATTGATATGGGTTTCGATCCCCTTCCAAATCGGGACCGCGAAGCCGAGATGAAAAGGTAAGAAAATCCTTTTCCATGGCAGTCGGCGGAGAGGTGAGGGGAGAGAGAAAAAACCGAGAGAAGTGAGGCTAGGGTTACGGGGGGGATTAAATATAAGGGACCAACGGTGGGGATAGGTCAACGCTCAACCAACGGGTGAGATCAAGGAGCCGGGGTAGACAAGAAGCTGGGCCAGGGGATTGATTTTAATAAGTATGGGCCGGGCTGCACAATACCGGCCCATAACAATAAATAATCATTTGGGCCAACTTTTAACAAATCTCCACCCAGACCAAATGAGCCATCGGGGTACTCTCTTTGATAGGGAGGTCATCATCGCCGAACGTCACGCCACCTGCACACCACACAAAGTTAGTACAAGTATAAAGACATTAAACAATCACTACGAAAGAAAACTAGGAATCACGGAGAAAGCTAGAGAAGCTATCACAAAGATAGCGAGAGGGAAGACTGGAGAGTCTTCAGTTGAAGGAGTCGATATTTAGTATCGACTTGCAAGATCTGATTTTCTCGACCGGTAGGCACTTCGTGCCCATATCTGCGAGTTAGGCGGGACGGGATTTTCTTCAAATCAATTATGCCCTTTTCGACTATATCACGGATGAAATGTCGCCGACGTCAATATGCTTTGTACGATCATGGAAAGCGAGATTTCGCACAAATGTATGCTAGATTGGTATCGAAAAGACTACAACATTGTCACGAAGAACACCAATTTCATTAAGTAAACCTTTCAACCAAATAGCCTCTTTAAAGGCTTCAGTAGTGGCAATATATTCAGCTTCAGTAGTAGACAAAGTAACTATATGCTGAAGTTGTGATTTCCAAGAAATGCATGAGCCACACAAGGTAAACACATATGAAGTTGTGGACTTACATTCATCCCGATCATTGGCATAATTAGAATCAACATAACCTTTAAGGTTAACCCCATCATTAGATTTAGAAAACACTAATCCGTCAGAAACAGAGTTTTTTAAGTACCGAAGTAACCACTTAAGAGCCTCCCAATGAGACTTCCCAGGATTGGCCATATACCTACTTAAACAGCTCACAGCATAAGCAATATCTGGTCTGGTACTGACTGTAAGGTACATGACAGATCCAATAGCATTAGCATATGGGATAGATCTCATTTCATGAATTTCAGATTCCGTTTTTGGTGACTGAGTTTTGGATAATAAGAAATGAGAAGTCAGTGGCACACCAAAAGATTTCGCATCAGTCATTGAAATTTTTTCCAGAATTTTACCAATGTAAGAGGACTGATTTAGAAATAAAGTGCCTTTCGATCTATCCCGAACGATATTCATGCCTAAAATCCTTTTAGCATCCCCCAAATATTTCATGTCAAATTGTTCACCTAAGCGATTTTGAACATGATTAATAGATTTAATGCATGAACTTATCAAGAGCATATCATCTACATAAATAAGTAGGAACATAGGAACATCACAGTCAATCTTGAAATAAAGGCATGGATCATATGCACTTCGACAAAATTTCAAGGACAGCATGCAATCATTAAATTTCTTGTTCCATTCTCTAGGGGACTGCTTCAGGCCATATAAGGTTTTATTCAGCAAGCATACATAATCCGGATGGTTAGTGTCTACGAAACCTTCCGGTTGTTTCATGTAGATGGTTTCTTTTAATTCACCATGCAAAAATGCCGTTTTAACATCTAATTGTTTCATCTCCCAATTATGATGTGCAACTAATGCAAGCATGATGCGAACAGTGGTGAATTTAACTACGGGTGCAAAAATTTTGGTATAGTCAATACCTTCTCGCTGAGTGAAACCTTTAGCTACTAACCTTGCTTTGAATCTGATGTCATCCTCATCTTTTTTTACTTTAAATAACCACTTACAATCAATCAAAGAACAGTTATTAGGTTTTGGAACAAGTTTCCAAGTATTATTAGCATGCAAGGATGTCATTTCTTCATTCATTGCACTTAACCATTCATTTGATTTATCAGACAACAAAGCGTCATTGTAGGATTTAGGTTCATTACCATCAAGCATATCAAACACATTGAAAGAAAGAGAAGCCATGTGGAAATCATCTAAATGTATAGGTCTTCTAACATTTCTTCTAGGCCTATCCCTAGTTAGTTGATAATCAGACAAATCAGGAACAGATTCAGATTCGTCTCCATTTTCAGATTGATTATCAGGTTGATCATTAGATATTTCAGGATTTTCCACATCATCAGATTCAGCAGGTAACTCATTATCACTAAGATGCTCCACCCTAATCTGAACAGGGTGGGGAATATTTTCAGCAGCTAACACAGGAACAGGTAAAGGATTATTCAGACAAGGAAATTCGCCATTAAACACCACATCCCTACTAGTGATCACTTTCAACCCGGGTTCAGATCTGACCCATAATCGATAACCCTTAATACCATCAGGATATCCAAGAAAAACACATCTCAAGGACCTAGGTTCAAGTTTATCAATATTTGATGCACATAAGCAGCACAACCAAACACACGAATGTTTGAGAAATCAACAGTATGACCCGACCACACAGACTCGGGATAATTACCATTCAAAGGTATAGAAGGTGATCTATTGATAAGATAGGCAGCAGTTAAAAGAGCCTCACCCCAAAAACTTTTGGACAGTCCAGAAGTGGCGAGCATAGCCCTAACCTTTTCAAGGAGGGTTCGGTTCATCCGCTCAGCCACCCTGTTCTGTTGAGGGGTGTAAGGAACTGTCTTATGCCTAAGGATGCCATTTTCAGAACACATAGTATCAAACTGAGTATTGCAAAATTCAAGACCGTTGTCGGTCCTTATCTTTTTAATCCGTTTTCCAGTTTGATTTTCCACTAAGGTTTTCCAAATTTGAAATTTTTCGAACACATCAGACTTCAGTTTGAGTAGAAAAACGAAAACTTTCCTTGAATAATCATCAATGATGGACAAGAAGTAACGGTTCCTCCCATGAGTCGGGACACTGGCAGGACCCCAAACATCAGCATGAACATAATCAAGCACATTGGAACTCTTACCAGATTTTTCAAAACCAGGATCAGTGGAATTGGGAGGTTTCGAAAATTGGGTTTTATGTTGTTTGCCATACATGCAAGAGTCACAGAAAGACAACTTAGAGATTTTATCTTTTCCAAAACACTTTTGTTTATGCAAGATATCTAATCCCTTCATGCTCATGTGTCCTTACCTATTATGCCACAATTCGGTTTTATCCGCACAAACCAGGTTGGAACATGCAGCAATTTCAGTTTGGCAAATATATAAATTAAATTTCCGAATTCCTTTAAACAACATTAAGGAACCTCTGCAAATTTTCATATAACCATTTCCCCATGAACCCCTAAGACCCTCATCTTCTAAAGTAGTACAAGATATCAGATTGTTAGATAAATCGGGAATATGTCTGACATTTTTTAAAGTAAACTGAGTACCATCAGCAAATTTCAAACAAACATTCCAACCCCGGCCACAACCCGTTTCACTTTATCAGGCATATACACATACCGATCACCAAGATTAGTATAACTCGTAAAATGCTGTTTATAAGGTGTCATATGGTGAGTGCATCCAGAATCCAGCAACCATTCATTTTCACTTAGACCAGAAAGCACAGAATTCACAGAGAGATGCAAATTATCGACAACCGTAAAGACATCCTCAGCAGTAAAGTTAGCCTGATCATTTGGCAAATTCTTTTTAGGCTTGGTGCATTCTTGTATATAATGACCAGATTCACCACAGTTATAGCATTTGTGATTTTTAGGCCGGAACTTAGATTTATCCTTCCATTGCCCCTTTTTCTTATTAGACTTTTCAAAATCAGTTTTGATAAACGGTTTCTTTTTAAGGTGTGGTTTAGACCTTACAAAATTGACATCAGAAATCGGTTTTGAGACCTTATTAACTATTAAGTCTAATTCCTTACTCTTCAAGCCACTTATAACAGTATCTAAAGTCACAGAATCCCTACCATACTTAATGGCAGATTTCACATCATTATAAGCATCAGGGATAGCATTCAAGAGCACAATAGGGGAATAATCATCAATGTTTTTATCACCCGTTTGTTTTATATCTTGTACTAACTTTGTAAAGGTATCAAGATTGCCATCAATATCTTTATTCAAATCCAGCTTGTAACGAAAAAACTTTTCGAGGAGGAATAATTTATTTGGCAAAGATTTTTCAGTAAAAGTTTCCTCAAGTTTATCCCAAAGATGTTTAGCATTATCAGTTCTGCCTATTCGTCTAATCACAGAATCAGACAGGTTCAAGATTATAGAAGAATGGGCAAACTCAATTAATTCCTCTCGTTTTTCAGAAGACACATCGGATGGGAAAGTACCTTCAATGGCTTTAAAACATTTTTGTTGGACAAGTATAGATTTCATTTTCTGTTGCCAAATTCTAAAATCTCCTTTACCGTCAAAAGGCGCCATTGTAAATGAAGTTAGAGAACCCATTTTAGTATTTGTAAAAAATCACACAAGATATTTAAAAAATACCAGCACAAGGCACTGAAAAAACAGAGGTGACAGATAAATATCACGAAGATACCACGAAGAACAAAATCACACCAGATTTTGAAATGAAGTGAGCTGGAGTCGAATAACAATATCACACAGATAACGCAAACAAAAATCACACCATATTTTTATTAAAAAATGATACGAGCTGGAATCGTATCCCGGAGCCCCCACAAGATCCGAGGAACACTTACGGTCCAGGCAAGGGGGTTTGGTATGCTCAGAGATAGCGATTTCAACAGTCTCAACACAAAAGGCAGCACAAAATAAGACGGAAGCAATCACAGTCACCAAGACAGGCGGAAGCGAAAATAAAAAACGAGAGGCAGCAAACCAACAATACCGAAATTTATGAGAGAGTATGGAATGTGATACCTGAGCGGATCCCTCGGCCGGAACCCGTATGCCCTTCCGAATAGAAACCCCTTTTAGAGGGCTCCGATACCACTGTAGGGTAACTATTCGGAATACATAAACGATTACACAACAACGTAGTAAACAAATTACAAATAAATTCCGGAGATAAACGAATTACACAACGAACTTGGGGACAACAGATTACACGAAATAATAAGGGAAAAACGAATTAACCCGAAAACACTGAACACAAAGAACAGGTAGTAAAAGTGCCAGAAACCAAACCGATGTAACACCCCCAAGACATTCAGGGCATATTACAGCGCCGTGGACCCCACACTATGGAATCCACCAGGCTAACGTACCAAACAAGACATTCGACAACGGCAAACAATCATTAATAAAACGACAATTCAAATAAAAGACTACAAACCGACAAATAAAATTCTGACGTCAAATCCATTTCTCCAAAAAGGGAACACAACATTAACAAATTCAAACCTGAAGTACTCGAGTACTTAAACCAATTTATAATACAGAAATCCCAAAATCAGACATCAATAATAATTGACAGAAAGAACACCAATAATCAACCACTGGACAATATCATGCCTGCCCATCATCTTCATACGGCTCGGGTGCTCGCTTGTCCCAACGATCAATACCTGAAATACAAAAAGTATTTCCCCCATTTAAGGGGTTAGCGACAACTGCTAGTGCAAGTACAATCCATTTGAACTACATTCTAATCAGATGAATAATGCGCCAAAAATCATTTTTAAAAACGTTTTATATTCTGGAATATTTACAATGTACACTCACAAAACACATTATCTCCAACAATCATAATTCAAAGTTAACCTTGGTACGAGACTCACGGCCACCGTACCCCGCAGAGCCCCGTCGGACATCCCTGGGTGGTTAACCACAGTTCATGATACGCACACACCCGGCAATACGTATCCCTAGAGGCCCCGTCGGACCGTCCCTAGGTGAACATACACATATCCATCCACAACAACCACGATACAGCCATAATTCAAATACTAGAACGTGTAAACAAATGTAAAGTACTTGCCTTTATGACATCTTTGAAGAATCGGAAGTGAAAACGACTACGGGTGATCCGAATGGAAGACGACGGTTCCTAAACGAAGAATTAGAATAACTCAGTCCCGACGGACATCAATAATCGAAAGGAATACTCCCAAAACCCCGACTACAAATCACGACAATAGACGTTCAATAGATACGGGCGAGGGTTTATGCAAAATTTCCCCATATCAACAATACATGGATTAATTCGAGGAAAGACGGATTGGGAATCACCCAATAACAACAATCGATAAGAAGTTTCGCAACATACATGAACAATTCGGAGTCAATCACGAAAAATCCGAAAAACCCCCAATTTATACAAGTTAGGGTTCCTGAAGAAGATACCTCGGATTCGGACGACGGAGGATGATTACGCTGATGGTGATATGTTACTACGATTCTACGGTGATGGAACACGAAAAATTCTTCAATCAAAACTGAAGGAATCGCCTCTGGAGTCGCACCGTGAAGAAAAACGAGAGAAAGGATAGGAAATGAGGTATTGGACCTCGCCTCATTGCTTTAAAACAATGGTTTTACTGGCCGTAACGAGGGGACACTTACGGCCGTAACATGGCCAACTTACGGCCAGAACCCGGGTGTTACGGCCGTAACACCCTCTGGACAACAAGATCGGGCATTGTCCAAACGATTCCGGACGATCCCGAAACCCGGACCTGCTATCGAACCAAAAATACGACTACGAAGAATATTCGATGACGAGTCTAACCATCACAAGAAAACATCAATCCGACTACCCGGGAATCCGAAATACGACAACGAATATGAAATTCCCTAAACTTATAGGAAATTACGAAAATGACCCAAGCGTCCGAAAATCACGATACGACGTCGGATTTGCAAACCGAAAGTCTCCACACGACCAACTCAATCATATGAACTTGTACAAACCATGAAACCACGAAAATGAACGAGTTTTACGAGAATCGAACATTCATACGGCAAAACATATCATAAAATGGAATCACGTGAAAACTTCATCAAAACTCGTCCAAATGGAAAAACTCCAAGAACAAAGTAGATTCGAAACGTCGAAACAGTTACAAGCGAGTCGATAAAAATAGACATACACCAAAAATGGAAACTGCTAAAAATGGAAAAATTACGGATATTACATTCTCCCCCTCTAAAATAAAGTTTCGTCCCAAAACTTAAGAATCAAAAAGTTCGGGATGCCTCGAACGCATATCCTCTTCTAACTCCCACGTCGCTTCTTCTACTCCGTGCCTCGACCATTGCACCTTAACCAAAGGAATGGTTTTGTGCCTTAACTGTTTGTCTCGACGCTCCAAAATCTTAACGGGCCTCTCCTCAAACGTAACATCCTTCTCGATCTCCACGTCTCCAAAATCAATAATGTGGGATGGGTCCGGAACATACTTCCTCAGCTGGGAGACGTGAAATACGCTATGAACATGACTCAACGACGGAGGGAAGGCCAACCGGTATGCTAACTCGCCCACTCTCTCCAATATCTCGAAAGGTCCAATATATCTCAGGCTGAGTTTCCCTTTCTTCCCAAAACGGAAAACTCCCTTCGTCGGAGACACTCTCAACAGAACATGATCTCCCGTCTCAAACTCCAAGGGTCGACGCCTAACATCCGCATAAGACTTTTGTCGACTCTGAGCAGCCAACATTCTCTTTCTAATCAATTCAACTTTCTCTCTTGTCTCTAACACAAGGTCTGGCTCGGTACCAACTAGATCGGACGGCTCATCCCAACATATTGGCGATCGGCAACGTCGTCCATAAAGTGCCTCATACGGTGCCATCTTAATCGACGCGTGCCAGCTATTATTATAAGTAAACTCAATTAAGGCCAAATGCTCCTCCCAGTCACTACTCCAATCTAACGCGCACGCGCGCAACAAATCCTCGAACGTCTGAATGGTACGCTCGGACTGTCCGTCAGTCTGAGGGTGGAAAGATGTACTCAAACGCAACCATGTCCCCAATGCCTTATGTACCGCCTACCAAAAGTGCGATACAAACCGGCCATCTCTATCTGAAATAATGGTCCTCGACGTACCATGAAGCCTCAGTATCTGTGAGATAAAAATACGAGCCAACTTTTCTGGACCCCAAGTATCCTTGATGCCCAGAAAATGTGCCGACTTAGTCAGTCGGTCTACAATCACCCACACCATATTCATACCAGTCTTCGTCCTCGGCAAACCCGTGACAAAATCCATAGAGATATCCTCCCACTTCCACTCCGGGACGGGAAGTGGTTTCAACAACCCGGCTGACCGCTGATGCTCGATCTTGACTTGTTGACAAGTCAAACACTTAGCCACAAACTGAACTACCTCCTTCTTCATGTCGTTCCACCAGAAATTCTTTCTTAAATCCTTATACATTTTACTCGAGCCTGGATGGACTGAGTAAGGTGACGCATGAGCCTCTCGCATAATACTCTGTCTCAATTCCGAGTCGTTCGGAACACACAACCGACCACGGAATCTCAACACTCCGTCCTCATGAATAACGAATCCCAGGGCTTTCCCTTTCCCTACACTCTCCCGAAGCTGAATAAACATCGGGTCCTCCAACTGTCCCGATTTAATGTCCTCGACCAGAGATGAAGAAATCTCAAGAGTACGCAACTGCCCGGAACTCTCGCGATAATCTCAATGCTCAACCTCATAAACTCTCGCTGAAGTCCCGACTGGGCCGTGAGTAACTCAAGCGCCCGAAGCGATACCGATTTCCGGCTCAAGGCATCTGCTACCACATTAGCCTTGCCCGGATAATAAAGGATCTCGAGATCGTAATCCTTAATTAATTCCAACCATCTCCTCTGTCTTATATTAAGCTCTTTCTGCGTGAAAATGTACTTCAGGCTCTTGTGATCGGTGAAAATCTGACACGACGAGCCATACAAGTAATGACGCCAGATCTTCAATGCAAATACGACTGCGGCCAACTCAAGATCGTGCGTAGGGTAATTCAATTCGTACGGTTTCAACTGACAGGAAGCATAGGCAATCGTCCTCCCGTGCTGCATAAGTACGCATCCGAGCCCTTGGCCCGAAGCATCACTATAGACTGAGAAACCATCATTACCACTCGGTAAAACGGAGCGGTCGTCAACCGCTTCTTCAACTCCTCAAAACTATTCTGCCTCTCATCGGTCCACGCAAACTTCTCCGACTTCTGTAACAACTGAGTCAGCGGTCGAGCGAGCTTAGAGAACCCCTCGACGAATCTACGGTAATACCCGGCTAATCCCAGAAAACTGCGGACCTCCTTCACGTTCTTTGGCGGCGCCCAATCCAACACTGCCTCTACCTTATGTGGGTCCACACGAACACCCTCGGCCGAGATCACATGACCGAGAAATATAACCTCCCGTAACCAAAACTCGCACTTTGAGAACTTCGCAAAAAGATGCTGAGTTCTCAAAATATTTAATACGATATGCAAATGACGGGCGTGCTCCTCCTCGCTTCTCGAGTAAATCAGGATGTCGTCGATAAAAACGACTACACACTTATCGAGGTACTCGATAAAGACTTTGTTCATAAGCTGCATGAACACGGCTGGTGCGTTGGTTAGCCCAAAAGGCATAACCACAAACTCGTAGTGTCCGTATCTGGTCCGAAAGGCCGTCTTCGGAATATCGGTATCCTTCACTCGGAGGTGATAATACCCCGATCTCAAATCAATCTTCGAAAACACAGTTGCCCCTTGCAACTGATCAAACAAATCATCAATCCTCGGGAGCGGATACTTATTTTTGATGGTCACTTTGTTCAACTCTCGGTAGTCGATACACAAACGAAGTGACCCATCATTCTTCTTCACAAACAAGACCGGTGCGCCCCAAGGTGAAGCGCTCGGTCGAATATACCCCATGTCTAGCAACTCTCCCAACTGTTTCTTCAACTCCAGCATTTCGGCAGGCGCCATACGGTATGGCATCTTAGAGATCGGTGCTGCACCCGGCTCTAAATCGACGGTAAACTCAACTTCTCGGTCCGGCGGCAAACCCGGCAACTCGTCTGGGAAAACATCAGGGTACTCACACACTACCGGAATAGACGAGAGCTCGACTCTCCCTTCTTCTGATCTCAAAACGTAACACCAATATCCCGTGCAACCTCCTCGAAGAAGTCTCACCGCCTTCAAGGCGCTAATTAGAAGTCTCTGGCTACTCCGCTTACGCCCCACAAAAGAATGCTCGGTACCGTCAGAGGCTAACATCGAAACCATCCTCGTTCTATAATTCATGATCACCCCATGACGGTCCAGCCAATCCTCACCCAGAATCAAATCCTCATCTCTAATATCTACCGCGATCAGATTAGAAGGCCAATCCCTCCCCGCGATACTCACAGAAAAATCTCTAATCTCACGGTCCCCCATGATGCTATCCCCGCTAGGAAGTTTAACAACAAAAGGCTCACAAGCAACAAGGCAATCAACATGCATTTACGCACACAATCCATAGATATAAAAGAATGCGTAGCACCTAATCGAACAATACGGAAACAGGATGATCAAGGATGTGGACGGCACTGTAGCCACCGTCGCGTCAGATCTCCTGCTCGTCTCATCTCGTACACTCGGGCGGAATGCACCCGCACTAGAAGCTCCCCCTCTAGAAGGCTGACCACGTCCTCGACCTCTCCCAAAACTCTGCTGCGGCTGAGGAACTGTCGGTGCCTAATTCACACTTGGCTCTCCCGTAGCTGGGGCTGATATCTGAGTAACTGGAGCCCGAGCTGCATCCGTACAAAACTTAGCACGATGACCCATCCGACCACAAGCAAGACACTGAATCGAAGGCCTATCACACTCACTCATCATGTGGCCCGGACGACTACAGTTGAAGCACGTAGGACCACAAACGGAACCAGCAGGAGCAGACCTAGAACCGTTTCCTCGACCAACTGATCGCGACTGACTCCCGAAGACTCGCGAACCAGACTGAGTCTTCGGATACCCTCCTGACTTGCCTCCCGAAAACTGACCGGCGGTTTTATGTTTCTTTCCTTCGGTTGCGATCTCTGTTGCAGAAAATGACATCTCATAAGTCATCGCCTTATTCTGATATTCTTTCAAAGTCGTGCACCCCAGACCAGACATGTAGTGGCGCACCCTCGGTTTCATCCGCATATCAAAGTGGCGGATCTTATCAAGCTCATCTCGGACTTGGTTCCTCACATAATGCAGTTGTTGATTGTAGTCCTTGATAGCTTGAGAAATAGGAACGTCTTGGGGCTTAGCCTCAAAGAAGGCTCGAATCCTCCCCTCTTTCACTGGCCAAGGACAGAATTCATCTTCCATCAGATCTCGAAACTCTGCCCATGTAGCTGCCCGGTCACGCGGTTTCACCGCTTGCCACCACGTTGCTGCCTCCTTGGCGAGGAAGTACTGAGCAATGGGTACTTTCCTCTCCTCGGAACAATTAGCAGCCTCAAATACTTTCTCCATCTCGAATAGCCAATTCTCCCAACCAGAAGGGTCGGAAGCACCATCAAACTGTGGAGGACGCATACGAATCACATCCTGAAGCAACTTATCATTGCCGGATCCAGTAGGCGGAACTGGGTTGGCATTAGCTTGGCCGACTAGAACGGCCTGAGTCAGTAGCGTCATCTGGTTCGCTACTTGCTGCAAAATGTTGGCCACTCCAACATTCTCATGTGCACACGGAGCTAGCAGATCGTCTTGCCGACCTCCGAGCTAGGGGAACACTGCTCGACAAAGTGGGCATCGCCGACCGGTTCGAGTGATCGGACATGGCCGCCCCACTGGCCGCGCCACGTCCCTACCGCCCGCGACCAAGGCCCGCGTCCTCTACCAGCAGGAATTCTGAAGAAGCAACGGGTAAGTACAATTCAAACGCAAAACGTAACAAGTTACTAAAACAGGAATAGAACATAACGGTGAAACGAGTCAAGTTAGGAATAACTTACGAGCACCGGCGTACTGAGATGATGGCATAGCAGTGATACTGTCCCAAAAACGACACTTAACTAGACCCAAATAACCGACAGCCTAGGTATCCATAAACCTAAGCTCTGATACCATATTCTGTAACACCCCCAAGACATTCAGGGCATATTACAGCGCTGTGGACCCCACACTATGGAATCCACCAGGCTAACGTACCAAACAAGACATTCGATAACGACAAACAATCATTAATAAAACGACAATTCAAATAAAAGACTACAAACCGACAAATAAAATTCTGACGTCAAATCCATTTCCCCAAAACGGGAACACGACATTAACAAATTCAAACCGGAAGTACTCGAGTACTTAAACCAATTTATAATACAGAAATCCCAAAATCAGACATCAATAATAATTGACAGACAGAACACCAATAATCAACCACTGGACAATATCATGCCTGCCCATCATCTTCATACGGCTCGGGAGCTCGCTTGTCCCTACGATCAATACCTGAGATACAAAAAGTATTTCCCCCATTTAAGGGGTTAGCGAAAACTGCTAGTGCAAGTACAATCCATTTGAACTACATTCTAATCAGATGAATAATGCGCCAAAAATCATTTTTGAAAACGTTTTATATTCCGGAATATTTACAATGTACAATCACAAAACACATTATCTCCAACAATCATAATTTAAAGTTAACCTTGGTACGAGACTCACGGCCACCGTACCCCGCAGAGCCCCGTCGGACATCCCTGGGTGGTTAACCACAGTTCATGATACGCACACACCCGGCAATACGTATCCCTAGAGGCCCCGTCGGACCGTCCCTAGGTGAACATACACATATCCATCCACAACAACCACGATACAGCCATAATTCAAATACTAGAACATGTAAACAAATGTAAAGTACTTGCCTTTGTGACATCTTTGAAGAATCGGAAGTGAAAACGACTACGGGTGATCCGAATGGAAGACGACGGTTCCTAAATGAAGAATTAGCATAACTCAGTCCCGACGGACATCAATAATCGAAAGAAATACTCCCAAAACCCCGACTACAAATCACGACAATAGAGGTTCAATCGATACGGGCGAGGGTTTATGCAAAGTCTCCCCGTATCAACAATACATGGATTAATTCGTGGAAAAACGGATTGGGAATCACCCAATAACAACAATCGATAAGAAGTTTCGCAACATACATGAACAATTCGGAGTCAATCACGAAAAATCCGAAAACCCCCAATTTATACAAGTTAGGGTTCCTGAAGAAGATACCTCAGATTCGGACGATGGAGGATGATTACGCTGATGGTGATATGTTACTACGATTCTACGGTGATGGAACACGAAAAATTCTTCAATCAAAACTGAAGGAATCGCCTCTGGAGTCGCACCGTGAAGAAAAACGAGAGAAAGGATAGGAAATGAGGTATTGGACCTCTGCCCATTTTTAAAGCAGCTGGCATTATGACGAGGGGACACTTACGGCCGTAACATGGCCAACTTACGGCAGAACCACGGGTGTTACGGCCGTAACACCCCATCGACAAGAAGATCTTGGCATTTCCGTCCAAACGATTCCGGACGACCCCGAAACCCGGACCTGCTATCGAACCAAAAATACGACTACGAAGAATATTCGATGACGAGTCTAACCATCACAAGAAAACATCAATCCGACTACCCGGGAATCCGAAATACGACAACGAATATGAAATTCCCTAAACTTATAGGAAATTATGAAAATGACCCAGGCGTCCGAAAATCACGATACGACGTCGGATTTGCAAACCGAAAGTCTCCACACGACCAACTCAATCATACGAACTTGTACAAACCATGAAACCACGAAAATGAACGAGTTTTACGAGAATCGAACGTTCATACGGCAAAACATATCATAAAATGGAATCACGTGAAAACTTCATCAAAACTCGTCCAAATGGAAAAACTCCAAGAACAAAGTAGATACGAAACGTCGAAACGGTTACAAGCGAGTCGATAAAAATAGACATACACCAAAAATGGAAACTGCTAAAAATGAAAAAATTACGGATATTACAACTGAAACAGATCACAAAGATCTGAAACAACGAAAGGTAGACGGAGGTGTGAATCGACCGGAACTCGGCCTCGGCTCAGTCCTCCACTATCCAGTACCCACGTCCAAGGCTCCGTGTGTATCCGCGGCCAAAGAACCTGCATTTAACAAATCCAAACCCGGCTGGTTTCAAGAATTCCCGAATACAACCCCCCCCCCCCAAATCGGCCTCAAGCAACTTTGCACTCAGAAAGTATTTTTCACTCAGAAAAATTTTCACAAAGAGACACAAATCAATTTTTCCTCACTTAAAAAATTAGGTTTTTAGTTTTCGTGTATATATCTCATGCCCAGATCGCCGGCAATAAATAGGCAAAACGCCAACCTGGAGAAGCCACAGATTTTCGGAGGATCGAATCCAATCATATCATTGATTGATATGGGTTTCGATCCCCTTCCAAATCGGGACTGCGAAGCCGAGATGAAAAGGTAAGAAAATCCTTTTCCATGGCAGTCGGCGGAGAGGTGAGGGGAGAGAGAAAAAACCGAGAGAAGTGAGGCTAGGGTTACGGGGGGGATTAAATATAAGGGACCAACGGTGGGGATAGGTCAACGCTCAACCAACGGGTGAGATCAAGGAGCCGGGGTAGACAAGAAGTCGGGCCAGGGGATTGATTTTAATAAGTCTGGGCCGGGCTGCACAATACCGGCCCCTAACAATAAATAATCATTTGGGCCAACTTTTAACATATACATTTATGGTTACTTGAAGCAAAAAGAAAAAATATAAATAATACTTCCTTCGTTCAGGAATAAGTCTCATTATTTGCTGTCACGGATATTAAGAAAACTGTTGCCATTGGAATAGAGGTACCGGTTCTTGAGAGTGGTAAAAGCGAATTGGAGTTAAAATTAGTGAGCGTGTAATAAAGGTCCTATTTATTAGGAGTGGAAAAGAAATGACACTTATTCACGAACGGAGAGGGATTATACAGTTATTTTCCTAAACTTCTCTTTAACTTTGTTAGAACCCTTAAGGCAATGTCCGGGGATGAAACCATTAATTCGAGAACCGGGCCCAGTAAGCGCGGACCTGTAATTCAATCGGGGGACCATGAGGCGAACATGTCATGCCGGAAAACTTACCTCTAGATCGGGGTGAGATCGAGTCTTTTGGGTACAATCCCCCTCTCTTTAACTTTCTCCGGCCACATGTCATTGGTATCTGAATTTATTACATCCACTGGGCCACCCAATATGAAGGGAGGTGTAAACCGAAGTGTAAACCCCACGAAACATGTAACACATGATCTATTAATAATACTACTACTACAAAAATCAATGCCCAAAGCCATAGTTTAGCTACATTACATTACTTCCATGTTCATTTCAAGTCCACTCCATTCTCAGATCTAACCAAACTCAACCCATCTCTTTTTCATTTCGATCCTCTCTTAATTTTCTCAATAATTTATTTTTATTTCATTTCTACCCCCTAAAGAAGAATAATGGCAAAAGGAAGCTCAAGAATGCTAAGCAACGGCCAAGATTTCCCCCTCAAGGACGACGGCCACAGGCTTTTCTCCAGGTTCTTGTCCAGGGAAAGGTACAATCCCCCAAAGCAGGGCCGGGGCGAGGCATCTTTCAGGGTGCTGTACTACGGCGGCGCCACCAGCAGTGTGCCATTTATGTGGGAGTCTCAGCCTGGCACTCCGAAACACACCTTCAGCGGCGGCAACCCACCTCCGCCGCTCACTCCGCCCCCGTATTACCAGTCGAGCCCTCGAGCAAATCCATCACCGCGTAAAAAGGGTTCTAAAAATTCCAAGATATTGAAATCCATTTTCCCCAAAACTCATTGCAAGAAAATCAGTGCCCCTCCTTTGTTTTCTCCACATTCGTCTTCGTCGTCATCTTCGTTCTCTTCTTCGTACTCATTGCCATCCACACCGGTTCATGCGCGAGCGAATAATAACAATAACAATAATAATAATAATATTAAAGCTCGTTCGAGGTCGTCTGTTCAGTTTGGGGTTGAAGAGGAGGACGAATACGAGGCGCGAAAATATTCGCCTACTTCGACATTGTGTCTTGGCTCTAGGAATGGGCAAATTACATCAAGAAAAAGCAAGGGCTACTATTACCCGATCAAGAGTGTGAAGAAGGTTGTGTTGTCCATTGTTGGGCATGGCACGGCTGTTTAATTAATTAATTAAGAATTGACAAATGTTTTTAATATGATGATGTTCGTCTTGTACATCACGAGATAAGATTTCTACCTATACTTTGTTTTTTATTAAGTGTCAACTTGTGGAATATTGTAGAGAAGTTTGATTTGTGATTATGTCCTGAATATTTTTGTATGTCGAAAATTTTTAGGAGAGAAGTCCGATCAAGATTTCAGTTTGATATCTTTGGGTTAAATTTCCAGGAACTATATCTTTAACTTCTCTGATTAAATCTCTCTCTCTCTCTCTCTCTCTCTCTCTCTCTCTCTCTCTCTCTCTCTCTCTCTCCGTGCATTTTATGGGTTTGGGGGGAGGCGAGGTGGGACATGATGCGTTGGATGAATAACATGATTATGTACTTTCGTTACTAGAAAAAATACTTTTTAAATCGGGTAAAATAGACATTATAAATCGGTTAAAGAACTGTTATAGATTTCGTCGATGACTTTCTACATCGGTTTTTAGAACCGATCTAGAAAGTCTGTTTTCTACATCGGTTATTTAACTGATCTAAAATGTCTATTTGAAATGATTTAGAAAGTCTTTTTTTTTTCCAAAAAAATGACCTTAACCTAGCTCGGGTCCGACCCGACCACAGCCCGGCCCCGACCCAGTCTTGAAATATCAATATATTTAGGGTTTGAACCCTTGACCTTGTGGTGGGGGAGTGAAGTCCCAACCACTAGGCTAAAGTGAGTTGTTTGAGAAACTTACATTTATATTAAATTTAAATATAATTTTTCGAGTGAGTTTTAAATCTAAAACAACCGATTTAGAAAATGGTCATGTCACTTTCTCGATCGGTTATTTTAGAACCGATTTAGAAAATGGCCGCGTCACTTTCTAAATCGATTATTATAGAACCGATCTAAAATGTCCAATGTGAAATGGTATTTTTCTACCAGTGTTTATTGTAGTGAATAGTAGGATAATTAATTTTACTATGTACCAGTCATTCAGACTCGTACGATGCACACGTCTTGTATAAAATTTTTTTAGTAGTTAATGTTTAACGTAAAAGGTTAAAAATATCGATAAAAGAGTTGTTCAAACTGTTAATTATAACTTGTTAATCGATTGCACCGGACCGGGTCGCATTAAATTAGTGTTTACAATAGCTTGTTATACATTTTTTTTCAATATTACGTATGTCGCTTGTTAAGTTTTTATCCGGTTTAATAACAACATAACTTACAATCACCGGAGAACAAATACTTTTAACATAACTCAAAATTACTTTAAGAATATTGATTAATTGGTTTTGTTGACTGGTTGATTTTCTATGAAGATGTGTGATAAATGATTTCGTCTCAAAATATTAGCAAATGAATTTGTGTAAAAAATCTATGCATTTAGTTTTTTTATATTACTTCTAAATTCTTATATTTATCACTTTTGTAAATATTAATACTAATATTATAAATTTATAATTATTAATACTAACATGTATGACATGAAATTCAATCTTTATATATTAAACTTATGTATTTAATTCTTCTATATAATTCTAAATTCTTATATTTATCGTTTTTGTAAAAAGACTATTATTAATATTATAATTTTATAACTATTAATACTAATATTTATGTCATGAAACTCAATTATATACTAATATTATATTTTTATAACTATTATTACTAACATTTATGACATGGAACTCAATCTTTATATAGAATATAGAATATAGATATAGATATAGATATAGATTCCAAACTCTATTCCACTTTATACATAGTCACACATGCGTAATGGTGATCATAAATAGGAATTAGTGATCATGTATTGAGTGGGATAGTGTTTGAAGCACAAGTTTGGCACCGTTAAATTGAACCCAATTCTAAGGTTGTGTTTGGTTAACATACACTACTTTAAGGATATTCAATTAATCTTTGGGGCTTGTTTGCTATATGTGATTAATGTGTATAATATATTTAATACACCTTTATATATTGTTTGGTATAAAGTATAGGGCCCTTGATAAAATTCGGGTCGTATAAATAATACTGATTTTTGATATTACGTATTCCACCTAAGAGTTGGTATTAGGTTATATTAAACAATACTACAACTAATAAATTCAATAAACTACTATGATATCTATATTTTACAGAGAATTTAATACATCGTACCAAATATGATATTAATTTCTTATACTGTATAAGAAATCCCTGTCAATCTTATCAAGCTTTATCCATACAACTTAGCAAACGAGCCCTTGATTAATAGTAAACTTATTATAAATGATGTACTATATCTCAACCACATATATTGTAATTGTAGTACATTATATTTTTATATATTTTTCTTTTCATTATATCAATGACATATTTATCCCCAAAAATTAAATTAAGTCAAAATTATTATCATAATATATCTATTTCTTATTTCCGCGCCATCCTTTTCTTTTTTTCTATTCTTCTCCTAAATTCTCTCTCTTCATTTTTCCCTCATCCTCTTCTCTTCTCCTCTATTTCTTCTCTCTCGACTCAGCACCCCCACCCACACTTTTCCTCAACATCTTCTTCTCCCCACACACACTTTCTCCCTTCCTTTCTTCTCTTTCGGTCCCGGCATCCTCCAACCCCCACACTTTTTCTTAGTCTTTTCTTCCAGAGCCGGTCCTGACATTTCGTTGGCCCTAGGCGAAGTATAATAAATAGGCCATTTTATTTAATTTAATATACGTTCAAATTGTTTTTTAAAGTAAAATGAAGTAATATTTAATGAGTCTCATTAAAATTTTGTGGTGTAAAATCCTCCTAAATGGAAACACCATCAAGAAAATAGTAGTTCATCCTAATTCATTGCAAAAAATAACGAAGAATACAAACACTTGAATGATAAAACAAAACAAAAATGAAATCATAGAAACAAACAAGACAAAGCAACAACCAACAAATAAATAATTTTTCCTACCATTAGCATAGAATTAGAAACAAAACCATATATTCCTAATTCCCTAGCATTAAAACGTCACTGATTCCAAATTTCTCATTTTCTCTTAATCTATTTTTTCCATTTCTTTCAAAATAAAGGCATTAGAGGAATAAACACAACTAAAGACACAATTTAAGGTTACGTAAACTACTAAACTGTATATTATATAACTAATTGAATGGGATTGATGGAAATAGAAGAAAGTAATAAAATTAATTTGGAGTTGTTGTCAAGTTGGAAAGTGAAAATAATCTTGCCCAACTTTAATCTTTAAATTATAAAATTGGAAGTGGAAATAATTTTGCCCAATTTCAATATTGTTTTTCGTACGCAGACTAATCTTAAATGGATCTGATTAAAAAATTGATGTGAAAAACCCTAGAAATATGATAGTGGATCACATTTGACTCACTGTATCATTATATGCTTCACAAAAATTACAGAATTGGAAAGAATAAAAAATTTATTTAGGTGTGAAATTTCTTTTTTAATATAAAAAGTAAAAGGCTAAATATGTACTATTCTAAAAGTACAATTCCAATAAATACTTGTACTAGATTCACAATTATACGCTAAAATTTAGTACACTAATTTTATTATATTTATGACTAATCTAACGGTGAAACTATGTACATCTTAACTTATTGTATATTCACTAAATACATTCTTGATGGACCGCAAAACTCTCCGTGAATCGTATCGAAAATCAAAGTTCGTTTTTGGTTTGAGTAAAACGATTTGTTTTTGGTGTCGGTTCATTGGTTAACTGCACGCCCGCCAAATTGAGTAAAATAGTCTTTTCATCTAGGTAAAATATAGTTCCTGACACGATATATTCACTAAAATTCAATTTAGTAATTTTGAATTTATTTTCTAAATTCTAATAATATGTCGTGTGTCATCTGCGATATTTCATGTGTTATTTACTGTGTTTTTGAACTTTTTTTAAATCTACTTAACTATTAAAAGAGAGTCGTATAAAACACGTGTCTTTATATGGAATTTTTGAATTAATTATCTCTTTTTTTCTTTTTAAAAATACACTAACTCCTACCCATTTGAATGAGAGTTAATAGGAACCAAAAATTTTTTTCTTGTTTCTTTTTATTTTTCTCTCAATGTTTAAAAATTAATAGTTTTATCGTCTCAATTATATTTTTTATTATTATATTTTAAATTAATCTTCTTTTTACGATATTTGATTTAATATTCATTAGGCATATATATAATTAAAATATTACTTTTTGAATATAAGTTGTTTTTAAATAATTATTATATTATATCTTAATTTTAAATTATTTGTATATAAAATACAAAAATCAGATAATTTCTAAATAGTTTCATTGAAGTAAATCTATCTTTTTACAAGATCAATATTTTTACTTCAGTTTTCACCTTATAATAACTTTATATTACTGAGTTATTTTATTAAAAAAATTTGGGAAAAGAATTATAAACATGTTAGACTTACAATTCCCAGTAGAAAGATATATTATTAGTTAAAATAATTTTTTTGATTGATTCTTCTTTTTATGAAAAGAAAAATTATATAAACAACTATAATAAGTTGATTATATTTTTATTTAAGTACGTCACAATAATATGCTTTATCACCTTATGCCTAATGAATTAATATCATTGTCGATCTCATGGTATATTATTAAGTATAAAATATGTGACTTTAATATAAATATTTATCAAAAATATATGACGTTCTTTCACCTGTATACCGATATGTAATTATATTAGTATATTAATATAAATATTACAAATATACAATGATTATATAGATTCCTGTCATGTTTATATATTTTATATCGAACTTTTACACATCTATACTTAATATTAAAAGAGAGTCGCAAAAATCTAAGGAAACATATGTCATCTCCACGTTAATCCTCTTTTAAAAATCTTAAAAAATGGACGTTTAATTTGAGAGCGGGTTAGAGGATTATTCCATTATATACTATCTACCAATTAAAAATTTCCTCTCATTTTATTTCTTTTATTTTTAACCTAATAGTTTAAACAATTATAACTTTTATCTACCAATTTTATTTTTGAAAAAAATATATCAAATTAATTCTTACTTCGTGCTCTTTAATTTGACATCCATATAGTATATATAAATTAATATAAATATAATTATAATGTATTTAGATGATTAAAATATTTCAATATAAAAATATAAGACTATTGAAGAAAGATATATTTTTAGTTTATTTTCAAAGCTTTTTAACAATTATTTGATTTTTAAGAATTATTTTATTCTGATTATAAAATAGTAAAATATATTACATTAATGTCAAATCATTTAAAAAAATTATATTAGTAAGAATATCGGTTGTATACTTTTAATGAAAGTTGATAATACTACACCAACAACATCATCATCAGAGCCTTAGTCCCAAAATACTTTGGGGTCGGCTATAATGAAAGTTGATAATGATAAACATAATTTAATTTCTTATTTATAAAATTAGATATAAGACTCATATGATCCTATATGAAAAAATAAATCCCGGTGCTTAATTAATTTACGGTTTTCCTATCATGTGCCCTTAGGTCACATGATAAGAGTTTATAAATGAAACTAAATCAAATAATAGTATATGTATATGTGTGTGTATACTGACTCATGTATATTTTATAATAATTTTATAATATTATTGAAATTCGATCACATATTATTAATAATAATAAAATATTTAACATTTTACGCCGATCGCACGGGAGGACATCTAGTTTTAATAATAAGTCATGCGTCATTTATAACATTCCATGTGTTATTTACACTATTTTTTAAATTTTTTTTTTCTTAAATTCTAACAATAAGCTGTGTGTCATTTTCCGACAAATACATATTTATGTTTTTTTTCCTCAACTGTTGTTTTTTCTTCTTTGAATTTTGTTATTTTCTGCATGTTCACATTTATGGTTGTTTTGTTATTTTTGTGCTTGGTTTCCTATTTAATAATTTTATAAGTATTTTGAATAAAAAAATAGATGTTTTGATAACTTTTGGGTTGGTTCCTATTTTTTACTTTTATAAATTATTTTGACTACTAAAAAGATGAAAAAAATGAGATGCATATTGTGCTTATAGTTGTTTGTCAATTTTTCTAGTTGTTTCCTATTTTCACCTTTTTTGGATTATTCTCTCTGAAATGATACAAATATATGTATGCCTTTGATGAATTAAATGAGGTTTAGTATATCTATATTAATCGCATCTTTGTTTTTAGGGTGGACAATAGACAATGAAGTTAGTAAAAAATGACAGACTTTATGACTATATGGATAATTATAGAACCACGCCTGCTTATCATACAACGGCGCCATTAATGGTCGCTATTACTATTGCTGAGATATTTTGAATTTATTCACTTGGGGTAATATGCCAAACAACCACACGCAGACTTGTTATGGTAATATTATTACGGTAGCGTCCATGGTACACCCCCACGTAATGCATCCCCTACCGGATGCACTAAATGAGGTCTCTCCATGAACGGAACTACTATTACGGACCATATAACACACATCAAAACAAAAAAGTATAAACTTCAAAGCATAATAACGTGCAGCGCCCTTCTAGTTTCTAGTTTGCCCTCCTGCAATTTTTCCTTATCTCCCCATCGAATTCCGCCGAAGGCAAAATGTCACCCATTTTGATCATCGCATTAGCAAAATCACGGTAGAAGGTGGTCACATTGTCCCCTCCACTTCCAGGAATTTTTGATGGCACTGGGACATGGTTACGTCGAATTTACTGAAATAATTGTTAAACTTTATTGGTGTCTGATCCAACGACGCCCCGAAGCGATGAGCTCGTCTCAATGTGTGAGCACCTGGTTTGTGGAAAATTGTTGTCAAACCTCTAACATAATCACAGATTGTATAATGTGTAATTATTTAAAAAAAATGATTTTATTCAAAATTATGAAAATAACCCATTATCTTTGTCACTGATTAGCAACATTGCACAGTGTGTAATGTACACTTACACTTATTCGTTATTTGGAAAAAGAGTGTCTTTGAAATATGTGAAAACTATTTGTTGGCGAATCTTGGGATGAGCTCAGCCTTTTCTTATCAGAATTGGCCCACTGAACAATAGTCATCTCTTTG